>OW443326.2:6267500-7517500 GCA_937001555.2 Hypsopygia costalis | reverse complement strand
TTTTTGCGTGTGATTTCTATGTTATATATGTATGTACGTACATATTTACAAAAAAAAAATGTATTTAAGTAAAATATCCGTTCTTTATTACCCATAGTACAAACTTTGCTTACTTTGGGACTACATGGTCGTGTGTTCTCCATGTGGTCGAGTCCAAATTTTTTTTTGAGACAAACTGACCCGACTCTTCACTGACAATATCCCGGACGTGGGCCTATACTGTAACCGCTTCAGATCAGGCGGGTCGTATGCATGCCTGCCAGCCGAGGTAGATATGTAGATTGATAAAAAAAATCGAGTTGATATTGAACGGCCAATCATGAACGAACTGCCTGATGCGTTATTGGCTTCAGCGTACGGTTAATAAATAATTTAACACCCAATAATATACAGCCTTCACAAGTGCAATTCATATGCACTGAATTCCATTTTTTTCTTCTTTATATACTACGTCGGATGGTAAGCAAGCATATGGCCCGCCTGATGTGAAGCGGTTACTGTCTTATAAATGCTCGCAAATCGCTACATGAAATATACATCTAGCTAACATTAAAGTAACGTAGGAGGTTTTTACAGGGTAGCCAGAGCCATCACATGTGCGCAACGCACATGTGATGGCTCTGGCAGCGATGCCTGCAACAGCAGACGTCCATAGGCTGCAGCCTAATTGCCTTCCATCATTTGGGCCGTATGATTGCCACCTTAGTGGTATAAACAACTGGAGGTCTAACTTAGAATCTGGTCTATTTCGTCGACAACCCTTATTCATCCCACTGATGAGATACAGGTCTCCCCTCAATTGAAGGGGTTTAGAGCATACTCCACCACGCTGCTCAACTGCGGGTTGGCGGAGAGTTTTATCTTAATACACCGAATAGAAATGAAGTTATAAATAATATGTAATTGTTTATTTTCTGAAGTGCATGCGGTCTAAATCGAGGTGCCCGCCAGTCATAGTTAAATTTCCAATACTTGACGACAAGACGGATTCTCACGAAACTCTCGATCAAGAACCAAGAAAAAATTCGGCAGCGCAGCGGCGCGCGAGGGGTGTACGAAAAACCCTGTATTAAATTGATTAACTGATCTAAATAAAATAATGGTACCGTTATTTTGAGCTACCAAAAAATTTTGGTACCAATATTTTAACGTATCAATATTTAAAGATATGACGTCATACCGCTTACTGTTTTAACCCAATTTTTTTTCGATTATTCAAGGCCTACTGTACACATAAAATTTGTATAACTTTGTTGAGCTAGCCTATAGTAGCGTCAAAATACATTGTTACAGTTGTACGAATGTATTAAACATTATTATCTATCAGCTTACTGCGTGTAGGGTTGGCAAAAGCGGCTATGAACAAAGAAGATCAAATGTAAATAATTATTTATATAATGTAGCACTTGACTCACTTGGAGTCAGTAACTCTGAACTGTTACTTGAGAATCCGCAAATTTTTCATTATTCAATCACCGACATAGGTAAGTAGCCATGTGAGTAAAACACATCTTATCTGTAGAGTGGGGAATCGAAAAACGTGTTTTTTTTGTCTCGTGACATTCCACGTATTGAGGGACAGTCATATTCTGTTAAATGATGGCCATTCACTCCCTCGAGTATCTGAAGCTTAAAAGTTTTAGTGCAATGCCTGATGTAAATGAATACAATATTTTAATACAAATGTTATAAAAATTGTTAAGAATACGTAGAATGTCCACATTCTAATATGCTACATGAAAAAAACCGGTCGAAACAGTACATTATCCTTTTCTTCAGCTGGACAGTACAATGAAATTGCCTAAGTACGTTGTACTGTACGGGAAAATTGTAAAATATCGACATGAATGGTTATTTTGGCAGACGTGACAGCCCTAACCAAGAGTGAGATATGCACGATAACCCAAATGAACTTGACGCTTTGCTTGAATATCGAGTTCAATATTGATGCAATTTATTTATCTTAGGTTACTTATTTGCCTCATGTTCTTGTCGTACTACAGCCTTATCGACAAAATTTAGTACTTAGTATTTATTTAACCTTCATCTGTACTGACGAGTATAAAACAAAGTTCATTACACGGGGAGCCAGTCTGATCCCGGAAAAATCATGGCGACGGTCGCTAAGCGGCCTCATCTCGATTATGCATCTATCCATAACTCTCATGGGAAGACTGAAGCAATGGTATCCCGTTGCGTTCTGCCCCAAGTACCTGAGGAGATATTTGGTCTCCAAGGTCACTGAAGCGTCACTAACCAGTTGCCAGCCCCTTACCACCATCTCTTATAGCGATTCAATAACTGGATAGAATTCTTATTCATACCAATGAATAAGCGCCTCTATTTCAAATGCAATAGAGTCGCTTATTCATTGGTATGAATAAGCATTCTATTCAGTTATTGAATCGCAATAAGAGATGGTGGTAAGGGGGCAGGGCAGTGAATGGAAACCGCTCGTTCTCTCGGTCGGACTCGGTCGCCATTGCCACGTTTGTTATCTAGCAGGGAGCAGCCCGGCAGCCAAATGGTCACCGTCGCCATACGGCGCGTACAGGTGAGGCTATTAGGTCATAGTCATAGGATGTCAGATGTTATTTCCGTTCCCCTTTACCCTCTTTACCCAACTGATGAATTGCTGGATAGATCCAGTTAATTTGTAAACTATTATCGATAACGCTTGATAGAGTTCGTGAAGCACTTTCAGGATTAGTAATTAGCTTATCGATATTTCGTAAAGTTCAAATAATTAAATAATCAAGTTAGATCACTTTGCGCCTTTTACATTGACATGGAATTTATATGGATGGAAGCATAATTTGTATCACAGGTTCTTTACAAGCTTTGAACCGCCAGTCTTCACTTAAAGAAGTTTGCACATAATATGCTAATACAAATTGGACGTAGATTGAAATTAGTTGCAAAATTGTGCGAAGAATTATTATTACTAAGTACATATATTTTGTTACGTGTTTTTTTTAAGCTTTATACGTAGTGGTCGCCTGTTATGTGAAATCAAATGGAGATGTAAACAGGTAATAATATAATCACTGAGCACATACCGACTCAGTTGAAATGACAGATAAAAATGTGCGATGTTTCCTATTGAACAGGCTTATCGACGAATCGTCAAGCAGCTTATATTTTAATAGCTCATATTCTACAATGACAGCTTCACACCAGACGGGCTGATGATTGTTTAGCACTTGAACCCCCTGCCCCGGCACTCCTGTGATTTTATGACCCTTTTAAAACACACTCCTAAATAAAGCGTTCTCAGACTGCATCGACTGTTTAGCATCAGACAGGTCATATGGTTGTTTGCCACCTTAGTTGTATAAAAAAAACTACATAGTAATCCTAATATGATATAAAACCTATTAAAAATATATGGTTGTCTCGCTTTAGGTCGAAACCGAGCGACGAAAAAATAAAGTTGTTCACTTTACTTTTTATTGTATGCGACGCGACCAAGATGGTTTTTAAACAAAAGCGTTACTGTTCCGCATTCGGATGCACGAACACAAATTTTAAAAAGTTGACGAGCAGCATGAAGCGAGTGTGAAATCTGATAATTTTGACGTTGGTTTATACCTAAGCAGTGTGACTGCAACCGGCCATCACTCGCACCTGTCAAAAAATGTACGCTAATTGATCTATCGGCGCGTGGGTTCTGCTGACCACCATGCCTACTAAATATCTAGGTATTTATGGTCGGTTATTTTGTTACCTATGTGTACCTATGTTACAAATACTTTCCGTGTTAAAGACACATCCGGGCTATTATTGGGACAATGTGAATAGTAAACCTGATCTGTAAGTAAGTACAGTCATGATTCCTGTTAAAACTTACACTAAAATTATACATTCTATCAGTGTCAACATTACGTAACATTATTGTTACCTACCTATGTACTTAATAATCACAGAGTATGCTATAGTAACATAAGTAAGTACAGCAGACTAATAAAGCCATATCTGGTGAATAAGGTGGTTGCTCGATTTTGTTTTTGGTCAGAAATTCGTTCACAATGTTCGCCTTGTGCGAAGGCGCATTATCATGGTGCAAAATCCAAGATTTTTCTTCCCACAAATCTGGTCTTTTTCATCGAATTTGCTCCCTTAAACGCCGCATAACGCTCAAATAATATTCTTTATTTATAATTATACCTTCCGGCAAGAGCTCTGAGTGCACAACACCGCGATAGTCAAAGAAAACAGTCAACATGACTTTAACTTTTGATCGACTTTGGCGTGGTTTTTACGGTTTCGGTTCAGTTGGAAGGTGCCACTCTGAAACTAGTCAATAGTTTGCATGTCAAACTCGTATACCCACGTCAGTAACAATGCGTTTCATGAATGTTGGATCGGAATCGACTCGTTCTAGCATGTCCTCAGCGATTCTTATGCGATTGAATTTTTGGAGAAAATTCAGCTCTTTTGGGACTAACCGAGCAGCAACATGTTTCATACCCAAGTGATTATTTAAGATGGTACGGATCGATTCGTGAGATATAGAAAAATTCTCGATCGGCGATCTCTCTCAAAGTTGAATGAGGATTTTCAGTCACTATTTCTTTCACTTTTACGATGTTAAGTCCAGTTGCAGACGTTGGTGGCCTACCAGAGCGAGGCAAATCTTCCATCACATCTCGACCGCTTTTGAAAGCTTTGTACCACTCATAAATACGTGTTTTTGATATTGTCAATTCACCGTAAGCCTTCTTTAACATTTTTAGTGACTCCGAACACGAAATTTCATTGGCGATGCAAAATTTAAGACAAACTCTTTGTTCGATGTTTTTGTCCATTATGAAAATCGCAATATACACATTTTGCCCATCTCTAGTACGGCGCGATGCTTGGCAAGTTTTTTACTCGCATTAATTTCAGGTTCTCATTTTGTAATGACTGCGTAAAAGTTATCTACATCAGGATAGCACTAATATTTTGTCTCTTGTCGCAAACTTATAAAACATTCACTTATACCTTACATATTTCCATACAAACTTTCATCCCTTATTCCCTATTGTTATTTTACCCCCGTGTGGGTAAAACTTTTACAAACTTTGAATGTCATATTAATTTATATCGAATAAGTCTAAAAAATAAGTTTCAAGCTTCTAGCTCTAAAATTAACGATACTTCCATACAACCTTTCACCCCCTCTTTTAACCCCTTACAACCCTTTTTTTGCATTAAAAAGTAGCCTATGTCCTTCCTCAGGCTCTAAACTATCTGTGTACCAAATTTCATTAAAATTGGTTCAGTAGTTTTGCCGTGAAAGCAGGACAGACAGACAGATAGACAGACAGACAGACAGAGTTACTTTCGCATTTATAATATTAATAATATATAATATATATATAAGTAAGGAAGTAAGGATTTCCCTTAGTCGCCTTGTACGACATCCACGGGATGAGACGGAGAGATTCTATTCTAGTCTGCCGGAAACCACACGGCCAGTGTGATATTTAGTGAATGAAAAAGTATACATTTAAGATAATTATAATTTAGGTATACTGCTCGAAGGCATTGATTGACTGGAAAAATAAATATTTTTAACATGTTGTAATTTTGGTATATTACTTTTGTATACAATAATGTTTTATAAATAAAAAACATACAGTTAAATATATAGAAAGTTCCAAATATTCTCTGGCAGAAAATACTTGTCTAATACAGAGAGCTTTGAGTTCAAAGACAACGGGTAAGTTAAATATAGTAAAAGTTACCAATAGTTAATATTGATCACTCGTATTCATGTTATCTATAGAATATTTAACAGACAGTTAACCTACTGACGCTAGTCAATAGTTTAAATTGCCTTCCTACTAATACATTCAGAAGTTTTTATTATAATATAGTCTAAGTCATATCTAAATGCAGTTAGACCTATGTTTGAAAATCTAATAAAAAATGACACAATTACTTACATAATCTATTACAAATTACTTACAACAAAATGCGAAACTAGAAAATTACTCAAAATAGCATTTTTATTTTTATTTTAGTAGCTATATAGTTTACCATAAGACATTTTAAGAATAAACTCCCTTTCATGTAAGTCATTTTCGGAAACATTGATTTGAAACTGGACTCAGTGATCATTTTCGGAATAAAACATTCTCCTAAACATTAAAAAAAGAAAATTCGTAAATAAATCCTAAGACAATGAAAAATAATATAAAAATGCATACAAATATTATGCTTACAACTTTCATACTGAAAGCGCTGGCAATCCATTGTCATTTATGAGCATTTTTATTGACCTGAAAAATTACATATTCATCACCAAAGGTTTTTTTTTATTGTAAGTAGAAGTAATTCATGGCAAACAGTGCCATGAAATACTTCTACTTAAATTATTTAAAAAAAACCCTTTGTATCACTGAGCTGGCGTACAGTAGGATAAAATCCTTTAGCAAGCAGGTGGTTAAAATAGACAACTGTCAAAGTGAGTTCCAAAAATTTTTTTGCAGTATCCCCCAAGACGCAGTAATCGGTCCTTTACACTTTCTGATCTATGTTAATAGCGTGCCAAGGGCAGATGATACTTGCCTCTTTTATTATGGACATGATATCAATAAACTAGTGGACATAAATATTATCAATCTGTGGTGTAAACGTAACTTGTTACGACTAATACAAAAAATCATCAATTATATGATTTTGGCTGCCAAAACAAAAAGGTACTTACATAACCACGACTAAAAATTAATAACGACAACACACGTCAATCACGCGAGGAATCGTATTTGGGACTTTTTTTTGGATTATAGGTTAACATGGACGTCACATCGCGACAAGGACCGTATTGAACTAATATCACTAACAGGTGCCTTACCTAGGATGGCGAGTTGTATTCCACACAAAACTCTGCTAATAATATAATTCTTTTGTCAAAACGCATCAGGTATACCTAATGCCATCAAAAACAGAACTTGTGAAATACCAAGTCTCGCAAATCAGATTTTCTACCGTAAAAAGTTATGAGATTCATGTAATACCAAGTCCGTTGATTTATTCAGACCCTACTTAAGGGGCCTTCTGTATTAAGTTATTACGTAATTAGCTAACCTAACAACATCTCATAGTGACCATATCAATATTAAAAATCTTTTATGTTTTAAATAAACAGAATGACTAGGCCATCGCATGAAAACAATGTATCTCACAAGTGATACATATTATATTATATCAGATTGTTTAGTGCGATTGCCAAGTCAATCAGTGCCGCTTTTTGCTCGACTTGATGGGGACAGTGCCGTGCCCCCAGATTGAACTGTGGCGCTGTGCCGCTAAGACAAACTTACAATGAGCTCAAAACAAAGTGATAAAGGTGTGAAAAAGTGATAAATTTTTATGACTATCTGACACCCACCGAGACACTGTACAACAAAACAAACCTATTAAAATTAAATCAAATAAACATGTGCAATACATGCATTCTCGTATGGAAAATATTAAATAAAACCCTTTACTCGAGCCTGTGCACAAATAAGTTATAATTCGAAGAGAAAAGTTATTACACATACCAGGACCTAGAGCAAACTGTTATGGCCAGAAAAATATTTTGTATGAGGGAGCGCAGCTATTTAATAAACTACTCCAAGGAAACATTCAGATATGTAAAACATTGCTGTCTTTTAAGCGTAAGCAGTTAAAATTTATAAGGAATTATGCATTAACTAATCAATCCACCAATTAGTAATATTTCGCCCACCCCCTTTGTTACATCTGTTGACGGAGACTTCGCACCTCACATGTCTCCTTTGTCAAACATCTCGATGAGGCCTTTACAGATAGTGTGGACTGATCTCTCAGCACCGTCATGGATTGGTTAAGATCAAAAATCATAACCGCAATTATACCGCAATGAACATACTTGTGGCCCGACACAAGTATGATTGATTCGCGGAACGAGACACAAATTTCATTCTATGAAACAACTCCTTGATTTCGACGGCGCAGCCCTATAAATAACCAATAATAAATATTTTTCTATTTATTTACTATTGTCACGTTTGTTTATTTTTATAGTTCCCTCATAATAAAATACTGCGCCTGATAAAATTTAATATTTCGATACAATATATTATATTAGCGATAAGAAAATGTATATTTTTAATTCTATATCTTGTGAGTGAACTTTGTTCTTAGTGTAACAAATAAACTCTTTAAATTTACACAACGTAATAGGTCGGGGAAAAAGTCTTTTCGCATTATAGTATGTATGAACTTGTAATAAAATCTCTTTGGTTATACCATTTGTATCTAGCAGGTTTTGATATCTTTAAAAAGTTTAAATTTTAAAAAAGATAATTCCAAATTCAAATTAGGTAAATGTGTGATTTTCATTTGTTTTTTTTACTGTCAAGATAAGTGAATCTAATGAAGAAATTCGATACATTTTAAAATTTTACTACAAAAAAGGTAAAAATTCAACGCAAGCTGCGAAAAAAATTTGTGACGTTTATGGACCTAGTGCAGTGTCTGTGAGAGTAGCACAAATTTGGTTTAAGCGTTTTCAATCCGGAAATTTTGATGTCAAAGATGCACGTCGCTCTGGTCGCCCTGTTACGGATAAAATGGATGCCATTTCTGAAAAAGTGGAGCAAGATCGGCATATCAGTAGTTACGACGTAGCTGAAGTACTAGGAATTGACCACAAAACTGTTTTGGCGCATAAAAAGATCGTGGTCAAAGGCCGGCCAGGCTTCACAGACTCTTGCGAAACCCGGGTTAACCCGCAACAAGGTGATGCTGTGTGTATGGTGGGATTGGAAGGGAAGATATTCATTATGAGCTGTTACCGCCAGGCAGGACTATCGATTCTGAACTCTACTGTGAACAACTGATGAGATTAAAGCAAAAAGTTGAAAGAAAGCGGCCGGAATTAATTAATAGAAGGGGTGTGATTTTTCATCATGATAACGCTAGACCTCACACATCTTTAGCCACTCAGCAAGAATTAAGAGAGTTTGACTGGGAGGTGTTAATGCATCCGCCGTATAGTCCGGACCTTGCACCTTCTGATTTCCACCTGTTTCGGTCTCTTAAGAATTCTTTAGGCAATGTCAGGTTAACATCACGAGAAGACTGCCAAAACCACTTGGCGCGGTTTTTTGAACAGAAGTCCCAAAATTTCTATAGTAATGGGATCATGTCTCTACCTACAAGATGGCAAAAGGTTATCGAACGTAATGGCACCTACATACTTTAGTTAAATGTAAATAAACTTTATTAAAAAATGTTTTGAATTTTCATATAAAATACGAAAAGACTTTTTCCCCAACCTAATATATTATAGCATCATACATCATTACAAGGTTATATTTAGTTACATTTGTATTAAAATAAAGTTGTAGCATCATTATTATTTAGAAATTTCTATTAAAACCAAATAACAATTAGGTACGTTTCATAGATTTTTATGTGGAGCGTTTAATAAGATTTTTTAAACTTATGTAGTCCACAGAGCTAAGTGGTCTATGGAGGGAAAATACATACAAGTAAGAATGAAACCACATAAGTTCCACAACCGAGCACCCGACATGCACGCCATTAATGAATCTGGTAAATCACGAACAGTAATTTGTGCAATATAATAACTGACATTGCATTGTAGTAAGAATATAATTTTAAATGAAACCAATAAAACAGTAATTTAAACACGCACAGGAGTTAACAGGAGATATCTTTTTAGAGATTTATGATAAGACAAGGCAAATCAGGTATCTCAGTAATCTCACAAACCATACATTTCTATACTTAATAATACATGATTACCTAAATTCCGCCATTATTTATCCAATATGGCAGCCGCCACAAAATAGCTACTTATTATTTTAACACCTATGATATGAGTACTTTTTAATTTTTTTATTGACAGCTAATCAGTTTCTCTAAAAGAATTGTTTTGTTTTTGTTTAATTTTATTTCATCTATCTTTAATACAGAAACCGAATTGATAGAGTATTTGTGATTTCAGGGGTATTTTCTTATGTCAATTCCAAACCGAATCTCTGTTTGTGACATGAACTAGAATTTCTAAGATTACCTAAATTACTACAACTGACAGCATAAGATTCGTAGAAAAAGGATCGGCGGAATGTACGTTATACGTTGCTGTTCATGGCCGTGCGTCATCAGGTTGGCTTGAGCTTGTTTGCCAACTTAGTGGTATAAATAAAAATGTTTCTAAGCATCACAAGTCAACTGCATGGCTAAAACTTTTAACTGCCAAACCCTACTTGATACGAGTTAATTTTGGTCTTACAATATTAGGATTATTACTACAAGCACTACTGCAAGCATACAGCCTATCTGATGGAAAGCAGTTACCGCAGCGTTAGAGTAAGGACGTGTGCAACACCAGGGGCATAAATATCGCGTTGCCGACCACATAAAAATCTCTTCACATCCGTTTAATTAGAGTTATGTTTTTTCAGCGTAAATATATTTCTCAAGCTCTACAGCCTAAGCTATTTGACGGTTTTCAACATATGAAATGTCATTAGATTGTTCTCGGCTGTGAGCGGTATTATTTCAATATGGCATCTGCAAATACAAAATGGAAGATAACAGGTAACAAAAAAGATTAATAGGATTTTCAGTTTTCTGCTTCGGTTAATAACTCTATTGTTGAAGCAATGCCATAGTCTCTTTGAAAACTTCGAGACGGGCATCTCAGTTCCACTGCATGTGCACAATACCAGACTGGAGGCTTAGTAGTGCGAGGTTTCAAACATAAGTGATTTTTTTTTGTCCAGAAGTAATACCAAGTAACGGATCAAGGATTTGTTAGCAACTGAAGAGCTTATTTTATAATATATAGTGATAGTGGTAATTATACTATTGACGATAACATTATATGCGCTGCGCTTATATAATTAATCATTAAGAAAAGTAGCGACGACATACACGAATAGAAGAATTCCTCGCGAACCAAGTTGCGGACACCAGCTTGTCTAAATCAAAACTTTTTTTACAATCCCACGCAAAACACATGTGTTTTCAAAAAAAACATTGGCACAAAGTAAATCTTATTTGATAGAATCGCTCGTACATACGTCACTATTGGACCTTTTCTGGCCAGTTGTCCTTTGTCCGATCCTGAATAATTTATTCAAAGACACAAATCAGAAAAGGGCAACTCAAGGATTTCTAGACAAAACTAACACAACATCCAAACCTCACGTAGCTTACACCATGATTAAATGCAGCCTATTGCTCCATGTACGAACTCCAACCGAGTCCTTTCCATAAATATTCATATTTTTTGAGAGAAATCAATAGATTTTATAAACTTTTGAGGCAGGCTCTTAAAATCTCCGGCTTATTTATGTATGTGTTTACAGCATTTAACTAGCTTATTGACAAACCTAACGAAATAAAACTAAAGGTGAGAAGAGACAGGCCTAAAATAAAATAGCAGAAGAATCATTCCGAAGTTACTCGCCTGTTTATTTCACATTAATATCCTATTAATATCACATTGCATAATGGATGCAACAAGCGTTGTATTGTCGATACGAGAAGGAAATTTATCCGGACAGGCTGTGAAAGTTAAACAAGTTGGAGTTAAATTTGAGTTGGCAACTAAAGCGGGCAACTAATCGAGCGTATAATAATTACTGCATAACTGCGTCGGCGTAGTGAAGATACAATGTTGAAGTTTTCAAAACTAATGCCTTTTTAAGGTTCCGTAGTAAACGAAGAGCCTTTATTGTTTCGTCATGTACGAGTACATATATGTATAGCCATTTTATTCGCAGACAATGCGAGTTAGAAATGTTTCTTTTTTATTTTATTGCTGCACCGCATCGTGTGGGTTATCTTTGAAAAGGTTTTAATTTTTTTTTATTAAATCTGTTAATATACACAGAAATAAAAACAAACGTCGCAAGCGCGCAATTATATTTTGTTTTTTATACGTTGCTACGTCCCGTGGGATCAGTTTATACCTAAATTTACAACCCTGAAAACCTTGTGTTGCTCGAACCTCAGTACTCAAAGGTACATTGGTTACGGAGATACAGCTAGTCAGAGATGTTTTTTTTAAGTATGTAATTCTTTACATGTCAAGTTAAGAGTGCGGAGTATGCGCTGTATATAATACATACGAGTATATTAGTATGGATATACTCGTAATAACCGCTTGGCCATCAGATGCCCCATCGAATAGATAATATATTTTATTTTCGGATAAGACAGAACAAAAATACAAGATTTTAAGCGTAAAGATGTATATGTATGCTTAAAATAAGCCATCCTCCATAGAGAAACAAAAAAGTATAAAAGAACAAGACGTTATTATCATGTTAGATGCCCTAAGCTAATACATGCAATATGTACGGCGGCACTGCGGATACGAGAGCGTATAGATCATGTACTATCTTCCGTGAGTTCCGTAGAGTTGTTATGCAAACTGACGACACAAAAAAAAACAAGAGAGATTGCGTTGCTTTTATGCAGGGAAGACAACCTTCGTATATTTATAACTGCCACATTTCGTCAGTGAATTTACTAAGATTGTTTAAAATTAAAAAAAAAAAAATATCTAAAACTGACGGTAAATATATTTTAGTTTCTAATACAGGGTACGGATTTTTACATGACAAGACAAACCCGTGTATCCGTGGCTTAATCGCCATGACCCTCTATAGAGACTATATATTAGGTTGGGGAAAAAGTCTTTTCGTATTTTATATGAAAATTCAAAACATTTTTTAATAAAGTTTATTTACATTTAACTAAAGTATGTAGGTGCCATTTTGTTCGATAACTTTTGGCCATCTTGTAGGTAGAGACATGATCCCATTACTATAGAAATTTTGGGACTTCTGTTCAAAAAACCACGACAAGTGGTTTTGGCAGTCTTCTCGTGATGGTAACCTGACATTGCCTAAAGAATTCTGAAGAGACCGAAACAGGTGGAAATCAGAAGGTGCAAGGTCAGGACTATACGGCGGATGCATTAACACCTCCCAGTCAAACTCTCTTAATTTTTGCTGAGTGGCTAAAGATGTGTGAGGTCTAGCGTTATCATGATGAAAAATCACACCCCTTCTGTTAATTAATTCCGGCCGCTTTCTCTCAACTTTTTGCTTTAATCTCATCAGTTGTTCACAGTAGAGTTCAGAATCGATAGTCCTGCCTGGCGGTAACAGCTCATAATGAATAATACCCTTCCAATCCCACCATACACACAGCATCACCTTGTTGCGGGTTAACCCGGGTTTTGCCAGAGTCTGTGAAGCCTGACCGGCCTTTGACCACGACCTTTTTCGCACGTTCTTGTCGTACGTGATCCACTTTTCATCACCAGTTATAAGCTTCTTCAAAAACTGTTCGCTTTCATTACGTCGTAGTAAAGAATCGCAAATGAGTACACGGTTCATTAGGTATCTTTCAGTGAGATCGTGAGGCACCCAAATATCGAGCTTTTTAGTGTACCCAGCTTTTTTCAATTGCGCCAAAACTGTTTTGTGGTCAATTCCTAATTCTTCAGCTACGTCGTAACTACTGATATGCCGCTCTTGCTCCACTTTTTCAAAAATGGCATCCATTTTATCCGTAACAGGGCGACCAGAGCGACGTGCATCTTTCACATCAAAATTTCCTGATTGAAAACGCTTAAACCAAATTTGTGCTACTCTCACAGACACTGCACTAGGTCCATAAACGTCACAAATTTTATTCGCAGCTTGCGTTGCATTTTTACCTTTTTTGTAGTAAAATTTTAAAATGAATCGAATTTCTTCATTAGATTCACTCATTTGACAGTAAAAAAAACAAATGAAAATCACACATTTACCTAATTTGAATTTGGAATTATCTTTTTTAAAATATAAACTTTTTAAAGATATCAAAACCTGCCAGACACAAATGGTATAACCAAAGAGATTTTATTACAAGTTCATACATACTATAATGCGAAAAGACTTTTTCCCCTACCTATTATTATTTATCAATATATATACCTATATATAAATTATATACCTATTTGATTTTTTTCCCAGAAATATCTAGTAACGAAGCGATATCAATCAATCGAAACGATTTATTTGCACATATCTGTACTAATAAAGGGTAAAAAAATATTGTATTAGGTTAGAGAATATAGTACATATTAGCAACTTTTACATTTGACCTTTCAGTATGCAATATTTATATTTTTTTACACATTAAGTCAGGGTTGCATACCTATTTCCTCGGGAACAATTCAAATATATACTTATAGGATATAAGCATATTTTTAAATTGTTCGCGAGGATCGGTCCATTTTCTTCTAATTATATCCTGTTATCCCGCGAAAATATTGTAAAACTCTTTATTATTGCTTGAAGCTTCTGCGAAAAATGCCCACTTTCTATTAACAGCGGGTATTATTTATCTTTTATCGGGTAATGTTGTCATTTTGCGTTGCATTACCGGGCACCCAACCGTTACCTCTTACATAAAAACACAAAGATACTAACTACATATTATGTACTAGATGTAGCCCGCGACTTCGTCCCCGTGAATATCAGTTATCATGGTAAGACCATAGGAAATCAAGTACTTAACATAACCGTATAACTAAGAAAAAAACTTACGGTGAATAATTTCTGTAGGTACTTACTAATTTTATACCTATCTGCTTTCAAATTTGTTTGCAGATAATGCATTTATACATGATTTTTGCGTAACTTCAACTGTTTACGCAGCGCACGCAACGAAAGTCCTCAAAAGACATTTTTTTTCCCCCATTTTTCATTGGTGCTTCGCTCGTATTGGTGGTCGCGTGATGTTATATAGCCTTTCTTGAAATATGAGCTATCTAACACTAAAATATTTTTTCAATTCAGACGAGTAGTTCCTGAGAATAGCGCGTTCAACCAAACACACTCTTCAGCTTTATAATATTAGTATAGTAGTATAGATTTTAAGATATAAGTATAGATTATGATATCTCCTAAGATGTTGATTGAAATCGAGTGATGTCAAGGACAATTTTAATCATAAATACTTGTGATTACTGATTAATACCATATTTATTTGGATTACTCCTTCGCAAATAAAGCATTAATTACAATTTGATTACCATAAAAAAAGGTTGTAAGTTAATTTTATAAGATGAACATATGCTGTCGCGGACTTTTTTTTACAACTTTTAAAGAGGAACCATTCCATCATACATGATTTTTGCGTATCTTCAACCGTTTACGCAGCGCACGCAACGTAAGCCCTCAAAAGGATTTTTTTCCCATTTTTCATTGGTGCTCCGTCCCTATTGGTGGTAGCGTGATGTTATATAGCCTATAGCCTTCCTTGAAATATAGGCTATCTAACACTAAAATAATTGTTCAATTCGAACCAGTAGTTCCTGAGATTCGTGCGTTCAAACAAACTCTTCAGCTTTATAATATTAGTATAGATTATGCTAAACGCTATCTAAACTGATTACTAAATAAAAATAATTATAAGTAATGGAGATATTCAACAGGGCGAGTGTTCCTCCGCAGCTGCCATCTACTTTTTATGCCGCGGCCGAGCGATACAAAATAATGAATTAATTTAGTTGGTTGTGTCACGTAAGATTTAATATTTTAGAATTTTAGTCAGAATTTATGACTATAACTATAATAATATTAGAAATATACATTCATGCATTCCATATCATATACTCTATATCTATGTGGAATAATGAAACCTTCAAAAAGAGATATAATTTTTCAAATAGGTTGCCGGTGTTGGTGCTGGAGATTGCCAACGCGAATATACATTATGTTCAAAATTCATTTTCCTCTTCATAATTAAAAAGTTGACCCGGCAGACGTTGTTCTGTCTAAACCTTGCGCGGCATACCGGAACAACCCACCAAAGTTGCGTTGTAATCGGATGAGCGGTAAACGAATGCATAGAGCACAAACATTCATTTTTATTTATAAAGATGATAAGCGGCCGCTTTTCATATGCATACTAGAGAGAAGTGACGTGTGGGGCATTTCACGTGAAGCGGACAGGTAAAAAAATTTGATGTTTCCGATTTTAGTAATATTTGATTATGTTATACCTGTATATGTCCTCGAGCCGGATACATAATATTTTTACAGTATAAAGTCTGGTTCATGAGTTAAAGGACTTTAAAGTTTTGACTAACCGGCAGGCATGCGCTACTTAGAAGCCCATTACCTAGTTGTAAAAAATTACAATTAAATAAATAAAGTAGTAGAATTTATTCTTCAATTAATGAGCTTTGCAATTGCATTTTTGAATATTAAAAAAAATATTTATTTTTGGAAAAAAAATAAAATTTAATTTTTGAAACTTGAATTTCACAAAGTTCGACCATTTTTATTTTTTTTTATTTTTTTTCTAAAAAATGCTAATAGTGTATAGATAATCCTTGCCAAGTTTCATAATGGGCGTGGAAGTCGTTTAGGAGCTAGACCGGTTAGAGTGCCGAAGCGCAGCGGCTGGTGCCGGGTCGCGCTTGCTGCCGGCTAGCGCGAGCTCACAGGAATTGATTAATCAAATTTTTTTTTTCATAATTTTATCATACTTTGATGTACCTAAAATTACAATAAGTCATTATGTTACTATAACTCATAGGATTATTTACAATTTTATAACCTTTACTGCTTTTTTTGCTCGTGCATTTTACTATGATACCTTCAGCAGTCGGAATGGACGCATGGTATTTCTTTGTGCCTGGTATTTTCACTGAAGACTCAAATCGGCTTTTGAGAAAACATCTGTTGCCTTCAATTTCCTATTTCTGAGCATAATATATATTCGTTTGAGGCATTGTCGCTTTAGCCCATTCGTACAACCGCTTAGGTGTCGTGATGACTTTGTTTGACGCCGACTGTAAACTAGCCCGTGCCGCCAGGCATTTCAAGTTTCCACCAAAGCCATCAGACGGCCCTTTGCCATATGATGTACCTACTCGTAGCATGAAAATGTAATTCTACGTCTGGACCAAAATCCTGTTTAAAATAGAACAAGTTATTGAAATTGAATCTGTTTTCGAAGTGTTGTGATGCCCCGTCAGTAATTTATATATATTTTTAGCAGTTATGTTGTTTTTCTGAAGATGCTCGTGCAAATTTTTTTGAAAGGTATAGAAAGTACCAGTGTCGTGTCTTAAATCGTCTGATATCATTACGATACTTCCGTGTTCTAAATTTTGCTCTTTTCTATAATAATACACGGATATCAGGAGTGTGGCTTGGTCGTTGTTCCAGTGAAATGATTGGGCAGCATCTTGAACTATAAAATTGTAGTTTTCGGTAAAATCGCATTGAGTAATAATGACTCCTTCTATATTGACTATTTAAAATACTGAGCTTGTTGGTCTGCTATGTAGAAGATATAGATTGGAGTCTTCAGTGACCATACCAGGCACAAAGAAATACCATGCGTCCATTCCGACTGCTGAAGGTATCATACTCAATACTCAATACTCAATACTCAATTATTTATTGCAACCTTAATGTATACATAGATCTTGTCTTACATATAACAGTAACAATTAAGGACCCTGTCGGGCGCTGCAATGGGAGAGGGGCTGATTTCTTGTAATTATTATGTAAATATGTCTATTATCACAGCTATATAAAGTAAGTATATTAAATTTGTGCTAATAATTATGTCAAATTAAATTAAATTTAAATAGATATTTATATTATTATTGTATTGAATTGAATTGAATTGAATTGAATTGTATTGTATTGTATTGTATTGTATTGTATTGTATTGAATTGAATGGAATGGAATGGAATGGAATTGAATTGAATTGAATTGAATGGGATTGAATTGATTTGAATTGAATTGAATTGAATTGAATTGAATTGAATTGAATTGAATTGAATTGAATTGAATTGAATTGAATTGAATTGAATTGATTGAATTGTATTGTATTGTATTGTCTTGTACTAAGATTTCTATTTGTTTATAGTTTTATCATTCAGATATTCAGATATTGTATAATAGGCACTCTTTGTCAGTAATTCCTTAATATGCTTTACAAATATTTCATAATTTGTTATATTTTTTATTGATTCGGGCAATTTATTGTATAGTTTTATAGACATCACTAGAGGACTAGATGAATGTAGCCAGAGATTGGAGTCTGGTAGCCGAAGTCTATTTTGATGCCTTAAAGCATATTTTGCAGACGTGTCGTTTCTTTTCGTGAAAAAATGCGGATATTTGCGGACAAATTTGCATGCTTCCAAAATGTATATGCTTGGTAGAGTTAAAATTTTGTACTTTTGGAAGTAAGGCTTACAAGTATTAGTTGGCTGTATATTAACTATTATGCGCACCAGTCTTTTTTGTAGAGTAAAAAGGTTTTTCCAATCGGTACCGCTTCCCCATAAGATTGTACCATAGCTAATCCAAGAGTAGGCGTAGGCATAGTAAATGACTAGCGCGGTCTCGATGTCCGTGCTTTTTTTTACCTCTCTAAGTGCATATGCAAATTTTGACAATTTTGAGCATATTTTTTGAATGTGGGGCTTCCAATTGATGTTTTTGTCTATAACTACGCCCAGAAGATCGAATTCATTAACCACCTCCAAGTCGGTGCCATTAAAATTTATTTTGATATCTAATGAAGGTTTTTGGTAAGGATGGAATACCATGAGTTTAGTTTTAGACAAATTTATTTCCAGGTTATGATCTTCCATCCAACCCGCTGCTGTTGTAAGGGTTTCATTTAAATGCTGACACAATTTTTTATTATCAAGGCACGACGTGAGGATAGAAACGTCGTCTGCAAACAGCACACAGTGCTCTACTATTGTTTTGGGCAGGTCATTGATATATATTAGAAAAAGAAGACAACCGAGAACGCTGCCTTGTGGAATAGAAGAGTTTATCGTTTTGCAATTTGATCGGATGTTTTTAATCGTATGAGTTGTGTAGTCAAAGTATTCCAATTCTACAAACTGTTTTCTATTTCTTAAGTATGAACTAAACCATTTGTGAGTTATTCCTCTAATCCCAATTCCATACAATTTTTCTAATAATATGTCATGTTGTACCCTGTCATATGCTTTCGTCATATCCAATAAAATTCCAATGCCATATTTACCTTTATTAATTATATTTAATATTTCTTGGACGTATTTGTACACAGCCAATATGGTTGAGCGATTTTTCCGAAATCCATTTTGTGATTCGTCAAATAAATTATATTTTTCGCAAAAGCTGCATACGCGATCTGCCATTGCTCTTTCAAATATTTTTGAGGGCGTTGGCAATAGAGCTATCGGTCGGTAATTATTCGGGTCAGTTTTTTCATTTTTCTTATGGACTGGCCTGATTATAGTCATTTTCAGTTCATCCGGAAATTCGCCTTCGTTAAACGACTGGTTAATTAAAATAGTAAATGGCACGGCTAGTTCACTGGCGCATTCCCTTAATAAAGTTGATGGCAACTCATCTATACCATAACTTCTTTTGTTTTTTAATTTTTTTATAATTTTATAGATCTCACAGTTATTTACAGGATGGAGGAACATACTATTTTCAGTAGGACACTTTACAGGTCTGCCTATCTTATTTTTCATACGGTTCTCGCCGATAGATGCGAAAAAATTGTTAAAAATGTCTACTACTTGTTTTGGATCTGTAATGGAAGATTTGTTTATAAGCAATTTAATATTACATTTCTCTTTATTTGTGTTTTTTTTATTTGTGTACTCATTTACTACACTCCACATGGCTTTGACTTTATTTGATGATTTTTTTATTCTTTTTTTAAAATGTATTTGTTTTGCTATAGCTACTGATTTCTTTAATAGATTTTCATATTTTTTGTAATATTTATTAATTATTTCGTTTTTATTTGTTCGCAAAGTGAGAAGTTTTAATAATCTTTTATTTTTACATGATTTTTTTATCCCTGTAGTGAGCCAATGTTTCTTAAATATTTTATTTAATTTAATTAGTTGTTTAGGTATACATAGCTCTAAGTTTTGAATTAAAATTTCTTGAAATACTTTGTAGTTTTCATTTATGTTTTTATTTTCTAATAAGATGTCATGCCATTTTATTTCATTTAATTTTGATTTGAAAGATTCTATATTTCTTTTATTAAAAATCATAGTAAAACGCACGAGCAAAAAAAGCAGTAAAGCTTATAAAATTGTAAATAAACCTATGAGTTATAGTAACATAATGACTTATTGTAATTTTAGGTACATCAAAGTATGATAAAATTATGAAAAAAAAAATTTGATTAATCAATTCCTGTGAGCTCGCGCTAGCCGGCAGCAAGCGCGACCCGGCACCAGCCGCTGCGCTTCGGCACTCTAACCGGTCTAGCTCCTAAACGACTTCCACGCCCATTATGAAACTTGGCAAGGATTATCTATACACTATTAGCATTTTTTAGAAAAAAAATAAAAAAAAATAAAAATGGTCGAACTTTGTGAAATTCAAGTTTCAAAAATTAAATTCTATTTTTTTTCCAAAAATAAATATTTTTTTTAATATTCAAAAATGCAATTGAAAAGCTCATTAATTGAAGAATAAATTCTACTACTTTATTTATTTTATTGTAATTTTTTACAACTAGATAATGGGCTTCTAAGTAGCGCATGCCTGCCGGTTAGTCAAAACTTTAAAGTCCTTTAACTCATGAACCAGACTTTATACTGTAAAAATATTATGTATCCGGCTCGAGGACATATCGATACTTGTAATCTCAATTGACGTAAAGCACAAAATCCAACTTTTCAGGAGAGCCAAAATAAGTTTTTTTTTTAGATTAAAATTAATTACGCTTGTGTTTTTAAAGTTATAGAGAAGTGATGTAGACAACATTTACCTAAAATCTTGAGATGCAGACGATGAAATGGTTAGTTTTTAGTCTTGTTTGTTATTTTAGAAAATAGATGTGCCTAACATCTAAGAAAATTCAGTAAAATGTTCTTTACGTCCATTTTTATTATAAGGCTCAGATTCATTTTGGGAGTAAAGCACGATTGAAAAAATATTATTCTCTAAGCCGTAAAAATAAATGTTTAAAAGTGTGAATATACAGACTAACTTTATTTGTTGATTAGGCGGTGTAGCATACATAGCCTTCAAGTAATTTTAAATAACTTGTGTTATCAAGGGACTTAAAATTGATTACTAACAAATAAAATAATAAACTAAGTAATAAATCGGCGCTTTTTATTTTAAAATAACTTAAAGATTCTAGAATAAGCAATCATCAGCACCTTAAGAAATTCTTACGCAGCAACTTAAGAAATATGAATGTTGTTAATAATTTATCGATTTTTTTAAATAAAAGTTTAGTTTTCTCAAAAATTTCTCAATTTACCGCCAACATATGTATGACATAAGTAAAAAATATAATATGTTCTTTAAAAAGAGGTTTAATTTATTTCTAAACTCCTTCATTTCACGTTGCTATGCTGTTTTGAAAATTTAATTTTTTCGGCCATTCAGCGAAATAAGCTCTAAAAACTCACAAAACGTTGAGTGAGGTGGCGTGGCGATATGAGTGTGAGTGAGTGCCCAAGTGTGGTCTGGGGAGATAGTTTAATGTATTTTTGTTTACAGTAGATTCCGTATAGTGAAATTTACTACAGGTACATTTCTTGCCTGAGAGGGAGTGGAAATAAAACCAGCCAAATTAACTTTCTTCAAACTTACGTATATTATCAGTATAATTTACATCAAACTGTTCTGCACTTTTACTTTAAAAAGCAATAGGTATTAATCTTCTTCGATGTCTATTTCGATTACGTTTACACAACTCTGGCATCTACAATTTTTGCACATAGTACATCTTAAATCGGCTTTCACGCATCCACATCGCCTACCACAGCCTTGTTTGCAAACACACGTTATTAATTTTAATATAGAGGCTGGTGCTGGCGGCTCTGTATTTAAAACCGGAGTTAGGCAATTCATAGTTTTTTTTTTTCAAGTCCATTCTCCCGGTGGTAAAAAGTCACTCCTCCAACTTTGCACATGATGAAAGGTTCGCCGAGAGTGATAGCGAGCAGCAGCCGATGTAGGCGGCAATTTTGCCAAAATAACTGCATTCTTAGCATGTCCCACTAATTTGTTGAAGCAAACATATCTACGAGTATGATGGTTCAAATCCAGATTTCGGGTCGAGCTTTGTAAGGCGCAAGAATTATGCGTTCGCCAGCCTTTTCAATGTCTTCAGAGGATGAATTTGGATTGTTGTAAACGGTGGGAATGTAGTGCAAGAGGGTCTGTTGTTAAACCATTGTACTGTCTGCATCTACCATTTCCGTAGAAAGCTGACGTAGTAGTAGTTACCTTCGGGGGTTAATGCAGTTAGTAAGACCAGCAAGTCAATATCTTGTCAAACTACAACGACTTGCTTGTATCGGTCACATTCTTCAATGGTAGTTGTAACAGGAGCAAATCTTGCCAAAGATGATGCTCATCTTTGGCAAGACGTGTATATATGCCATTCCTGTTGAGGTTCTCAACGGGTTGCGAAATAAATTTTTCTTTATACGAGTATTGGAGAGAAATTTGGCCTGTGGTTCTACTAGAGCTGTGTCTTAGGTGAAAGCAATTTCCCGTGTCTTGCGCTGTATACTCGTAAGTCGTCTTTGTCGTTCTATACTCTTCGTACTTAGATCATTTTCAGAGTAGCCATCGAATTCTATAACAACTAGTTGGCCGTAATTGTTGTGAATGAAAGAGATGTATGCATCGTATGCATCCGAGAAAGTGCCTTCTTACGGCCATACCACCCGATGGAGAAGGTAGCCACTATCGATAACGTAAAAGCATATCCGCTGTATCGATTGTTTGTTCAGCAACTTTGTTGAATAAAGCATACAAAGCTGATTTCTTCGATTTCCGCATCAGTGAATTCTCCTCAAATAATTATGATGGAACTGTCGTGCACAAAATAAGCCTGCAGATCATCAGGGGAGTGCACAGTACAGAGTGTTCGTTGAAAATATTTAGTTATATCCACTTGTACTGTGTAATTACCCAACTTTTCAGAAGCTGTTGTCGAAGACAGTGCCTTTATCAAATTTGCACTCTTGAGCTTCAGAATTCCGAATTTATTGCCTTCGATAACAGTTTTGTTTATTGATTCTTCGCCAATTAACTTAGCATCACAACAATTTATATTGTCTTCAACAGCTTTGAATCCACTGTACAAACTTTAGTATCGGTTTCGTCCTTTTGGTCCTGGTGTCTCTCAAGTCTACGTGTTGGCTGGTGTTGGCTGGTGTTGGCTGATCTTATGCCACACAATTCTTCAACTGCTTCACATACATAGTGCGATAGTGGTAGCCCCGCAATCCATTCATGAGGACACTTTCCGTGAAACCTCTTTCGTGTGTAATGCCGCCAACACTCTTCATGTTCTTCATTAGTGTTTGTTCTATGGTCATGTCTGGACATACCCCGCACCAATGCTTTAGATCTTCGAATGGTGAAAAATCCTTTTTTAGAGAACTTCAAGAACTCTTCCACCATCATAGTGTACCTAATTGAAGCCTTTTACGCTTTAATTAGGTACAATATCGACATTAAAAGGGTATTTATGTCCTCAAAATTTATGCAAGGTCTATTATACTAATGGAAGTAAAGCACATAATTTTAAAAAGTGTGCTTTATATAGGGCGTAAAGCACATTTTTTTAAATTATGTTTACAGATATGATTAACAGACTTTGACTTAAAGCACATTTAGCATTATTTATAGTAAATGGTTGGGCTGTTAAACACAATATGAGATTTTGACGTTCTTTACGTTAAGCATTAATTAATGAATGTCACATACCACCTAAAGTTTTACAATTTGACAGTGAAAACGTTCTTTAAGTTACATTTTCAATGTGTCTAAAATCGATATTAATGGCCGTATAGCCACGTCGATTAGACAGAAAAAAAGAGAAAAAATAACTAAGTAAGATGGCATTCATAGCTCATTTTGGCCAAAATGTGCTTTACGTCAATTGAGATTACAAGTATCGATATACAGGTATAACATAATCAAATATTACTAAAATCGGAAACATCAAATTTTTTTACCTGTCCGCTTCACGTGAAATGCCCCGTGTCCTAGTTCATAATTAGTCACTTTATTACTAGATTCTACTAGTTTATCGCCCTGGACGTTATCCATTTATACTTTTAATATCACGCATTCACGCAATGCAGAATATTAGAGACAAATTAAACAGTATAAGAGTAAATAATTTTAAACAGTTATAGTTATTTTTTGTTAAAATCGTGCCATGGTCTATGTATGTATACTCTTTTTCTTAAGGAAAGCTCGGTCGTAGTAGTAAGTAGAGCAATGTTTCCCAACTAGTGGTAAGCGTAACCTTGACGGTACGCAAAACTACATCATGGGGTACGAGCGGCTAACTCTCTTCTAATAAAAGTTAGTAAAAACAAATACGTTAGTACAAAGAACAATACAATAAAAGGTACGCGAATGTGAGCTCTCTTGAAGTGTTTCGCAGGAAATACTAATTGAGATTGAGAACCGCTGTACCAATATAGAATAGGAAGCCGACCTTTAACAATCCAGTTACGCATTGAAATAATAACGCATAGCGATCCGAATACGCGATGTAAATATGTTTTTACCGTATTAAATTTGATATAAAATCATTTTTTTTCATCATTTTCATCGCGTAAACGGATGGTTAAAGGCGGCTACCTATTCTTATCTAAGATCACAAGTACAACGTAATTGTATGTGTCTGGTAACTAGGCATTATTTTGCGAAAAATATAGGGACTGAGGAGTATGGAATTTCGCACACTTATAGTTTATATAGAGAAGGAATGCAGAATGCTAATATTTTTTAAAATTATGCATAAGATTAGATTAAATCAATAAAAATACATTACACACACTACCATGTATTTGACACACACACGCATAAATACTCTTTTGCTTATTTTATGGTAGAATTTCGACCAGTGACCACTAGTTCATTTAAAAAGTCAAGTACATATTAAGTATTGCGAACGTATAATCTACTTTTGCCACATTAGTAGGTAACATGTAGTCCCCAGTAATTACTTTTAATTGCTTCTGCAATCACTTTCATAAAAAAAAATGAATATAGCAACGGTTGAAAAAGTCTCCGTAATTAAGAAGCATCGTTCGTAACGATTATGGCTCGGAGCGATTTCTTTTCGACAATTAGTCGACAATGTGTAATTTATAAGTCATGGTCATGGGAATAATATATGTAGTACAAACCATAATAATATAACATAAATATAATAAAGGATAAAATAATATGTAGTTTTCGCAAAGCTATATGTCTGAGATCTATGTTATGCACACGGCACTATAACAGTACCAGTCTATCTACAAGTAAATATTACGGTTCTTACTAATACAAATATGTATACTTTATATTTCCACATTTGTACTGAAATACAAAAACATTGCGCTAGCCGAACAAAAAGGATAGAAAAATCTGAGCTCGAACATATTTTATTCTATTTAAAATATTTGCTAATGGATGTGGTTTTGGACGAAGCTTTTTCCTGCTGAATAATCCTTTTTTTTTCTTAATATAATAATGGGCATTTCTATATCGTTTATGTAACGATAAGCTCACATTTTCAAAACTTGGCTTAAAAGTAAAGTATCGTACGTATGCCAAATTATTACAAAAATGGCGCAGAACAGAATTATTTTGTTAATTAGAGCCGAAATCAACACACCATCAATACAGGAACATGGATCTTTCATAACATTTTCATAAAATATAAGTACTACAAAATGAATATATCCGAAGTTGCGGCCAGAAATTCGGATATTACCTGATTTCTTCTTGTTGTGTCTAAGATGAAACCATTATTAACGTGTCATATTTGTTGTGAAAATTTTAGATAATAAGCGGTCCGGATCCAAAGACCAAGTCGAATGATATTTTTATCCGACTCCAAAAAGGAGGAGGTTCTCAATTCGGCTGTATTTCTTTTTTTTTTAATGTTTGTTACTGAATTACTCCGTGATTTATTAACCGATTTGAAAAAACTTTTTTTATTTGAAAGAGCATGCCTCCAGATTGGTCCCATATTTTTTTCATCATCATCATCAGCATGTAACTAATCCATAAATGTAGAGTAATGTTTGGAGTCGATTTTTTTTTTTGTTAAAATTATTATCTGGAAAACTCATAAGATAGGGCAAAGTCGTTCTTCCAGCACGATCAGTAGACTGTGACCTTGCCATTCGTTGTGGTGGGCATTAAATTCGCCAAGCATCACAATCTCGGCAGAAGTGCGGGCGGAACATCTGCTGGAGAATACTGTCAGTCGTCACTTGTAGGTTTTCCACAAGCCGCTCCGTTGCAGCATTACCACTGTGGGACCTGTACAGGAACGCGTAGAAACGGTTGTGGTCTCCAAATTCTGCGCGCAGCCATAGAGCAAACATGTCCTTGTCTTCAAGTCTGCTAAGGCGACGCCAACAGGTAACCCCGCCGAACGTATGGGCGTTAGCCCATACGTTCGGCGGCTACAAATTGGAACATAATTTTGTGAAATTAGCCGGTGTTAACCGGCTAATTTCACAAAATTATGTTCCAATTTGTAGCCAGGACCGGTGTTAACCGGCTAATTTCACAAAATTATGTTCCAATTTGTAGCCAGGATAGCGCAGGTACAAGATATCTGAAGGAAAGGATATCTGTGTCTCTGTTAAAAAGAGCAAGGCTGACTTGGCCGTCTCCAGATGGCAGTGAACGGCACTGAGGTTGCAGTGGAGCCCCCTAATGTTACATAGCTCAACAGCTTTTTTGCTCCGTTTGCTCCTGGCAGAAATACAGAGCGGCGTAGTGCCCGACCCAGAATACGTCGTCGACGAAATACCGGGGTATACCGAAATACGTGACGCGCAAGTATAACGTGAAAATTGAAAGAAAGAAAAGTTATTATAATTGCTCAGTCAGAGGGTGCATTTTTTTAAGCTTCCAGTTGTTAGAAACAAAAAAATAAATGAAGCATAAATTTACCTTACTACTTTAAAATTGCACAGTTAATAGTCGTAATATTATGACCTTAACAGTCTTTTAGTGTGTATATGTGTTACAATGAGAAATTAGAATATATATTCTAATCTATATATTCTAATTTCTAATTCATATATTGAATTCCGTCATTCAGCCTGATCAAATTCAAAGTTTCACATCCAATTCGAAACAAACTTTCAAGTAAACACAGTCAAAATTCTTATCAGCAATTTCGTCCACATCCCGTAATTTATATTTACTTAAATTTAACGTATTGGTACAATTTAAGAAATTTTAATTTGGATTCTTGTCTATAAACTTTTTGTTACTTCAATTCGTGACTTTACGATACGACTTTTTGGTAAAACGGTAATATTATTCAACAAACACAATACTTCTAGAAACATGTTTTTCTCCAGGTTGCTTTATGAGATTATGGCACGGTCTAGAGTGGAACAAGCATCCGAGTGAATATCGGAAAAATATTATGTCACCAGCTCTGAATGATATATTTTTATTACGCACGCACTCCCGATATTACATTTCTATAACAGCAGCAGTAGTTTATTTAATTTAAGATGAACAATTATTCCGCAAAGTTTGTTTATAACACTATGGTGGAAAGCTATCATAAGAACCGCCTGATGTATAAAGATTACCAAAACCGATAAAGTTAGTAACACAAGAAGTATCGCTGGGCATTGCCACTCCAGCAGCAGTCATGATTTTACATTTACCTTGTTATTTTCTGGCAATACTATTTTTTTGGTAAGACATTTTATGGTAAGGCATATTTTACAAAAGTATGTGATATAACTAATGTCAACTTGCGGAACAAAAACAAATTGGTTATTCCAAAACATAGACTGGGGAAGGTCAATAATTCGTTGGTCGTAAATTGCATCCGCTACTACAATAAGTTGCCGGAGTCGGTCCTGATTTTACCCGCTTATTAAGACCACCTTATGTAAAAAGGCTTACTACAGGACCGACGATTACCTTAATGATAAAAATGTATGGCAAATTCTCGGCACAGGATGTGAAGCACAGGCGTCTTATCTTTACAAGTAGTATTGTGGATATACATATTTAGACTTTTATACAATATGTATATACACTCTATACTATGATTTTTTATATATTTTTTTTTTTTAATATTTTTTTTTTTTTTCTCTTATTTTGGTTGAATACCATTTTTTTTTATTGTATTATGATAATATTGAATTATGTATAATGATAATATTGTATGGCGATTTAAAAAGACCTATATTGACAGAGTTTCTTTCGGCATTTCTTCTCGTCAATGGTCATTCCGAAATGCTGGTAGATAAAAAAAAATATACCTAATTTTAAAAGACGTGTCTAAGTGCCCGCGAGGGCCCACAGAATAAAGAATTTTGACTTTGACTTTGAAATAAACTTATGTCTTCCTATTTTTATTTCTAGTAAACTGTAAGAAAGTCAGTAAAGATCTATTTTCGTCTATTTTCTATACTTTGAAATTAATATATATGTCCTTTTATCATGATAATGTCTCATGGTATACAGTGAAAAACTTTTTGTTTATTATGTACTCCAATTTAAAATAGTAGTTTATGAAACTGTTGCATAATAAGGGTTATTAAAATACGAGTGTGAGTTTATAACACGAGCCGAAGGCGAGTGTTATAATAATACCACACGAGTATTTTAATACCTAATTATGTGCAGTTTCATACACTACTTTATCTAATCTCATGAAATATATGATAATAATATTTTAAATACAACCATGAAGTTAATCTATCAGCTATAATTCTTACATAAAAATCCATTTGCAGATCGAGCATGCGTAGTGCGCATGCGCGACGCGCCGCGCGGCGCCGCGTTCACAGATTATGTAGAAAAAATTTGCATAGTTGCATTGTATTTGCATTGCAACCTGTTTAAAATACCTGTATCCAGGGCTGAAGCTGTATCGAAATGGTAAAAAAGTTATTTTACGATACAGTTGTCCATATAAGAGCTGTATCGAAAAATAACTTTTTAAATTTATTTTGACAGCTTGTGCGTAAAGACTGTCATTATGATACTGTGTTTAGTTTTTTAATGTGTAAATTTCAGTATGAGATTAGATAAAATCATTTACGTCCGTGTTTGCGACAAAAAAGTCATAGGTATACCAAGTTCAATTAATTCGAGTAGGTGCAGCACATTCCGAGAAAATTGGCTGTGAGCCTGTGACAGATGGACCGACAGGTACACGAGTGATGAAGTGTTTCATTCGGGTTTTCATTCGGAGGCACGAAACTTTAAAAATACAAAAATATAATAAATCCGCATACTATGCCGAAATTACGTGACCGACGTTCACAAGTTCGAGCGTGTCCGACACCATCGCCCTTCGTGGTTGGATGCATCCAAAATCTTTGTTGTATTTGTCCTTATGTAATTGTTAATATTGTATAATAAGGTTTACTCCGTTTATCTATCCTAAAACATCCAGTCTAAAGTGGAAACACCAAAACGTGTGTCCATCTATCAACCCTGAACGGGGATGATAATCGGAATATTTTTCAGGGTGGATAGATGGTCACGCTCACGCGTTTCCGAGTATCCGAGTATAAGCGTAGTACTATAACTTATACTGTGCTTCTAGCTAATCGGAACTATTATATTTCACTGATGAGAAAATTAAAATTGAACATCAACGATGTAGGATTGGCTCAATGTATATTGGCTAATCCTACATCAGTGAGGGCAAGAATGTTTTTTGACTTAATTACCGCATCTCATCACTGAGTCTCTTGGATTAGGGTACGAGGGGGCTGGCATATCTGGAACAGATATAAGACCCTTAAAAAAAAAGATAAAAAAAAACTATTAAGTATATTTTAATTTGAATGTTATATTTTTTGAAACGACTTGCAACCTTCTTAGTAATAAAAAAAAATTGTCGGGACATCATTTGTCAATTATTTTTTATCACTCATCAAAGTTCTACGTACGCAACGAAAATGGAATTAAGTCGAAAAGATTTTAGAGCGATGATTTTTTATGATTTTAAAAGTTCTCTCTCTCCGCAAGCCTGTGCCGCTCGTCTTCAAAATGCTTTTGGGAGAGAAGCACCTTCTTTAAGCACCGTGAGGCGATGGTTTGCTGAATTTGAGAGAGGTCTGGTTTCTTTACATGACGAATTTCGTGAAGGGCGGCCTTCAACTGCCGTCAACGAAAATAATGTGGCTACTATTAAGCGGCTAAATGAAGAAAACCCGTGGATTACCTATGAGACAATTCGAGGACTATTGGGGATTGGTATGAGCCAAATTCAGAAAAAAATACACGAAGAATTAAAAGTTCAGAAACTTTTTTGTCGTTGGATCGGGATCATGAACTGACAGCGGAGCAGAAGCGGGCTCGCGTGGAATGGTGCTCACAGATGCTACTGAAGTACGACCACGGACATTCTAATGTTGTTTATAACATTGTCACAGGAGACGAAACGTGGATTTATTGTTTTGAACCCGAAAAAAAAAACAGCAATCTTGTGAATAGGTGTTTGAAAATGAGAACAGGCCCACAAAAGTGAGGCAAGCGAGAAACGTTGGTAAAAAAAATGATCGCGTTTTTTTTTTCTCAGCTACGCGTCCCATATGCACAATTCCACTTGAAGATCAAAAGTGTTAATGCCGAGCGGTATTCTACTATTTGTTTACCCAGGGTGTTAGAAAAAGTTCGCGAAAGACAACCAAAAAGCCGCGTTCTCCTACATCATAACAACGCTTCTTCACACACAGCCAACAAAACAAAGTCATTTTTAGCTTCCGAAAAAGTACAACTCGTCACCCATCCTGCACATAGCCCCGACCTAGCACCCTGTGATTTCTGTATTTTCCTCAAAATCAAAGATTTGATGAGAGGTTTCACTTTTACCAACTCCGAAGAGGCAGTGATAGCGTTCAATCAGCAAGCACGTAGAAAACATGCGTTCAGATCTGTGGTCTTCCTGTTTTAAAAAATTCGATCGCATGAAAAAATGTTTAAAATGTAAAGGAGAGCATTTTGAAAAGCAATAAACATAACATGTTGTTTTTTATAAGTTACGCAAAACTTTTAGTGTGACCTACGTACTATTATCTATTCTGTGACTGAATTGAATAAATCACGTTCGGATTTCGGAGTAGTCAACCAATGGTGGTTGTGTACAGAAGACAAACTGGCATGAAATTTTATTTATAGTCATCTTTATGCAATAATATACAAACTCAGTTATCGCAAATATATCTTTATGAAAAAAAGAGTGAAGCTGCCTCCCGCAATCTGAGCACCATATAAACCAATTTCTTGGCCACTGACACAATTAAATTGTGTCACATGAAAAAATCGAAGTAAATTATGTACGAGCACTTGCACTGGCCTCAATACAGGGCAGGGAGGTAATCTTGTTAGTTAGCACGCAAACATAGTTAGCGTGGAACATGCCTCGAAACAGTACATACTAGTGATACAAAGTGATACGTACAGCTTTCAAATAGTGCACTAAAGCCTGAAGCCTCTGAACATGAATTTCGCTACCACAGCATTGAACATTTACTCAGAGTATTAGTACACAACTACTATCATTAATACCGTGCTTGGGGTGTTTCACGATGTATACGCAATCGATATCGCATCTCTATTTATTATGCATCGACAATGTAACTTAATAGAAGTTATTCATGATCATGACAGTTAGATTAATATATGTTGCTAACCCACTGAGGTTTGTCCTAAACGTTAAACAATACGTTTGCACATGAAGCTTGACTGTAACTGTCAAGCACAACTTAAGCTGTCTTAAGCTGTACAACTTTTTTTTACATTAATAAAATGATTTTTTTATTTACACATATTCTTCTGTTCATACCAAATGACATTCAATATGTCGTTTGGTATGAACAGAAGATCGCCATGGTGTCGTTGGGTGGGTGTCCTAATCGATCACATAAGTTAAGCATCGTCAAGGGAAACCTGTCCATGGATGGGCTTATTTCTCTCAAATTCCTTTGTGTTTCGGAGAGTACGTTAGGCCGGTTCAGTCCGTTGTCATTAAATGACACTCGTTAAACCAAGTCAAACCAAAGCAACCGCCATTTCGCACAAAATTTCCATAACGTAAAAAAAAATCGGAATTAACTTTACATGTTTTATTGTTTAGTGCTTTGTTAGCCAAAACGGGCAAATTCAGACTCATTTTGGCTAACAAACAAAGGATAATAACGAATTAAAATTCTCATTTCTTGTAACAAAAGTAAATATTAAAAGAGAAAAGCAAAAAAATAAATAATTGAAGACAGGAATGGTAAAGTAAATGACTTTATAAAACGTCGGGTGCCAAATAAGCATACGGCCCGCCTGATTTAGAGCGTTTACCGTACCCTATAGCCGCTCGCCATATAAGGAGGCTCCCGTGCTAGCACCCGCGCTTTTAACACAATTCTCATCACACTTTGTGAACGTACTCATTTGTAAAGAGACAACAAAAGGCATTGTTGCAGACTGCAACTTGCAGTCCTCGGTGAAGGCAATTCGACAGTCGGACTCGACGCACCATACCTCTCTTTCACCAGACCCTCGTTTACTTGTGAACAGCTACAGTCCATCATTATCTGTATTTACCCACTGGAAGAGTACGCTCACAATGCAATACGAACGTGAAATTCACGGAAAATTATTTATACCTTTAATGTCCGAACCAAACCAGGGAGCGGGAGGGGCTCACCCAACCCCCTACTGCAAAATGAGAATCCGCAATAGCGGCTAAAATTTCGAATATTTATTTTGTGTTATTTCGTGTCTACAACAAAACGAATATGATGTTCATGTATTTCATTAATTAAAGACCAAAAATTTAGTCATGCCGTCAAAAATAAGTTCGCAGTCATCGAATGATTTTCGTCATAGAGTAAGAAAATATATATGGATTTTTTAAATATCAGAATGGGGCAAACGAGCACTTGGGTCACCTGATGGAAAGCAATCACCACCGCCCATGAAGATGAGCAACACCAAGGAGTCGCCGATCAGGTGCCAGCCTTTTAAAGGAAATAAAGACTTGAAGGCTCCCATGTCGTAATCGTTCGGAAATACCGCTGAGAGAAGTTGATTCCACAGTATCACCATTCGGGATATAAAATATCTTACGAAACGTAAAGCCTACGAAAGTATTGGAAAAAATCGAACTTTCGCTATTGCATTAGCTTTAGCATGAATAATTGATGGAGTTAATAAATGATTTCTACAACAGTATAAAAGTTTAGCAGCATAACTTCATCTGACGCAATCGTCATGGTATCATGGTAGAAAAACACCAGGTATGTTCTTCCCGTGACAAATAGGTATATTGCCATTACTACGTCACAAGTTTGGTCGTCGAAATTTAAACTAAATAAAGCTGATGACGTATGCAAGTTCAAATCACGTGAGCACATCTTTCACACCTTGTGTTTTTGTCCATGATTAGTATAACATAAGAAATGACATAAATAAGAAAAAAACAGCGTTGCTAAAGAGCTGGATTATTAAATTACTGCACGATGTCCTTTTCTGGTACGATTATACTTTTTTGTCGACTCCAACAGAATATTTTACACAATTACGTCGGCACCAATGAATGTCTTTCAATATTTCAAAATTAACAATATGTTCTGAGAAATTGGGATCTGATATGAGGACCTCGAAATTAACTATCAAAAAACTCAACAATGAAATATATAAATAGAAAGTTATTATAAACATTAAAATACTAACATTAAAATAACTATTTCTGTGTTGAAGTTTCGTATACCTTTGAAGTAGATACTCAGAAAAAAATATGCATTTTTATATATAAATGTATTATTATAGTTAATTGATTCAGGTGTTATTTTGCGAAAGTAAAATTTACAGTAAATTTGATGTACACTACTTTGCGTGCTTCCGCCACCAATTAGTTCATGCAAACTACTGCTGTCCGACACCCGCTCGCTAAAGTTAGTAGATGCTTGCGACTGCCGTGGCTGCTTTGGTCGTCTCTGCTCCAGCTGCTGCGGTCGTCTTCGCGAATCTCCAACATCAGAAACAGAAGAAACATGCAACTGCCGCCGCCCCACCTGCTGTGGTCGTCTCTGCGACACGTGTTTCGCCTCTATGTGAGGCATCATCAGGCGATCTGTAGATGTTGATGGTTTGAACAACTAAAATTAATATATCGGATAGAATATATATATGATTGAAGTCCGATCGAAGAAAGTACAAAAGGGCATTAACAAAAACCAGACCTACTACAACGAACAATAAGACGATCATATTAAAAATGTTGCGGCCATAAAATCAATTAGAACATTATTAAACACTACCTAGGTTGCTCTTAATCGAGCGTCTCTCGAGTTACTTCCCTCGACGGCTAGGTCGCTTGAGTAGGAAACTCTACGTCTGGTATTACCGATAATAAATTGGAAATATCGACAATATCGGCATCTTGAGCAAAAGTTACTTACATCATTAACTATGTCGAGAGGTACTTGATACTCTACATAAAGATTTGCTTTTTGGACAGAACGTTCTGTGTTTGAGAGCAGTATCTCCCTTCATTATAAAACCTTTTACCGCGGCTCAGGACTTAAAGATTTACGAGGAATCTTATTATACTTATTTTTATTTTCATGTATGTGAATATTGCATTTTGAGGTTGCATTTTAAATTCTAACAAGTATGTATATGATTTGCTGATTATAAATCATAAAATAAAGTCTACGATTTAGATATACTGGAAGTATGAGGCAATTTATTTTTAAAACCGAGTCATTGGAGTTTAATGTACCTCGGTGGTCAAGCCGCTACCGATGACTGTATTTATATTTGTTTAGAATAGAATAGAAGAGATCAGTTTATTTGTTAAACGTAGGTGAGATGTTGATAAGTGTAAGATGTTGTTTTACAATAATGATACCTCTATGTTTTGCCGTCAGGCATTGCCGGCGAGGTTTGCAGTCGAATGGTTAGCAATAGCCACTTTAACTCCGAGTTTGCGGGTTCGATCCCCGCACAAGACAAATATTTGTGTGCTTGAACATGTCTGTTTGTCTTGGTCTGGGCGTTTTCTATGGAATATATCTATGTATGTACATATTTACAAAAATAATGCTTAGTTTGGGACTAGATGGCCGTGTGTATTTTGTCCAGGAATATTTATTTATTTAAACATTTTTTTAAAAAGAAAAGTTATCATAATAATCCAGTATTAAGGTAAAAAGTACTAATTTCATATTATAATAAAGTATGTCAAACTAGGTATATTATATCTCTGTAATGACAAAATTTGTAGTAGTCAATAAAATTATCGATAGAACAAATTAAAAATTATACATTACTATCACTCAAAAATCGTGAATAGAATAACAACATTTGTGAATAAGCAATGCCGATAATTTAGACTAAAATAATTGTAATTTTAAGATGACTATAACTGTGGTAATTTTATTATACATTTTTGCAACCATACCTAAGACACTTTTTTGCAATAGGCTCGTATTTCATACGCTCGTAGGTTTAAATATACATAATTACATACAGTATACAGACATAATAAATGCAAATACTAGGAATTTCAGTGGTCGTGCGTGCTGGCTATAAAATGAACTATATACTGTTAAATTGTAATTTAATGGCCGATGTAAAGAGTGTTCGACATTATATCTATTACAAAATCATCAATTTGAAATAAGGTTATGACTAATGATCCTATTTGAATCTCATGTTAAAGGGTGGAGTCACGAGATTGTATTTAGGTTGTATGATTGGATGGATGGATTTAATAAACAAATCAAGAAATTTAGATGAAATTAAGTTTATGATCTGGATGAACACTTACCTATAATAAGTTTTATCCGAACACTTTAGGAAAACAGTATAATTTGAGGGCCAATACTCGAAGCAAGATGAGATAACTACACGAGGTATACAAAGCTTAGTAATAGGCTATTTTGCTAAAAAGACGGCCTGCCTGATGTGAATAGGTTACCGTAGCCACATAAACGCTGCTGTATTCTATGAGGCCTTTATACTCAGAGTCAGCAAGGTAAAGTGGCAGTGGGCTGGCCACATCTGCCGTCAGTGTTGGCAGTTGGGGAGGATAGTCCCAGAATGAAGGCCACGTATGTAGCGACAAAGCGTAGGGCGTCGTCTTTATAGACCAAAGATGACCTATATGAAGTGGCTTGTAACGGTTGGATGTGGAAAGCGGACGATCGCATATAGTGAAAAGCATTGGGGAAGGCCTATAAAGTTCTAAAAAAAAAGTCCGCGATAGTATGTTTTGTTTTTTTTTAAGACTGGCTCAACTGGCCTTTTTAATGGTAATCCTACGCTTCCTCTCTCAGTCTCAAGTTCCTCTCTTTCTCACACGTAGACGAAGTTGCGTGGGTCAGCTAGTAGAATATCCAATTACTTTGCCTGCATATAGTGCATTCGGCTGATCAGCAAATAAGGTTATAGTATTTTAGCTAATAAGAAACGGTTCAGAGCTATATTTTTCGCTCATTATCAAATTGGAATATGAACCAGATTAAATGACAATATCAATAGTATTATCCTGAATAACGTTAAAAGAAAGCGCGTGAGTACGATTGAATTACGTACGAAGGACATTTCAAGACTGCAAGCATCTACAGGCTACAGTAACTAGCAAATAAGAGAGGTTATCAGGAGGCTGCTGAGAAGGTAACCGGAATGGGCCGTATGTTTACGTTAATTTTAAAGGTTAAAGTTTCAAGTTAGGTTTTCACCAAAAGGGTTGAAATCTTTTATTTGTCATTCTACACGCATTATACAAAATTTTCATAGGTATCCAACAAATAACGAGGAAAGGTAAATAACGAAGAAAGACAAATAACAATCCATACACTATAGCACCACAATGCTTATAAAGTTATGAGATTCCTATCCCTGTAACATGAATACTCCCCTGTCTGTCCCTGTACATGTGTGTGGTGTGTTTGGGACAGTAGCGCGAGCATCGAGAACTGTATCGTTTGACTGCAAATGCAAAACCGTGATAAAATTAAACGCCAACGCCCGCAGCTACATCAATTAACCCGTATTGCTCAAATTTTATTTTTGTCTAAATCGTTGTATGTTTTCCATTTTTATGCTTCTATTTGACGTAATTGGACGTAATTAGTACATTAGCTGTACTATTATATTAAACCTTGTCATTTCGACCTTTGAACCGTTCTTATGTAGTACGCAATAAGAGTTACAATAGAATTGCGATTGTCAAGCATGATATGTACTTAGCTGTACAAATTCAATGCAAAAAGTTATTGCTTACGAGATTTTGACTGCCACAAAAATAGGGCACTGGGAACTGTCTTGAACGTGAAAGTTCCTTCAGATATTATTTAATTTTATTGTAGAATGAACATTGTTAGGGAAAATATTGAGGGGTGTAAGTGGTTCATCAACATCTTTGAACCAAAGCCAACTTCACCTGCACGCGGTGCACCCTGCTGACTGACAAACAAAGCTCTGGCGAAAAGAGAGGTAGAGAGCGTAATTGTAAGCTACCCGACTGGGGAATGTACCTCCACCTTACAGAATACCGCAGCCAAATAACGGTTCCCTTGAGAGCTGTTGTGTTCCTGCGAGTGAGTGAGGTCACCAGAAAGGAAGGAGATGCTGCGATGGCAGCGGGGGTGGCGGCGCGCGAGCGATATTTTATGTTGCGAGCGTTAATATGGCTACGGTAACCGCTTCACATCAGGCTTCAGGCATCAGGGCCGTATGCTTGTCTGCCACCCGACGTAGTATAAAAAAAAATAATAAAAAAAAAAAATATTTTAGTAGAGTATAGTATTAGAGTATAGCTTTTATTGTTATTATAACTGTTTTTAAATGCGTAATTTTGTTATGTGTAAAATGTTTCCAAACAGTTAACATAAACATCTTCTGTTTTTATTGTATTTTTATGTCATATATACAAAATCATACATAACTGAATATAGTTTGCCTTTGGATTTTTGACAATTTTTTTCCAAAAAGGTTTGTCGTCAGAACATTTTCTCAATCTGCCCAGGTATATGGGAAAGGTCAAGCTGGCGTCGAAGAAATTAGGTGTACTCAACAGGGCGAAGCAATACTTCAACTCGCTACAAAGGCTTCTGCTTTACAAAGCTCAAGTACGGCCGCATAATGGAGTACTGTCGTCATCTATGGGTGGGAGCACCTAACAACTAGCTTGCATCTAGTGACTCGATTCAGAATTTCAGAGGCGTGCTGTGAGGATTGTTGGCGACAAACTGACGGACGGTTTAGAACCTTTCGATCTGAGAAGAGATTTTGCGTGGACACGCAGTTGTTTCTGGTCCTCCGTTAAGTCATGCGGTATCCGTCGAGTATAAAGCTTCGAATCCTACAGATGTACATATAAAATGTTTTTCACTTGGCTCATTCCAATGCCTAACTCAGCACGAATTTGCTGACAAGTATTTTTTTTGTCAATTTTAATAACTTATGTACATCAGGAAGTCAAGGTAAACCACGAACATACAGAGCTGCTACATGGTGCTTTATCACCAAATGTCAATTGAAGTCTCTGATAACTCTCTTGTTGACTTAAGCCGAAAATCATGGAAAATATTTGAACGAAATTGTTCACGAGTTAAATTCGTTTTGATAGCGACACAGAATTATCAATAGGACGCCACTATTACAAAACAAATGACGATCTCACAAATTATAAAGTAACATCACAGTAACATGTTCCCAATAATTCCATTTTCGAATACTATAATTTATTTTTTTATTCTTTTATTGTATGTGGCCAGGCCAAGAAACTTTCAGTATGTTCCATGTACATATTTTCATTAATGTGAAATAGCTCAATTAAAATTTTGTAATGATAAAAGTTTAATACATTTTATTGAGAAATGCATTCAAAGTCAAAAGCTGGATAGCAGAGGCTCTTTACCGACTAGTTGCCGACTAAGAAAGTGGCCGAATAGTCAGTCGGCTTTACCAACTAATCGCCGGCTAGTGGGTATATCTCTAATGATATACCCTATATAGAGATGTTTGAATGATTGATTAATGACAGACATAAGAGGAACATTTCATGAACATTTAAAATTCGCCAATGACAATATGACTGACTGAAAATTCGCTCTGAAAACACGGCGATTTGTTAGCATAATAGACGATTTACACACTCGCGTACATTGTTAAGCTGACCCTTCGGCGGTTAACATGACATCAAACGTATTGTGATAAGCAGATCGACTAAAGCTACAGCGATGTTTTGATATATTGCAATGGAAACGATTGCCCGCACTGGGCAACGATATCAGGCATATAAATAAACAATGAGGCATAATTATGTCATTGTTTAATGAGAAATTTTTGAAGTTCCTTTGGTTTACTGTGGACTCACAGTTTATGGCAGGTATTAGTTACACTCGTAACTTTGCTTGCATTACATTAGGAATTATTGAATTTGCATTGCATTAGAAATATATAAAATAAATGATCGAAGATTTTTGATTGTAGCATATATCTGCTAAGGAATAGTTTCCTTATCAGCTATATGTCCTCAACTAACATATAACCCATAAAAAACATACAATAAACTAAAACAAATAACATATAACCATACTTATTAATTTGATGACGTTTAAGCGGTGACTTTGTTTAAATAACAAGCAATAATCAAATTTTAAATTATATTGTTTGTATTGTATAAATAACTAGGTACTGATCGTTTTCCAAATTCCGTTTCATTCAAAATTTTTATTCCTATGTTTCCCAAACTTTGACACTGGCAAAAAGTAGCAACACAATTGCCATAAGAAGAAAACAAAATGTTATATTTGTAATAATATCACTTCCAATATTCGTAGTCTCCCCAACGCTGTACTTCATCAATCGTATTCATCAGTCAGTAAGTAAACAAAGTCCTACCACCATCAAGACGTCATAATGAAAGAGAAAATCTGTATAAAACATCGCAAACACACATAAGACGACAATAAGTCATTGTGTAATAACAATAGCAAGAAAGCAGGGCTCCGTGAAAAGCCGACGTCGCATAATACACATAATGCCGTTGGATAAACAATATAGAAACAATTATGACTTACCTATAAATTTTTGAAAAGGTCATCTGAGAAAGCAAATCAAGCAATTCGCAAAGGACACACTCGTCAAACATAAGTAATTATAATTTTAAACTGACGCTATAAAGCTGCAACAACGTTCCGGAGACGTGATAGTGATGTGCTTAAAGTAAATTAGTTTTATATACTCGTTATAAAACCATAAAAGAACCATGTTCATATCTTAATAACGAAAGTAATAACATGAGCCACAAAAAAATACTAAATGAGTCACTGGGAAATACTAGGTTAGGTTAGGTTTGGTATGTTTTATATAACTTTAGTCGCCAAATCAGTATATAATATTCGCCCAGTTTCACAATTTTAGATGTTCGGTTTATTACTACCCTTTAAGTAATATATGAATTGCCCATGTAGGTAGTGTAGTCACAAAACCTCGTAATTTACAAGTCTAATTGGAAGACCATGGATTTTTATACGAATAGGGTGACAAACAAGCGTACGACCTGCCTGATGACACCGAGGTATCACTCAAGCATTGCCAACCGTGTAAAAACCCTATGGCATGAATTACTTTAACCGTACCTGGGCGACGCCGTCATAAAGCAACGGTGATAAAATGATACTATGTATAGTACACACACATTGTAAAAACTAGCGTGATTCGTTGGTGCGTTTGGTATAGAATTTCAAAGGTGACAAAGATTTTTTTCAAATTGTCTTTATGATGGCCGATTTGGTATTTATAGCGTGTAGATTAGTTATGTAAATCACATAGAACAGATCTGCCTACATGGCTTTGGTTTAGTTGGAACAGTTGTAGAAATACGTGCTATAGTTTAGTGAACTGAACTATCAGCGCACCGGCTGATGCAAGGACAATATGATACTATATACAGTACTATATATGTACATTATAAAATCTGATGTGATTCGTTGGTGCGGTTGATAGCTATAATTCTGGAAAACTCGACATTGGTATCAACCTATAATCATCTCACTGTTGGGATACGGGTCTCCGTTCAATCGGGTTCAAAGGGGTTTAGAGCATACTCTACCACACTGCTCGACTGCGGCTTGGCGGAGGCCAGGCGGAGGCCAGGCGGCTTAATATCTGTCAGCAATGACACTAACCGGGACCGACGGCTTAACGTTCCCCCCAGAGCTCGAGAAAAATAAACCAATCCATAGACAAGCTGCGGTCGACGTTGCTTAACTTGCGTGTTCGATTAGACTGACACGCGCAACGACGCCATCGAGCTCCTGGAAACCTGGCTCTGGAATATTAGCAAGTCGTATGAAACGAAGGCCACTAATACACAGATTTTTTATTACTAAAGCATTTTAAACTTAAGCATGGCAGGACAAGCAAAATAAATATTCCTTTTTCTACTTCTAGGTACATAATTTAGTATGATTCAGAGAAATTCAAGTCAAGAAAAAATGTAAGCTCAAACAATGAAAGTTAAATTTAGACAAAATTAAATTACGAGCGAAATTGTATCTACCAGGCTTTTTACTATCCTTCATTTAGAGGACAAATTAAATATTACTATGTACCTAACAAATGACAAAAAAAAGTTGGTATTTTCAATATTGAAACTAGAAAATACCAAACAGTGGAAAATTACAAAAAAAAAAATTAAAGCGTCCCTAAACCGGTAATTGAACAATTATGTACTTTTCTACCTACAACGCAAAAGTTAACGGGCCCTTTTGATTTTTGCAAGAAATAGTAGAACAAAACAAAAATATGTGTAAAAACCTTCGTAAACTTTCAGACTATACTCGTTAAAATGTATTCGAATATATGTAATTCATTCGACTCTATGAAAGTGTACCCATCAAATGTCTGGTAAATGTCTGGTATGTGAATGTCGTAAATAATAATATAAAAATTCGTCATAAGCAAAGTCGCAAGAGCTGTACAACAACACAATGCATGCAATATAAAAAATGAAATATGAATAACAGGAAATGTTTTTATTACTACACATGTGTAGTTTTTAGGTCTTAAGTTCCCACATAAACTGGTCGTTTAGTACCAAACATCCTTTATAATGTATTTACATGACTCAATGAAGAACATTGTTTTATATATATTACATGTATGTATTTACAAAAAAGAATGTATTTAAGTACATTTATCAGTTGTCTAGTACCCATAGTACAAGTTTCGCGCTTAATTTGAGACTAGTTGGCGCTGACGTCCAGAAATATTTATTTAGTTATCCTTATCGTTTTATTTGCTTACCCTAACTGTGATAATATATTAGGACCTAATTACTTTTGTCGTCGGTTTTGTAATTGTTTCCCGATGCAAAAAATAGTAGAACAAAACAAAAAAAAATATATATAAACATTTGTAATCCATATTTAAGGGAAACTTTTAGACGATACTCGTTAAAATGTCTTCGAATATAATTCATTCGACTCTATGAAATGTGGCACGTGTACCCATCAAATGTCTGGTAAAAGTCTATTATGAATATCCTAAATAATAATATAAAAATGCAAGTTTTTATTTAGTATCTCCGCGGTGTCTGTAATCAAATCTAGCTAGTGCAATTGAACCCACTTTTCAGTCCATCTATCTGATTGAGCTGAAATTTTGCACACTCGTTTGGTTCTCGTAAAGAACATGATTACCTAAATGCTGCCATTTTTAATCCAATATGGAGGTCACCACAAAATTACGATTTATAATTTCCACATTTACCCCTATGATAAAAGAGAGGTAAGGTTTTTAAGCTAACTGACTAGGGAAGTACCTCCACCACACAGAATACCGCAGCCAAATAACAATTTAATTGAGTGTTTTTGTGTTCCTGCGCGTGATTGAGGTCACCAGAAAGAAAGGAAGGAGTATCGGCGATCCCTTGGTGTTGCTAATCTCCTTGGGTGGTGGTGATTGCTTTCCATCAGGTGACCCACATCGCATGCTTGTTTGCCCCCATCTCATATAAAAAAAAGATATGGGTATCAAATGGCTTGTTGGATGAAAAACAGTAAGTAAACTTTATAGTTCTTCTTCGACACGAAGAATGTGATTCCAAGGTATCAATCATCCCGTTACCAAGGAATAGTCAATACTTGTGCGTAATAAATTTCGGTAAGCTTAAACTTAACTTAACGTAACAAAAAAAATATAACAAGTTAGTAAGAAAAATTAACAGTACATTTTGATATCAGTAAACATGCCATAGCGCAGTGGGCAATTTGCTCAAGAACTGGTCAAACAAGTTCTCACGAACCCACGTTGAAGTTGCGTTCTCGATGGATACGCGGAAGGTCACAATGCCCGTAAGAACAGTTTTTATGAATCCGCTTTTTTTAATTTACATATTTGTTACTTAGCAGTTAAGTTACTAACTGAGTTTATCCAATTTCGAACCAGCGGATGTTGTGTCCGAGTGTTATATATACTAATATTATAAAGCAGAAGAGTTTGTGTTGGATAGCCCATTTATCGAGGAAGGCTATAGGTTAAATAATATCTCGCTACGACCAGTAGGTGTGGAGCATCAATGAAAAATGTTGCAAAAACGGGGAAAATCTTACACGGGCGTAGCCGCGGCTAAATCTGACGAGCAGTTATAAAATAGTAGTTTATGAAACTGTTGCATAATAAGGGTTATTAAAATACGAGTGTGAGTTTATAACATGAGCCGAAGGCGAATGTTATAAAAGACCACACGAGTATTTTAGTACCTAATTATGTGCAATTTCATACACTACTTTATCTAATCTCATGAAATATATGATAATAATATTTTAAATACAACCATGAAGTTAATTTAACAGTTATAATTCTTACTTATAAATCCATTTGCAGATCGAGCATGCGTAGTGCGCATGCGCGACGAGCCGCGCGGCGCCGCGTTCACAGATTATGTAGAAAAATTTTGCATAGTTGCAATGTATTTGCATTGCAACCTGTTTAAAATACCTGTATCCAGGGCTGAAGCTGTATCGAAATGGTAAAAAAGTTATTTTACGATACAGTTGTCCATAGAAGAGCTGTATCGAAAAATAACTTTTTAAATTTATTTAGATAGCTTGTGCGTAAAGACTGTCATTAAGATACTGTGTTTAGTTTTTTAATGTGTAAATTTCAGTATGAGATTAGATAAAATATATTTTGATACTAATACTTTTGTGTCGTTAGCGTCAATCTTCTCCCTGTGATCGTTAGCGTGTGGATCTATCCAAGATAGAAATAAATATGGTATGTTCTTTAGCGACAAATTTGGTAAGTGATTTTAACTTGCCTACGTCATCAGCTGTATTTTGTATGGAAAATGTCAGTTTATGACATGAAAAGAAATTATCATGAACAACAAAAATATATCCATGTCATAGGAGTTAAAGTCTCCATTCTGTGGCGTCCGCCATATTGTTATAATAAATCAATATGGCGGACCAAACAACCACCATGGATGGAATGGAACCAAACAAGTGTGCGAGTTTCAGTTCAATCAGATTTGATTAGACACTGCGGTGATACTAAATATGAGCATGTAATAACATTAGACTAATCGGTTCTTGGTTTTCTCGGTTTATCTTTAAATCTATTAGAGGAAGCACACTTTTACAACTCATAAACTATACGTACAGAGTATATACTAGATCCAGCCAGCATAGAGCTGTATTCGGATGTGCACATAACATCGGAAGCTTCAGTCTTCATTGAACTATGCCCTAGTTAGAGAAGTTTGCATTCCTGGGTGCCAAAGCAATACAATCCAATTATGTATTGATTTATTGACGGCTTTCGAGAAAATAGGCTGTATTTAAATATTTAAAATGAAGAAAAAAGTCCTTCATATTTTTGTAACGAATATACATTTCTTCCTGATCTCAAATCTGTCTCTATCAATAGATGTCATAAAACTACAGAATTTAATGCACAATGCACATACACATGAAAATATAATAACGATTAAATTTATTTATTTAAATTTTATGCACAATAAAGAATCGCAGACGGATTTAAGGCCATACAAGCATTCTCAACCAGTCAACCATCGCCCCGGAAGGTATATGACATGTATACGTAATACAATTATTTTAACTACAATAATTACAGAACTTCTCCTTCGTGTGGGACAACCATCGGACATCCTGTATTTATAAAGTAACTGATGCTAGGAATTTCGCTCGCGTGGGATTTGCATTTTAAGCATGTCAGTTTCCGGTCACAAATTATCTCTTTGCAAAAATAAATCACTTCAGATATACAGGTACCTTAAACCTATGCGGCCAAAGTATAATTTTGTTCGACTTGATACCAGATTTACTCATGTGCTTACACCCGTAAATTGATCGTAAAATGAAAGCATGTAGTATTTAATCAACACGTAAATAAAATATTATTTATTTTATTTATGTGTTGATTGATAAATAAATATTTCTGGACAATTTACACAGTGCCATATAATCCCAAATTAAGCGCAAAGCTTGTATTATGGGTAATAGACAACTGATAAATGTACGTAAATTACATTTTTTTTTTGTAAATACAGACTTACTTATTACTTTATTAATATATAGAAAACACACAGACCGAGACAAACAGACATGTTCATGCACACAAATGTTTGTCTTGTGCATGAATCGAACCCGCGACTTCGGAGTCAAAGTCCATTACTAACCATTCGACCATCGAGCTCGTCAAAACACATAAGTAATACAATGCTTATGAATATCTGAATATAATATTTCATACTTATTAAAAATATATGTAAGTAATACATACATACAGTACGAAAATATAAATAGAAGATAAACTGGCTGTGCTCGTGATGGGACCATTACTTATACTGCGATGGGACTGTGTCCGTGGGGAATGTAATTTATTTAAGTCATGAAAAAAGTAGCCGAACTGAAAAAAATATTCCAATAGATAACTATTGGACGTAACTTTATCAAAAACGTAACTGAAGCCCCAGAGTTTTTCTCACATATCTCCTCAATATACAAATTCTATTTATTTACTGCATTAATAAAAGTACCTACAGATGAACGTTTCATCTTGACAGTCACAAACAGCTCATGCGGTCAAAATATTATTTAAAATAAAAAAAGGAAAATAGAAAAAAGTGAAGTAGTCATTTCTTTCGCTATGTTTTATATTCCCGCAAAAGGAATGTAATAATGTTTCGGCTGTGGTTAGCTAAAAGTATTAAAAATTCATTAGAAAAAAGTAAGTATCAAAATACCATTAGAAAATGCTTTGCTTTGCTTTTGAAAATAGAGTAGAAATTAGTAATAAGTTAGAAATGTAAATATTGATATAATAATACCTGCTCAAGGTTTGAAACAAAAGTTTACTGTATCGCTTTATTATGAAAATTTATTAATATTCTTATTTAAGAGTGTAGTAACATAGGGATGATTTATATGTAACAGCGTCCGTCTATTTTTAATATTAAATATAGTTTTAAAAATTTCACCCTTTATAAATATTTATTAATAAACTATTAATATACCTACCCGTACAATTTCTTATAGTTTTAATTTTACGGTATAATGCGAAACTGGGGCGGGTCGGCTTGTTTTGAACAAATTCATCATGGTAAAAAATAATAATAAGTTAGGTAAGCCTAATATATACTTTTTCTCGGATATAAAAATATATTATAATATGATAAATGTTTTTGAATAATCAGGTAAAATAGTTTTTACATTACATATGGCTAGCGACAGCTCGTGGTTTCACCACGAACACATTATCAGGATAGAAAGTATCATAATGTTAATCCAATAAATATTCTATCTGTATGCTTAATGTCGTCTAAATTCATCTTATCATCTCAAAGCTAAATCCAAAAAAGAATAAGAAACATCGATCTTCACAAACTTTCGAGTTTAGAATATTATTAAGAGGTACATATAGTGAGGATAAATAATTCTTAGTAATAATACGTTACTTGACAATGTTTTAAAATTATAAAATTTTATTATCACTATCGTAAAATCTACAACACCAGAGCGATCTGCAAATCTTATTTTAATGACTTACACGTTCGACTTGTTTTGTGGTCGATGAAAGTTCAGTGGGAAGGTCAACATTACTAAAAAAAATATTACCATCGTAGAAACAGTAAAAAATATAACAGCTTTTGTTATGGCACTAGTTACATAAACGCCTTCCGGGACATGACTGTTGGAATAAGTATACAAAAATAAATCTATCTCGCTCTGTTTAATAGACATCTGTCTTAGTCACACAATATTGTTTATAATATCTTTAAACAAAGGGCTACATTGTTAAATGCTCTGTATGCCTTAGTCAGCTAACCAAGCTCTGTGGTTCAGTAGAAATCATATTCCAGTTCAGTGTATCGTACGACTCCTTTGTAGTAGAACACACCTTTCTAAGAGTGCATAAAATAAATTTAATTATTATAATTTGCACTGAACGAATCTTTTATTTTTGGCTTCCTAACCTAACAGGTTATGGGCCCAGTGTACAGTACAAAGTGGACTTTTAAGTGATTGAAAGAAACAGACTTTTTTTTTAAATACGATAAAAAACGCTTTAAGTGGTAACGTTTAAGACTTGTGATTTTTGTAATTTTGGTAGAGAAACTATTTACGTATTCTAAGTGACTTTTTGTGTTATTTTCTAACTGTAACGATGGACGGTTCAAAAGTAAAAAGAAATATTAGACTGTTTGACGGCGAAAAGTATTCTTTATGGAAACTTAGAATACGCAGTTTATTAAACGAACTTGAAGTGCTGCAAGTAATTGACGAAGAGCCTCCTGTACGCATCAACAGTGATTGGACGAAGAAAGAAAAGATAGCGAAAAATACCATCATCGAATATTTATCAGATTCTTTGCTGGGGTTTGCTAATGAAGAAACAACAAAACAGATTTTCATAAAACTCGACGCAGTGTATGAAAGAAGAAGTATCGCATCCCAATTGGCATTGAGAAAAAGGTTATTGAATTTGAAATTAGAACGTGATACTCCATTGATAAAACATTTTCAAAATTTTGAAAATTTGATTATCGAGTTAGTGGGTGCCGGTGCAAAGTTAGAAGAAGTAGATAAAGTCACACATCTATTTATGACTTTACCGAATTCTTATGATGGTGTCATCACAGCAATTGAGACATTAGCTGAAGATAACTTGACCTTATCTTTCGTAAAAACAAGGCTTCTTGATCATGAAATTAAATTATTAAACGAAAGGCGCGACAATAGTTTAAAAGTCCTGCAAGCAGAAACCAGTGGTTTCAAAAACCAGCAATGGAATTTCTCTTCAAAACGCAAGCCAAATCAACTTACTCATAATTATAAACAAAGAAACAATAAAGTTAAAAATAGAACATGTCACTACTGTGGAAGGAAAGGGCATATCAAAATTAATTGCTTCTTCTATAAGAGGGCGAAACCAAATTATGAAAACCGCAAAGCGCTACAGCAAACTGAAAACCAGAGAACGCTTCAATCTATAAATATTGCAGACAGAGAAAAATCGAATATCTCAGGGTTTGCTTTCATGGTTGGAAACGAATGCTATTCCGAAGAAGGCAAAAGTACCAATAAAATTACATTCATATTAGACTCTGGTGCCTCAGATCATTTAATTAACAGAGAAGATCTAACACGTGGGTTCATAGAACTTCAGTCTCCAGTAAATATTTCTGTAGCTAAAAACGGAACATTCATTAGTGCGACAAAAAGAGGCACTCTATCTATTACCACTGATACGGGTATGAGTGGATTGCTACAGGATGTTCTTTTCTGCTCAGAAATTCCATATAATTTGTTATCGGTCAAAAGAATGCAACAGGCTGGAATGACCATAATTTTTGGTCAAAATGGTGTACAAATACTCAACAAAGAGGGTAAGATGGTAACAAAGGGTGAGTCTTTGAATAATTTAATTGGTATTAATTTCATGCTTAATAAATGTGCTTTGAATTGCTCATCAAATAGGGTCATGAATAGTAACTATGATTTGTGGCATCAAAGATTGGGTCACATGGGCAAATCTAAGTTCTTGCAAATTAAAACCAAACAAATGTTTTCTGATATTGATCGATTAAATAATATTACACCCAGTGAAAGTTTATGTGAAGCTTGCATATATGGAAAACAAGCAAGTCTGTCATTTCATAAAAGTAAATCTAAAATTATTATACGACCTCTATTTAATGTGCATTCCGACGTGTGTGGTATGATCACTCCTTCGACACTTGACGGCAAAAACTATTTTGTGATATTTGTAGACGAATACACTCACTACTGTGCGACATACTTAATAGCTCATAAATCAGACGTTTTTGCTGCTTTTCGAGATTGTTGCTAAGTGCGAAGCTCATTTTAGTTTGAGACTTGTCAATTTATATTGTGACAATGGTGGCGAATATTTATCGAGTGAAATGAAAGAATACTGTATGCAAAAAGGTATAACCTACCATTTAACAGTGCCGCATACCCCTGCTTTGAATGGTATTGCCGAACGTATGATAAGAACGTTAACAGAACGAAGTCGAACTTTAATAGCAGGCGCTAAGTTAGACAAGTCGTTCTGGGGTGAGGCTGTGTTAACTGCTACTTATCTTATCAATGTCAGCCCCACAAAAGCACTGAAAGTAGATAACACACCGTTTGAATTGTGGCATAATAAGAAGCCGCAACTTAAGTATTTAAAGGTTTTCGGTTCAACTGTGTATTTTCTTAACAAAAGTAGAAAAGCAAAATTCGATGAGAAATCCTTGAAAGGGATATTGGTTGGTTATGAACCGAATGGTTATAAGGTGTGGAATGTGGTAGAAGAAAAGTTTGTAAGAGTCAGAGATGTAATTGTTGATGAGATTAATTTCTTGTCAAGTAGGCCAGTGAAGCCTGAAGGTATTGTATCTGAAAATACCAATAACTCTGACGAGCACATGTGTAGCAGGTTGTGCGCATCTGATAATATAAGATCAGATGATGTGAAACAAACGGGCAGTGTACCCTGCGCATTAGGTCCACCACCTAATAAATCTGTACGCAGTGCAGATGGGCATACATGCTATGATTCATTTCAAGATAAATTGACTGGATCTCGGAATGAAGTAGCTTCTAGTAGTTCGAGTGTTATTAGAAGAAGTGATCGAATTAAAAATTTGCCTACAGTGTCTTATGATGAAAACAGTAATGATATTTCTGTGAACTATTTATTATACGCAAAGTCTTTAATATGTACAATTCCTACATCGTATACCGAAATTCAAACCAGGCATGATAGGCTTTTGTGGCAAAAAGCTGTTGATGAGGAAATTAAATCACTTATTGAAAATGACACTTGGACGCTTGTTCCGAAACCCGAAAACAGAAATATTGTTGACTGTAAATGGATATTTAATATTAAAAATGATGAGTCTGGCAAACCTTTGAAATATAAAGCGCGTTTGGTTGCTCGCGGTTTTAGTCAAGAATATTTAATTGACTATGACGAAACTTTTGCGCCAGTTGCAAGAATTTCAAGTTTTAGATTTATATTAGCATTTGCAAATCAATTCAATTTGCTTGTTCACCATATGGACGTCAAAACGGCATTTTTGAACGGCAAACTAAAAGAGGAAATTTACATGAAAATTCCTGAAGGAATTCCAGACGCAAACAACTTAGTTTGTAGATTGAATAAAGCTTTATATGGTTTAAAACAATCTGCACGTTGTTGGTTTCAAATGTTCGAACAAACTTTGATTGAAAAGGGTTTTCAATACTCATCAGCTGATCGTTGTATTTATTTCCTAGATGCCGGTGACATTTCAAAAAATATTTATGTTGTACTTTATGTCGATGATCTTGTTATTTCGACTGCTGATATAAATACCATGAATAGTTTCAAAACTTATTTAATGAAAAAGTTTAAAATGTTAGACTTGATGGAGATCAAATGTTTCCTAGGAATTAAAGTGGAAAGATCACATGATACAGTTACATTAGACCAAGCAATGTACATAAAAACGGTCTTAGAAAAGTTTAACATGAATGACTGTAATTCTGTCAGTACACCTTTGGAAAACAAAGTAGACTTTGACGCTTTGAGTGCAATTGAAACAACAAAAGCTCCATGTAAAAATCTTATCGGGTGTTTGATGTATGTTATGTTATGTACTCGTCCCGATTTAAGCTTTGCTGTAAACATTCTAAGTAGATTTGGTAACAGAAATAATAACTCACTTTGGTTACATTTAAAACGAGTGTTACGTTATTTAAAGGGAACTACTGACTTGAAACTAACTTATAAGCGGAATCCAAATGTTTATAATAACATTCTCAGTGGCTTTGTTGATTCCGATTGGGGAAGTGATGAAGTTGATCGTAAAAGTACAACAGGATACTTGTTCAAATTGTTTGAACAATGCACAATTTGTTGGCAAACAAAGCGCCAGTCAACAGTGGCAGCGTCATCTACTGAAGCAGAGTATATGGCTTTGTTTGAAGCCGTGAGAGAAGCTCTGTGGTTAAAGTCATTAGTGACTAGTATTCATGTAGAAATTTCAAATCCGATTCCTATTTTTGAGGATAATAACGGATGCATAAGCATTGCAAGTAATCCGACAAGTCATAAACGGTCGAAACATATTGACATAAAATATCATTTTTCTAGGGAACAAGTTGAGAAAAATGTAATTAAAATGATTTATGTGTCCACAGGTAATCAACTGGCAGATATGTTTACAAAGGCATTACCAGCCGCTCGTTTTTCGGCACTGAGAGAAAAACTCGGTGTATTATAATTTAATGTTAAAGTTCTGTCTAATGAAAAGTGTGTAGTGTAAATATATACTGCAAATGAGATTACATAAGAACATAATTAAGTTGACTTGGTCTGATTAGGTTTTACTGGGGTTTCCCTAATCCTGCGCAACGAATGTTGGACCAAGATATTGATGATTGTTTCCCCAGACAAAGAATGGTGTGTTCATAAGTTTGATATTGTAAATAGCTTGTGGTAGATTTTTTTTTTATTTTTTATTATTATTTATTTTTGAGGGGGCGTGTTGGAATAAGTATACAAAAATAAATCTATCTCGCTCTGTTTAATAGACATCTGTCTTAGTCACACAATATTGTTTATAATATCTTTAAACAAAGGGCTACATTGTTAAATGCTCTGTATGCCTTAGTCAGCTAACCAAGCTCTGTGGTTCAGTAGAAATCATATTCCAGTTCAGTGTATCGTACGACTCCTTTGTAGTAGAACACACCTTTCTAAGAGTGCATAAAATAAATTTAATTATTATAATTTGCACTGAACGAATCTTTTATTTTTGGCTTCCTAACCTAACATGCCCCTTACCACCATCTCTTATTGCGATTCAATAACTGAATAGAATGCTTATTCATACCAATGAATAAGCGACTCTATTCGATTTGAAATAGAGTCGCTTATTCATTGGTATTGGAACGTGGAAATGGTACGTATACCAAAATGTCAAATAATACGGGAGTAAAAATGCGCAACGGATATATACTATCATTGTTAGAAAGAACGATCGTTAAATGCAACACTAGTCATATAGCTCAATTGTCAGAATGAACAAATTGTTACAGGATGCAAATGTTAGAAGGATGAAGTGTCAAAATGTATAAAATTCAACACATAATTGTTACTACGAATGGGTGTCAAATTTATTTCCCTAATTAATTGCCTAATTAAATAGCACGATAAACCCTGAAACGATAAAATTTCATCATGCGTGGGTTATATTCAATAACATGATTAGTTACAAATTTATAGTAACACTAGCTGACCCGGCAATCGTTGTTTTGCTTTTAAATCCCTATTAAAAATAGGGGTTAACAGTAGAAAGGTGAAAATTTAGGGTTGTATGTATTTTTCAATGCTAAATCATAATAAAATAAGAATAAAAAAATTGACAATAAAATATAAAAAAAATATTTAGACCCCAAAATATTTTTTTATAGGTTACCCTTATTATTTAGGCGTATGAAAAATAGATGTTGGCCGATTCTCAGACCTACCCGATATGGACACAAAATTTCATAAAAATCGGTCCAGCCGTTTCGGAGGAATTTGGTAACAAACACCGCGACACGAGAATTTTATATATTTAGATTTTAATATTTATTATAATAATAAAATAGAAATATATTAATATTTAATCACTGACATCACTTGACATAAACGAATAGTAAAATTGATATATTCTGACAGAAGCTGGATTTAACTTAAATACAATGTGAACTTTGTCATTTTGTCCCTTCAACATGTTAATAATCAATCTTTGTTCACGAACCCTTCGGACGTTCAATCATATGAACAGCTACGTCCCGGAAGGCATAAACGCAATTTTTAACATGGCTGTCGTACTAATTCCCGATTTAATGCACACAAAACTGGAACATGTAGCGTCATAATAAACTAGCCGTTTGTATAGACCGTTTACGGGAAAATCCAAAAATGAGGTTTTTATAGTTATAATGTATCTCGATAAGACCAGCTACATTTTCAGAGGTGTCTTGTTATTCAGTAAAGCAACCTAGAGGTAGGGAGCGTAATTGTAGGTAAGCTACCCGACTGGGGAATGTACCTCCACCTCACAGAATACCGCAGCCAAATAACAATTCCCTTGAGGGTTGTTGTTTTCTTGCAAGTAAGTGACGTGACCAGAAGAGAAGGAAATGGTGCGTTGAAAGCGGGGGTGGCGGCGCGCGAGCGAAATTTTATGTTGCGAGCGTTAATATGGCTACGCTAACCGCTTCACATCAGCCGGGCCGTATGCTTGTCTGCCACCCGACGTAGTATAAAAAAAACCTTAATACACCCATCTACCCAATTTAGGGTTGAGAATAGATGTAATGTCTGGAGAATGGATAAATATGGAATCACTTCAGGTGCTTTTTACAAAATTTTTCATCGTATTGCTGTCAGACGAAAATAGCGACGGCTAAATGGAACGGCGGCGGCGAGAAGTTTGATCGTTCGATAGCTCCGATGCAATTCCAAATGATAAACATATTTTTAGCGCACTACGGACAGTCGTTAAGGAGGATGACGGGTTATGACTTACACGTTTCACGTACAGATATTAAATCTATAATGGAAACAAGTTAATTAAAAAAATCAAAAAACCCGACTGCGCTACAACAGATTTATTAAAATCACGCGCAACAATAATATAAATTATATTATTTGTGGAATTAAATGGAACACAGCCGCCATATAGAGTTTTTTTATATTTGAAATAGCCTATGTCACTCGCGTGATTAAGACGAATCTAACGACACCACTTATGTTGAAATCTGCCAAACGGTTTAGGCTGTAGAGCATGCCAAATAAAAAGACATACATACATACATACATATTATGCTCGAAAAACATAACCCTCCTTCGGCAGTCGGGTAAAAAAGGTAAAAAATAAATGGTTTTTGGGACTCCAGTTGACTTTTTGAAAAATCATTGCGTTGTCTACACCTAGTGCAGTTTTGGTGAAATTGGGGGAAAATTATAAAAACAAATCAATTCGTGAGAGTTGCCCGACAGGCTTTATTGCTGTAGCAATAAGAACAACATATTTATTGACTCCAGTGCGTGTATGTTGACCGTAGCTTAATTTCGGATTAAGAAGTAAGTTCGTTTGTAAAATAAAAGTTATTTTAAAATGTCAGATTTCATCATATATTCCTTTAAAGCATATTATGAATATGATCTGGAATAATGCTTAGGAGAGTATTTCGATATTGTGTGTTTAGATATTACATAATATTTTAAACTATTGAATACTGTCATTTGCTGTATGCATTCCGGCGCAGTAGAATCCGGTGCACATCTGTCCTAGAGATATATCTAAATAGCGCACATCATGTCCTTGTAAACTACTGTCAGTGTCGTATTATCACTGCTGTACAACCTATTACAGAATACTGCATTAAATGACTAGAGCTGCATAGAAATCTAGCACCCACACGTCTGCGAACTCGATGCATCCACTACAAAATCTGGGAAATCGCATTAGAATACAACATTCATCGTTATATCGTGTTTGTATTGTGTTATAAACTTTATTGCAATTCACAGACTCATAAAGAGAAGCAGACTCAACACTTAAATAAATACCATCCGTACTGCATGCTAATAGATAAGCTACATACGAGTAAGCTTTGTTGTTTTTCGATACGATATTTGGAACAAAAATGGTAGATAGATAATACTATTTTTGAACAATACTTTTATGGTTGTGAAACAGTATCTAATACTATATATAAGTACATACTCAAAAAGTTGCAGAAAGAGATCCCTGTGAGGGATAAGTCCGCCTTTGTACTTTTCCTTTAAATTACTGTGTTGTAAATTTATTTTATGTCAATAACGATATTACAAACAAACAATCAAATACATTATTCTTAGCAATTAAAAATAAGTAATGAGCGAAAAAATGCATACAGGCTTTTAAACGCTTAATGTACTACCTCCACGAAGGCGGGAGTACGGGATTTTATAAATAATATATGAGGGATGCACTGCAAAATCTGAGTATTCGCATTATGTTACAATATTCAGTGTTGTGTCGTCTTTGTCGTCAGTGTTGCACTACAATGCATATTCTTTCGTTTACGAAGTATCTATACCTTAACGGATGAGTACCTAAACCAAGTCGACTCATCCGTAGAACAGAGTCCGATGTGATCATGGAACAAAAACGTATTAAGCTAGTTAGACTAGATATGGAACATAAAGGGACATACGTTTTTAAAATTTTCTTATCTCATTTATCTTCTGAAATTAAGAATCAATCTGACATTAGCTCCGTATAAAAAGGCACGGAAGTGAACTATAAACAATACCGAATACATATCGGCTATTCCGTAGAATAAACTCCGATCTGATTTTATTTACGGAATAGTCGATAATGTATTCGTCCACGAAAGGCAGACGTACGTCTGGTTTTGATAATATAAATAGTTCGAACTGCAACCTCTCTGTGCATTCGTAAAATTTCTGTGCCATCAAGTCCAATGGTGAGTGCTCTACGCTCGAGATCCATATTGAAGTCGTATTTGAGACATTTATTAAGAAGATACCTAATGTTTCATTATCATCAGGTCCATTTTAGTCTCCACTACAGGGACACGACCCTCTCTCATCCGTCTTAGACTGAAGGAGGATTTGGCCTACACTCCCCACGCTGGCCAAACGGGTTGGGGAGGTCTGATCGATATTTGATATTGTATTTCCTTTAGTCGCCTTGTACGACGACATCCACGGGAAGAAACGGAGTGATTCTATTCTAGTCTGCCGGAAAACACACGGCCGATTTAATGTTTACTGTAGTTTAACCACCACTGTGTCTCCTGTGTAGCCAGGATTAACAGCGGCGACCGTCAAAAAAGGCAATGAACAGTGAAGTTCATTGCAGTCCTGGGTGTAAAACTACGGCTGCCTTGGAAATCACAACAAATATCAATCAGAATCAATATCAATATCAATAATCAATAATAATATAATAATAAATATCAATTATCAATCAGAAGAAATTACTAGGAATATGAAGCTAGCTAACTTAATCCAGTGGATCTGATCACTAAGCATTCTATTTGTAGTGCATTATATTCCAGTTTAACAAAATATTTACGACCGAAATGAGGTAGGTACTTGAGACATTTATGGACGGTGAAGCACCATAATATCATTCAAATAATTAAGAGTGAAAACACAAACTTCCAACTTGATGTGTCTCAGTCCCCATTCAGATAATTCAATAACGTACAAGTTCAATAAGAACGGAGAGGTCAATTTCTACCTACATTTGTATCAGCCAATGAGATCGCCTTATAACAATTGTACATCATACAGTTTCTAACCAAGCTATACTAGTGATAGGACTGAGAAGGGGGCTGTAGATGTTGATCGTTAGAACAACAATCTACTTTTTTTTTATTCATCATAATTGATCGCCTGATAATGCCTCGTGTAGAGGCAAAACATATATCGCAAAGACGACCACGACAGTCAGGGTGGCGGCAGTCGCATGTCTCTCCTGTTTCAGATGTTGGAGAGTCGAAAAGACGACCGCAGCAGCTGGAGCAGAATCGACCAAAGCAGCGACGGCAGTCGCATGTACCTACCCAACCGCAAACTAACGGTAGTGAGTGCCAGCCGGCAGTAGCTTGCATGAACTAATTGGTGGCGGAAGCAAATTTGACTTTCTCAAAATAACATCTATATCGATTAACTATTAAATAAATTTATTTTCTAACATGATTCTCGTAACAGGTATGAAACCATAAACGGCGCATATTAAATTATATAACCTGAACGATAAAGGGTTTTAACCCTTTTTATTATTTTAGTTCCCGAAGGTAAAACAAACACATCAGTCCCTACAACGATTTCAATATATGACCCTGCCTCATAAATCCGATTATCTTAATGTATGAATAAAGCCAAAATGGCTTTTCGTTCGTAGAGCATGATTAATCAGAGAGAACCCAACTATTAGAAACACAAAGGGACGCAAGATGAAACATAATATTAATAGCACGTCGTTAACATGCTAATAATTAATAAATTATTAGAAAATTGTGAGATAAAAATAGAAGCTTGTTAACAAAAGGTACTGAACCCGGGGTCTACAGATTGTAATTATTATCAATAAAAAAAATACTTAATATTATAAAAGAGAAAGTCTGTGAATGATGTATGGATGTTTGTTAACCTTTCAAGCCTAAACTACTGAATGGATTTGTATGGAATTTGGCATACCAATAGATTGAAACATACGAGTAGGATACTTATTATTAATTTAAGTCATTTTCTTACTTCGATCATTAATGCTAGATATTATTGATTGGCCAAAAAAAATAAAAGCTCCAGGGTGAGAGCTGCAAACCTTTTTATTACTGAAATCCCTATGTCTATACTAAAAGTCGCACAGCGAGCGATGGAGAGAGCAATGCTTGGAGTTTCTCTAAGGGATCGAATCCCGAACTAAGAAATTCGACGGAGAACCAAAGTGGTCGACATAGCTCTCAGATTCAACGAGTTGAAGTGGCAGTAAGAGCTGGATACATCTACCGAGTCAGCGATGGCATAGGGAGGAGGAAAGTTCTAGGGTAGAGGCTACGTATGGGGCGACGAAGCGTAGGGCGCCTCCTCTCTAGATGAACCAACGACCTCAAAAAAGTGGCTGGTAGCGGTTGGATGCGGAAAGCGGAGGATATGGTGGAAAGCATTGGAAAAGACCTATATCCAGCAGTGGGTAGATACAGGCTAATAATAATTATGATGATGATGGATCTCTATGTATATTGAATAGAGCTTTAAATTTGGTAATTGATGACAGAACTATAGCTAATTTAAACGACTTGGTGTGTAAGTGGCTCATCTCGACCTTTAGAGTCAAAGTCAACTCAATTGCACGTGGTGCACCCTGCCGACTAGCGAAAGACGCTCTGGCGAAAGAGAGGTAGGGTACAGCGTATTTGAAAACTGCCCGACTGGGGCTTGCTCCACCACACAGAATGCCGCAGCCAAATAATTCCCTTGAGAGTTTTTGTGTTCCTGTGAGTGAGTGAGGTCACCAGAAAGGAAAGTGTTGCTGCGTTGATAGAGGGGGTAACGGCGCGCGAGTGATATTTCATGTTGCGAGCGTTAATATCTAGTCTAGGCTATATTTTACGATAGCAGAACGAAAGTTTTCCTAATAGATAGCGAATTGTGAATTGACTTAAAATTACGAGTATGTATATACTTGATTTAATTATCAATTCTTATTGTTGGCAAAATAACATTCTTTGTTTGTTATTAATTACGGTAATATTTCGATATTCTGACTTTGAAGTTTCATATTGTGACAAGAGACCTAATTAGGTATTCTCTTGTCACATTAATGTGAAATTTGAGAGATCGAGACTGGATCGGAACTTTTTAATTTTCACTACATTTTACTTACGAAAATTACCCCTCAGGTGGGCCATGCTTGTCTGCGAACCGACGTCGTATACAAAAAGCTAATATAAAATTTATGCCGAACATCTCAGCATGCATATTTTTTTTTTAAATTACCCCACCACCTCATCAGGTAGCCCAGGTATAGTCGTTCGAATATATAACCCCGTCCCTTTGTTACTCGATTATGTAGGCTACCAACAGTGTACTTTGAAACTAGATATTACTGTGGACTAATAGAACGTGTCTGTCTCTCCAATCATATGAAGGTTTGTTTACGCCACCCCGCGCGAATATTCATGAACCATTTGAATTTCGACATATATCTACATAGTACATATAAAACAAAATCGCTTTCCGCTTAGGACCGTAAGCAGATTTTTTACAATTATTTACCCCCCCCCCCATTCCCCTTGTCAGCAAAAGTATGCAAACCTCCCCCCCCCTCCCATGCTTACGTAATCATTGGTAGTCAAATCGTCATTCGAATCGAAACGAAACAATAGATTGACGGAAGAAATTTAGACAAGTGACAAGTGAGTAGCGCGCGGTAATTCCTCCACTCGCTTCTAAGCGAGTATTTAGAACGTATTCATCATTTGTGGGAATCCCCGACATGTGTGTTTTGTTTTTAAGCATAGACAATTTGTGGGTTGCCAAATGTGTAAAAAAGTAAATAATAACTGCTGACGTAATCACGATATCAACCCCCCATGTCATCAAAAATAAGCAAAGCAAAAAGACAACCCCCCCCCCCTCCAAAGCGCTTACTTAATACCTGAATAGCCCCTTTTCATTTTTAAATGCATAATTTTAACAAAAAAAAACCGACTCCAAAAATTACTTTACATTTATGTATGTATGTAGACACGCTGATGATGATGATGATGAAAATAATATGGGACCAATCTGGAAGTATACTCTTTCAAAAATCAAGGAGTAATTAGTAGGTAACAAACATTAAAAAAAATACAGCCGAATTGAGAACATCCTCCTTTTTTGGAGTCGGTTAAAAAGAACGATACTTTTGCATTTCAAAATTTCTAATTCATTCATAATCACAAAGTTTCAATTTATTCAAATATGATAATTACCGCTCTGATGTCACAGATGAGCTTTTTCACTCAATTCGCAAACACGAATGATTTTGAGTTCATTCGCGAATGAATGAAAACACTTTTAGTTTTTCCATTAAAGTTGTCCGTACGTGTGGCGCAAGTACAACGCAATACATGTAATTAAAACAGAGATGGAAATGGGACCGCCCGTATCAGTTCAATTTATCAAGTGTTGGATCAATACAGTTCACATCTACACCTTGCTGACGTATTATTAATGCACCTGACCTGGGTGAGACAATTAGACTTCGACATAATAGGGGTTTCAATCAAACACATATAAGCATAAGGTTTCAATGGTAAAACAAAACGGAATATATTAAATAGATCCACCAAAATACGTGGAAGAAAACTTCTCTGGAACCGCAAAGTACGTGACCACTTCGTTTCTAATGTATGAGGATGAATTCCATGTCGATGGCGAGCGGTGCGACTGTTGAAGAAGGCCGTGGGCATCATGTCAAACAACTCCTCTGAACACACCTCATTGTACAAACGGTAGAATAGAACACACAAAGGGACGCAAAATCTCTTCTCAGACTTAAAGGTTCTAAACCGTCTGTCAGTTTGGGATCGTCAACAATCCTCACAGCACGCCTTTGAATCGAGTCCCAAGGTGCACAACTGGTTGCGAATCGCAGTTGCGACAACGGCCGGAGGGCAAACTGCAATCTAGGCGCTCCCGCCCATAGATGGCAACAGTATTTACTTGATGTTACGTTAAATAGTATCCTACAGTATAGAAAACTATATAAATGACTGAATAAAAAAAAATATTGTATCGAAGCATTACTTGAGAAAAAAAATTAAATGATCACTGTTATGTTATGGGGCAAATTGTAGGTAGGTACTATAGATTTGTAAAAAAAAAATAGCATGCTAAGTTCATTGGCGAGATGTGAGTACACAACTGTATCTACCATATCCTCTGTATACCATATCTTGTGCAAATAAAGATTTATTTATTATTTATTTGGGGTTTAATCTGTCTGTGGTTTGGGGTATATGTGGTTCATCAACATCTTTGAACCGAATCCAACCTTATCTGCACGTGGTGCATCCTGCTGACTGACAAACGAGGCTCTGGTGAAAATACAGGTAGGACATAGCGTATTTTATATGCTGCCCGACGCAAGTACCTGCACCTCACAGAATACCGTAGCCAAATAACAATTCCCTTTGGATCAGGGCAACAGCCCTTGCGAGTGAGAAGGCCCCCAGAAAGGAAGGATTTGAACTGAGTGGAGGTACGTTAGTAGCGGGGGTGGTGGTGCGCGAGCGATATAATTTACTATGTTGCGAGCGTTTACATTGGTACAGTACCCGTTTCACATCAGGCAGAGCATGCTTGTTAGGTACCCGACATACTTATAATGAAATTGTGAAGAAGTAGAGACTGCATTACATATTTTTTGAAGTAATGATGTTAGACTCTGCAGGTAGTCAACAACCTTATTCATACCACTGCTAGGAAAACGGGTCTTCCTCAATCGAAGGGGTTTAGAGCATACTCCACCACATTGCTCAACTGCGAGTTGGTGGAGGCCAGTGTTTTGTAAATGCCAGGGATTTGGCTTAACCATTGTCGTCTAAAGATAACCGGGACAGACAGCTTAATGTGCCCTCCGAAGCACGAAGGAGCTCGAGATTAATAAACCCATCCATAAACAGGCTACGATTGACGTTACCTAACTTGCGTGATCGATTAGACTGACACGCGAATGACTGCATCAAGCTCTTCACTCTACTCTGCACGTAACTTTTGGCGAATTATGAGGCATTTGATTTAAAAAATCCATAAAACTAGACATCATATCGGACTTTCGAGAACGAAGGCGTGGGCGCAGCTACAGTTAACATGCCTATATAGATGCTAATACTTATGTTACAATTATAAGCTAACCACAATCGACAAGTGACAAATGTTCTAAAAGTATGAAAAGTCTATTAGTAACGGAAAATACATAAAACTAGAACGACCTGCGATCTTAAAATTTAATAACTTATGTCCGACGTGTTTTATGGTCGATCAAAGTTTGGTGGGAAAGTCCATTTTAAAAGTATGAAATTATAAAAATATAAATATTACCATTGTAGAAACAATAAAAAAAACTATATCTTTTGTTACGCAATATTTAACATAGATGTCGTACAAAGTTCTGATTTAATGCATATAAAATAGCGTGGTGTGATGTCATAACCTATTAGCCTTTTGTATGGAGCGTTTTCGGGAAAGTCCAAAATTGTGATTTTCAATTTATCATACCTCGAGAAGTTTTTATGCTATCGAAGTAATTCTTTCACCTATAGTTATATTATTGTGACGTTTTTAAATAAAAAATCGAAAAAAAAAAATGCTTCACAAGCCTACTGGTGAAATTATAAGCTAAACACTCCGCCAACACGAATTGATGGAAAATGCTTATTTTCCACCTTAGTCGTAAAAACAATCCATTAAATCATTAAAACATAGAATAAATGAAACAGTAATAAAATAAGGATAACTCGACAATCAAATATACAAACATTTCAATAACAATCAACGGTATTGATATTTATTGCTGATAACGCAATAATAATTGTCCAATCAATATGAACGCCACAGCTGAATATTGTTTGAATAATAAAATAAGCCGCGGCCAAGTGCGAGCCGTCAGAATTACGTCATGCCCGACAACCAACTCTTTTATTTCCATAATAAGTAACCCACAGTTACAAAACCTAGCAACTAGATGTAACGCGAATCAGAAAAACGAATTCAAAAAAAGAAAAAGTTTGAATGCTTATTGAGTGTAAAAAAAATGTACAAAACGAGTGACTGCCAAACATTTTTTCACATTTTTGTTTTAACTTTCGTCACCATCCTCATCATCAGTCGGTATCTACCCACTGCTGAATAAAAGCCTTCCGCATCCAGCCACTCCCATCCGCTTTCTTAAAGTCATCCATCCATCTAGAAGAAGGGCGCCCAACACTTCCGTCGTCCTACGCGCGGCCACCACTCTAATACCTTCCACCCCCGTCTGCCATTTTTTTTCAACTTTATTTATACGTATTTAGTAGCATTTGTTATAAAGAGGAAGGTCTTTCAAAACGCCGAACTGAAACTACTGAAGCTAAAACTACGAACTTGGACAGACGGTTCCTTTTGTAGCCTAGGCACACCCCGGCCACTCCATACAAAGGTCGTGGCGATAACTACTACATAAACAATTACGTCTATGCAGAGCGTGAATGAGCGTGAGTGCGTGTGGCGCCAGTCATTTCAGAGGGGAGGCGACGTCGGCACGAGAGAGTGACAGGGAGTGTTCATAATGGACATGGTATACTATTACTTATAACGTGGCCTAGGATTGTTTTATACTTATACTAAAGAATACATGAAAATCATCGGAGCGGTTCTTGATATCACAAAAATACATACTCTCTCTCTTTTACGAGACATGGAAGCGGTCTAAGACTGACCTGTAAAAGTCGATTATTTAATCTGTCAAATATTCTTGTCGATGATCAATTACTAAGATTAAGCGGACAATTTACCTTGTTGGTTTGGTACACGAATGTCCACGATGTAAATGAAAACGTCCTTTCATTCTGGATCCGAAACATCAAGCCATACATTGACTTGCTAAGCCCGGGAACCGCCAACTGGTGATATTCCAACAGTACGCTTAGCACATCATCAAAGACCATTCAGCGTTGTGGGTCTCGATTACTTTGGACCTTTATTAAATCTGTCTTTGGACCTAGTATTCGTGACTATCGATCGAAAAACTGAAAAGCAGTATGGGGCGCTGTATACTTGCTTAGTAATACGATCCGTACATTTAAAGATCGTTCAGAACCTCTCTACAGACGCTGCTTTCATGAGTTTTCGTCGCTTTTGCGCTCACCAAGGTAAGGTACGTAAAAAGAAATTATGGTCGGTAATGGCACAGCCTTTTGTTAGCGAAAATAGACTTTTTAAAAGACCCCGTAGAGTCTTTTAAGTCTATAAATAAAGCATCATCACCTTTGTTGCTAATGAGAGAAGCAGGTGGAAATTTGTTCTACCATCTGCACCATATGTGAGATGAGCATGTGAAGTTGTGAACCATGTAAAATCTATAAAGACAGAGTTTTAAGTAACCACTAGTCGTAGTGAATTACTCGTTATCCGAAGAGGCACTGTCAACTTAATAGGTGAAGACAGAAGCCATTTTTTAATTCACGCCCATTGACGCATTCTACAGCAGATTCCACATATATTCAATTCTGTGTTCTTTTTTCATTCTTTTTTCGGGCTAATCCATACTATTAACAATGACTGACAGAATTTTTATTAACAGCAGGATGGAGGAAGTGTGCAAGGTTATTTATTGCACGTTGCATATTTTGGAATCGATGGGTTAGTGAATTTTACCCTCAGTGACATCCAGACGCGGTGTGGTCGCAAACTCTAATGGGGGCGATTTCATTCTAGTCGTAGATAACCAGAGAGGCAATTCTAATATAGTCAAAATTCATTCGATTCAGTCTCGATCTCACAAATGTCACATTTGGTATTCTCGTAACACAATATGTAACTTCAAAATTAAATTTAAGAGGGATTATATCGAAATATGAGTGAAAATTAAACAAACTAAGAATGTTACTTTGCCAACAACAAGAATTGATAATAATTAATTGATGAAATCAAGTATAAAATTTTAGTCAATTCACAATTCAATCTCGATTCGGTCAACTTTCAATCTGTGTTCGTAGAAAATTTACGAGAATTGGCCTTCTGATATTACTAGAATATACCCGGGACGGGTCGATGTGGCTAGAACAGCCGATGGGTAGGTTAAAAGTTCAATAAATGGGCTGAATGTTAGCGACTGGCCATATCCTTTAGTTATATATATATGTATTTCTTTCCTGTTTATTAAGTTCTATTTATATAAAACTAGACTCGATAGACGTTGTCTACTTAACAATGAATATTGACTTCGAATTGTCTGTATAATCTGCCAGTTTTCTTAAATTTTCAAATTTTCCGCACAACTTCCTTATTTTTTTCTTTCATAAGAACATTCTCCTGACAATAACAAATACAACATTTGTGTATATATATATATATATATATATATATATATATATATATATATATATATATATATATATATATATATATATATATATACATATATGTATATATATTTACTAACTTCCGCCCGCGGCTTCGCAAGTATGAATGTCGGTTATATCGCGCCAAAAGGTAATATATGGCCTTCCTCGGGATATAACTATGTATGTACGCATTTATAATATTAGTATGGATATAATATACAAGTATTGCTCGGTTAATAGTATATCATATTGAGATTCAGCAGTATATGCAGAGATATATAATAAAGCATTGTGCAAGTCATAGAGATTATGTATACCTGAGACTTTGATATGGACATATACATATTTAAAGAACATTATATTACTGAGTTAGCTGTAGACCGGATACCGTGGGCAGAGCTGTATTGTTGACACAGTAAAAATCATAATGCCAACCATTGGTTCCAAGTAATACCGGGACAAGTGTAAGTTGAACTCACAAGTAAGGTTCTACAAGTATACTTTGGCGTACTAATTGTCGAGCCTTTGAGTCGGAGGTCGATCCATGGACAAGACAAACATTTGTGGGATGTCTGTTGTTGTTGTTTGAAGGTCTATATTGTATAAATAAATATACATAAACATGATGATAAAACAGTTACATGTAACCATTCAATGAGTAGTTAAAAACATATGATATTTTGGACTGTTTGTTTTGGTCTGGATTTTTTAAGTACAATGTATGTGTTTACAAGAAAAAACAGCGTTGTGTAACTGGTCCGGGAACATTTATATATATATATATATATAATAACGGGAATATTTATGTATATATATATATATATATATATTAGGCACATGAATATTAGGAACAGTCACGGGCGCGATTAAATCCGTTTGTTTAAGTAGTAGTTAAGTAAGTGAGGCCTCTGACGTCGAAAGCGTCCGTGAACTACTATGGCTGCTTACCGTCAGGCGGATCATGTTTGTTTCCCACCGTAGTAATAAAAAAAGGTATACCTCCATTGCTGGTGTTATACAAGATTTAATTTGCACCTTCCGAAAAACCGCAAGAGCCAGTGACAAAATAAAGAATTACATTTGATTTCAATATTTCATGGTGAATATAGAATTTAAGCATACATATTTAAGATACACTTACTTGGCTTGGTGTTGTAGGATGGTGTACTCAGGTAATAGCAGTATGCTCCGAAGCCTGCCAACATCAGCAGCACAGCCATAGTACGGGTAGAAAGAAGTCGACATCGTGGAAACCTGGACCACCTCATGGCTGACTCTACAAATTATAAAGAAAAAAATTACTTTAGGAAATGTAAATTGCAAGTAATTAATGTTTATTATAATTATTAACTAGCATAAATTTACATTAGAAAAGTTAATAATGGTTGTTCAATTTTCTTAAATTTACAAATTTTCCTACTTTCTTATTTTTTTCTTTCATAAGAATCTTCAGGCGTGATGCGATGGAAATAGAGACCAAGGGAAATAGAGATTAATTTTTATATTTAAAAATAAAGGTATACTGTTTCACGTACATTGGCGAGACTATATCGCATTGTGTTCCCATTTATTTCCAACCTTTACATCCTGTAATATTTTTACTTGTGGTGTATTTTGAAATTTGCTCTTATTTTGAAATGAAACACACTCCATGATTTTTTTCTATACATCTCTTTATTTACATAAATTGCATGCAAATGAAAAAAAAGTAATGTTGTTCTTTTAGATATTTTTTTATGTGTCTATGGGCATCGGACATTTTATCAGACAAGTTCTCAACATTTGAAAATGCATTTTTTTTATTTTTCTTATATCACATTGGGTGGGAGAGAAGCATTCGACCCGCCTGATATGAAGCGGTAACCGTAGCCCTATTAACTCTCGCTACATGAAATACTGCCTGTGCACCGCCACCTTTTTTAATTGTAATTAATTCATTAATTCAACCATTAAATAATTTATAAAAAAAATAACAGGAGTAATGTATTAAATTAATATGAATTTTCTAAGTTTGTATCTATGTGGTGGGTTCTCTCTAGAACCAATAGATCTCTTTAAAAATCTAACCTCTTTATAGTGTACCTAACCTTATCCCTGGCTATATACCTCAAAGAAGGCTCAACCCGAAGTAAGAGGCAGGCCATAGTTAGGTTCCTTGTTCCTAGATTATAGTCATTTATTTTTATCAATGACAAATTGAAATAATTTAAAGAGACAAATGAATGCAAAATATCCTTATATCCTTACTAAGTATTTTTTTATACAATACGGAATTCATTCATAAAAGCATATAAAAATATTGAAATGTACTAAAAAAAAAGAGCCTACGTCGTGACATGCTCGTTTGCACATAACTAACAGTTCTATATAATTTGTTATGTTAAAGACTACAATTTCGTTAAACATTAATTCAGCTAGTTTCGTAAAAAAAAACATGTACATAAAACAAAAGTCAAAATTAATAATTAGATAATTCTAAGATTTTCATATAAACTTTTAGGTAAACAAGTAAACAAATCTGTGAATAGAGATGAATGATGTTAACTTACTTACTTTTTTTTACTTCGTATATTTTCCACCACAGAATTATTCACATTTTATAAATATAAACTCTCATAAAGTTTTATGCACAAATATTTTTAATTAGGAAATCAAAACCTATCTATCACAAAACTCTCGACTACAACTGACTGAAGCCGTCAAAGAAATACTGCTTCATTCTTCTTTCATTCGCTCGATTCGCTCGCTCGCCGTTACAGGGTTACCATACCCATGATAAAATTATTCTACTATATAATGATTTTTTATATTAATAATTTTGTAGTCCTAGAAACGAGGCTATTAAAGCCCTCTTTTATTATTAATATTTTCTACACTTTGCCTTCAGCAGCATTTAGAATGATATTGCCAGGAAATTTTCTGGTTCCATTAGTACTAACAACATAAAAACAAAACCGATACTACAATTTTACTGCTATTTTGCAAGAAGTATGTAATCACCGAAGATTAAACTTTAATATTTTGCTACAAAACTGCTTTTATCTCCGTGTTATATGTACTAAAATAACCACATATCGTATAGCTATGCGGGCAAAGTGTTTCAGCTCATTGTGAAATTTGCCATCCTTGTGGATCCGTGATAGATGCTATCTCTTTTCTTTACTGAATATCTATTTGTACACTTGCGAAACACGTAAGATGGCATTTTTACCTAATTTCGTCAGATGTCGCACTTGTCGCAACGTCACATTATCTTGCTTTCTTGATGATAACTAATTGCTAGGTGCCGACAGTTGGGGCACCTTGCGGGTTTTCGATTCGGCGGCTTAGTAACGTATCCATGGTATTTATACGTCTTTGGTATAAATAATAAATTATTTTCGCGTATTTGGTAATTTTAAGCTGGCAATGTTTTTAAACCTCAGTAGCCTCGTTCAATGTTGCCAGATTAGGATATCTCAGAGTAATTGGGCTACCAAAAATCTGGATTAGCAACCAATCGCCATATGCGATATCTTAGTGGCTACCTTGAAGAAAAAATATGCAACTTTAGGCTACAAACCAGATCCAGTGGATAATATCTCATCTACGACATAAAGTTAGGTGATTTTAGTCTACTTTAAAATTTGAAATTGGGCGATTTTAGGCTATACGGAGCCAATTTTTTTTTTTTTGCAACATGGACCTTGCTATATCTAGCAACACTGCCTCGGTTGACTAATATATATTGATCAATTTCCAGTTTCAGGCACAGAGTACTTTGTAATGAAAGTTTCAGGTGCTGGTCAGGCTTTGACAAGTGACCCTCTTGCCATAAACAGAAAAAAAATCTAGTGCCCCTCTCGTTGGCTGTGCGACATTACATAAACTTAGATTTAAATTATATTATTATACAACAGATACAAACAATATTGTAAAAAATAAAAAAAAGATAATAAATAATACCTAGATGAAATAGACATTGACAATAATTATCATTTTTGTTTCATAAAGGTTCCTATCGTGGAATAGACTTAGGAGTCGTCGCTACGCTTCTATAAACTATGCCTGATGCCAAGTGCCAAACAACCACTCGGCTCGCCTGATGCGAAATCATAGCAGACGCTAGTAACACAAGCAATATTGCTAGCACTCAGACAACCGCTAACACCTATCTCTGGTGTGTAAGTACAAGTGGCGCTCCATGAAGAGTGTAAGTGACTCACCACGGTCTTTAGAGGCAAAGCCAACGAGGCAAAGCCAACCTCACTTGCACATTGTACATCATGTGAATTAGCAAAAATGTTTTGGCAAAAAAGAGATACCCGATTGGGGAAGTACCTCCACCTTACAGAATACCACAGCCAATTAACAATTCTCTTGAGGGTTGTAGTGTTCCCGCGAGTGAGTGAGATCATCAGGAAAGTTTATATGACTACGGTAACACTTCTTCACACCAGGCGGGCTGAACTCCGATACTTAAATCAGTTTGAGAATTAATAGATAATGTACTTTTCACGGTTACTACTAGTTAATAGCCTTTATTGCCCTTGGCACTACTGCTTGGCACTATCAGTAGTGTCATGGGAAATTTTTCTTTCCCGTGACTCTACTGGTAGTGTCATGGGAAAAAATGTATTTCCCGTTACACTACTTTGATGCCAGTAGTGTCACAGGAAATTATATCTCCCATGACACTATCCCATATCCAATAATTAAGCCGTGAAGAGTCAAGGTGAGGCACAGGCTGTCAGTCTGGATACGGCTAAGGCGTTCATCGGGTTTGGCACCATAGTGTTCTTTCGAAGTTGCCTGCATACGGTCTACCAGAGAGTTAAATCGAATGGGTCGCTAGCTTCTTGTCCAGCAGAAGCATTAGAGCCGTTGTTGATGGTAGATGCTCGGATAGCATGGACATCAATGCTGGAGTCCTGCAAGGCTCTGTATTGTCCCCGACGCTGTTTTTGCTGCATGTCAATGATGTTATCTATTGATAGCATTCAATGCTATGCCGACGACAGCACGGGGGGCACTTATTACACGGGCCGCTCTAATATTCCCCGTTCTCTGGAGGAGGAGAGCCGCGTACAACTTGAGTCGGAAATCGAGAGCACACTAAGTAGAACTTAGTGAGATTTAACCCCTCTAAGACACAAGTCTGTGCGTTCACCGCTAAGAAAACCGCATTTGCTGTGGCTCCACACTTCCAGAACACACCCCTCACCATCGCCAAATTATTGTGATTCTAGGAGTTGAAATCTCCAGGGACGTCCAGTTTCGTTGTCACCTGGAGGGAAAGGTCAAGCGGGCGTCGAAGAAACTAGGTGTGCTCAACAGGGCGAAGCAGTACTTCAATCCGCGGCAAAGGATTCTGCTTTACAAAGCCCAAGTAGGGCCGCATATGGAGTACTGTTGCCATCTATAGGTGGGAGCGCCTAGATACCAGCTTTCACCTTGTGACTCGATTCAAGGAGGAGCTGTGGGGATTGTCGACGATCCCAAACTAACAGACGCTTTAGAACCTTTAAGTCTGCCGATTGTACAATGGGGTGTGTTCAGAGGAGTTGTTCGACATGATGCCCACGGCTTCCTTCTACAGTCGCACCGTTCGCTATGACAGGGAATTCATCCCCACTCATTGCAGCCTAAGTGGTTGCGTACCGTGCGGTTCCAGAGAAGTTTTATCGATTGGATTGGATTCAGTGGAATGAATTGCCTGTCGAGGTTTTCTCAGGAGTCTACAGCATGGGGTTCTACAAAAAGGGCGTGAAGAGGTTTTTACAGGGTCGGCAACGCGCGTATGATGCCTCTGGTGTTACAGGCGTTCATAGGCTACGGTAACTGCTTTCCATCAGGCGGGCCGTATGCATATTTGTCACTCTATTGGGGAAAAAAATTATATAAAACAAGTATTACTACTAGCTACATAGTTAACTAAAGTACTAAAATATATATTACATATAATTAAGTAATTAAAAAATAATAGACACAACTTGACATCATCAGCCTTATAAACAAGGAAGAAAAACGATAGTAGTGTCATGGAGAATGAGTTAATCCACGGGTAATTTTGATATGAGAGTCGGATCAGCCAATGAGAATAGTAGAGTCACGGGAAAGAAAAATTTCCCGTGACACTACTGATAGTGCCAAGCAGTAGTGCCAAGGGCAATAATCCGTTAATAGTATTTACAGTTAATAGTATTTACAGTAAAAAAATAAAAATAGTAAGTACTTACTATCATCTGGACGTTCCATCATTATAATATACTCATACCTATAACTTCGATCATTAATTACTGATCGAAGCCTTATAACTTCTTTTGATCTCACTTAGAAAAACCGAAACATCTACTGCCAAAAAAGTAGTATGTTTTCATAAAAAATGCTACTTTAAAATGAGACACATTAAAGAAGAGTCTTTACACAAAATTATTATCGGAATCGTGACCTCGGGAGTATCTATCTGTTATCGCTTACAAATGTTTTTTTTTTCACTTTGTACTTACTTCTTATGTGGATATAAGTATTACTGGCTCCTGGCTCTTATAAATATAATAATACTGGTATCTGCATGACCCAGCAAAGCTGTGTGTTTGGTTTTTCCAGGATCATGTAAGTGACATGTATGTAGTATCATCAATTGTCCAGTAGCTAACATATTTGCTAACAAATAATAGATGGCATTGTTTCGGGTCAAACAATTTTTTCCTGTGAATTCATAAATTTTACAAAAACGTTTTATACCCTTTGCGAGATCGTCGACCATATACCTACATGATAGCTATTTATTACATGTTTCTATCTAGTTTTAACGCGGTGACTGTAATTGAAAAAAGTCGTCCACCCTTCTCATCCCACTGCTGGGATACGGGTCTACCCTCAATCGAAGGGGTTTAGCGCATATTCCACCATGCTGCTCAACTAAAAGTTGGCGGAGTGTAATCAAAATTGTAAGTTAATTTTGACAGACTTCCCAGTGTCCACTTGAGCTAAAATTTGGCACACACGTTTATGACAATGTAAGAGTCGGTACTAAGCGTGGCGAAAACTCCTAGGTACCGACCACGGAGGTCGGTACACTAGGCTAGGATAACTGACCACTTTACCATACTGAAATGTATGTATGGCAAGGCCAATTTATCTCTGAGATCCGACTGTACGTACATTGACTAAATGTTCCCTATTTTTATTGTCCCATAAATTTACCAAAATTTTTAATTCGTTTATTGTGTCATTTATTGTATGGATATAGTATAATCCATGGACAGTATGATGGTCTTACTATGGGAAAATCTTAGTTTATATATTCACTACAATGTCTCAATACAAATGCAGTTTCTTGAAATATTTCGGGTGTGTTTTGATAACGATCTGGTATCATTAGGATTTTGGAGAAAGAGATTTGGACATCACTTTTTTCTGATAATATACACATTATGTACATTTTATTAAATACCTACTCTAATTAGTGCTTATATATATCCATACTAATATTATAAATGTGAAAGTGTGTTTGTTTGTTTGTATGAGTAGGTAGCAACCTGCAGTAATGGATCAAACAGCGATGCAGAAATTCAGAAGATGAATATTCTTGTAAATAGTATCTTTAGAGATACTATTTACAAGAATAATTATTATAATTATTGCATTGATGTAACATTTAATTGATAACCAAATTGTCATAATTTGTAAAGTAAGTGTAAAGCCAAACATAAAATTTAGCGACGGCTTTGTTAGTGTAATTTGTGTAGGTATATACACAAATTACACTAACAAAGCTACAAACAAATAATTTAATTTGTGTATATGTTACGGCTAAAGGTGGGTGTGAACATAAACTTAAGTAAGATTAGCCGGCTAAACTTAGGTCTAACTTCGAGGAGGTGTTAATGTTAGTTTCTTATATCTTTAGCCGGCTAAATTACCTTTCATATTTCATAGACTGTGGTGCTATTTCGACGGGAAATTAATTCCCGCGAAGCGGGGCTCCTATTTCTGCGTAAAGGGTTTAAAGAAACCTAACCTAACCTCGGGGTGCCCTTCGCTCGCTCTTGCATCCTACGTCGTAATTCATTAAAATAGTATTCTATTAGGATGTTTCATTGCCACGTGTGCGCGCATTGTCTCCCCACCTCCCCATCAAGCCCTCCGCCGGCCCGGCGGCGCTTCCATCGAAACATTTTTAGCCGTTTCGTTTCGGTTAATGTGCACATTAGCCGGCTAATCTTAAGTTTATGTTCACACCCACCTTTAGCCGTAACATATATATATATATATATATATATATATATATATATATATATATATATACAAATTAAATTATTTCAGACTTTACTTTAAATTGAATACATTTTGTTTGCCATTGAAGTAACATTAAAAAAAGACTTCTTTACACTTCATGACCTGCCGGCGCGGCGTAATGATCGAGAGTGGACGTCACAGGGTACATACCGGTTTTGGTAAACAATGTGTTGACTGGATAAATAGTGACCGTGGGCTGGCGGAAACCGGAATTCAACTACACTAGTGTGATTAGGATTGACTAAACTACGAGTTTAGCACTATACCGGCCAATGCCGGCCTGTGCCACAAAGCATACCTAACCACTACTTAGTTCTTTCGTGGATGAGTCATACCTAAGATTTTCAATATCTCTTTACCCAGAACCATTATTTCCTTGAGAAATTATCTTATTATATATGATATAAATAAAGCATATTGGTATATTACTTATTATTAGTTATTATCATGCGAGTCGAATTGCTTTATTTCCATTGAATGACAAGGCAATCAGTCGCCACAGACAAATATATTCAGTCATTCAGTTTAAAGGCATGCAAGAGGACGTATTTTAAATTTAGAAATATCAAAATGAAGTACAATGAACTGGGTACGACTGGCATGGAAGTTTCTCACATGAGCCTGGGTGGTGCTGCATTCTCGAATTTTTACGGGTATGTTTTATACTACTACCTCTAGGTACTTTTACTGTGACATGACATGATAACCTGTGAAACAGTTATCCACAAGCGATTTCTTTCAACAAATACTACAGCGCGCGCCCCACCTATAACGCTATTCGTGACGTAGAAGTCGTGGTAACGTTATGATAATATTACCTTACTGATATTAATGTTTATTATCACCAATAGCAATAAATAAGCATTTGTTATAAATTTATTATGTACTGTTGTCATGTACGTGCATGAACACGAAATGTCTAGAGCTGCAGTTAATATCACTTGGTAGTAGCGTACCGGCTAGCAAATGTAGGCTCTGGCGAGAGAAAAATTCTTAAAATAGATAGATAGATAGATAGATATAATTTTATTTGCACACTACAATACACAATACATCATACACATTTCAATTTATACAGTTACACAATCACTAGGCAAGTAATAATAATAGTAAAACATACAGTTCGCTTACAACATTTACACATTGACAAAAAATAATTTTAATAGAATTTTATAGTATCAACTGTAAAGTGTTAATGCAGGAGTCGAAGTGTACACTTCGACTCCTGCATCAACACAATATACCTACCTAGATACATTAAAAAATCCAAACCGTGAAAATGCATGTATGTGCTGCAGCTGTGCAAAAAGGCCCCAACTCAGTGTGGTAAGCTACGATAAGCAGCAGTACACTGATTTTCAGTTAAAGCCTGAAGAGTGTAGGTACGCGAGTAACTAGTTTTTCCTACAATATGTTTTCCGTTTTACCAATATTATTCAATACAATTTAAATTTTAATTGTTTATTTAATTGAATTATGAATGAAGTTGCAAAAAAATAAATAAAATAAAAAACCACTTCAAACAAACACCCAAAAGCATACAAATCCATAGCCCCAGGTACCAGACGAACGAAGTCCTATAAAATATTCTCGTAGTCTCGTATTAATGTAATTAATAAAGTTATTGATTTTCTAAGAGCATAATTTTGAGTTTAGATTTAAATATTTTTTTCGAACGTAGAAGCTTAAAGGGAGGTGGAATGTTGTTCCAGCACTTCGTCGCATGGTACCGGAAGCTACCCGCAAATGCCACAGTTCTGTGCCTTTGAATCACCAGAGGAAACCGAGCAGACCTAATATCATAATCCCCACGTGATCGATGAAAGTGAAGCTTGGAATACAAATATTCAGGTTTATTAAACTTTATAAGATCAAACATCAGGGCGGCCATATGCAAATTCCTGCGCGATCGCATATTTAGTATGCCAGCTCTATTTAAAAATGGTGTGATATGACTGCGCGGTGGAACACTGAAACAAAACCGACAGCAAGCATTTTGAAAATACACCACCACACCATCTCAACTCAAACAAGACCGCTTCAAAATAACAATTATATTGTATTATGAGAGAGGTCACCAAAAGTGACCTGATGATTGATACATTAGCTTAGGCGCCAACCCGCGAGCAATAAATATTTCTATTGCTGCAGGCGTCTATTGATATACTCTGTGGCTATGGTAAAACTTTTGCCGCTCGCTTCTCTATAATACCACAGTATAAGTAAATAGTACTACGTACAGTATGGCCTCTCCCTACCGCTCTCTCGTATTGACCTAACCTCCCCTCTGAGACAAATCTGGAACAGTTTGTATGGGACCACATGCACACACCCTCATTCACGCCCTGCCCGGACGTCATTGTTTATGTAGTAGTAAACGACGCGACATTTGTATGGAGTGGCCGGGGCGTGATAATATAGAGGAGCGAGCGGTTTATACATATAATATAATATTACTGATATTACTTAATAAATGTATAAAAAAACTGTCAATGTTTATATGTATACAAAGAGCGAATGCAAAGTTTATGAGCTTATTTATATATGGAGGGTACTCCGAAATCACTGCATTTACTTGAAAAAATATTTTAACCTTTGACAGCTGCATTGTTCGGATATCACTATAGCTCTTTGCTTTGAACGGTTCTTTAAATTTTTATTACTTCAGATATAGCTAAGTAACTTGTCACGATAAAAATGGTTTTAATTTGTACTTAGCTATTAAAATTTAGCAAGACCAGTGAACTACTGATCAATCCAAAACTGGACAACATGCTTAGTCCCAGGTTTTTACGTATTCGTTTTCAACAAAGTTAACATCACTTTGTATGCATTTGACATAGCGTCATCTACCCAGTACAAATAGTCGAAGCAGAGCCAACTACTATAGGTATATACTAATCGAAGTTATCAGTGTCAATAAGGTTTACGTTTTAGAAAACTCGAATTAAGTCTCTTGAACAAATACCCAAAACCTAGAAAAACTTTTAGTTTTTTCAAGTTTTTTACTTCAAGGTACTTTCCTAACCGGGCAGCTTACAAATACGCTGCATCCTACCTACCTCTCTTTCGCCAGAGCCTTCTTCGCTAGTCGGCAGGGTGCATCACGTGCATGTGAGGTTGGCTTTGTCTCTAAAGATCGTGGTGACCTCCCCACATATTCATAACGATAAAGTTTTTAACGTTAAATTCTTTGTTTAATAATTTCATACTTTGTTTTTAACTTTTAGTCGTGCATTTAAATGTAACACGAAACTTGGGACTGAGGGTTACTACATATTTCAGTTGTATGCAATTGTTTAATTTGTTCAAAAGAGAGGCAAAAAACGTTGCAGAACGTCCGTTTTTTTTTACGTGTGCCTGTCTCTAATAATAATAAATACATAAATTGTTTACCCGCGAATCACGCAAAAACTGTTGTACAAAGTTGGATGCAGTTTTCTCAGTTGTGTTGTTACACGTCTAACTTAAAGTATAATTACTTATACTGTGCTTAAAGTCTGGTGTAAATATAGTAGACGCGGATTATATACTAATAATAGTTCATTTATGAATTTCAAAGACAAAGCCGCGAGCGCCCGTTAGCATCAAATAAAACTATTACGGGGGTCAGGCTGTGTCTTTAAAAAACCGTTACATGAAAATAGATGGATTATTTTAAAAAATATGTATTTAAAAACGAAAATGATGGTATTTTAGCTTATTATCTAGAACCTTATTATCTTGATTAAGACCGTTATAAAAAGTTTACGTAAATATGTTTTATTTCTAGGCTTTACGAAAGATTTTTTACTTCTACAGTCCGTGTTGACAACGTTGGCTTAAATTTATCTAAAGTGCTTCACAACATGTTTATCAAAGAAATTCATAAAGGCCGAAATGTTATCAGTTGAAGTATAATGCCAATCAGTCAATTGGCACCGTTGAGTTGAAACTAATATAATAGAAAGCTATTAGAATGTTGGTTTGGCGTCCAATTAGGCGTCAATCATTTCCACGTGAATCACGAAAGGCAGTCGGTTTCTTCCAATTTGAACAAAAGTGTTTCACTTATTACCGATTCCAATTATAACTAACTCAGATTTCATAAAATGATAAAAGTCCCTTAATATTGAGAGGTGTACGGTGGATGGAGTTTCGTTCACTCAGTGCCGGATTAGCCCTAAAGCAAACTAAGCTATTGCTTAGGACGTCACGTTTTGATGCGCACCAGAAACAGCGCCAAAAAAATATTTGCTAGCACAAGAAAGGCAACTCCGCCAACCCGCAGTTAAGCAGCGTGGTGGAGTATGCTCTAAACCCCTTCGATTGAGGGGAGAAGCGAATCCGGCTGTGGGATGATTATGGGTTGATGCCGGAATATGAACGACAAGGCTGTTTGAAAATCCGCGTGTTGTAAATTGACTAGAGCAGGGGTCTCCAAACTACGGCCCGCGGGCCAAATCCAGCCCGCCAGTGTCATCAATCTGGCCCACTACAGCCAATGTCATAATGTTGTTGCTATTGCTGTGATAAGTTGAAGAAGAAAACACAGAATGATAATTACTCGGTTTTATTTATTTTCGATGTTCATTTTTGTCAGACAGATGAGATGATATATCTGTCGCATTGTCTTACCAACCAAACCCAAGCCACGGTGTTTGCTGACAAATTAACACTTTTAAATAAATTTACCTTTACATATTTCTTCGGCTACTGCAATGAAAGACTTGGCTTAAACACTATGTCATCTATAATGACAACAGCCGGGACCGACTGCTTAAGGTGCCCTCTGAAGCACGAAGGAGCTCAAGATAAATAAACCCATTCATGGACAGATTATTCCACATACATGGACTCATTATTATTTGTCAGCGATGAATATTTTTTTGTTTAATATTTTGTACACATGTTCCTTGATACGTTTTCGTTGCGATGTGTTTACACATCGCCATGTTGCTCGCGATTTGTTTAAATACTTTATCGATTTGGTAATCAAGTCAACTGCGGTACCTAAATAATTACTATGACCTTGTAGGTATAAAATCGTTACAAAGTTGTAAACTAAATTGTAATGCACCTGGTGTTACGGTAACTGTTTGACATCATGCGGGCCATATGCTTATTTTCCACCTTAGTGGTATATAAAGAACTGTACTTTATATAAACGAAACAGTACCTACTTCACGTTGCGGTAAAGACTTCTACTTACTGTACAGACAACGACAAGTGTGACGACTGGGTGAAGAATGATTAGGTGCCGTTTTCACTTTTAATCTTTTCACAGAAGATGTATTCTTACAACCTGTTTTTCAGTACACATGATGAAGATAGGGGTATTCAACTAATATTAGAGTCTTTCAAAAGAGGAGTTAACTTTATTGAAACTGGTCCCTGGTATGGACAAGGCAGTTCAGAGCGGACGGTTGGAAAGGTATAGTATATTTCAAAACGTCTCTACTTTAAAGTAGGTATTGGCCATATGTAACAGACCCTTTCACACGCATGCAGTAGACTGATGCTCGCATGCTGACATCTCCTGATAACGCAGTATCTTCTTTTTTTTTATACTACGTCGGGTGGCAGACAAGCATACGGTCCGCCTGATGTGAAGCGGTTACCGTAGCCATATTAACGCTCGCACGCTCACTCACTCGCAGGAACACAACAGCCCTCAAGGGAACCGTTATTTGGCTGCGGTATTCTGTGAGGTGGTAGTACGTTCCCCAGTCGGGTAGCTTACAATTACGCTCCCTACCTCTCTTTTCGCCAGAGCTTCGTTTGTCAGTCAGCAGGGTGCACCGCGTGCAGGTGAAGTTGGCTTTGGTTCTAAGATGTTGATGAACCACTTAAACCCCAAACTTACGTCTCGTGACCTCATACAGTCGTAAAAGGGTAATAATTATTGTACATTTTAATACTACCTCGGTTGGCAAACGAGCAAGCGGCCCCCCTAATCACCGCAGCCTTAAAAATGTTCGAAAATATATATATATATATATATATATTTATATATATATATATATTATATATATATATATATATCGCTCGTAGGCTGCCACTTCCGCTGCGCACGCAGCAAGTCCTTCCATCCGCAGGAGGTCACCACCTTCATTCGCAGAAACACGATAACCCTAAAGGAAATTGTTATTTGTCTGCGGTATTCTGTGCGGTGAAAGTGGTCAGTTGGATTGCCAACTATACTGTTAAAAACAGTATTAAGTATTCTGTTTTCACTATTTTATTCTTTTTACTGTTGAACAAATATAAAGTATACCAAATACTGTTTCCAGCATCAAAATGCTAAATTGCTGTTAGATTTATTAGTCATGAATAGCATATAGGTAACTATTAATTTAATAAAGAATGAGTTCCTCATTGATTTTGAGTCGTATGCAGTTTTTAAAAAAGACTGTAAATGAATAACTTATGCGAGAAACACTAAATAAATAAAATACTGTTCATTTTTCTAAAATACTTATTAATATTTTTCTCAGAGCTAAATATACTTTATTTCATGTAAAAAAAAGTTGGCATCCCTAGTGGTCAGCCACTTACATCGCAATAATCAACGACTACTTAGTTACTTATGTAGGTCATCGAAGGCATGTGTAAATAACTAATGAGGTATGGTATAACGGGATCTAAATACGTAATATCAGTGACAAAGCCAGTCCAAGGGCGGGTCCAAGCTGTTCCTGCTGATGGGCCTAGGACAACCTCTAAAAAATTGACCGAGCGAGCGTCGCGAGCGTGAGATTTATCTTCTACTAGCGACCCGCCCCGGCTTCGCACGGGTGCAATGTTGATACTAAATGTACTACAGAAGGTCTTTGCGCTTTGTCCTATCCAGTCCTTCCCCAGTTATAGGCACACGCCGCCGGCTCCGCGGCCGGTACCGCCACAGCCGTTATGTCCCTGCATTTTAAATGTGTAATATCTTCTAAACTATTCATTTAAATTACATGCTGTGAAGGGCCATATTGATCTATATTAAATGCGCAATGTATTTAAGGTACTTAATTGGATAAGGATTAATTCTGTATTGCTTAAAATCGCTTCGTAAATAAGGCATTATTTCTTGTAAAAAGCAAAGGATAAAATAACGGTTATTGTGTGTTACCACTAAGAGATAGACATATACCATCGCGAACTTTTTTGTAGACCATTTTAAGGTGAACAATACTGTACTACATTATTTTGATCTATCTCGTTGGGTTCAGCCAGCGTTTGCAATGAAAGAGCAAAAAAATGTGTTTATTTACGACATCACATTAGAAACCTCTAAATTATCAGTATTTTTCTACTATGTTATGCATATATTATACATATAAACTTTCCAGTTGAATCACTCTATCTATCAAAAAAAACCGCATCATAATCCGTTGCGTAGTTTCAAAGATTTAAGCATACATAGGGACAGAGAAAGCGACTTTGTTTTATACTATGTAGTGATACGAGGGGGTCACCCCGTGACTCGAAGGTTGGATCAGCCCTTAAACCAGTCTCAGTGCATCCTGCCAGATAGCTAACGAAATTCTAGCGAAAGAAAAGAAGGGAACAATGATGATCCATAATGTCGTAATACAGTCGTAACTATGGAAATTTTTGTAGGCGCTTTACGTCAAAACCACTGGTTGCATACAAAAGCTAACTACTGAAATTTGTGAACCGTCTGAGGAGATTTCATCAAAATCTACCGAACAGAATTAAGACTTTAATTTTTTTAGTTTACTTGAGATACTAATTCTTAATGCCAGGAGCGAAACAATAACACAATCCGAATTTCGAACATACAAATTACATACGTGGCTTGGTATATAACATATAGATAATAATAAATAGTTCATAAATTCAACGCAAATAATATCTAGTTGTTGTTATTCGTGGACGTATTTTACAAAAAAAAGTTATTATAAGTTTTAATTTTATGTTTTAATTTTCTAGGCACTTAAAAATATTCCAAGAAATTCATATTTCATCGCTGAGAAAGTGGGCCGCTATGAGATGAGGACAGAGAAAATGTTTGACTTCAGTGCCGAGAAAGTCGAAGCCAGTTTGGAGAACTCACTCAAACTTCTGGGATTAGAATACGTGGACTTAATACAGGTCGAAATTATGATTAACTTGTTCAAATAGCATAAATATGGTAGCAATGGGGCAAACGCAATAAGTACAATACTATATAGATTATTAGTCCTCGCGTTACTCCCTTGTAGTTTCGTTTGAGGGGCAATACCATAAAACATTTTAATAATATGTATCTATCCTTTGTAAAGAAAACACATTGACAATGACAGGCTGATAATGATGATTAAACGACCACGGTAAAGGCTGAGCCTTTATCATCACTAGAGTGATGATCCACCAGTAATGAAAATAGATTTTTAATATTTTATTTATTATTTTTTCTCACTATATACCTCTACTGGCAATTAACTGGTAAAGAATAATTAAGCATTAAGCTTAGCTCTTAGCATTAAGTCCACCTTTTGTACCCATATTCTATAAGTAGCCAATAAAGTTTAAATAAATAAATAAATAATAACGCCCTTCAATTAAAGCGCATGGTATATAACATATCTAATAATATCTGCTGTAAGCGTTCATTTATCCGAGGGAAGGTTATTCTGTAATCGTAGGAGGAAAAAGTTTGATAATTAATCTATGTGATTAATTAATTAATTTAAATTTAAGTAATTTATATAGACCCAGGTCTTCCCAAAGAATATAAAGTAACACACCCTCTTTCGATCTTTAATAAATTGTCTATGATATTTTTTGAAAAATGGACAAATTCACCTGCCCCCCATAGGTGGGATTTGAACCCACGACCTCTCGATGACCGGTCGAGTGCTCTTCCAACTGAGCTACCAGGAAGGTAGGTTGGAAGAGCACTCGACCGGTCATCGAGAGGTCGTGGGTTCAAATCTCACCTAGGGTGGGCAGGTGAATTTTTCCATTTTTCAAAAAATATTTATCTGGCAAGTTGGCCAGGACAAAAATTTTAATAATAATAATGTCTATGATATTATAATTATTTCAGATTCATGATCCTACGTTTGCCCCGGACACCTCGGTAATTCTGAAGGAAACATTACCAGTTCTGGAGAGAGCTGTGAGAGATGGCAAAGCGAGATACATAGGTATTGCCGACTACGACCTGGAGCTTATAAAGGAAATTGTTGAAGAATCTGAAGTTAAGATATCTTCTATCCTATCATATGCGAAGTCTACGTTAATAGACAATCGGTTACAGCAATACACGAATTTTTTTAAGGTAAGACCGAGATTCATTGCGTACCTACAACGTATATATACGTAGTGTTTGTACGCACATCACGCAAAAACTACTGCACGAACTTTGCTGTCGCGTAGCCAAAGTCGCATTTTAATTCTTATCCGATTAGCGCCCTACCGTAGAAGCTAGAATGATTCATTCTGGGGGCTTAGCGCGAATATTCTAACATAATAGATTTCGACAACGTTAACTTCAATTAGTATGGGATTGGTTCTTACCTTTTACCGTTTTTCGGTAGATGGCGTTAGGTATGTCGAATTCATACAAAATTAAGTTAACTTTGTCGAAAACGAATTCATAAAAAAATCGCACTTAGCATGCTGATCGAACCTCAATTTATAAAGTGTAATTTGATGGGAATCGCCTTCACTTGGAGTCGCATTTGGTCGAGCTGAAATTCAATTTACCTCTCACGGACCACCAGTGCTCCGTGAGAGGTAAATTATGGTCCGTGATACAAACTCATAATGAAAGAGATTGACCACTAGTATACAAAATACTAAAAGTCTTGAGATAGAGAACAGTGGATTTATATGACACTCGGGGTACAATCAACAAAAACCCCGTAGTGGTCCGCAGATAAAAAAAGGTTGAGAACCACTAATTTAAATCATGCAACTCTTTAATAAAATTGGTAACTTGTATTCTTGTCTTCGTGACTCGTAGGCTACGTTTGTTCTGTATTCTTAGGAGAGATTAGTACCCCCATATCATACGCTTTGGCTTATGACCTCAAAGAGAGAAAACGGCGTTTCCTTGAGCTCCTACTCTTTAGTAAGAGCACAAAAATCTTAATTCTATGTCCCGTTATTGACACTCACATAACTCATTACAAAGTGAGAAGCACTTTTGACTTTGATCACTTCATATAAGTACATTGAAGAGAAAGAGCGTCCTTGAAGTTACCCCGTAACTGGGGAGTGTAGGCCAAATCCTCCTTCCGTCTAGGACGGACGAGAGAGGGTCGTGCTCCTGTAGTGGAGACTAAAATGGACCTGATGATGATGTAGTATACCGGTACTGTATTCAGGTACATACGTTCGCACTATTATTTATACTGTGATTCCGTCGAGGCATGCATGAGTAATGATTTTATATTTTCCAGAGCAAAGGAATTGGTGTGATAAACGCAGCCGCCACCGGCATGGGTCTCCTATCAAATAACGGACCCCAAGCGTGGCACCCCGCTAGTAATGACATAAAGGCCATATGCAAACAGGCTTCTGATTACTGCAAGGTAAGAACAGTACCTATAATAGTATTTACCATTATTCGAGATAAGCGTACCTAGTACACTAATAGAGTTTGATATAATCATTCCCGAATTGCATATTCGTATATTCGCAGCAAGGACATTTTAATTACAGAACATTTAAGTACCTAGGTATATGTTAATTATGGCATAACCTGGCCATTTAATGCAAAAAAAAAGTGTAATATGAAAGTACTCTTTGCGCTTCGCGTGATAAGCAGCATAGCTTTATTAAATAGCATGAAAATTGAGTTAATTAAAAATCATTTGTCAACCCGCAGTTGACCTACGCTCCAAAGTCCTTGGTATGAACCTTTCAAACTTCTTAACGTGTATAACGGGTACAATGAAATTTGTTCACGTACAAACTAAAAAAAAAAAACTAAATTTTACGTACCTTTCTTTCAGTCTCAAAATGTGGAGTTGGCGCGCATTGCAACCTGGTTCACTCTCAACCAGCCTAATATTGACACCAATGTGGTCGGCTGCACCACCTTAGAACAAATGATTGACTGCTTCGCTGTGCTTGATGAAGGTATCAGTGCACTCGAAATGAAGGTGCTGGCAGATGTTCAGGAACGGTAGGAAATTTATGTTCACCGATATTCGTGTATCAAACCAAATCAAGACAGTGGGTGCCGAGCACCCCTGAGAATAGACATCAAGAAACAGATTAGTAATCGCCTTTTAGGGATGGGCCTTTTTTCATTACTCGACCAGTTTAGCGCAGTGGTTAAGAGCACCGGTTGAGACACAAGAGTCACGGGTTCGATTCTCGCACCAACACAAATGTTTGTTGATGGAACAGATATTTGTGTTGGGTCTAGGTGTTTGTGGGACTCGCACTTCGCCACTTTTTTGAGTCATCAAATGAGCATGAGCACCCATGAGGTTTTCTAAAAGTCGGCGCCCCTGCACAGTAGGTACACACGTAGGTAAAAAGTTTGAAGTGTAACGGATTGGCAGTAGGTACCTAATCTTCCATAAGGCGAGAAATATCAATGTGTTACCCTCCTTTTTTGCTATTACCAAGCGAATCAACAGGATACATCACGGGCAGGTGAAGTCGACTATGGCATGTCAAGTCGAGTCCATTGGTTCCTTTGGACGTGAAAAAATGTCAAATAAATGGCTCCTTTGGACGTGAAAGAATGTCCAATAAACAAACATACTTTTACATTTAAAACGTCTTCGTTTATATAAACAACACAGCACAAACAACATACAGCAAGCCAAGAGATTGATTGACTGATTGATATCAATCAATCAATCTCCTGGCTTGTCCCCTATTTGGGATCAGCCCTCCTGATACATTACGTCACTCTTGACGATTTTGTGTTATTTCTGGTGCTAGGCCCATCGTCAGCATGTCATTATGGATGGTTCGTATTCAGGTAGTTGGTGGGCGGCCTCTGCCTCTTTGCACTCCTTCATTGTTAAGACCTTTCGTGTCATATGCTCTTTACTTCTACGCATTACGTGTTCAAACCAGCGTAGGCGGCTTTCTCTCATTTTCTGTTGTATGTCTATTTGTCTTGTTATTGTCTTCGTTTATATATAATCTTATATAAACGAAGAAGTTTTGTATTATTAATTATAAATATTAAAGTATGTTTGTTTCTATTTTCAGATTCTTTGATAAAGTAACGTTTCACTGGGATGGCGTCGAATTACCAGTGTACAAGGAAAAATTGAAAAGAACACGTGCACAATAATTTCAATACTTAAGGGCAAGGATATGATCGTGGAGCCCTTATTGTCTTCCCTTGTATTTATAGACACAAAACATACATTCCCCACCCCACGTACAAAGCACAAATATTTTGTAATATATATAAGTTTGAAAGAAAATTGGTTTTTATTATCTACTAGCTACCTACTAATATGTCCGCGCCGACTAACATGTCCGGACATTTTAGTACAGTGCACGTAGGTATTTGGTTCTAATATTCGAGTTCATCAATATAACTTAGTAAACTTAATATAACTTTATATACATTATTAAAATGGCAAAAAAGCATACGACCTCTCTGACAGTAAAAGCAGATATCGTAGCCGATTGACGTTTGCAATACCACAAGCATCGCTAATGTAATTTGCAAACTAGTCGTTCGCCGCGTCACAAACTTCAATCTCGACATCTTGAAAACAACAATCCCAAGAACATGTCAATTGTACATAGCATTATCTATTTATATACTAAGTTTTATCAAAATCAGCTCATTGTTTTCATGTTTCTGGTCGAAAAAATAACATTGTTCTTATGTTTTCTTCCATATTGCCGTGAAAACTTCTATCATTAATACTAGTATTATGATCGAAGCGTCAAAATAATAACCAAGATTTATTTGATTAGATTACAAAATTTGGGTACATGATTGACAACCATGCAGTTGATTTCATATTCTGTAGTTGGTGGACGAACCCGGTGGTCGAATGGCTAGCAGGGGTCTCGGGCTCGATCCCCGTACAAGACAAACATTTGTGTGCATGAACATGTTTAATTGTCTTGGTCTGGAAGTTTTCTATGTATTATAATAGGTAGGGGTAAAAGTCTTTTCGCATTATAGTATGTATGAACTTGTAATAAAATCTCTTTGGTTATACCATTTGTGTCTGGCAGGTTTTGATATCTTTAAAAAGTTTATATTTTAAAAAAGATAATTCCAAATTCAAATTAGGTAAATGTGTGATTTTCATTTGTTTTTTTTACTGTCAAGATGAGTGAATCTAATGAAGAAATTCGATTCATTTTAAAATTTTACTACAAAAAAGGTGAAAATGCAACGCAAGCTGCGAATAAAATTTGTGACGTTTATGGACCTAGTGCAGTGTCCCCTTAGGATCAGTAGTACCATTGACTAGTACCATTGATGGTACAAGTGACCCAACTTTGTATCTCTAGTACCATCAATGGTACTAGTGACACTAATTTGCGATCAGTTGTACCATCATAAATATTGGTTGTATCACTAGTACCATTAATGGTACTAGTGATACAATCAAACAAACAAAGTATTATAAATACTGTAGGTATTGTATTGACTGATATGCCAAGTACTGGCCACTTGAAATCCCTTTTTTAACCGACTTCAAAAAAGGAGGAGGTTCTCAATTCGACTGAATATTTTTTTGTATGTTTGTTATTGGTATCTTCGCGAATTGTGAACCGATTTTCAAAATTCTTTTTTTATTTAAAAGGGTATGATTGCAAGATGGTCCCATATTCACCAAGTCAGGATCTGATGATGTGATCCCAGGGAAATCAAGGGAAACTCTTAAATTTTAAGCACGTATGGTCAAATTCTTTTTTTTTTATTTAAAAGGGTATGATTGCGAGGTGGTTCCATATTCACCAAGTCAGGGTCTAGTGAGGGGATCCCAGAAAAATCGATGGAAACCCTTAAATTTGCCCTGTTGCCAGCTGAAGTCGGTTTTTATTTTTTCTTAAAAATCATTAATTATCCACGTAACTAAACTTACGTAACCAGTTACAAGAGAAAAATTTTTTTTCGCTGTTTGGTAACTAGTTGTGAAAGAAGATTAATTTTTTCCTCTTTGGTAACTTTTGATAGTTACGAACGTAAACTAGTCGCATTTCGTGAATTAGTCATATTTTTTTTATTTTACGTCGGGTGGCAAACAAGCATATGGCCTACTTGATGTGTGTATAAACGCGCGCAACAAATGCTACTTGTGTGTTACCACCCCGGTCGCTGGCGCTCCTCAGGAGCATCCTGGTAACCTCACTCACTCGCAGAAAACTACCATTCACTAGGGATTTCTTATTTGGTTGCTGTAGAGGTACTTTTCCAGACGGGCTATCGTCATGGCCTACTTCTCACTAACCTTGCCTTATTGTTATTTTTTAGGATGTACCACGTGCAGGTAAAGTTGGTTTGTCTTGTCTCTAAAGATGATATTGAGCCCCCTACACCACAAAATAAAAATACCACAGAATAACTAATAGTACTTACATACGAAATTAGCACTCTCGCAACTGAAAGGAGTTTCCTCTCCCGCTCCCCCGCTTAAACCCGCGGGCGCAAAATAGTTTCAACTCGCTTGACGCCATAGAACGCCTCGGGTCGGTATTCATTGTTCTCAACCCCAGCTCAAGTGGCCAGGTTGTGATAGTGATATACAATATGTATAATCACATAGGTACTTAAAACCTCCTTGTTAGTCAATTTTTTATACTTAACACATCGCAAAACCATTCTTAACACATCCCAAAACAATCCTTATTATATCCCAAAACCTTCCTTAACATATCCCAAAACAATCTTTAACACATCCCAAAACCATCCTGAATACATCCTAAAACAATCCTAAACACATCCCAAAACCATCCTGAATACATCCTAAAACAATCCTAAACACATCCCAAAACCATCCTTAACACATCCCAAAACAATCCTTAACATATCCCAAAACAATCCTTAACACATCGCAAAACAATCCTTAACACATCCTAAAACAATCCTAAACACATCCCAAAACCATCCTGAATACATCCTAAAACAATCCTAAACACATCTCAAAACCATCCTGAATACATCCTAAAACAATCCTAAACACATCCCAAAACCATCCTGAATACATCCCAAAACAATCCTTAACACATCCCAAAACAATCCTTAACACATCCTAAAACAATCCTAAACATATCCCAAAACTATCCTTAACACATCCTAAACATATCCCAAAACAATCCTTAACACATCCCAAAACAATCCTTAACACATCCTAAAACAATCCTAAACACATCCCAAAACCATCCTGAATACATCCTAAAACAATCCTAAACACATCCCAAAACCATCCTGAATACATCCCAAAACAATCCTTAACACATCCTAAAACAATCCTAAACACATCTCAAAACCATCCTGAATACATCCTAAAACAATCCTAAACACATACCAAAACCATCCTGAATACATCCCAAAACAATCCTTAACACATCCCGAAACCATCCTGAATACATCCCAAAACCATCCTGGTCACGGGGAATATCTTTAGTTTTCTTTAATGGTACTAGAGATACAAAATTGTATCATTAGTTCCATCAGTTATCACGGGGAATATCTTGACTTTTCTTTAATGGTACTAGAGATACAAAGTTGGGTCACTTGTACCATCAATGGTACTAGTCAATGGTACTACTGATCCTAAGGGGCAGTGTCTGTGAGAGTAGCACAAATTTGGTTTAAGCGTTTTCAATCAGGAAATTTTGATGTGAAAGATGCACGTCGCTCTGGTCGCCCTGTTACGGATAAAATGGATGCCATTTTTGAAAAAGTGGAGCAAGAGCGGCATATCAGTAGTTACGACGTAGCTGAAGAATTAGGAATTGACCACAAAACAGTTTTGGCGCAATTGAAAAAAGCTGGGTACACTAAAAAGCTCGATATTTGGGTGCCTCACGATCTCACTGAAAGAAACCTAATGAACCGTGTACTCATTTGCGATTCTTTACTACGACGTAATGAAAGCGAACAGTTTTTGAAGAAGCTTATAACTGGTGATGAAAAGTGGATCACGTACGACAAGAACGTGCGAAAAAGGTCGTGGTCAAAGGCCGGTCAGGCTTCACAGACTCTGGCAAAACCCGGGTTAACCCGCAACAAGGTGATGCTGTGTGTATGGTGGGATTGGAAGGGTATTATTCATTATGAGCTGTAACCGCCAGGCAGGACTATCGATTCTGAACTCTACTGTGAACAACTGATGAGATTAAAGCAAAAAGTTGAGAGAAAGCGGCCGGAATTAATTAACAGAAGGGGTGCGATTTTTCATCATGATAACGCTAGACCTCACACATCTTTAGCCACTCAGCAAAAATTAAGAGAATTTGACTGGGAGGTGTTAATGCATCCGCCGTATAGTCCTGACCTTGCACCTTCTGATTTCCACCTGTTTCGGTCTCTTCAGAATTCTTTAGGCAATGTCAGGTTACCATCACGAGAAGACTGCCAAAACCACTTGTCGTGGTTTTTTGAACAGAAGTCCCAAAATTTCTATAGTAATGGGATCATGTCTCTACCTACAAGATGGCCAAAAGTTATCGAACAAAATGGCACCTACATACTTTAGTTAAATGTTTTGAATTTTCATATAAAATACGAAAAGACTTTTTCCCCAACCTAATATGTATGTATTTACAAAAAAAAAATGTATTTAAGTACATAATGTCAGTTACCTGTAGTACAAGTTTTACTTAGTTTGGGCGCTGTGTAATTTGTCCAGGAATATTTATTTGTTAGTATGAAATCAATTGCATAGTTATTAAATTTTGTAAAAGTTTAAATATTCGTATGATCAGAGTATTGTTATTCGCGTCGAGTGGTTTGAGAAGATCCGGTCCGTCTTATGTAAAGCGGTCACCGTAGCCTTTAGGCGCTTGCAATAAATATCGCATCGGGTCCCCCACTGCCATCGCAGCAACTTATTCCTTCCTGGTTACCTCAAGAACCATACAACAACTATTTAAGAATTGATATTGGCCCTACTCGGGCTATTCAATTAAATAAATAACGCTGTGCGCTACCTCCCTTTTGCCAGTGCGTATTTAGTTAATCAGCCGTGTGCACCACGTGCAGTTGAGGACCTTTGGCTCAAAAGAAAATAACGAGCCACAATATTTTACATAATAGGTATGAATCTAGTTATTTGAGAAATCACATTTTATTAGGTACTATAATTTAAATATAGAAGAAATTAAACGTAATTTAATTCATCTATTGAATTTTAGAGTATAAGAATAAAACACTTAAGTATATTTTAATTTAATTGCCACTGCTCAATCGTATAAATCGTTTACATAATTTAGCTAAACAACTGATTGTAAAGAATTTGTCGTAAAACATAATATTGACAATAAACTAAATATTCCAAAACCTTAACTTACCTATAATATAAATCTGCTCATTACAAAAAAAAAAATAGCTCTTAGATGTGATTTCAAAACTTGTCCTTGTCAATAAAAATAATTTGTTCTGTTTCTTTTTCAAAACTACGTTTATAAAACTAGAAATAAAAAAAGGTAAAGCTATGCGCATATACAATACATATACAATTTTAATAGCACAATATTCTCTGTTACAGGCATAGTATGTCTGTGAGAAAGTATAAAGTTACGCGTACAAGAATGCATAACAGCAATTTTGTAGTTTATCAATAGAGTATGCGTTATTCGAACTGACATGTTCGAAATTCTGCACACAGTACAATTAAATAGAAGCAACAATTGCTTAAATGCGCTAATTATGTTATTTAGACGTTTACGTCGCTCAGCTCGGCTACCCTGAATTGGCATTTGATATATGAACTATTTGAAACCTTTCGCCTCTTCCTAGAAGAAGATAAAGAAAGCAGTGATTTCTTTTCCGATGTACCTACATTTTTTGGGAAGAAAAAGTAAAGGTCGGACCAGCCCTCAAGCGCTCTCAACACGGCCGCAGTGTAACTTTCAAAATGTACCATGTATTAAAACTATTCTGGTATTCATCGAATGTATAGACTCTATCCACTTAAGCGTCCGCGGTCTGTGACTACAGATAGTCTGGAACTTCTTGAGCATTCGGGCGATACATAACGTTGGCATTGACGCGGGTGGGTTGAACCAACATGTATATGTACGTACCTCAAAAACCACAATAACTACGTCCAAATAAAAAATAAGTACAATTAGAACATATTATTACACCGAACACGTCATATCTATAAAAAGTCTCTATTTTACTGTTATTAACTCAAACTTAACATAATAGTAAAAATTGCAGTAAAGTGAATACTAATGAAATTAATATTTCCACAAGAAACTGTTGACTCTTTTATTTACATAATAAAAACATATATTCAACAATATAAATATATAATGACTTCTAAAATATCCTAAAAATAAATACGTAATCATATTAGTTATGGCATTTTTTGCAGCTTTGAGATTCATGAATATTAATTATTGGTTCTCACTGAGATTTCAAAATTATATTTTCATTCGACAATGGAATTAAGTAATATCTGATAACCACACTTCCACATGTAAATTGAAGCACATAAAATTCAAATTCCGGATAGCTGAGTGAAGCAAACGAAAGTCATGTTTGATGTGATGTACAAAATAAACTTTAAAAATGTATACTATATACAATATTTGGTAAATACTTTTTTCTATGGATTACAATTGTGATATTGGGGTAGGAGCGCTGATAGCTTCTTTCACATTTCGAATTGTAACTTTATTTTACGCCAAATTTCGTGACAGCTAAAATGTTATTTATACCTAATGGGACCCAGCTGCCAAGATAATTTTATATGTGGAAACCATTACTAATCGCACACAATCAGTTTTACCGTATTAAAACAAACTTTTTTAATTATTACATATTTTTTTGGGAGCCACTGTTCTCCACTGCTTAGACTGGTGCTGCATTCTAATTCTAGCTGGTGGCTCTATGCAATGACTTGAAGTTGTAAAGACAGAGCTGTCTGTTAATATGAATATTTCGATACTTACTATTTTTAATAACATTATACTTAGTAATTTTGCATAAAATTTACAATACCAGTAAATAACAATCAAACATACAATGTTTATTTCTACAGGATGGAAACGCTAAGTGATCTCAGCCAATTATTTCTTAATTATAAAAGATAATGAAAACTGATTACTGATACTGAAAGTCCTTCGCAAGCTCTATCAAATATCTACAATAAGTAATAATGTGTTATAAAATATACTAGATCTAGCCAAAAAATTAAGAATGGTAGAGTACAGCGTATTTGTAAGCTGCCCGATTGAAGAAGTACATCCACTTTACAATATGTTGCTGCCAAAGTATAATTCGCTTGAGGGTCGTCGTATTCCTGCGAGTGAGTAAGATCACCAGAAAGGATGAGGAAGAAGCGTGCCAGCGATATTTCATGTCACGAGGGCAGCTCTAATAAGCCTACAGCGACCGTTTTACATCCAGTGGGCCGTATGCTTGGCTGCCACCCGTCGGAGTATAAAAAAAGTCCAATGTTTCCATTTACCATACATTTAGTATGACGACATGACACAAAGTATCACAACATGACACGTGAGATAATGATCAAATTTACACATATATTAAATTATCTATTCCAATTATTGATATACGTACAATTCATATCTGTTTATTAACAAGATCATAGCATCTATTACTGACTGAATAGAACTGTAAGTGAAAAACTGGTATATTCGAGAGATAATGGGAAATTTAATAGCAATATCCACCTTTTAAATGAGGACTAGCTTCTACAAATGCCTCTTCAGAGAACTAGCTCGAGTCTATATATCTGCCACTCTAATGACATCATCTTGGTGAATGTAAACTCGAATCACTCTGCCTCTCAGTCAGGTCCCTTGAAGAAGCTGGTTGTTTACTAATTCTCACTCTATGAATGCCATGGTGTAATAATTATAAATCATCTATTGAGTTTAGAAAATGGATTTAGAAAATAATCTAGTGAGATCAATTATCGCTTTCACCCTGTACTAGTCTTTAATAGTGTTGTAAATGTTTGAAGAAACGTAAAAGAAGTGTTCCGTCAATAAATTTATAGCGACCAAATGACGTATTGAAAATTCTATTATTATATGTATAATAATTAGATCCCTGAAGGAACATCATCAAGAAACAACATATTAAATAATTCTATGCAATTTAAAAACCACGATATGCGAGTCACTACATTAACAAATTGTATAACATTAATAAGGCTTAAATTACAACGTATAGATAGATTTAAATTACACTCAGAACAGAGTACAAAGAATATAAAACGTCAAAAGAACCAAGGCTTACAATTAGGCACAGTAAAATCACTAGGTTCACTTTCGAGATAATATTAAAACTAAGTAGGTACTTATGAAACCAATTTCCAAGATCTTTGATCAAATCACATATTTTATTGCTGTTTTTAAGCTGACTATACACGCTCATCATACTTAAAACTATTTTCACTACCAATTTGATGTCGAGGCTAATTTAGTAATTACTACTTGGCTCACTGTATTTAATCGATACGATCTTAGGCTATTATTTTGTAAAGCTACATGATATACATACATATATATATATATAGAAATTGTGATGGATTAATCTCTAACTAATTCGATGTTCATTATAGCGGTGAAATCTATTAAAAAAAAAAACAATGAACGGAACAAGCACCGGACGGAAAAATGCTACTTTAAACTAGGCACAGATGTCGTTACTCATCATTGGTGTTTTACTATAATTTCTATTTTTTCTCCTTAGGAAATCCACAAAGTTTATTAGTGAATCATGCAAGTCAATAAATTCTTTTATCTAGAATAAAACAATACACAAACATAATTTTAATAAAGTTTCTGTAAAAAACTTAATCATTCTGCCTTTATTCGTGAGAATACTACTTGGAGAGGGGCATTCTTTCAATCAAATTACGACGGAATCTGTCAGAAATACAATTTTTGCGGAGAAGTACTTTGTTTAGTATGAATCATGTTTGTATATCTACCATCAGTTTAAATAATCATTGACAAACTTAAACATCCTTCCCTTATTTCGTAGAACGTAGGTTTGTTTGTAGGCATTACATGAAATATGTATTAAGAATCATTAAAATATGGTAAGTGACAAAAAGACTATAATAACGATAATCCGCCTTTTGATCATTGTATTGTCAACAAGATTTTAAATTTTAACTTAACTAGCATATGTAGACAAGTATTCGACCTATATTACTGCAAGCCGAATACTAGATATGTGTTATTCTCTGATAGCACTTTCTTAAGCAAGATTACGAGTTGTGATTTTTTATTAATGGCAAATTTGTTATTAATGGCAGCGTTAGCTTACTACATAAACGCTAGCTAGCTTTGTGTTGTGGTAGGGTATGGTCAATAGCGCGAGTGACGAGTAATAAGAAAACACATACTAAGATGTGCGCTAGTGTCCGATTCGCAAATGAAATGACAGCAAGTCAAGATTCATACAGTACAGACTTAACTATACGATTACATTTAATAAACAAAAATGCTAAATGCGTTGTCTCAAAACATGTTCTCCTGCCAGCTAGCCATTTGAAACATAATAATATATATAGGTTAAAGATTGCAGCGCGCTGACGTTACTTATTTTCTTTGAAATAAAATGTGTGGTATGTACTTGGAGTGTATACTACACTTGATAACTTGGGCCGACGGCCAAATTACAGGTCATCATCATCATTTCATCATCATCAGCCGGTATCTACCCACTGCTGGATATAGGCCTAAATTGCTAAATGTAAGTAAAAACACAACTTACATTAATTTCTCAGCGCTGATTTTTTCGTATGCTTTAAGGATATTGATAAAAATGTATAATAATGCAATTTTAAGGTGAACGCATATTTATTCGAGCCGAACGCGCCGAACAAACCGAACGAAATGAATTTTAGAATTCTTTAAATACCTAGTATTTTTGTTATTTGTATCACTGCAACACACGCCGGACAACAGAGCGGGGCATGCATGGGGCTTCGGTTTGTTTGTGAGCTGTTATATTATTAGATGATGGCTCGCCGTTGGACTGGAGTTGTGTTCCAAGTTCTGTTTTTTTGTTAGAATTATTTTAAGTTTGTGTATTTGTGTGTTTCAGTGTACAAATAAAAATGTTATCTATCTATCTATTTTATGAAACCTGTCATACCTACTCACACATCCGGATTTGGCTCAGATAGGTGTGCGAGGTGTCATAAGATTTCATTAAAGAATTCTATAAAACCCTTAGAAGACCAAGATATCAGAACGACCAAGTAGATACATAGTTCACATCTCAGAAAGACTATGTATCAAGTACGTTATATCAGAATTTCTAAAAAGCATAATGACCACGTTTCAAAACGACTTAGTAGCAAGACATCTGAATCTCAAAACGGTTAGATAGCGATATGACCAGGTCGCAAAATGTAGGTGTAATTCAGTACAAAACCTATTCCTTTTGAATGTCTGTTCATAGCCACTTGAAACCTAGTGTCCATTTGGAATATAATAACTGTTAATTATTACAAAGAAGTATTGTTCCGAAGGAAATTTGTCATGCAAGAAGTGTTGTATTATCGTGTGTTGTATTTTTTCAAAAAATATATTTTTATTATTTCTAGTTTTTTAAATTTCATCTTGAGTGTACAGTCATTGTGGCTATCTAGTCAATCTGCAATATAATCGATTCACGATAATAGTCGTTTCGATAACCAGTCATTTACTTATACTTATAGTTTTCATTAATTTCTTATGATCTGCGAATCCTGCCCACTCCATGCACAAATTCGTTACCGTAAGGTTGCCTTGAAAAGATTGCTCTCAGCAATAAGGGCGCCTGGTTGCATATATACAAGTCTGTAATAATTTATTGATTCACTGTACTTTTAAATGGTATTATGCAAATAAAGCATATTCTATCTATCTATCTATCATTTTGCTACCTTGTCAATTTCAGATATAGACTTTTTGCATGGTTGGTCGTTCTGATATCTAATCTTTACAATGCTTAGGTCAATTTGTAGGCTAAGTCATTAATATACTAAAGCCTTAATTTCGTTCGGTTCGTACGGAGCATACGGCTCGGTTAAGTGTGCATTAACCTTAAAATAATTGATGTTGTGTAACAACGTACAATCATTGTGACTTAATACAATAAAAATGACTTGACTATGAGAGACCTGAAATTTTAAGAAAAATACTAGCGTCTACATGTCTGATACATCAAAGTTTCACTCTGAAATTCAGAAAAATGACCATCGAATAGTCAGGAAGTCAATTAAAATAGTCATAATTAAAATAAGTAACGTCTGGGAGCCCTGGTATTTTGAACCAATTATCTCATCACTTTCTCATCGATTATCAAAAATTTGCTTGTCATTTACGTAAAAAATAAACTTCATATATTTATCTATAGGCACAAATTATTACAAATACCTACATAAAATTCACGAGTTTAAATCTTTTTTCTGGTAATATCAATAATAAATCGTTATTTATTGCTTCTTATTTAAATTTTATCAGAAACACGAATTTACTGTAATCAGATCATATTCAAGTTTACTTTAATAACTAGAAAGTATTTTAGTGTCATCTATTGTCAAGTAGTTAAGTAGCCGATAGAGCTATTTGCTACCAAATGGCGTTAAATTTATTTGATAATTGAAATAAAATGAATTGGGGGAAAAAATATGCCGGTATTAAGACCTAGCTAGAGTTTACGACCTCGTAATCCTATTTTGTAATTTTCATCGAAATTGTTCGAGCTGTTTGAGAGATGCGATATATACTTATGCCCCAACGGAATAAATGTATATTTACATATTAGAGTTGTCTAAGATATTTATTTGGTATCAATAATTGGCAGACAGCGCGTAAAAATAATTATATATCAATACTAAATTATATATAAATATATATAAATACATGCGTAGGTACACATAATGCATGTTAACCGAAATCAACTATTAAATAATAATAATAAATAATTATGTGAGACGTGAAGTTTACGTTATCTCACAATAAATTTAAATTTCTATCTAATTATCCTATATATCATTAGGCGTCTAATTTTATTGTTCTTTCCATTTCAGGGTTATTACCTACATAAATGATCTGCCCAACCGGCCTAAGAGCCATCGACAGCAGCAGTAGTCCAATTATTATATATATTATATAATATGACCGTTGGGCTACAGCCCTATGTCTAAAAATGAAAACACAAAACTGTGGCGCGACGTCGCATCGCGTCGTGAATAAATACGAGCTCGCACAATCGCGATTTTAGGGTTATTTTCCTGTATCTTTCTATCAAATATAGCTCACAATTAACACGCTTTAGCGATTGAGGGGCTATTAAAAATCAGTATGTCCAATAGAAAATCACCAAATGGTATTTCAACCGCACGTAATGTAGGTGTAAGAAACAACATTGACTGCCTCTTGTGGATGAGACCAAAAATTGCCGACATATCCTTCTAATTAAAAATCGCAAAACACTAAAATAGATTTTCCTGAACTATTTTCGTTAATATCGTCAATATTCGTTAAATCATCAAATCGCCAACAGTTATCACGTTAGACGACCGACTACTTTGTTTCTTCCTTTCTATTGAACGAATTATAGATACAAATCTTTTTTTGTTCGATCTGTAAATAGCTACAATGAAATGATAACTTTTAAACTTTCGCATTGAATGATTTATGAAATATAAGAACGGGAATTAACGCGATCATACTTATGGGTATTTAAATACCTTTATTATTGCCTGACGTTTCGACCAGGTTGCATCGGGCGTGGTCACAGGCTGACTGTCTCAGCGATGTTTCTCTGTCTCCGTTGTCGGAGAGATAATAAAGGTATGTAAATATCCTTATGCATGATCGCGTTAATTCCCGTTCTTATATTTCATAAATATACAATGAAATAGTTGACGAGTACCGAGGTAAATCTCTTTAATACAAAAGTTTTCACTTTCAAAAATATCCTAACTAAAGCATGGTTTGATGTAATTCCACAGCCTGTTGGCTTATTATTTACTATCTACTTATCTTAAATGGTAACTTTCCCACTGAAATGTGAATGAAATTGTGAAATTCGTAGGTACGCATTCTGCTAACCTATTTCTTGTGCCAGCACAAGAACAGACAAGTTTTTTTTACAGCTCTAATATACCAGTAAATAATTTTATTTATAATCATAACCAAACAAATTAAAATAAAATGTTTGTGAGACGAGACGCCATTTGGCATCGCTCTAATTCGCAGTTTTAAGTTTGCATCCACAATACCCACAGTTCTGTTCAACTGATTACTTGAAGAGAACTGAAGCGACAGCGTTGTCATCATATACGAGTAAATATACGTAATAGAAATACAGTGACGCTACTGCGTTAAAATTGTGTTTGTACAATAATTATAATCTATGTGTATGTATACACATAGATTATAATTATTGTACCACCGCCACTACCGAAGGCCGAATATAACACACTTGAATTACTTTACTTTGAATTAGTCGTCACACAGATGATTATTATAGTTTACTAACTAAACTTTGTTCTTTATACTCTTACAATATAGCACAAACAAACAGAAGTCTATATCCTAAGTTGGCCGATCAATTAAAGTTATCCAAGGCTCGACGAAAGGCAATTAAAATGCTTAAATACTAAATATAATAAAATTAATCACACCTTTTAATGAGTTACGTACTGATACTGACACTTTAAATAAATAGATATATATCTATCCAATTAATCTATATAACTTGCCTTTAACATCCTTTTTCAAAATCGAAAGCTTAAGAGATTCTACAATGTTCGCAAACGACGCGCCTTTAAAGAAAAAAACTATGACACTATACTGTCCTATATTTTTATTAATTTAAGCTGCGGCCCCATAATGATCAGCTGATCTCCGATTGGGATACCCTAACTTAAAAAAAAGTAATTTTTGGCCAGTTATCAAAATGTTTAAAAGAATATTTTATTTATTGCTAATCAGTATCACTCAGTTTGGCCAAAATTTCACATACCTAAGTGTATTACATATTTTAAATATTAGATCAGGTATAATCATTATTATTACCGACTTTTTAATTTACAGCCAATTCAACATTGAACATATGGGCCATGTTAAGCCCATTAATGAAGTATCAAATACTTTGTATGATCAGATCACGAAATTAATATAAGGCATATTATAAAATAAATTATGTAAAGCATTTTGTATACAAATGTGTCTAAAGACTAGAATTTGTATACTATCTACAATTATTATTTTTAGTAAATAAATAATGCTTTGCAAGGTGCATTCCGCGACTAGTGCAGATCTGTGTGGACGTCATACGTACGCCTGTTACGCGTTATAAACGTTTTTGTCCCCTTATTGGGATCTACGTCTGCCATCCCTAGCTGTGTAGTCTCTTTGAGCAAATTTATAAAATTTGAATATTTCTCTAGCTTTACATCTTCCATATCTAATTTTAACGTAGACTTTTTGTGCTTAGCTGTTTTAGTATGCCACACTAGGACTTTGGAGCAGTTGTCGGCTAGTGGCTCGATATCTTCGAGTTTTAATCCTAGACTAACCAGGAAACGGTCCTCTTCGTGGCCGGCTATGTAAGGCATGTTGGCAGATGGAGTCAGGAATTCTATGTTGACAGCGAAGCCCGCCATGTCCACGGGGAATGTACGCGAACCGGGCCACGAGTCAAAAAACCCCACAACCTGCAATTAAACAAAACGTTGTCAGAGAGTATTATAACGTAAACTTGCCTAGATATTGTATCTCAGTTTTATTACAAAAGAATGACATTTAAGGCACCTTTTCTGTAAATTGATAACGAGTTGGGTTTCCAGCAGATTTGAATTGATGCTACAGTAACAAATAATGGTTACCATGTTCTTTTCGTTTTCTGATTGGTCAGACGTGAAAAAGTCGCTCATATCCCTTTATAAACTAGATGAAGAGCTAATGGTCGTCCAACAGCTGAACAGATATTCTTGAATAAGATCTAAGAACACTTAATACAAAAAAAATAATACCAGAGTTACCTTTCCATTTCTCACTATAGGTGAAGAGACACCATATTCTCCTATAAGTCCAACAGGAAACATGGATACTTTTTTAGTATGTCTAATCTCTTCAAATAGTTGCAAGTCCACTGTGTTGTCGTCGTCCCCAAAATACAGGATCCCTTCCTGGATATTTTTCTGCAGCCAAGTGAGGGCTGCTCGGCGGTTTGCCACCCCTCGAGGGAAGTTACTACCACGGTACTGGTAAGGCTTTGGACTAGATATAAGTGTAAATGGTAATCCTGTCCTCCTGAAAAATTTAAACAAAAATAAGATAGATTTCAACAATAATAAAATAATTATTAAATTATATATATATATATATATATATATATATATATATTAGGTTGGGGAAAAAGTCTTTTCGTATTTTATATGAAAATTCAAAACATTTTTTAATAAAGTTTATTTACATTTAACTAAAGTATGTAGGTGCCATTTTGTTCGATAACTTTTGGCCATCTTGTAGGTAGAGACATGATCCCATTACTATAGAAATTTTGGGACTTCTGTTCAAAAAACCACGACAAGTGGTTTTGGCAGTCTTCTCGTGATGGTAACCTGACATTGCCTAAAGAATTCTGAAGAGACCGAAACAGGTGGAAATCAGAAGGTGCAAGGTCAGGACTATACGGCGGATGCATTAACACCTCCCAGTCAAACTCTCTTAATTTTTGCTGAGTGGCTAAAGATGTGTGAGGTCTAGCGTTATCATGATGAAAAATCACACCCCTTCTGTTAATTAATTCCGGCCGCTTTCTCTCAACTTTTTGCTTTAATCTCATCGGTTGTTCACAGTAGAGTTCAGAATCGATAGTCCTGCCTGGCGGTAACAGCTCATAATGAATAATACCCTTCCAATCCCACCATATACACAGCATCACCTTGTTGCGGGTTAACCCGGGTTTTGCCAGAGTCTGTGAAGCCTGACCGGCCTTTGACCACGACCTTTTTCGCACGTTCTTGTCGTACGTGATCCACTTTTCATCACCAGTTATAAGCTTCTTCAAAAACTGTTCGCTTTCATTACGTCGTAGTAAAGAATCGCAAATGAGTACACGGTTCATTAGGTTTCTTTCAGTGAGATCGTGAGGCACCCAAATATCGAGCTTTTTAGTGTACCCAGCTTTTTTCAATTGCGCCAAAACTGTTTTGTGGTCAATTCCTAATTCTTCAGCTACGTCGTAACTACTGATATGCCGATCTTGCTCCACTTTTTCAAAAATGGCATCCATTTTATCCGTAACAGGGCGACCAGAGCGACGTGCATCTTTGACATCAAAATTTCAGGATTGTAAACGCTTAAACCAAATTTGTGCTACTCTCACAGACACTGCACTAGGTCCATAAACGTCACAAATTTTTTTCGCAGCTTGCGTTGAATTTTTACCTTTTTTGTAGTAAAATTTTAAAATGTATCGAATTTCTTCATTAGATTCACTCATCTTGACAGTAAAAAAAACAAATGAAAATCACACATTTACCTAATTTGAATTTGGAATTATCTTTTTTAAAATTTAAACTTTTTAAAGATATCAAAACCTGCTAGATACAAATGGTATAACCAAAGAAATTTTATTACAAGTTCATACATACTATAATGCGAAAAGACTTTTTCCCCTACCTATTATATATATATATACATACACACATACATAAATATATCAAATATAATAGCAGCTTTAGTTGTAACATAATTATTGCCACATTATAATGAGAGTATATTTATCTTTACAACATTCCACTATGTTCACATATATACATATATATTCATATAAATAAAATTGAAAAGTGTTTGTAAGGAAGTCATGTTCTGAATGACTAATCTACTACTGTTACTACTACTACAGCCTGAAAGAAATGAGACTTGTTGAGAGCCCAGAGTGCAGAACATGCAAGGAGTCTTACGAGACCATGAAACACTTAATGTGTCAATGTGACGCCCTAGCGGGCAAACAAATGGAAATCCTAGGAAAGGCATACCCGGACCTGGAGGACTACAGGCTCTTCCCTATAAGCGGCATACTGAAGTACATGGAACATGTCTCCAGACAGGCGGGGGAGAGTGACTAAAGGATTAAGGAGAACACAAAAGATTCATGAGGGTCGACATGTCACCGGTGCTGCAGCACTGGACCCACTCTAAGATAAGATAAGACTACTACAGCCTTAGATTTCAATTGAAGGATTTTCAACATTAGATTTATCATTAGGTTTTGAAAAGTGGCTGTAAAACCCTGTTTACCCGAATTTTGAATTTTGATGAAACCGTATTTGTATTAAATAAAACATTTTGTGTATATTTATCAGTAAATTTTAAGACCCGGTAAACTTTGCTGAGTTTGAGATATATTGTACGTACAGTAAAGGTTCGTAAGTGCAGTACCACCTACCTTACCTTAACTTTGAATAAAAATACATCAATTATGAAAAAAGAGATAGAGGATCGAGAGTGAAGCGTAGAATTATCCTTAAAAAGGTTATAGTGAGCCAGTCTTAAAAGATAGACATATGCTATTTTTCATTAGTGCTCCACTCATATTGGTCGTAGTGCGATGATTAATAGATAACCTATAGCCTTCCTTGATAAATATACAATACAATAAAATTGTTTTCAATTGAACCAGTAGTTTCTGAGATTACCATGTTCAACCAAACAAACTCTTAAGCTTTATAATATTAGTATAGATTTTAGATTTACAAAAATTATTCCTATACTATACTAAACTATACTGATAATATACTATCTATATATATAAAAAATGAACCTCTATTTCCCTTGGTCATGGCACCGCTGTGTGCCGAGTGAACAGCTGGACCGATATTGCTAATTCTTTTTTGTTGTATTTCTTCTCGTCAATGGTCATTCCGAAATGCTGGTAGATAAAAAAAAATATATACCTAATTGTAAAAGACGTGTCTAAGTGCCCGCGAGGGCCCACAGAATAAAGAATTTTGACTTTGACTTTGATGCTTTACATGTTGGACTCTGCACCGTTATTGTTACAATCGCTGTAGATGTAAGGCTCGTACTACAAGTGAAAAGCTTCATGAGGTCTTGACTTTACCTACAATTGATGCTTTTCTCATTATCCATATCAATTTGCCCCCCCCCCCCCCCCCCCCCCCCCTGGGACATCGGCTGGCGACGAACTTGAGTACAAGCTTTGCTTAGTTTGGGACTAGTGTGTAATTTGATTCAGGATTTTACAAATTAACATAAAGATTTTTTGAATATCCTACTAAATGTGTATTTTATTAAAAGTTAAAAGTAAGGTAGGTGGAGTAGCACAAAAGAACCTTGACGATACATTAGTCATCTGGTTTCAGTTACTAAATAAAAGCAGCAGTTGCATGTTTCTTCTGTCCCAGATGTTGGAGATTCGCCGAGACGACTGCAGTAGCTGGAGTAGAGACAAGCAAAGCACGGTAGTTGCATGCAATTATTAATGGTAGTATGTGGGTGCCAGCCGGAAGTAGTTTGTGTACTGATTGGCAAAAGCATGCAAAGCAGTGTAGATCAAATTGCCTCTAAATAAAACTTACTTGATAAGATTTAATACTTGATTGGAACATAGTGGCTGGTCATCAGCAATTATCCAATGTATTCGTGGCACATGCATCAATGTATGTGCAAGTCTGGTTAACTCAGGAACCTGCTCAGGCCTTGGATATGTAGGAGTCACATAATATATCATCTTCAAATCTGTCTGGTTATTCATATTAAGTCTTACATCATTGAAGCTTGCATAACATAATTTATTTTTAACAGGTATAGAATTTGTCTTAAACGAAATACCTTCGAGACTGAAATCAAATTTTACATAAATTACTTAAGACGGTTACAAACTTCAAATTCACTTAAACGACTGACAATGTACTCTTTCAATTCAGTGATCAGCAGTGATCGGCGTTAGTAGTGCCATTTGGGGTCAATAAACTTGAATGTTGATGTAAATATGGATATGACCACGGGATTCCGGGATTACGTTTAGTTTTGTAGTACATTATATTTTTCCAGTTGTCGCTATATTGTTAAGTGTGTAATAGGTGAAAATTCAATTATATAGAAATTAGAAAAATAATTTCTCCAGACGAACAGTTAAGAAAAACAATAAAATAAAAGTTAAGTTAAGTTAAATAATAGCATGGTCAAGCATATAAATAGATACGTAAAGTACAAATTGTACTAAAATAATTCAAAGTTAAATAAAATTGTTTAATGAAAATGCCGGGATTTGGGAGGCATATCCATATTAAGACAACGTTCACAAATCCCGCGTAGTGGCTCTACCAACGCCGATCACTGGTGATCAGAATATAGTCAAATTTCAAGAATGCTCTAATTGGTACAAACAGTTACAATAATCCTAGCTAGCAACTTAATTACATATTTAATTAACCTCGTTAAAACATTGCTGTACGTTTTATCGTCGTTGAGATCATTGCCAAATTAGTGGTTCGTTATTAGAAATAATTAGGTTTGAAGTCCATGTTTTTAGGGAACTAATTAAGGTATTTAACTAATGCAAAACGTACAACAATGATTGTATGAAAAAAACAATATATAAAAAAATAACAGTAAATATTACCTTAATAATCCCAAGTTTGACCAAATAAGAAACGATAAAAGAACACAAAAAACAACCATAATAAAATATTTTTTGAACGTACTGAGAGATCTCATGTTAACGACACTTAAAACAATACTTTACATTTATAAACATTTTCACAAAAAACAATGAAGCTTTTCAAAAATACACCTAACATCACAGTGAAAACAAAGTGTAAAAGAAAGAAATATTAATGATAATTAGTTCAGTATTTTGGAAAAAATCAAATCGCTGAAATGACGCACGGAACTAGTGTTACTGTCACAAATTCTGAAATGTACTACAATGATAACAAAAATCTACCAGAACCTACTATAAATAATCTTGATATCGATCGTTGATGCTTTAGTGAAGCCAACATTTTAATGCATAGTGTCATTTCAGTCAAAATACTCAATTTTTGACCTAGCACACAAAGAGAGCTAGGTAGAGACCTAGTGACAATTAAGTTAAAGAATTAATCGAGTATGTAACGTAGACGTAATGCCCGTATTTACTTTCTAGCATCTTTGCCAACGCAGTGGCAGTTTATTGATGCCCTTCTTAAAGAAATCAGCTGGACGGGAGGCAACAAATTCTTCAAAGGAATTTTGTACTGCCTCTCGGGTATTGATTTTTTTTCCCGCCAAGAAGTTATCCAAATTCTGGAAAAAGTAGTTGTCTGTAGGCGCAAGGTCTGGCGAGTAGGGCGGATGACGGAGAGCTTCCAACCCCAGTTCTTGCAACTTGGAGACCGTCTGCTGTGCAGTATGAGGTCGCACGTTGTCATGTAGGAGCAGCGCAGACGAGCGATTAACCAATGCTGGTTGGAGACGTGCCAGCTTCCCCATCATTGTGTTCAGTTCTTCACAGTACACATCTGCAGTAATGCTCACCCCGTTTGGTAAGAAGCTGTGATGAATCACACCGGCGCTAGACCACCAAACAGTGACCATCACTTTTCTAGGGGTAAGTTTTCGTTTAGGGCATTGTTTAGGTGATGCACCAGGATCCAACCAACTTGAACGCTTGCGGTTATCAAACAGAATCCATTTCTCATCGCAGGTAACAATGCGGTTCAAAATTCCTTCATTTGTGTGTCTGTTGAGCAGTGCAAGGCACGTCTCGACGCGTACTTCGCGCTGGCGATCATTGAGTTCGTGGGGCACCCATTTGTCAAGCTTTTTTACCTTGACAATTTGACGCAAATGGACCAATATTGTTTTGACGCTAACGTCGAAAGCTGCTGCTAATTCAGCCGTAGATTGTGTATCATCAGCTTCCATAATCGCCTTTAATTCGTCATTGTCGACCAAAGTCTTCGGACGACCGCGAGGTTCATTTTTCAGGTCGAAATTTCCAGAACGGAAGCGAGCAAACCAATAACAGCTGGTGCGTTGGTTTGTAGTGTTAGCTCCGTAAACGTCGTTGATGTTGCGTGCCGCTTGTGCCGCGTTGCTGCCACGACAGTACTCATATTCCATAATTACTCGAATTTTTAACGTATCCATGATGACGAAAAAGATTGAAATGCGACGAAAATGTAACACTAATCAATAAACAAATGACTACTTCTGGAAAAATAATTCCATGTTTTTAAAATAAAATTAATTTGAAATTAGAATTCTTAGCCAAACAAAAATTATTTTGATTTGAAATGGCCAGTACTGCAGTACGGCAATTTCATAGGTAAAGACCTATTATTATAATCTCATAAATTTCATTAAATACATTTAGACCAAAACAAATAGCATATGTTCATGCACATGTATACTATATCTTGGAATCAAATTACCTAGCTATTTTTAGCCATTCAACTACCGGGCTCGCAAAATTTGAGTTCTACTTGTGTGGAAGGAGAGGGTTCCTTACGAAAAATATATACGAGTAATGACGGCCTAGTTTAGTCGAAAAATCTATTTATCATTGTAGATGGAAAGCAGGTTCTCTTATCTATAATACTAACATTACTTATATATATATATGTGTGAGGAATGGAACGTAGCGGATGATGTGCGGATAATGTGCTGAATGGAACGTAACGGGTGTGAGAGGGGGCGAGGAAGGGAAGAGGAGTGAGAGGTGAAAAAAAACGGCGTGTAAGAAGCTAACGTGTGCGTGGGTTCAAAAAAGAAATAATTAAATAAAGAAGTTAAGTTTAGAAAAGCACCGTTTATTATTACAATCCCACATTTTGGGGGCTCGTCCGGGATTGTAATTAACAGTGCTACGACGTATTTCGAGTGATTCCGCGCAAACGACGGTGTACCGTGCCGGTCGACACGTGGCCACGTGCGGGCGGTGCATGCAACGACGCAGTTTTTACGAATTTTTCAAGACGTACAACGACGATCATGGCTTCCGAAGACGAAAATAAGGCCTCGGAACCTACGACGATGGCAGCTTTATTCCTTGATGGCATTACGAAGTTTAGCGGTGACGACAAGACGGTGTCAACCACTAAATGGGCACAAGATTTAGAGGATAACGCTGAAATATTCAACTGGACAGCACAGCAAAAACTCATTTTTGCTCGTAGATCATTAGTGGGCACAGCGGCGTTATGGCTAAGAAGTGAAAGAACGTTCAAGAGTTACGACGAATTGAAGACAGCTATACAAAAAGAATTTCCGGATGCGGTAAACACGAAAGAGATGCACGAAATTATGACATCCCGCAGGAAAAGACAAAACGAATCCTATTACGAGTATATGCTCATAATGAAAGAATTGGGCCGTAGGGCTAAGTTTCCGGATTATGTATCGGTACAGTATGTAATCGACGGAATTAGCGATCACGAACCGAACAAGTCGATTTTGTATGGAATTGCAACTTATCCTGTCCTAAAGGAGAAACTAGCTTTATACGAAAAAATGAAGAGCAAATCAAAGACGGACGGAAAGACGGTAGAGAGACGGACGAACGGTGAAGGTCAGAGAGTCGTCAGCAGAAAACAGAGATGTTACAACTGTGGTGATTTAAACCATAAGGCGAATGAGTGTCGCAATGGGTTAAAGTGTTTTCGGTGCAATAAGTTTGGACATATCGGCAGTCATTGCACGGAAGTCGCCGGCATATCGTCTGCAAAACAAGATCATAATAGAGTTTCAAGCGGATCGCCAGCAGGGGGCGCTAGTAGTCGGCCGCAGATGCAGTCGGTAAAACAGCGCACTACGAACTTCAATATGGCGGATACGAGTGACAGAAGTGACGTTTGTGTTTGTGACAGCCACACGTCAGACAGATGTGTCGAGGTGATGCAAGTCGAAAACGATGTAAACAAACCGAAAAAATCTACAACAAAGCCGATGATTATGGTGAAAGTCCAAGATTGTGAAGTAAACGCGTTGATTGACTCCGGCAGCGACTTTAATCTGATGACATACGAGTGTTTCACCGCGCTTCGAACGGTAAAATACGACGACAACTTGTGTTTATCTGGACTTGGACGTACTAAGGTGAATTCACTAGGAAAAGTGTTCGTGAACATTACCATGGACGGAAAAGACTATCAGGACGTGCTATTTCATATCGTAGATAAAGACGCTATGCCATTTAACATGATTTTAGGTCAAGAGTTGTTACAAAAAATAACCATGATAATGAATGGGTACAAGGTGAGGTTTTTGTCTGAAAGTGATGACTGGATGTCTAAACTGTGTTGTTTTTCAGGTTCCCCGGTTGATGTGAATCATATTTTAGACCCTATAATAAAAGAAAAAGTTTTACAGTGTATCAAAAGTTATAATCCAGTTCAACAGAAGGAAGCGCCCATTCAGTTGAAGATAGTTCTTAAAGATGATGTGCCAGTAGCACAGAGACCACGACGGTTGGCTTTGGCTGAACAGAAAATAGTGGAAAAGCAGGTAAAAGAGTGGATGGATGAAGGCGTTGTCCAGGTGAGTTTTTCTGAGTACTCAAGTCCCTTGGTTTTAGTGAAGAAAAAAGATGGCTCGTTCAGAGTGTGTGTTGACTATAGGCATTTGAATAAAAAGATTATTAAGGACGAATTTCCCTTGCCGGTAATTGATGATATGATTGATAAGCTGTGCGATGCCAAGGTATTCAGTGTTCTAGATCTAAAAAATGGGTTCTTTCATCTGAAGGTTTCGGAGGAGTCAATCAAATACACGTCATTTGTAACACACCATGGTCAATTTGAGTTCCGAAGAGCTCCTTTTGGTTTATCCATCTGCCCGAAGTATTTCATGCGATATGTAAGCATTATCTTCAGGGACCTGATTTCCCAAGGCATTATGATGATTTTCATAGATGACATTTTAATTACAGCCAGAGATGAAGAACAAGCAGTAGAACGGCTGCAACTTGTGCTGAAAGTGGCCTCAGAGTATGGCTTAATGATAAACTGGAAGAAAGCCGAATTGATCAAACGAGAAATTGAGTACTTAGGACATGTGGTGAGAAACGGAGACATAAAACCTAGTCCGGAGAAAACAGATGCTGTCCGTAAGTACCCAGAACCGCGAGATATCCATCAGTTACACAGTTTCATTGGACTAACATCCTATTTCAGAAAATATATTGCAAATTATGCAGTGATTGCTAAGCCGCTTACCGATTTGTTAAGAAAGGAGAAAGAATTTATATTTCGAGAAGAACAAAAACGAGCTTTTCAAGCTTTGAAGGAAAGTTTGGCATCTAGCCCTGTATTAAAGATTTTCAACCAAAATTTGCAGACAGAGTTACACACTGATGCCTCTAGTATAGCATATTCAGCTATACTCATGCAGTACCATCCAGATACAGGACTCCATCCAGTTCACTACATGAGTCGTAAAACAAATGATGCCCAAGCCAAGTACTCGAGCTACGAATTAGAAGCAACTGCTATCATTGAGGGCATTAAGAAGTTTCACCAGTATTTATTTGGTATACATTTTAAAATCGTGACAGACTGCAAGGCATTTGAACTAACATTAAAGAAGAAGGATTTATCACCCAAGATAGCCCGGTGGGTACTATTTCTTAATGATTATGATTTTGAGATTGAACATCGAAGCGGTACCAAAATGAAACATGTCGACGCTCTCAGCCGTCATCCTTTTGTTGGAGTGATGACGCTACACGATCAAGTGAAACAAGCACAAGACCAGGATGAAGGGCTGAAGGCCATAAAAGAGATTCTAAAGGAAAAGACATACAAAGATTTCTGGACTGAGAATGAAATACTATATAAAGGAGATAAAAAACAACTGGTTATACCTAAAACTATGGAAAAAGAAGTATTGAAAAGAGTCCATAGTAATGGTCATTTTTCTAGGAGAAAGATGAAAAAAGTTATAGAGAGAGATTATTACATAAAAGGGTTAGATAGTAAAATAGAAGATTTTGTCGTGACATGCATTCCATGCTTATTAGCCACGAAGAAGGAAGGGAAACAAGAAGGGTTTCTCCATCCTATTGAGAAAGAGAGTATTCCATTGGATACTATTCATCTGGATCACGTGGGCCCGTTAACCCAAACTAGCAAGCAGTACAATCATATACTGACAGTGGTGGATGCTTTTACCAAGTTTGTCTGGCTGTTCCCAACAAAGAGCACGTCAAGCAGGGAGACATTGAACAAATTGAGTATTCATCAGCAGACATTTGGAAACCCACGTAGAATCATCACCGATAAAGGCACTGCTTTCACTAGTCATGAGTTTGCAGAGTACTGCAAGGAGCAGAATATTTTACATGTGACCATTACAACGGGAGTTCCACGAGGCAATGGACAGGTCGAGCGAATCCATAACATTATAATACCACTGCTTACGAAGCTATGTATAGAGAATTCAGGCCTTTGGTACAAGCACATTAGCAGGGTGCAGATGGCTGTAAATAGCACTTTTCAGAGGAGTATAAACTGTACGCCCTTTGAGCTACTGGTGGGCATAAAAATGAAAGTGAAAGAAGACATAAAAATACAGGAATTACTGCAAGAAGAGTATGTGCAGGCTTTTGGTGAAGGTAGGGAAGCTCTTAGGAGACAGGCCAAAGAACAGATATTTAAAATTCAAGAAGAGAACACTAAAAGTTTTAATAGAAAAAGGAAGATTAGTACACAGTACAAACTTGGAGACACTGTGGCTATAAAAAGAACACAATTCGGATCAGGTCTTAAGCTGAAGGCTAAATATTTAGGTCCCTATAAGGTCGTAAAGGTTAAGAGGAACGACCGCTATGATCTGGAAAAAAATGATATTGCTTCTGAGGGGCCTCAGAGAACGTCAAGCTCCGCAGACCAGATGAAACGATGGCCTGCGGAAGACGAACTAAGACGAACTAATGGGTAAGTATGAATCTGATGAAGAATGAAAGATGATTTATGACTCATGTTTACTTTATTTTGTTACTTACCTTGTGCTTCATTCATTATCAAGAGTTAAGAGTAATAGTAGAATTCTTATTATTATTATGTCTTTATTTTTCTCATAAGTTTCATTTATAAGTGTGTATCTATACTGGGTAAAAAGAATGTTAACAAGGTGCTGGTAGCACAATTGAAAAAAAAAAGGTACTTGTAAGTACAACAAGTGTTTGTTACCTTGCTTTTGTTAGTAAATTTGTAGTTGACAGTTGCGGATAGTAAGATAGTTTTTTTTAAAGATAAAATTAATGATTTTTGTAACTTAAATGGTTATGTTGTTCACTTAGACAAAGTTATGTTTTTATTAGTATAGTGTTCAAGTTACCTATGTTATAGAATTTAAGATTTTCATGTTTGTTAAGTATGAGCGAAGAGAATGTAGAATGCGAGCGTGACGAATTGTACTGAATGAGGAAATATCATGAATGCTGAAGGATGTCTGAGGACAGACATTGTAGCAGGACGGCCGAATGTGAGGAATGGAACGTAGCGGATGATGTGCGGATAATGTGCTGAATGGAACGTAACGGGTGTGAGAGGGGGCGAGGAAGGGAAGAGGAGTGAGAGGTGAAAAAAAACGGCGTGTAAGAAGCTAACGTGTGCGTGGGTTCAAAAAAGAAATAATTAAATAAAGAAGTTAAGTTTAGAAAAGCACCGTTTATTATTACAATCCCACATATATATATATATATATATATATATATATATATATATATATGTGTGTGTACTTCTAAATCTACTAAAATAGTAGTAAACCTATCAAAACAGGTAACATTGTACGAAACGGAAGCACTAATCACATTCGCACATCACTGTCACTGTCAATTAAGTCGCCTTTTTAAATAGATTGCCGGGTATGGATACGAGTCTGTTGGTATTGACTTTTATTTTGTATTATTTCTTTAACTTATTCCCGGTTTCAGGCACAGAATAACAAATAGTAGAATAAGGTTAACTAATAAAAAACAAATCTAGACTAGATGTACCGCAATAAAGAGATTTAATTCTCACAATTTGGCCTAAGTCGTTTCTATACATAATGTACATAACTTTTCTTTTAGTTTGTAAAACTCCGTCCGTTTTTCGCAGAAATAGGGGTTGCGGAACTGATAAACTTTACTAGAGGCCGCTCGCGACTTCATCAGGGTGGTGTTAATTTTTTTTTTTTTTTATACTATTATGGGGCCATCCATAAATTACGTCGGGGTTGATGAAATGTGATATTGTGTGACAAGGGGGTGCGAGGGGTCGTAAATTTCGTGACGTGACATTTCAAAATCTATTATAATCTAAGTGTTAAAACACGAACTTTGGACTATTAACGAAAAACTCAAAAACATTTGCAACTTTAGATGTAAATTTGCAAGTATGTGACGTCACAGTAGGGAGGGGGTGTCTCACAAATGTGACCAGCTATGACAAGTACAAAATATCATGTTGTTCAAACAAACGACAACCGACTGCTTTTCCCGGTAGATCGGGAACCACGTCTTTTCATACCTAACGTGCGGAGTAAAACAGGCCTGTTTCAGAGACATATCGAAAAATATAGATAGAAAACACAAGATACCAACCTATCCTATTTTCCGTATTCTATCCTATCGTTACTCGATTACTAGTCCCAATTAAAATACCTTGGAAACGCTTACAAATGAAAATTCAAAAGTCCTTAACGTACCCATCGATCCCCTTTTGGCAAAAATAGTTATTCAAGGGGTTGCAAAAAAAAAAACACCCATGCTGCGCAGGAGATATTGAAGGATTGAATAGGCTATATAAATTTACTAGTGAACTTCTGCTTTAAAGAGATTAGAAAAGCAGAATAATATACTATTATGCCTATTGTTCCCAGAATATTTATATCACCATAAAGAAGTAAAATGGCCAGATTTTAGTGATTTCTTAAAAAATAATACAAAGCAGTAACAGTAGCTCTTTCCCACAGATCTTTACAAAAGCCGGTGGGAAACCATCGAGACGTACGTAATTGAAAAGTTAAAAAGGTAGTAATAATATTAAACCCTGGAGTTTTACCGACTAAGCTGAAGATGTTTGTCATTAACTTAAATTTAAGACCTATTTTCCGAATCAAAATATTCGATGGTAATCGGGTTTCAGCCTAGCCGGTAAGGCCCCAGCTCCCTTGTTTGAGTCCCTTCGTATGATGTTTTGGAGAATTATGAACTTATTAACAACAATGTCGCTAGGTGTAGCATTATGTTGAAAATCGAAATGATGAAACGTACTTATTGTTACTATCTCCAGCCTCATCGAATACAGAATAAAATATTTGGAGAAAAGTTTGCTTATTTCACTTGCATCAGAAGTAGTTTGAATTTCCATTGACACTGTAAGAGGTACATATATATAGTATTAACTTCAGATTCCTGTTGAGCCTTACCAGATTTTAAGAAATGCACGTGAGTACATCAAGCGTACAATAGAATAGCAGACAGATATAGCCAAACGGGCAAATACGCACATTACCCACCCTATGACCCTACCCTACACAATACACAGACTCCAAACCTCCAGTCCCAATGTAGGCGTCGTAACATAGTCAAGCATACAATGACGTACACAAGTTCTCGAACTTGCAAACCTCCTACGCATTCCCACTTGAAAAACCGGCCAAGTGCGAGTCGGACTCGCGCACCAAGGGTTCCGTACCATCACTACATAGTATAAAACAAAGTCGCTTTCTCTGTCCCTATGTCCCTTTGTATGCTTAAATCTTTGAAACTACGCAACGGATTATTATGCGGTTTTTTTTAATAGATAGAGTGATTCAACTGGAAAGTTTATATGTATAATATATGCATAACATAGTAGAAAAACACTGATAATTTAGAGGTTTCTAATGTGATGTCGTAAATAAACACATTTTTTTGCTCTTTCATTGCAAACGCTGGCTGAACCCAACGAGATAGATCAAAATAATGTAGTACAGTATTGTTCACCTTAAAATGGTCTACAAAAAAGTTCGCGTTGGTATATGTCTATCTCTTAGTGGTAACACACAATAACCGTTATTTTATCCTTTGCTTTTTACAAGAAATAATGCCTTATTTACGAAGCGATTTTAAGCAATACAGAATTAATCCTTATCCAATTAAGTACCTTAAATACATTGCGCATTTAATATAGATCAATATGGCCCTTCACAGCATGTAATTTAAATGAATAGTTTAGAAGATATTACACATTTAAAATGCAGGGACATAACGGCTGTGGCGGTACCGGCCGCGGAGCCGGCGGCGTGTGCCTATAACTGGGGAAGGACTGGATAGGACAAAGCGCAAAGACCTTCTGTAGTACATTTAGTATCAGCATTGCACCCGTGCGAAGCCGGGGCGGGTCGCTAGTTTTCTATATATAAAAACAGCAAAAAAAATACATTTGTTGTATGTTTTTTTTTTTAAAGTGAATATATAACTAAATATTCTATGAATTCTATGAAATATCGAGCAAAAACGAGCAAACATATCACGTTTGTTGTATAGAAGCCCCTTTAAATGTTTATTATATTCTGTTTGTTAGTATTTGTTGTTATAGCAGCAACAGAAATACATCATCTGTGAAAATTTCAATTGTCAAACTATCAGTTTTCATGACATACAGCGTGGTGACACACGGACGGCCGGATGGACAGCGAAGTCTCAGTAATAGGGTCCCATTTTACCCTTTTTGTACGGAACCCTAAAAATGGTATTTGTTAGGAAAAAAGTGGTAGGACAATTTTTATAGAAAATTGCTGTATAAAGATCTATAATTTTGTTTTGCCTATTTTTTAGGGTTCCGAACCTCAAAAGGAAAAACGGAACCCTTATAAGATCACTTTGTTGTCCGTCTGTCTGTCTGTCTGTCTGTCTGTCAAGAATTTCTATGTCGAGAATGCGTGGAGGTATCAAGCTGAAATTTGAACTGTATACTCAGGTCTACGGTCCCATGAAGCTAAAAAAAAATCAAACTGCTAAGTTTACGTAGAAAAAAGTTACGGCCGTTTATTCAGCAAAAAACGCATATTTCGACACACTCAAGGGAATCAAAACCTATAGGGTACTTCCCGTTGACCTAGAACTATGAAATTTGGCAAGTAACATCGTTATAGACTACAAGTACAGGAATAAATCTCAAAACTATATATTTGTAAATAGATCTTAAAAAATGGGGGGTCTATATTTTTTATAGGGTGTCGAAATTTCAAATTGAAACTACTAGTTCAAATGGGGTATCATATGAAAGGGCTTGATGTACACATTGCAAAATATATTTTATTTGTTTTTTTCGACGCATTATTTCTTATTTATAATGAAAAATATCAAATTTAATAATGATACTACGTACCTACGGAACCCTCGGTGGGCGAGTCCGACTCGCTCTTGTCCGGTTTTTTTTAATAGTTTATACTAATTTGACCTGACTATACTTGTTATATTTCAATAGCTACAAGCTTGTATTTAGTTTCACTGCGGTGGTTATAATGTGATCCAATTTTTAGTGGCTGAAGTAAAGCTAAAGTTTGGCGCACTCAGTTAGTTCTCGCTACAATGCACGATTACCCAAATACACGTCCTACTAGGCGATACTGGAGAAGAAATTGACCCACAAAAAGAATTCACCTCAAAACGGCCTTAGAAATAAAAAAATTATGTCCAGCTGGTGCATTGTTTAAATAACAATGCGCCAGCGTGACATAAAATATCTGTCTTTACTTTCCCGCTACTTACACATATAGATAATGTTTTGTCTCTTTCGGCTTTGTTTGTATTTGCCTATCGAAAATTCGCACCACCAGCCTGAAGGATGCCTCGCGTATTAACATAACACGTGTCGCAGAGAATACCACGGCAGCAATGGTGCCCGCATTTCATGTATCTTTTGTTTGAGATGTTGGAGAAGCGCAGAGACGATCGCAACAACAGCTGGGGCAGATAAATATAGTAGTTAGCATGAACTACAAATTTGCAGTTAATTTGATCCATTACCTTGCGTGCTTCCGCTAAGTAGTGTATATCAAGTTAGCTGTAAATTTAAAAATTTGATTTTCAAATAAATCAGATAATAAAAATAACATCAGAATTAATTTATTATCTCGATATAGTTACAAATTTTATTTCACAATCCAAAAACTGTTTTGCAGATTTTTTTTCCTAACCACGTGTGATCCACTGAATACAATGTTTACATGCGTACTCTAGATCGTGGAAACCGGGATATTTAGTAGAATTTGTTAATTGTAGCGTGTTATAGGCGAAAATAAGAAATAATTTTTAAATTCTTGAAAATAACCATGGGATACCGGGATATAGACGCAGGACTTCGATAGCGAAAGCCTAATTTTTATTAAAAAAAAATGAATCTCTAAGGTCAATGATTCTTATTTTTTGGGACAAAGGAGATTACAAAATCCATAGAAGCTACATGAAGTTGTTTCGAAATAATTGATTTATTTACTGAGTTATGTTGGCGCTACTGGCCTGGCTGTCTGCAACTTCAGTGTGGTGGTGCGATAGTGATTGCGCGTAGTGTTATTGTTTTGTGGAAAAAATTGTGAAACCTAACTAAATTCTATGCGATTTCTATAAAAACTTAACGTAAATATATTCTTTGTTCGTGTATATTAATTTTTTTTGTGGAATATGTCATTCTTCAACGTGGTAAGTACAAACTAATTGTACATCAACATGAGCATAGGGCGGTACGATCGTGTGGTAATTGACAGCGTTTCTAATTTTCTCATGTAATATTATCACTAAAACTGATATAACAATGTCAGTAATTGTAATAAAACTACAATTAATTCAATACTTTAGTGATACTATTCAATTAGGACAAGTTTTTTGATGGTTTTGGATAAGCATCCTCCATATTTTACTGCTACGTGCATGGTACCAACTACATAATAATAATGGCTATAGAGGCTTTTTTGGCTTCTGTACGATAAATTACTTCGATTTTTGTATCTAATTGCTTAGAGTTACGAAGATATTCGTCAATTACTACGCGAACGTCTTACATATTTTATCGATTGGTTTAATCTGTAGGACATTTTGTCTGTGATACCTGCAAGACATTGGGACAAAAGTACTTAACTATTTATTTTAGATACTAGATTTTTGTTAGCGTATATTTTAAGAACGATAATATTTGAGCTCTGAACCTTAAAACATCTTTGTAAACAACTTAATGCATGCAGTAGTAATAATTTAGTTGACCTTAATTTGCACTACCTATACATATAGTACATATATTTTTGGTAAACTTTGTGTGGACTTATAAATACTGCCAATACCAGTCAACTATACATATATTAAATAAATCCACTTCTGAGTAAAGGTAGGCTTTATGAATTTTCATACAATGGATTTTATAGAATATATTTACTGCTACGGTCTGATTACATTTTGCGGCAGTTCAAACTTCTGTAGGAAATAACGATGTGTATTATGTTTATACATTATGTTATGTGTGAATATGTTCCTTTGATTTTTTCAAAGTGGGTACCTGCTACCTACATTTGTATATGAGGCGAGACATGTAGATCTTAGCAGGCGCGGACTAAGGCCTAGGCAACGTAGGCATGTGCCTAGGGCCCGTAATTTTTTGGGCTTGAAAGTTAGGTTCTTAATTTTTTTTTTTGGGAGTGTAAATTTCTTAAGTAGGCCTGGAAATACAATGTTGCCTAGGGCTCGCTTTAGCCTTAGTCCGCCCCAGTTTTTTTTTTTTTTTTCTTTTTTAAACATAAAATATCGATCACGCGTCGCCATCCCCGCTGCCATCGCTGCATCTCCTTCCTTTCTGGTGACCTCACTCACTTGCAGGAACACAACAGCCCTCAAGGGAACCGTTATTTGGCTGCAGTATTCTGTGAGGTGGAGGTACATTTCCCAGTCGGGTAGCTTACAATTACGCTCCCTACCTCTCTTTTCGCCAGAGCTTCGTTTGTCAGTCAGCAGGGTGCACCGCGTGCAGGTGAAGTTGGCTTTGGTTCAAAGATGTTGATGAACCACTTACACCCCAAGTCCCCAGTGGCGGACTAAGGCTATCTTAGTTTTTCATTAGTTTATAGCCTAATATTATTTGATATAACATGTTATGTTATACCAAATATGAGCATTCTACAATATTTGGAATATTAAATATCACTCTCAAATGGTTTGAAAGTTTTTGGAACATTTAAGTGAGTAAAACTGAGTAACCCAGCTAGTTATCAATAATGAAGGTTACTTGGTGGCATCAAATTATTCAACTAGGATGACGGAACTTAAGTTCTATTACTTTCGTGCAGAATAAGAGAAAACTCTAACCTAATTAAGAGCAACTCAAAATTAACCAAAACATTATCTATTATGGCGCTTTTGACAATTGCCATTTTAAATCATTGCCTGTGACTTGTAATAAAGTAAAATGGTAAAATCAACTAAAGTAGAAAAAAAAATGTGAGCACCTTTACAATGGGGATTGCCCCATTGCACAAAAAAAATTATGTTCCATAAATTTTAGTCCAGTATGAATATTTTGTTAATTGTTTTATTTTTCACTATTTAATACCAGTGGAAACAATAAAAGGTGTTTTTTTGTGTACTGAAACTTATGTGTTTTGGATTAATGTTGTTATGTGTTCATGTCTATATGAATGTGAAAGTGTGTTTGTCTGTCCGTTTGTTAACTTTTCATCACTAAATGAATCAATAGATTTGAATTAGTGAAAAACGGATTTTATAACTTTTTTTTTCAAACAATGTATTTACGTCATTTCAGTGAAATATTAAGGCTTGGTTTATTTCGTTAGACTGTAGCAACAAATTTAAAACTACAACATGTTTGAAGTGCCTTTTTCTTTTAATTTCTTCATTAAGTAATGTAATAATTATTTTCCAACATTGTAACAAATACTAACCAAGTACCTATTAACTTAATTATTGGCCTCATTAACTAGTTCTGAAAATATTAGGGTGGTGGAATTATTCGAAATTAAATGTTTGAACTTCCTTCATTTCTCCTAAATAGAATTATTTTACTCTTTATAATGATTGGTTCTGTAAGCATATGACATAGGGACGGAGAAAAATCAAAATGAGTCCCTAAGTGGGGCTTACTACTTTTTGTAGCTCCTCAAATATCTATAAATATATATAACAAAGTCGAGTTAGTTACACCATTTATAACTCAATTGAACCTCAAATGAACTGATTTTTATATTTTGATTTATTGGATTTGTCCCCAATCCAAATAGCAGCATAACTAATAAAACAAAAAAAATCTTTGGGGTGTAAGAAGTTCATCAACATCTTTGAACCAAAGCCAACTTCACCTGCACGCGGTGTACCCTGCTGACAGACAAACGAAGCTCTGGTGAAAAGAGAGGTAGGGAGCGTAATTATAAGCTACCCGACTGAGGAATTAGCTACACCTCACAGAATACCACAGCCAAATAATAATTCCATTGAGTGTTTTTGTGTTCCTGCGTATGAGTGAGGTCTCCAGAAAGGAAGGAGATGCTGCGTTGGCAGCGGGGGTGGCGGCGCACGAGCGATATTTTATGTTGCGAGCGTTAATATGGCTACGGCAATCGCTTCACATCAGGCGGGGCGTCTGCTTGTCTGCCACCCGACGTAGTATAAAAACAAAAATAAGTGAATTCATTTTCTTATGAGATGGGGAACAAGAAGATTGAGCCACAGCGAAGCATGGGCGGGCCTCTAGATAAAAATAAAATAATGTATTCTTTGGTTAACAGATTCTATTATCTATATTAATGTTATGTAAATGTATATAGAGGGTGTTGGAAAGGTGGAAAGGAAAATTATATCCTAGTATGACACTTATGATTCTATCCTTGAACAAGCTGCATATATATAAAATTCTTTGGACTCTATCTTGTTATCATATTGCAATAACATAATATCTAGCAACAGTGAGTTTCCAATATCATTACACTGGCAGGTGAATTTGTGCTATCAGCATTATTCAATGTTTATAATATCTAACTTCAAATAAGCTAATTAAGTTGGCAAAATCTGTGGTATACTTTGCAATGTACCCTTTTGTTCCATTCTATATGCACGTTGAATGATGTAAGTCAGTTTTTATAATAACACATGTACAAAAACGAGGTAATATTCCTAAAAGATCAAATATATAAATTTTATGTTATATAAATTCGTTGCGTCTTTTTTTTACTACGTCAGATGGTAAACAAGCATACAGCTCGCCTGATGTGAAGCATGGTCTTCTTTTTGTTTTCTCCGGACCCCATTCTTAAAGTAACACATTTTTAACTTTCGTGAATGAAATGAACGTCTAATCTAAATATTCGTTTGCGCCCATAAATTAATACCTATTAGTCATTCACAAAAAATCCACTAGTAAAAGACAAAGAAATATAGCTAAAAATACTAATATGTTTTTATAAATAACAGTAAGGTTCTCATCAGATCATGCTGACAGACGCGGAACGTTGTGCGGCGCGATAAGAAACGCATATTACGGTGGGATTTGCGTTTACTCTGTTGATAAAGAAGCCGGCTGCGACAGCCGTGGCGAAGACGCACGCGTCGTTGTCCGCGGCTGCATCCGTATATACTCAAACATGTCGATATTATGAACTATTTAGCTCTCAAGGCACGCGTTTGCCGTGCCGGTATGTCTACGGATGCCTCAGTCTAGGAGAACGCAACGTGGCCCGCTATTTTATTGATATTAACTATATAGAAATGTTTTATGTTCATAATGACTTATTGGACATATTTTTAGAAAAAGAAATGAAAATGATATATTCTAAGGTACGGAACGTAACACTGTACCCCGTTTTCGCCCCTTTTCCCGCGGAGAACGCGACCGTACGAAGCCATATACATATTTGAAATTATCGCTCGACGCAGTTGGATTGATGCACAACCAGACATCTTTTGCGCCGCGTGTCTATAACTGGATCCTCAAGGGTTCAATGGCAAATGAAGCCTTTTTTTGTTTTCGTAGTACAAATTCAACTCTAAAAATATCGTATTCGTCTCACTGTGGAAAGATATGTCTCTGTTTAAATGGAAGGTGCTTAGAGTATACTCTAACATGCCCAAGGGCCATTATTATATCATAGCTAGGACATCTTAACGTGCGCTCCGATCCGAAGCTCTATCGAGCTTCATATTCATAGATAGGTTTGCGCGTAGACGCAGTGAATGAAAAAAGGGAGATAATTAACTTTAGATTTTACTAGCTTTCTACCGTTAAACCGACACTACACCGAAGATATTCCAGACATCATTAGCATTATTGAACGCATGAAAAATAGTAAGGCTCCTGGTAAAAATGAAATTACAACAGAAATGTTGAATGATGAGCAACTTTATTTCTAAAGGAACTTCATCGTCTGTTTAATTCCATTATTCACCATGGGACCGCTCAAGTCGTTTAGAGCTTGGCGGTTTTGTCCTTCAATAAAGGTGATAAAACCTTGTTATAGAAAGAACTCTATGCCGATTTCACTCCTGACTTCGGTATACATATAAGCTGTTTTCACTGGTAGCAGGAATCGTCTCGCTCGAAGATTTGTTGACTACCAGCCACCGGAATAGACCTACTGTACCGTTGATCGCATACCTAAATTACAGCAGATTGTACACTGGGGAAGTACCTTCGCCTCGCAGAATACCGCAGCCAAATAACAAAGAAGAATTGTTATTTCGTTGGTATACCTCTATTTCGCCACTTAGTCAATCAGCATGATGCACCATGTGCAGGTGATTCGGTGTTATATTTGATATTTCTCCTCTATTTATCGACCTCTCCGACCGTCTCTGCCAAGATGAATGCATTTCTTTTCAATTTTCTTTATATGTTTCACATTTCAACTTAAATCTTTTTAGCATAGCTCCCACTGATTTTTTCGTACTTTTTTCTTTATTCTTCCATCATGCTGTGCAATCATCATATTTCATGGTGTTCTTTTTTCTGTTCTTTCATACTTTTGCTACCTATACATTTCTCCCCTATAGTCTACACCTCTGCCCTTTCCTCAAAACTCATTTATTCTGTTCATAAATTTCAACTTGATTTGAATTGTATATACATACAATATAAACTTTAGTTTTCTTTTTTAAATTACATAAGTAATAACTTATGTAATTTAATTAATTAATTATTATATTTTGGGGTGTAAGTGGTTCATTAACATCTTTGAACCAAAGTCAACTTCACCTGCACGCGGTACACCCTGCTGATTGACAAACGAAGCTCTGGTGAAAAGGGAGGTAGGGAGCGTAATTGTAAGCTACCCGACTGGGGAATGTACCTCCACCTCACAGAATACCGCAGCCAAATAACAATTCCCTTTAGGGTTGTTGTGTTCCTGCGAGTGAGTGAGGTCACCAGAAAGGAAGGAGATGCTGCGTTGGCAGCGGGGGTGGCGGGGTGGCGGCACGCGAGCGATATTTTATGTTGCAAGCGTTAATATGGCTACGGTAACCGCTTCACATCAAGCGGGGCGTATGCTTGTCTGCCATCCGACGATGTATAAAAAAAAATATATACTACGTCGGGTGGCAGACAAGCATACGGCCCGCCTGATGCGAAGCGGTTACCATAGCTATATTAACGCTCGCAACGTGAAATATCGCTCGCGCGCCGCTACTTCCGCTGCCAACGCAGCATCTCCTTCGTTTCTTACTATCCCAGTCTCTACCTCCTTACACAATGGAACCGAAGTGGTCACGTACCACATGTGCGGTTCCAGCGAAGTTTTCTTCCACGTACTATCAAGCTGTGGAATTAACTGCCTGTTGAGGTTTTCCCAGGAAACTACAGCATGGTCACAGATTACATAATAGTTACTACCATGGTGTTCTTCAAGAACGTCGACGAACGAACTTCAAGGCCGTCAACGCGTAAGTGATGCCTATGGTCATCTGGTGTCGCAAACTTTAATCGTAAATTTATTATTTTATTTCCCATACAAACGTTGAATCCCTTTTCTCCTTTCAAAGGTGGAATTTCGATAAATTCTTACTCGTTTCGATATGTTCCGTATAACGTGCTCTTTCTAAATAATTTTTCATTTGGCCCGCTTGAGCTGGGCAATGTTAGGTGGAATGCGTTAGTATTCGAAAATATAAGCTATACGTTTCCATTCTTTCCTTCGGTCTTGAATTCTGACAAAATGTATCAGATGTATGTGTCTCTATGAGCATTTTAGAGAAAAAGAGTGCTGCCTCTAGTGCTGTTAGCGTCCATGGATGTCATCTTAGCGTTCCTGCTTACCATCAGGCGGATCCTACGCATGTTTGACACATAAAAAAAATTAAAACTTGACATAAATTGTAACACAGTCGTCCCGAGTGTGGAGGCCAAAACAAACAAAATTAAAATGCGATCCGCTTCTTGTTCGATAGACAAATCGACTCAACTCTTCATATAGGATATCCCATGGCGGTCTGTCTGATTATAGGATTGCTCCTAGTAAACTATATCGGCGACCTCATGGTGTTGCTGATTTATTTGGGCTGTGGTGATTACTTTCCATCAGGTGACCCACATGCTCACTTGCCCCTATCATACAAAAAAAAAAACAAACATTTCACCAGGCGATGACAAAATAATAACATAACTTCTGAAACTAGGTCGTAAATAAGTGCTCGAAGTCCTTTAGAGTCTTCAGTTCCGACATCCACGATGGTATACTATATACTACTACTAACAGGCATAGGACGGAAGTATAGTGTTATATAAAGACAAGGTAATACAACACTATTGAAAGACCTACCTCGCTTCTGAGCCACGTCTGCAGTTTGCAGAGGGGCGTGATACAAGGAGTTGTTATCTCTCCTAAACTCTTCAATGCTGCATCGGAAAACGGTTTCAGGCGTCTAGACTGAAAACGATATCTTGTCGACAGGGTTGGCATTATTAAAACATGCCATTTAGTTGTTTAGAACAATGAAACAGTTTGAATTTAAACCAAGTTTTTTTATTACATACCTGCAATAATGAAATGAAATTTAAAAAGAAACTTAATAAAAGAAAGTACTTCAATGTATTGGGTATTCGGTATTACCTTTATTCAAATATAAATATTTGGCTATTCCTTCTTAAAAATGAACATTAGAACCTACAAGGTATAAAGCGTTCAGTATTGATTACAGATACAGATAGGTAACATAAAATAAAGTATATCCATTGATCGGATTTTGTAAATACTTATTTGTTATACTATAGCGAATTGGAAAATAGCCTAGAAAGAAATATTTCTAATTGATTTTATATTAAAAAGAAATAAAAATACAAAATCAAATAAAACAATTGTTTAAAACAATTTGAATATATCTACGTGATAAACTCAAGTGTATATCCGTAATAGAACAAGTGACATATCTCAGAACCAGCACGTTGAAGTGGCATTGGGCAGATCGCTCAGAGAATTGACAGTCTTTGGGGCAGAAACGTTCAGGATCGTCCTTGGATCATTATTATATACGAGTATATATCATAATAAGGCATTCGGCAGTCCATCCATTGAGTCCATAGAGTGATGATTTTATAAAGATAGCAAAGAGCTGTTATACCGATTGTTGTTGAAATTTAAGGGGACGGAGACGTCATCGTTAAAGTGAAGGGTTTAATAAATAATAATATCTATTTAGTTAGTCGTAACCATTTATTTCGTAACATAATACATAACTTATTTTGCATTATTTTCATATTAATTTACAGGATAACAGCAAGCTGTTATCCTGTAAATTAATAAGTAAGGCTCACCTTAACCATTTTTGGAGTGAAAACTTCTTTAAACACGCTGTGTACCATATTTTATGGCAAATTAATACGATTGAGCCGTTACTCTCGGGTATGTAACGCGTCACGCTCAGCTTTGTAACACTTGTTTGGATAAAGTTTTCAGGGAGGGAGCGAGACGGCGCAAGAGATAAAGTTTTCAATTCTTTTGTGTGGTCAAGCACACATCGTTTTTAGGTTTCTGTACCATTTAAGGGTGCCGACGGGGCCTTATCAGATTCTACGATTACGACCCCATGAGACTCCGCTGTCTGTCTGTCTGTCCGTATGTCAGTCTGCCACAGGGCTCTTATCTCTTGAACCGTAATAGCTAGACGCTTCAAATATTCACCGTTTAAACAACAAATACTAAAAAAAACATAAATTTAAAAATGAAGGGGGGTCGGGGTCGTTATAGAACAAAAATATTTTTTCTTCCAACTATGCTTTAATTTCATCACAATCACACTAAAAACTCAGTACAAAACGAGTCTTTAATGCTCTAGAGCAATAAAAATGTATGAAATTTCATTATTGCACAGTTTTTTTTAATCGCACCAAAAGGTGCCTATCTCAATGGATTAGCTCTATTCAGCCAGCCGATATCAATACTTTTTTTTTCGTACGTATTATTCGTTTGTATCCTACTTGTTCCAATTTTAAAAAATGATTGCTGCTAACTCTGAGTTAAAAATGAAAGAAATTTAAAAAAGTGATTTGGCGGGAACTTTGTTAATTTTGCTTGACAATATTTTTGGAAACGATAAAAGTGTGATACTATCTGATTTTGAGTGCTTCGGCTTCGAATTAAAATGGAATCATCTAGCGACACATTAACTCCGGAAAACATTCTAAATGAAGCCGACAGTGTTATAGAAATATAAATTTGCCCAACAAAACTCTTAACCTTACGTTTAATAATTGCTCAAACATAACTTTTAATCTCAATAATTAAACTTCTATTTTAACTGTTTGTTATGAGTTTCTTTTATCTACTATTCCTATATAGAGTTGAGCGCTTAAACGAAAAGCGCTTAAAAAAGTCTGCTTATCAGCGTAAGCAGATAAGCACGCTTATAAAAATAAGCCTTTTTCGTTTAATTTTTTTACAATAATTTGACAAATTTGATATAGCGCCATCTATAATTGATACACATAATTACTACCACGTCCCGTCGTGCTGTATTAGCTAGCCCTATATGCAATAATAAACCTTACCATCAACAAGTTTAGGTTTACTATCGATTAACATTCGTTTCATTTTCGTTTAAACAAATGCGTTTCGTTGAAAAAAGCGTCAGTAATCCTCATGCAATATGGAACCTTATTCGCAGGTGCCTTAGGATTAATGTTGTTTAATTTTCTTTCACTTTCGTTTCAAAAATGATTTTCGTTTAAATAAACAACGCTTACGCTTTTTTAAGCAGTACGCTTTTTGTTGTCAACTGGTAAGCGCGCGTATGAATGTTTGCGCTAACGCTTTTGCTGTTGTCGTCGGTCTATTAATGCGAATTTTTTTGCTTTGCTGTGTTAAGTATGTTCATGCGTATACGAAACTTTAAATACTTAGAGAAAAGAAATCGGCTGCAAATAGATACTGTCTGTGATCGTTAACCATTGCATTGTCTTAAAGCTGCGACTAAATATTTAAACGTTTTCCATAAGCGTAGACGCCTCAAGTAGCTTCAACGACAAAAAAAGCGTTTAAGTAAAAAGCGCGCTTAAAAAGCGCGCTTTTGATAAAAAGTACAACGTTTAAACGTTTATTAATTTTAAGCCGTTTTTTCCAACTCTATTCCTATAGGTATTAGCTGAAAGAAAAGCAGATTATGCACCTCGCCTTAAGTAATTTATGTTGCCCTCGTGCCTGTTAGATTAGAGCCCTCGCTAACGCTCGGGCTCTAAATCAGGCACTCGGTGCAATAATAAATTACTTTGTGCTCGATGCAATAATCTACTATTACTGAATTATTTTTAAAACATTGTTCAGAGGTACGGATCCCTCCATGTACGAGTTCGATTCGCACTTGACCGGTTTTATTCTTAGAATGTCATAAAATATCTAAAAAAAAAATTTTATAGATGGGTATGATTAGCATCAAAAATTCAGTTTTTACCACGCGATTTGTAAATTACTGTACTTTTTAGTATCGGACGTTGCGGAAGCGATGTATTCAAATAGCTGGAAAAATATTTGATGGCTCCCTAGAATTTATAACTAATGAGACATTTCTTGCAATTCACGCAGGCGATTTGCCCTTCGAGTTGCGAAAATGGCGCCACTTTGATTAATAAAATGTGCATATCTTAGCATTTAGGACGAATATTATAAATTCCTACTTCTTTTAGTTGCCAGTATTATTACGCCATTATACCAGCAATCAAAATGTTTCGTTTTAGAAGTAGGTAGTTTCGAAAAGTGTAACTTTTCGTTAAAACAGTGAAACGGTCTCGTTCTGATTGTTATTTTAGTAACTTAAAAATGCCTTACTATCTTGGTAACACCATTAACGTAGGAATTTCTGATATTCGTCCTAACTGTTAAGATATGACTTTATATATAATGTGGCGGTGCCATTTTCACAGCATAAAGTGCCTTAAGCTATATAAGAAATTATAAACCATAAAGAAACCCGATTAAAAATTATTTTTTTGTCGACGCCATTTTGAAGTAATATACCCTGTCATTCTCACAGCTAAGACGAATCGAATGACATTTCATATGAAATCCGCCAAGCAGTTTAGGCTGTAGAGCAGAGGTTCCCAACCGGTGGTCCGCTGACCACCACCAGTAGTCCGTGATAGGTAAATTATGGTCAGTGATACAAACTTATAATATATTATATATATTGTCAGACAAATTACACAGCGCCATCTAGCCCCAAAGTAAGCGAAGCTTGTGTTATGGGTACTAGACAGCTGATAAACATACGTAAATACATTTTTTTTTTGTAAATACATACTTATGATACATAGAAAACACCCAGACCAAGACAAACAGACATGTTCATGCACACAAATGTTTGTCCTGTGTGAGAATCGAACCCACGAGCGTTGGTGTCGAAGCCGCGTCATTGACCGGTACGCCACCGAGCTCGTCATCTTTCATCATAATGAAAGAGATTGAGCACTATTATACAAAATAGTCAAAACTACAGTAATAGAATTATGGATTTATATGACAGTTGGGTACCCTACACGCAACAAAAACCTCGTAGTGTTCCGCGAACAAAAATAGGTTTGGAACCACTGCTGTAGAGAATGCTAAAGAAATATACATTCATACTCTCGAAAACATAACCCTCTCTTCGTAAGTCGGGTAAAAAAGCGTGAACGCTCGTGTCGCATTGCGTCTTTCTCTAGTAGCGACTTAAGGCATAGTATAAATGCTTAAGGCCCCCTAGGTATGTAATTTTATATTTTCATACCAAGTATATTCGAAAACTATATATTCTGAAGAATATATCATAAAATTGAGCCTTTAATCTACCTTATTCCTCAATACGCTACACGATTCGCTTTACATTGCTATATATATTGCTTATATATTGACGAGGTCGGTGGTCGAATGGTTAGCAATGGCCACTTTGATTCCGAGGTCGCGGGTTCGATCCCCTCACAAGACAAATATTTGTGTGCATGAACATGTCTGTTTGTTTTGGTCTGAGTGTTTATTATGTTATATATGTATGTATTTACAAAAAAATAATATCACTTATCTAGTACCCATAGTACAAGCTTTGCTTAGTTTGGCACTAGATGGCAGTGTGTAATTCGTCCAGGGATATTTATTTATTTATTATCTTCTATATATATATATAAAACAAAGTCGGGTTTGTTCGAACACTTATAACTCGACAACCGCTGAACCGTTTTTGATTTGTTGGATTTGTCTCCGTCCCGAATAGCAGAATAACTAATAAAACCATTGGAAAATTGACGAAAAAATAAAATAAAATAAAAAACAGTTTCCCATACAAATTAAAGTGTCAGTTGAAAAAGAATTGCGATATTTGTTGGTTGTCAAATATCAAAATATTTCAGTGGTTTTGGAGATTGGCATATACGTCACAGACAGCAGACAAAAAATGAATATAATCTTTTTTGTTTTATTAAATGACGATACAGACACGCGGTTTGTACTGCTAAATATTAAATTGCAATTTTAAAACTAACCTAGATGTAGCGACTCACACACTTAGTACATATTAAGTTAGCTGTGTGAATCGATATAAACAAAAATGTTCAATACAATAACAACTTTACTGCTTTAAAGTTTAAAGCAATTTCGTCGAATATATAAAAGGTAAGAATCTTGAAATAATGTTGTCTTTATAAAATAATAAAGATATGATTAAAAAAAAATGTTCAAATCAGCCACCCAATTCGAATATGATGATTCCAAACAATATACGAATCGTATTTGGGATGCATTATTATTAATTGTAAAATTTAATAACATTGAGGTGCAAGTGACTCTTTACTATCATTAGAGCCTCCTCTGCATGTGCTGCACTCTGCAGCCTATCTAACGAGACTGGCGAAAGAGAAGCAAGGCATGGCGAGCCTAATTGGAGAAGAACCTCCAAATCACACAATACGAAATAACGATGCCCGTGAAGATCGTTGGGTTCCTGCAAGTTAATGATGTTACCAGGGGCCCTACCGTCGAAGCTGTAGCCGATTACCACCGGAATTTTTGATTCATTCAAAAATCAAACTCCAGAATAGAATTGTGTTTTCCTTATCTAGCAGAAACCCTGAATAGGCCGTCGGATAAAGACATTAAATTCGCAAAGTGCATTGCTATGTAGTTCTGCATTTTTGGTATGTTGTATGGGTCTATTAGGCTAATGTAAATTTAAATTTGCAACTTCGAAAAACTTGTGGAAACTGAGAAATTCGAGACAAAATTCCAAATTTTGAGACTTTTTTTACTATTTGCTCTCCAGGGCTAAAACTATGCGTTTTTAGCGAACAATGTTTTCTACACTCATAAACTGTATTAAATTACTTACAATTTGAGCTTAATTGCAGCTCTATTGACCCCATAGGAGTCAAGCTATGGCACTTTGAATATGACCAACTTTTCTCGAAAATTGATGAATATAGCCAATGACGGCTATATAGACCGTCGGATAAAGACATAAAAAGAGGCAAAATTTTTGTATGTTTGGTATGTTTTACTTATGTGTCTTATAAGGGGCGATGGAGGAGGTCATGTGAAAATTTCAATATTCAAGAAAATTTGGTCATCTTCGAAGCGCCAAAGCTTGGCTCCCATGGAGTCAATAGAGCTGTAATTAAGCTCAAATGATAGATAATTTAATACAGTTTATAAGTGTAGAAAACATTGTTCTCTTAAAATGCATAGTTTTAGCCCAGGACAGCAAATAGCGAAAAAGTCCCAAAATTTCGAAGTTTTTCTCGAATTTCTCAGTTTTCACAAGTTTTTCGAAGTTGCAAATTTAAATTCACATTACCCTAATAGACCCCCATACAACATACCAAAAATGCAGAACTACATCGCACTTTGCGAATTTAGCCTCTTTTTATGTCTTTATCAGACGGCCTATGAAGGTTTACCAATAAAACTAAAAATGTTTAAAAAACGAATATTTTGATTACCTACCAAAAATAGGTCTTATCTATTTTTGGTAGGTAATCAAAATATTCGATGGGAATTGGCTTCAGCTTCGGCGGTAGTGCTCCAGACGTAATTTGATGATGCATTTAGCAGCGGAATTGTCAGCGCGTGTGCAATACTTGTATTGTGTGCAATGCCCTTACGGCTACGGTAACCGGTATACATCAGGCAGGCCATACGCTTGGCTGACCATGGGCACCTTATAAACAATAATGTATAACAAAAGAAAATATCTATCTATTTATCGATTCGATTTAAATTGAGTTCTTAGTAGTAGTTCTGTCTGGTCCTGCCTGACAATCAGTATCGTGGTTTACTCAGCCCACGGCACAATGCTGAGACGGGACCAATTATGGCATCACGTATCACTATTTTTTGTCCTTCTTAATGTGTATACCTATTTATTTTATGTGTTGTAGTGTTATGTGATTTAACAATAAATGTACTTCTTCTTCTTAGTATTCTCGTTTACTTCATTTTGTCTTTTTCGTATCCTTCAGAATATATTCTTTAAATTTCGGGCAACAATGTTCGCGTATCGTGTGCTTTGACACTGTGATACGAGTACGTTTTTTGTCTTCCGCGAACAAAAGTACCTCATCAGCGCAGACACTTATGTGTGAGGCTTACATATTCAGTTGTGAACTTACAACCTTTATGTGCAATGAAGATGATGCATACCCCCTGATAGTTAGAATTTGCACCGAGTGCAAATAATTTGTTTAATTAGGCGGATTGCCCCTTACTGTTATATATTAAACCCGATTTATGAAGAGTTTCAATAATTACGATTGTATTGCAATGGATTCCAACTGTCTGATATATTTATTATCTGATAAATAGTCATTGACCAATTACGACATAAATAAAGAAATAAATATTTCTGGACAATTTACACCGCCATCTAGCCCCAAATTAAGCGCACAGATTGTACTATGGGTACTAGACAACTGATAAATGTACCTACTTAAATACATTTTTTTGTGAATACATACTTATAATACATGGAAAACACCAAGACAAATGTTCATGCACACAAATGTTTGTCTTGTGCGGGGATCGAACCCGCGACCTCGTCAAAGTGGCCATGCTAGCCATTCAACCTCCTAGCTCGTCAATATAAGAATGGATATTAATAAATAATTACTTGAATAAACAGTCGTTAAGAGCCATATTACATTTTGACTGTGATTTTTGCGTAAAATGGCCAATTTTTGCGTTCTTGATCTCGGAAAGAAAAATACATTAACAATGTTGACTTATTGAATAGTACAGAATAGCTATTGGCATAGTACGAAGCGGCCTCGCTTTTTGTAAATTTTGCTTAACTTTTTAAATAAACCCAAAATTGCAGAGAAAGATTTTCATAAAATGCGCGCATTCACTATTTTGAGCTCCTGGATTGTACTACTGTTCCAAACAAATGAAATAAAAAAAATAAAATGTTATTTGTTATATAGTCGTATAGTACATAGCGGCCTCGGAATTTTGAAATATCATTGATTTAATATAGAAAAAAAAAACATTCTTTTAACCAAAAAATCTTTGAAAATCGCTTTAAGTAAACTGTTAATTTCTCGAATAAACGATAATATTATTGAGCAAAATTTATACGAGAATAATTGTTACTTCATGATGAATAAACTTTGTAGCATGAATTTATTATCTTATTTCAATAAAAACGATAAATATAACTTCAAAATTACTACAAAAAACGATGCAACGGCGGCCTTCGCGGGTTTAGTACTGCGCGAGAGCTCGTCAGCGTGCAAATGTAATATGGCTCTTAAATCAACATGACGTGTACCCATAGCAATGGGTAAAAAACCACATTATTTTGTATAAATTATGTGGCTGTGTAATTATACAATGCCAGCGCGTTGGTCGAAGGGCTCGCTAATCGAAGGCAGCGGCAGCCGGTATTTGCTTCACCTACTTTTTCTGAACAACTTTACGCAACCGCACTGGTACCGACCCCGCCAGAGATGCGTACAGGCTTGCCAACTGCACAAAATCGCGGTCTCGGCCCTTTGAACCGATGTACATACTATAGAAAACATGTGTGTATGTTTCGTATGTTTCCTAAGCCCAGTCTCATAAGACACTCTAAGTGTATGTTGACAACCGCCAAACTAGCGGGTTGTTATGTACTAGCTGGGTTGGATATATGTTAGGTAGAAATAGTTAGCTTTTTTGTTTTTAAACAACACGCAACAAACTGGCTAAGAGATTTCTGAGATTAGCGCGCGCAAGCACACAGATAAACAGTCAAAGTTTTTAAGAACATTTTTTGTTTTGCCTCAGTAACATAAGTACGTGTATAAATAGCTTTTTTGAAAAAATATATAACATACAGAAACGGCTCGATTACGATTTTATTATATGTAATTGAAATCTTGATGAAAGTTTTTGATCCACTTCCAAGTGTCCGATTGAGTTGATATATGGCACACTCGTTTGGCTCCTGTGACAATACGAGATAACTTAAATGTTGGCATTTTTAATCTAAGCAGCTGAGCAGCCGCTGCAAAATAGCGATTTCCATACAAACGCAAAAAGGGAGTTACTTCGCTCTTTAATAGTGTACGTCCAAAATTATGGATGATATGGATTTGTCCTAACGTAATTTAGACTTGTCGCTTATTATCACAGTTACAGTTACATTAGTTTGTAAATTTATAAACCTCAAAAATCAATATCTTGTAAGGCTACGGTAACTGCTTTTCATCAGGCGGGCCGTACGCTTGTTTGCCACTTATCTATATCACTTTTACGCAAATTTAGACGTAGATAAATACCGTTATGAGTATGTAAACTTCGAAATAATTCAGCAATAGGCATAGTGAGGCATATTCGAAAGTTTGGATAACTATATTTCACGTCAATATATCGAGTATTTTTTTCGTAATTCTAGTTCATTCAAACGACTGTTCAACTAGCCCCCCTAATTGACCATTTCTGTAAGCTGTCGCCAGCGGGCGACGGACGCGGCCGGCGCACCGGCCGCCGGCCGCCGGGTTGGTGCGGCGCCGCGCTACGTTAGTGTGACTGCTAAACGACTTCTAGACCCATTATGAAACTAAGCGAAGATTATCTGCACACTAATACCTATTTAGAGAAAAACAAAATAAAATAAAAAAAACTGGTGTTAATTTGAAAAAACAAGTTTGAAATATAAAAAAAAAATCCAAAAATACAGTTAGGAAGCTGCATTTGTCAAGTATACATACCACTAGTTTGATTATAACTCTTTAACACTTCTTGAAGTAGCGCATACTTGTTATATAGTTAACTAGCGACCCGCCCCGGCTTCGCACGGGTGCAATGCTGATACTAAATGTACTACAGAAGGTCTTTGCGCTTTGTCCTATCCAGTCCTTCCTAGTGATGTTACGATCTGGAATTTTGTCAAACCGAGTTGAATCGGTTAGACAATTCATGCAAGTCGATTCCAAACCGAATCGACGAAATCGCGATTTGAATCGGTTTGAACCGATTTGAATCGGTTTGATAGCGAAGATCGGTTTAAAAACCGATTAAAAAGTCGAGTCGTTACTCGACTTTTTAAACCGATTAAAAAGTCGAGTCGTTACTCGATTTTTTAAACCGATTAAAAAGTCGAGTCGTTACTTGACTTTGTAAACCGATTAAAAAGTCGAGTCGTTGCTCGACTTTTTAAACCGATTAAAAAGTCGAGTCGTTACTCGACTTTTTAAACCGATTCAAACCGATTTGAGCATAAACCGAGTTGCGTCGATTAGCGCCTTTACTAAACCGATTTGGCCGAGTCGAAAGCGATGTAACGACTCGACTTTTTAAACCGATTTGAGCATAAACCGAGTTGCGTCGATTAGCGCGTCAGCGCGTCTTGCGTCTACTAAACCGATTTGGCTGAGTCGAACTTACTTACGCATCTCGCTCGCGCCGCTCTGCGCGCATTCGCCCGTTTGCCCGTTTGGCTGTTTGCGCGTTTGCCCGTTTGGCCGTTTGCTCGTTGGCCGTTTGGCCGTTTGGTCATTTGCCCGTTTGCTCGTTTGCTCGTTTGGCCGTTTGCCCATTTGGCTGTTTGCGCGTTTGCCCGTTTGGCCGTTTGCTTGTTTGGCCGTTTGCCCGTTTGGCCGTTTGCCCGTTTGGCCGTTTGCCCGTTTGGCCGTTTGCCCATTTGACCGTTTGGCTGTTTGCTCGTTTGGCCGTTTGCCCGTTTGGCTGTTTGCGCGTTTGCCCGTTTGGCCGTTTGCTCGTTGGCCGTTTGGCCGTTTGGTCATTTGCCCGTTTGGCCGTTTGCTCGTTTGCTCGTTTGGCCGTTTGCCCATTTGGCTGTTTGCGCGTTTGCCCGTTTGGCCGTTTGCCCGTTTGGCCGTTTGCTCGTTTGCCGTTTGGCCGTTTGCTCGTTTGGTCGTTTGCCCGTTTGGCTGTTTGCTCGTTTGGCCGTTTGGCTGTTTGCTAGTTTGCTCATTTGGCCGTTTGCCCGTTTGGCCGTTTGGCTGTTTGCTCGTTTGCCAAACGGCCAACCGGCCAAACGGCCAAACGGTGAAACGGCCAAACGAGCAAGCTTAGCCCGCTTGCTCGTTTGGCCGTTTCACCGTTTGGCCGTTTGACCGTTTGGCCAAACGAGCAAACAGCCAAACGGCCAACCGGCCAAACGGTCAAACGGCCAAACGGGCAAACGAGCAAACAGCCAAACGGCCAAACGGCCAAATGAGCAAACTAGCAAACAGCCAAACGGCCAAACGAGCAAACGGCCAAACGGGCAAACGACCAAACGAGCAAACGGCCAAACGGCAAACGAGCAAACGGCCAAACGGGCAAACGGCCAAACGGGCAAACGCGCAAACAGCCAAATGGGCAAACGGCCAAACGAGCAAACGGCCAAACGGGCAAATGACCAAACGGTCAAACGGCCAACGAACAAACGGCCAAACGGGCAAACGCGCAAACAGCCAAACGGGCAAACGGCCAAACGAGCAAACAGCCAAACGGTCAAACGGGCAAACGGCCAAACGGGCAAACGGCCAAACGGCCAAACAAGCAAACGGTCAAACGGCCAAACGAGCAAACGGCCAAACGGGCGAATGCGCGCAGAGCGACGCGAGCGAGATGCGTAAGTAAGTTCGACTCAGCCAAATCGGTTTAGTAGACGCAAGACGCGCTGACGCGCTAATCGACGCAACTCGGTTTATGCTCAAATCGGTTTAAAAAGTCGAGTCGTTACATCGCTTTCGACTCGGCCAAATCGGTTTAGTAAAGGCGCTAATCGACGCAACTCGGTTTATGCTCAAATCGGTTTGAATCGGTTTAAAAAGTCGAGTAACGACTCGACTTTTTAATCGGTTTAAAAAGTCGAGCAACGACTCGACTTTTTAATCGCTTTACAAAGTCAAGTAACGACTCGACTTTTTAATCGGTTTAAAAAGTCGAGTCGTTACATTGCTTTCGACTCGGCCAAATCGGTTTAGTAGACGCGCTAATCGACTCAACTCGGTTTATGCTCAAATCGGTTTGAATCGGTTTAAAAAGTCGAGTCGTTACATCGCTAGTCCTTCCCCAGTTATAAGCACACGCCGCCGGCTCCGCGGCCGGTACCGCCACAGCCGTTATGTCCCTGCATTTTAAATGTGTAATATCTTCTAAACTATTCATTTAAATTACATGCTGTGAAGGGCCATATTGATCTATATTAAATGCGCAATGTATTTAAGGTACTTAATTGGATAAGGATTAATTCTGTATTGCTTAAAATCGCTTCGTAAATAAGGCATTATTTCTTGTAAAAAGCAAAGGATAAAATAACGGTTATTGTGTGTTACCACTAAGAGATAGACATATACCATCGCGAACTTTTTTGTAGACCATTTTAAGGTGAACAATACTGTACTACATTATTTTGATCTATCTCGTTGGGTTCAGCCAGCGTTTGCAATGAAAGAGCAAAAAAATGTGTTTATTTACGACATCACATTAGAAACCTCTAAATTATCAGTGTTTTTCTACTATGTTATGCATATATTATACATATAAACTTTCCAGTTGAATCACTCTATCTATTAAAAAAAACCGCATCATAATCCGTTGCGTAGTTTCAAAGATTTAAGCATACATGGGGACATAGGGACAGAGAAAGCGACTTTGTTTTATACTATGTAGTGAAGTTGCAATGTCCATTTACTCGTGAGCTACTCGTATATCTTGTACTGCAAAAATACTGTATATCTGGGCCGGGTACGTATATACACGTATATATACATACGTATAACATAATACTAAAATCGGTAATATCAGACCTTCATTTATTCCAGTGAAAAAAAAAATCATGTCAATTCATTGATTCCTTTCGACATGAAAGAAGGACAAACAAACAAACATACTTCCACATTTATCACATTAGTATTGATATGGATTCCCACTAAATGAAAACATAAAATGTTGCTAACAGTTTTTAAGATAAAAAAATATTATCACAAAAAAGTTCTATTTTGCGAATGTGGTTTTATAAGATCATGATATTTTGCGAATATCGTGTTTTGCGAATGTGGTGATTTACGAATGTGGTCTTTTGAGAATATGATATTTACCGACGGAGTGTGTCGATGCAAATAAAGATTTTGAAAAACGACCCCTGTGAAAATGAAATAGTAATTTCACACCTTTAGCCATCGTATCTGATCATGAAACTTATACAGAATTATATCACTAAATCGTATCCAGTGGTTTGAGCTATGTTTGGTATCTGTTCTATGGTTTTTTTTTCATTATCCTTTAATTGAATAATAATATAAGTCGATGTTTGGTGTAGATCGCGCTTGATGACATGACGAAAAAGTGTTGAGTTTCAATTACACCTGGGAGGGCTGGGTTGGTATGTTTATATAGAAGCAATAAATAAAATTTGTACCTAATTATAATTATCAGGATGATCGGAGTAGAAGGAGGAACATATTTGCATAATCATAATACTTATTAATAGTAATATTGTAAAGGGCGCTTTTAGGGAAACTCAATTAAAAATAATACATAAACTTTTAAACTTGGTGATTGGATTTTAATGTATGAACCAAGTCAGTAAATATTCTTTATATTCGTTTTTATTTTTGCAAAGAAGACCCTGATGAAAACAAAAATATAATCAAATGTCCATACAAAGTTTACTGTGACTTAAAAATCACTGATTTTACATATGTATTTGGTGGATCTCGATGGTGTTATCATACTATAGATATGTCACAAGCGTCAATAATGTACATCTGAAAAGTGAGGTAATTGTCTTACCTCGCAATTAGTTCGCACACCCAAGCTCACGTTAGTAACAATTGATTGAAATAGGTAAAAATGCCGTTATCTGTATTTCGAAAATGCACAATTTGTGTTAATAAAGTAAATATAGCCCAAGGGATAATATTTGATGTTAACGCGTATTTTAGGTTAATTTCATATTTTTGCAAGAAAAAAAGGCGCTATTGCGCCGATTGCGTACCCAATTAGGGAGGGAGATACAGAGAAAGTATATTAAAGCGCCGAGATGATAAGGATAGCGATAGTCAGACCTCCTAGGCCAGGAATCGTTTTCTGACTCCATTTAGTATAGGTATGCCGTATCTATAGTATTTATAACATCATTGGTGGATCTACTGTCAATGCAATTCATGTATGAATTCGAAATTTTAAGACTTTTGTGGAGTAAATCGAAAACGTCCGGGTATTAAGTGGACGACAAAGAAATGAAGTCTGGGCTGTTTATTGTGTGACAATAAGATTATAATGTGATTGTAGGCACTTAGACTGAGGTCAAGCATGTTAGAACAAATGGTCTTTAGCCCTAAATCATCACACGATTCGCTACTCTTAGTTGGGTTATTGTATAGTTTATATTCTTAAGATAATTGGTACTGTAAAACTAACGCTACCGCTGAATGATGAACATAATATACCACTATTAATATCAAACAATACTTCCCTTATCCAATATTTAAAAGTAATACCGAGAAAGTTTTATACATGATTGAATAAACGGCCGTTTTAAATTGTTTGCGTAAGCCTTTTCCTTTACAATTTAAATATTGGATGAGTAATTTGGAAATACTTCATTGTCTCTATGAGAATAATAGCGTTCTACAATTTTCGCATGAATTGTTGATAATACCAGGGTATTAAGCACCAGGGTGCTAAGGTCAACAATTCGCTTTGTTAACGGCACCACTAATGAAATAGTGACGTGCTCTCTTTCTCCGGGCGATAATAAAAAATCTCGGCAAGATTAAATAAACAATTTAAGGAAGTGAATCTCCTCCATAGAACTCTACGAAGAAGATAGTTATACGTAAATAGGGTACACAAAAAGATTTACAATATACATATAAGTACATTACATACCTACTATCTGTGTAAATATTCTTCGACTAAAATATATTTTATACTACACTTGCTTTGTAATGTCTAGTTTCTACCCTAAGAATAGGAGAGAAAGTTGCTCTTTATTCCCTCTCAAATATCCGGGACGTAAGTTTCATTAAACATCTAAAAAATATGGAAATGTATCTAATACAAATGTACTTAATCAGTTGTTATATATTCGTATACTATATATATGTCCCAAGCGTCAAAAATGTACACCCGAAATATGAGATAATTGTCTTACCTCGCAATAGGCTTGTATCCCATTTTTTTTTCGATTTGTTATTTAAAGACGTCACAATAATATAAATATAGGTGAAATAATTACTTCGATAGCATAAAAACTTCTCGAGATATGATAACTTGAAGATCACAATTTTGGACTATCCCGAAAACGCTCCATACAAAAGGCCACCACGTTATGACGTCACACCATGCTATTTTATATGCATTAAATTAGAAATTTGTACGACAGCTATGTTAAATATTGCGTTTATGTAGCCAGTGCCGTAACAAAAGTTATAGTATTATTTATTGTTTCTACAATGATAATATTTATTTTTTATAATTTCATACCTTTAAAATGGACTTTCCCACCAAACTTTGATCGACGATAAAACACGTCGGACATAAGTTATTAAAATTTTAAGATCGCAGATCGTTCTAGTTTTATGTATTTTACGTTACTGATAGAGAGTTTTTATAATTTTGTAACATGGGCAACAAGCCTATTAGTTCGCAATTCACAAGTAAGCCGACGAAATTGACGTTTGTAACAATTGATTGAAATAGGTAAAAATGCGTCTTTGGTATTAAGAAAATGCACAATTTATATTTAGTTTAGTTTCACTGGGCTGTTTCCGCACTTAACGGGACCATTATGCGTGTTTATCTGATCTCACTCCAACCAGTCTCGACATCCCAAAAGATTAGCAGCGTTTGAAGACTGTTGCAGGCTTCTGGGAGCGATGCCGGAGATTGGAGAAGTCGTGCTCTTAATCTGCCTTACCTTATCCTGCATACTGTAAGCACGTGTTGTAGCGTTTCTCCTGCCTCCGATCTTATGCATATAGGGCTGGCTGTCTGTTACACATATAGTGAACAGATTTGTTTAGGGGAACTGTCCCCTAAACAAATCTGTTCACTATATGTGTAACACTATATGTGGCCGGTTATGATATCTATGGCTTTGCGAATGTTGTCCCTTTTCACCTTGATAAGGTTATTGTCAAGCCACCGCAACTGCACTCTTGGTTTGCCTTCATCCTTCACTGTTTCTCCGTTCAGTTAGATGAATTTCCTCGGTTTTATTGCTTAGCCATGTTTTTATCTGGACCTGGGGTATGGGCATGGTATAAGGATAGGGGTTATGGTGTTGTTTTTTAGAGCTTGCACTCCGACTCCGTCGCTACCTGCGACGGCCAGCTCGACGGAAGCCGTCACGGTGGTTGGTATCTTCTGCTTGGGCTGTAGGGCCTCTCTTAACGCGACTACAGTCCCCTCAAACTGGCGGTGTTTGTTGCAGACGGCATAGCTTCTACAACACCAGTTAAAACCTGGGTTACTCCTGGCGTTGGGCACGAGCTTCTGATCTAGGATCACCGCTATTTCATTTATGCTGCCATTAACAAAGCGAATTGTTAATCATACTACCAAGCGTATTGTCAGCCGGTCAGTCAGGTCAAAAATCCTCGAATCTTTTTAGTTCTACCTTCATGCTCCCCACATGCTCGTTTGTCCTCCTCTCATATAAAAAAAAAATAGTTCAAAATCATAGTTCACAAATTATAAGTGATGACGAATTTGTGAACTATGATTTTTACAAGCTTTTATTCGTTCCACAGCGGTGTCTGTAAACAAATCTTGCAAGTTTAGCCCACCTCCCAGTGCCCGATTGCGCTGAAATTTGGCACCCTTTTTTATTTCTCGTGACAATGCCCGGTTGCATAATTGCCGCCATTTTAATCCAATATGGCGGCCGCCACAAGTAGGCGGATTATAATTACATTTCAGATTAACCCTCTGTTACCGGTATCAAATGAAAGGGCTTGATGAGCGAAGCGTAGTAAATAAACGTTTAAATTCTTTATTTAAACGATAAAAAATAATCCAAGCAAATTTTTGTTGGTTTATTCTTGTTATAAAGCTGTGGTGCTAGTTTCGCAGTACTAGTTATGTCGAACTTAATGCAATTTAGTAGGAGATTTAAGAGACATATCGCAACTTATCTTTAACATGTCTCTACTTTTGTCTCTAAATCATTCCGAGACAACAGTCCACGTCAACTTTAAGATGGGATACGGGGTCACATGTCCCGAGATTCGTTTATATTTATTTGTAAAAGATTTTTGATCCATCGAAAGATTTTATGAGATAGTGCCTCATGCAATGTTTCGAAATAAATATCACCAAGTTTGTTAGTACCATGGTAGAAAGACACAAGGTATGTTCTTTCCGTATGTTCCCAACACTACGTCACGTATTTGGTTGTCAAAATCTGTCATTTTCCATTCAAAATACAGCTGATGACGTCAAGTCAAATCATATGACCACATTTGTCGCTAAAGAACATACCATTTATGTATGTTTGTTTATATTTAATTTTCAATTATTTAAAAGTTTTTCTACAATCTGTATATTTCACATGTACTTTTATTATATTTCGCGGGAAAGTACTACTAAAATACTTCAGTATTCGTTACTAAGGCGACGCTCTATGAAACCTTCCCCTGCCAGTTTGCTTCATATCCCCGCTAACTACCCCTCCTCCACCCATTTTATGTTCGTTGTGTGCTTGTTCGGTAATGCACACAGCAAGCGCAACAGGTGCAGCTATCTCCCTCGTTTTATGGATGTGTGCTACTGCCCACCATTAATGCTCTATTTACACAGTGTGAGTGCCACAAGTCAAGTTACTTGCTAATTTTTTGAAGTCGAATATGAGTTTATTTTTGCTACAGTGGCAAAACTCTAAGCTATCGGCAAATCCATTACATTATCTAAGACAGAATGATCTGTTTTAGACAATATAATAAACCTCCATTACATGAATAACATAAAACCTCAGTGGCATTTTGTGCTAGATATTAAGTTCTATTAGTCTTATATGTAAAAAGTAATCATAGTGTGAATATTTTTTACATTATGCACAATATTCGGTTGGCAAGTGGACTGTGTAATTGATACTTTAAACTTGTTTGAAAATTTTCCTGGAATTTCAGGTGTTATCGATTGATATGAGCCAGAGGCTCCATCAAGCTGGCTGTGACTACGTGTGCCCACTGTGAAATACTTTGTAGTGGTAATTTCCGTATTGGCCACAGCGGGGAGAAGGCGCCACGTGCGGCCCTGCGTTCAACCGGGGGCGGGCGCTTTGCGCCGCCCCACAACTGCATATGTAAGTGCATTTCTCATATAGACGAGCGTTGATAACACCGTAAACACACAACTAACAGAATTCATGGCGCTTGTCAAACGTGGGCTCCGGTTGCCATAGATACGACTGTGGAGTGAGATATCGTCCTCCACCTACGTGTTCTACCTGGGTCAGTCTGGCAATAAACGCACGGCATAGACGCTGTGTTGTACGCGTGATATTGCACGATGATCCACCGCGAAACCATAACAAATGTGTTAATATTCGCCATTACTCTTATTTTACTTCGTTTAATTTTGGCAATATTATTGAAAATGCTCCTTCGGTTGTTAATGTTGAAAAAAAATTAAGCGTTTCGAGACAAAATTATCGATTTCCGATTTATTTCGAATATTCGATTTTATTTCTTTAAACACTTAGTTGTGTACTCATTTTAGTTTCGGTTGGAACGTGTTTTTTTTCTATTACCTTTTTTTTCCCGGGGATTTTTTAAAAAATATTGCAACAGCGTTTGGGACTAAATTTAAGTGAAAACAATCAAGATGTGCTACACAAGTATCCAGCGCCGCGCGGCCGGCCATATTATAAGGTTTTATATTTCTCATATTAATGTGTTATTTAGTTGTTGCTTTATTTACAAGTTCTGGCTAAGCGAACTGTTCATGCTACCTACCTGTTGCGCCATGCTACTTCGGCGAATGCTCGCAAAATTGCGTCAATGTTTTTTGTTCCTGCGAGTTATTTTTTAATAAATTTTAAATGTAGATGTTTAATTTTTAATTATTTAAAAGTTTTCATTTACAATGTTTTAATTTTTTATTGTTGATTGACCTATTTTATTTATGTTACTAGAAATAATAATTGTGCTGATATACGAGACCTAGTGGCATGTAAACTACCACAGACGTGCCATAATATGTCTGACAATTATGATGATCAAACGAAAACTACCTAAAACAGAAAAATATCACTAATTTTACAACTGTACATTATTCTGTGACTTGTAGGTACTGGATTACAATTCTATGACTATTGTGCATTTAAGTGGCAGTTACGTAAATATCGACGAGGTAAATGCAAGGCTTTATTCCATAATTCATGCCTTAATAGTAGGTTACTATTGCCATCAAAATCAATGTCCGATGGGCGATATGTATTACTTTTATTTTAAACAGAATGAATTGTGATCCATAAGGGTAAATACTATCTTTAATGTGCTCATGAAAATATGTGAAAAATAAAATTATTCTGTGAAAGAATATGTTTTTGAGCCTACAGGTGAAAATTCGTGGCTTTTCAGTTTTACGTTAAAATTTAGTTTTTAATTTATAAGGTCAAAGAGGTCTTAATCTCAAAATAAATTATTTTTCCCAAAATGTTGCAAAATGAATAATTCACAATACTCGATATAAAAAATGGAATATGCTTATACTACGCGCGTCGCTTGATTATAGGACGGTTCTTCTACGCCACAAAATTATTTTATCAATTCATTATTAAAATATGCACGAATAAGTTATAAAAAATAACTTATTATTAGAAATATTTATTTAGCCTTATAGTATCGATCTGCATAATTTGTAACGACCGTGTTGTAAATATCTGGGTTAGCGTTATAATGAAAAAAAAAGGCTATTAAGTAAAATTAAGAACCTATACGAAGAAAATCTAATTTATTATTTGATGTTTAGCCACCAGTTCTTATTAATATTTGTCTTGAGTTCATAATCAGACAAAATCCCTTAAATAATTAAATATAAAAAATCATAATACAAGGTATACTGCTCCGAAAATTATAAAAGGTACTAATTATTTATTCTTACGTACATAATGCATTTAACATACCTTTAAAAAAATATAGTAAGTACTGTACCTTATAGAAAAAAAAATGTCTCAGTACAGTCAAATTTCACTTCGAGGACTAGTGTAATAAACTAGGACTACGTCGGAATAATAAGTTAATAATTATAAAAACGAAACTTATCACAAAGAAAATGACGTATTTTTCCTCACTAGTCTAACAAGCAAAATGTAACACCGGTTAAGTTAATGCAAAAATGTGAGTAAAAAGCCATCAAATATCAAAAATCAAATAAAATAAAAAATAAGTATCGTATAATTATTTCCTTCCGTCTCGTATGTATGAATATCTTAACAAAAACGAAACTGAAATAATCATACCTCTCTTCCAATTGATATTGTGGAACAAGAAACAGTTGCTAATATCGGGTCTATAGGTAACAAGAAATCCTCCGATTTGTGAAGTCTCTACGTGAGAAATCCGAGCGAACAGATTATAATGTATTGCTCACTCGTGTGTTCTAAGTTTTGAGACAATACATAATGAAAATCGAAACAAAACAAATATGTTTTCGTCTAACTTCGTAAAAATTACGTCAATATAATACAAAACGCAACACACAACACAATATTTCATTTACTTAAAACATGATATATTACAAAATCATGCAGAACACCACGAAGCTGAAAAAAACGAAATGGCCTTAAGGAAATCCCAAATTTAGAATGTTCCTACATAAGTACAGGGAGAAATACCGCGCAAGATTCGGTCGCTCGCAGTCTGTAAGGATTTCGGCCTATATACAAATGGTTAGAGAGCGCATTCGTCAACACCCATGTCGAACCTTACAGATATTGGCTTTTGAATCTAAGGGAATAACTACATCTTGCTGGGCGATTTAGCTACAGTTCCGTTCCTTTTAACCGCTTACAGCATCGTATTCGAAAGATTGCGGCACGTACAGTGCTGGTTGACTATGAACTACTAGAGATGGAGTGCGAAATAATTGGATAATAACGCTAAATCAAATGTTTCGCAGTACAGCACTGAACGCGGCAGAAGACCGCTGAACGCGGCGTAAGAGCGTTGAACGCGGCGGAAGAGCGCTGAACGTGGCAGAAGAGGGCTGAAAGCAGCGATACAGCGCTGACCTAATCACCGCCTATTCCTGCTTGTAGACCGAAGGCTATATAAGCGAAAACATTAAATATTAACAACAAGGTGAATGTGAATTCAATATCGGTTCTGGGAATAATGCTTTACACAAATGTTTTCTGTTCGTATTTACGTTTTATAGAAATGACATCTCTATCTAATCTTTGGGATTTATTATAATTTCAGCAGAATAATGACCGCAACAAAAAATATAGATAAATAATATCTATTTCTTGTTTTCGATTACTGTAAAAATTTAATTAATTTTAGGTTAATATTTAAGTTAAAGAACGTTGTATATTTGCATTAGATGAGATGACGAACATCTGACTTAGATTATCTATGCAATGTAATAAAAATGGCGAGTAAAATACCTTGTCATCACATCAGATCAATCAAAAAACAGAATAAGTACTTAAATTTCTCACAAACTTGGTCATAATTTATTTCCACAGCTACCGATGTTACCACAACATTTTTTTCAATGGGCATCCTTACTGTATTGTTTTTGAAAATACGCAACTTACTGTTGTTAGGATTTCCGCAAATAAAGAAAAGCAAGATTTGTTACTATAAATACCTCAAAAGAAACTTGAAAACCCATTAATCATCAATTACGATTTGCTGAACTTTTTCTAATTCTTGGTCTGTCTCCTTCGGAAGAAGTTATTTTGAGAAGTCCAGAGATAAAAATATTTTGAGATTAAGAAATCTTTGCCTCTGTGTATTGTTGAGTTTTATATCAGGTGATGAAACCTGAGAAATTACATATTATCGATGTATGATGCAATTACAACTAGAAATAGTTAGTTTGGTCTCTTGAGTGCATTGAATACTCTTTAACAAGATGTGTTGTTTGTATTTAGGGCAGTAATCGGCAATAGATTATATTTTCATCTCCGTGCTTCGGAGGGCACGTTAAAGCGTCGGTCCCGTCTGTTGTCATTTCATGACAGTCGTTAAGCCAAGTCAGTGGTCTTTGGCTGGCTTGAAAACACTGGCCTCCGCCAACCCGGACATGTAAATTTTTTTACAATAATGTTAGTAACAATTTTTGTTTTGCTTATTTTTCCGAATTATTATTTTGATAAAGGAATATTATCTGTATTCGCATAGTTATTATACTAAATAAAAATTGATACAAAGTAAAAGTCTGTTGCTGAACATATAATAGATAGGACGCTGAGCAAAGGGGTGGAGGCGCCCGCAATGCAATCGTGAAGGGGGTCGGAAATGCAAGCGTTTCCCCGAGCAAATAAGCCTACAATTTGAAGCTACTCTTTAAAAACTGGATATAACGAAATATCATAAATAATATAATATATATGGCTATAAATCCGTTATTATGTATGTTTTAGGTAAAGTTTATAAAAAATGGCAAGGAAAATTGTTCATGAAATTTCTTGAATTGGCAAATGGCTTTTTACACAAAAAACGGATTTTGTTTAAATTTGGCATGCATTAGAATATGATCTGGATTAACAGATGATATATTTTATTCAGGTACTGTATTGACGCGGGGTGAGGCCGCGGGCTGAAGCTTGTTGTGTACATAATAATACGTACTCGATCACTGGATAAAATTTAAATTTAATTTGAATTTATTTTATATTATTGGTTGATGGTAGCACAGCTTAACTTCCAAAACTCTATTTACTTTACTTGTAGCCGCAAAGCGAATGTGGAATTCTGTCTGGATTCTGATCGATCTCACCTACCCAGTGCCCCTGTCAATCTCGTGTCCATATTAATGTTATATGTATGAGGTCGATCGCAGACGCCATGATGACGTATTATTCAAATGGAACTATTTAAATATCTATTTTGGCTTTATACGTGGTGGTTTCCAAATATCCTTTGCCGACGATAAACCGAAACGGGATTAGTTCGCTGAGAAATCAATGAAGAGATTGTCTAGAATAAATCCGTACTTATACCAAATAGTTTCAATTGACAACATTGATGAATGAGAATAGTTTCGATGTTATGTTCTGATATAGGTGCACGGTTTTCATTTACTTGTGTCTTGATTATTGATGTTTCTTTGTTTTTGTTTAGATTTCCACCAGATGGTTTATTGACAACCGTAAACTCTAAGCATGATGTAGCGGTAGATGCCGAGCCGCACATCATCGCGCCGGATCCGTTCGCATCAGACGATTGCTTTGATGAGTTGTCACCGGATCATCTGTTCCTGCTGACCCCGTGAGTACTAATACGTAAGATTTACCGTATATTTAAATTTATATTAAAATAATTGCGGCATATACACACGTATACTGTATCCCCATGTAGACAGAATTCACTGCGGGATACACCAAAAATGCAGTGGACAGTGAAGTTTTTACTGTAGTCTCGGAGGAAACTACTGCTGCCTTGGAACTTGTTTCGCATTTAGCCAGAAAAAAAATATTGGAGTATCATAGAGTAGTATGTACGCAAGTTGAAAATAGAATAAACAAAAAGAAATATTAGCAAACTTTTACTGTTTGTTAATAAAACAAGAATTAAAATGTTTATTTACTGCATTTTGCAACCTATCCGCGCCTAATCCGTCTGGACGGACAATGTGCGAGGTTTCATAAGATTTAATATAAGAATTTTATAATTCGTTTCATTCGGTTCGTTCGGCACGCTTGGCTCGGATACATGTGCGTTCCCCTTTAAAAAGATTTGGCGTGACAGGTAACAAGTATGTCAGATTGACATTGCACAGCACGTGACGTGTTCAGAGCGTTAGGTGGCACTCGGCAGATACGGCACAGACAATAGCTTTGATATCGAACAACAATATATGACCCGGCATGCATAGATGCTCTCAGACAAACTACCGAGTGCTACGAAGTTATAATACACTGTGACGATACCACGTCTTGGAAATTTTCGATAGACCTAGTTCTATCTTTCTACTTCTAGGTTCTGACAATGGTAATGCATTTTTTTAAATTTCGTTATTGGTATGATATAGTAAAGAGATTCTTCCGTATTTATTAGCGTCCCATTGATTTTCAGCCGTAAACGTAAATGATTTAGACTTTTAACAAAAATAAGTACACATGATTTATTTTTTATACTGCCTTTAATAGGTGTTAATCTAGTATTTACATAAAGAAGAATTAAAAAGTTTAATTGCTACGTTTTGTGTAATTTTTGTGTGCCCTTTCATTTGATAACCATAATCATAATTAGGGAAATTATTAATCGCCGTTGTGAGGCGACCGCCATATTGAAACGGCGGCATTGAGGTAGTCATGCATTGTCACGTGAACCCAACAATATACGAGTAGGCCTTAAAAGAAATAAAATGGTACAAAATTTAATTTTGTATACAAATTTTCGTTGTATTGATTGAGTTTGTAGTCTGTGAGCAAAAACAAAATATTGTCGAATATTGATTTTTTTGTTGACAATGAACAGGAAATCTACTATCGATCGCTAGAATTAATACGACACACCACGCCGCTTCATAACTTACTTATTTAGTGTAAATACTACGTGTATCGAGCGAAACTGGAAGCGTGTGGAAGTTATGTAACGATGAAAAGTGCAGCAGATCCCAAAAAATATGTTATTTTATAAACCACAATGTAAACACAAAATTAAGGGTAACAAAAGACTTAATGCTAACAGCGGAACGCACTTAATACTCTACCAGTTAACCTTTGGACAGAATTCGACGGTCCCTACGTATAAAGCGACATGTCATTTCAGACACGTCTGCTTATACTACGATATAGTAATTAAAGAATATTATTATTGGACACATGAGTTAATTTCTTACTTTTTAATTATATACAATCAATAAAATAAAAAAGAAAATGTTTTTTAAGGGCTATCTATAGCAATTTATGCAACAAAAAAAATTGCCTATTTTGACATGTCGCTTTATACGTAGAGACCGTCGACTGATATCCAAAAAGCTCGGGTTGTTAAAAAGGGTGCGGAGGTTTCTCGCGCCGGACCAACTGTGTCTTCTATATAAAATACAAGTTCAGACCTGTGTGGAGCGGCGAGCTGTCTGAATAATTGACGATGAAGAGACCATCAGGAACCTTGAAACAATTCAACTCCTCAGGGATATTGGGCCACTTAGCGTCTCTACTGCCTATTGTTTTCCCCTATCTCACCCTCTCTTTTCGTCAAATAACCTCACGTGCTGGCTTACGATCTCATAGTTTCACTGTTGCGAACATTCCCTCGCGTACTACGAGGGGAGGTCAATAAGTTCGCGGAATGAGAGAGAAGGAGGTTGAAATTAAACACCAAATTATTTTTCCTTTTCAATATATTCTCCTTTAACCCTAATACATTTTTCGGATCTCTCAAATAGCTTGTTTATACCATCGAAAAAAAATGATTTGTCTTTGGTGTCAAAATAGGCCGAAATTGCCGACTTGACTTCATCATCGTCGTCAAATTTCTTTCCACGCAGCTCTTTCTTCATTTTTGGAAATAAATAATAGTCACTGGGGGCCAAGTCTGGACTGTATGGTGGGTGGTTTAATTGTTCAAAGCCGCATCGGTGAATGGCAGCCGTCGCAACATGGCACGTGTGGACGGGTGCATTGTCGTGCAAAAGGAGCACACCTTTTGACAGTTTTCCTCTTCTTTTTTTCTTAATGGCTTCTTTCAATCTTTCCAGTAAAGAAGCGTAGTACTGTCCCGTTATAGTCGCACCACGTTCTTTATAATCGATCAGTAAAATACCTTCTGTATCCCAAAAGATAGTCGCCATGATCTTTCCGGCCGATTGTGACACTTTGAACTTCTTTGGAGGAGGTGTGCCTTTTTTATGCCACTGCATCGACTCTTGCTTCGACTCAGGTTCATAGTGGTGAACCCAGGTTTCATCTCCAGTAACAATCCGGGCCATAACTTCTTCCTTTCTCTCTCCACAGAGCTCCAGAAACTGGTGAGAGCACTCGACACGCTCGCGTTTTTGAAGTGGCGTGAGCATTCTCGGAACCCATCTTGCACTGACTTTAGTCATCCCAAGATGATGATGTAGGATATTTAAAATACTTGATTCGGATACTCCAACCATTGCTGCAAGTTGCTTCTTCTTCAGTCGGGCATCTTCCAATACAAGTTTTTCTACTTTTTCGACGATTTCCGGTGTGGTGGCCTCAATTGGCCGTCCGGAGCGGGGGTCGTCTTCAATGGACTCCCTTCCTTGTTTGAAAAGACCATGCCACTTGTAAACCATGGTTTTACCAGGGGCAGAGTCCGCGTAAACCGCTAACAGCTCTTGAAAAATCGTCTGAGCGGATTTTCCTTGCTTGGTAAGAAACTTAATAACGGCACGGTGTTCAATTTTCTCCATACTGGCTGACTTCTTCCCGATTTAGTTGTTTGCAGGTCGATAACTCAAAAGTTAATGACACGATTAGGTTCAAACTTGGTATATATACTCTTAATGAGGTGCTTAACTAGTGCCTACCTGGACGGGTAAATTTATCCCCATCAACCCCTCCATTCCGCGAACTTATTGGCCTCCCCTCGTAAATAAAATCGGCAACTCACACCTTTGTCGTATCATTAAAAAGTGGAACGCACTGCCGGTGTTTTCTCCTTCTTATAATATCCTTCAAGAAGCGTGAAGAAGCATCTTGCAGGCAGCAGCTGGCAGGATACTAAGTACTCTTGTCCGTTGTCCATGCGATTTGGGCTCCTCTTATCACTTAACATCAGGGGACGTGAAGTCTTTATGCCGAGCTGTTATAAGAACGAAGATATACAAGAATATAAAATTATATAAACTTGTTATATAAAATACATTATTATTTAATTAAATACATAAATAATATACAAAAGTTAAAAATGAAAAAGTATGCTATAAGACGATGACGGATAGTGTTTGGACAAATTATTCAACAAATGAGATTGAACATAATTTTTGAAAATGAACTTACTGGGGGACATCTTATGGTAACTCGTTACAGAGTTCTATCTCATACTATTTTTCAAAACAGACACGCGAGCGTGTAACCGCGAGAGGTTTAGCGCAACCTAAGAACGCCCTTAACCAATTTATCCTCCAGTCCCTTTCTGATATCCTCGGTGACTAAGTCTGAAATTGACACATAATTACTACTTACCATAAGGTCGTGTGCTTGTTCGCCACCCTATTAGTATAAAAAAACCATAACAATCAGTGCAAAATAAATAAACTATATACAACTAATACATAAGACTGCTAATTGGGGGCACGTTGGGATGGCATCACTTGATTGTGTCCCGTCCAGTGTCACTTCACAACACAATTCGGTTATTGAGGCATGGACTGGGCATTCTTATTTTTGATCAAAGCAAATCAAAATTGTATAAAAAAAATTAAAAATTTTATCTATTTTTTAGTATTTGTTGTTATAGCGGCAACAGAAATACATCATCTGTGAAATTTATCACGGTTCATGAGATACAACCTGGTGACGGACGGACAGCGGAGCCTTAGTAATAGGGTTCCTTTTTACCCTTCGCGTACGGAACCCTAAAAAGAAAGTAAGGAATATAGGTTGGATCGGCGACCCCTTGCTGTTACTGATCTCCATGAGCGGGGGTGATGGCTTTCTATCAGATGACCCACATGCTCGTTTGCCCCCCTCTCACATAAAAAAAGCTTTTTAGGGTTCAAAGGGTACGCAACCCTTTGGGTACGCAACCCTAAAAAGCGGAACGTTTGGAAACGCTGTAACGACTCCTGGCCCAAGAGAATGTTAAGAAGGGCACAAGTAGTTGTTCTGTGCCAGGAATGAAAACCTAACTAGAAGGAAGTGAAAAGGAAATTTTAATAAATAAAAGTAGATAATTGTTCATGAGAAGTAAAATTTTAAAAAGGAATGGTAGAATAGAAATTGGCATACAATTATGTAAATGTCGATGAGTAGGAATTTTACCTCGCTCCTCGGCATTTCCATAATTGAATAATAGAAATTGCTGTTCATAAACAATTACCTTCTTTTATTTATTAAAGTTCCATTTTCACTGTGTAACTACTTTTCTGCACTAGATTTTTTTGCGGGTAATTGTTATGCGCAGTTGTGCTTCTAAAAATATTTTATAACGTGACATGTTCCTGGGAGGATGTAATGTATAATGATATTGATTCATAATAACACTATCTCGTGTAATTATGGTGCAAGTAATCATTTGAATGCATAAAATTAGTAGAATCTTTGGTTAAAAGTGTTTGAATCTGGGCTGTCGAGTTCTTCCGAAAAGTGCAAAAACAGCGGTAAAAAAATTGCGCTATCGGTTTTACTGTTGAGGTATTACAAATAATGGACGAACAAGAAGATTCCTGACTTTTCGGCATGTTCCGGAAGCGGGGAAAAAGATAAAGAAATAATATAAAGGCGCTCTCGAAAGGACTTTTGTTTCCAGACCCGTAGCCATTTGATAATAACGTCTGCATTCCTTAACAGTCTCCTGGGCTAGGAGTCTTTGCCAAAATAACCGAAAGAGTGGACGGGCCGATCCCCGGCAGTACCCACGTCCTCCGTAATAGTATTGTTATATTCTATTTTGTACTAATTGTAATGTTTTTTATACCAATATGGTGACAACCAATAGGTGAAATACACGACCTTCCTGATGGTAAGCAGTCATTATCTGCCAATTTTATACTTAAAGTCAAAAAGAATATCAGAATGGGATAAGTTGGTCACCGTTCTTATTGATTTTTCCAACGCATTTAATATCGTTGAGCACGATATTCTGCTTGCTATCCTAGAGCCGCTGAATTTGTCATCCTTCGCATTAGACTGTTTCTCATCTTATTTCCGTGATCTACACGTAGCTCGTGGTTTATCTGATTGAAATACCTTCAATACCGGCGCTTCTCAAGGAGGTATCTTGTCACTTTTACAATTTTTTTATATTTGTTAATTTCTTTTCATTCTCGCTTAGTTGCTCTTACCTTTTTTTATCAAAAATATTATTACAAAAATCCTTTTTATTGTCACCAAAGTGCGGCCTAAAGGTACAAATTAAATGAATCTATCGCTATCGCTTAGCGGGCAACATCGATTACTAAGTAGGACTATAAAATTTTGATACAAGACCATTATTTATTTATGTATGGTATTTATTATGATTTCTTTTGTATATATTAAAGTTGCGATTGAATTTTTATTCCATCCTAGCAAAATATAGAGCGAATTTATACATTAATAATTTACAGTTTACAATTTATAATTTACAGAGTTTATGTGAAATTATTATTTTGTTATTATTATTTTATTACTATTAAATCAATTGAATTATACAATAAAAAACAGGGATTTGTTCATCCATACAGATAAAGTACATAGTAGCAATTATTATATAGTTGCGTTGTAGTAAAAAGCCATGCCAGAAATAAAAAAAAAAACTAGCACATTTAAAGAATTTTATTTGAGGTATTAAAAATATTATTAGGTTTAAAAACGTTCAGCATTTTCGTGGAAAGACTTTTGCGTTGTTGATCAGAAAACTTAGAAACCCAAATTGCAGGGACGATTGGCCAAATATTAGACAATAGTCTGTCAGTTTATACTGTCATGCTGGCCTGCGAGTGAGCAAGTAGCGCAATAACTGATCGTCATTTTATTTGCAAAGCAATGTAACCTCAAATATTTAAAAATATGTATCTGAACTTGTTATAGTGTACTAGTATTTTTGCATATGTTTGTAATATTGAGTTTATGAAAAATCACGTATGAATATACCAGTCTAAGCCATTGTTTTTCTGTAAATTCCATGAAACAGCGGGTTTTCATTAATTTTACTGGTATGAAAACCCAGAAAACATTTCAAATTTCGCTATGGAACCGCTAGGTCTTATTCATGATAAACAAGGTAGGTATTTTAGAAATTATAATTCACAATCCAAGAAATACTGAAATACAACAAGTGACAAAAACAATATGAAAAATCGTAAGTGGTTATTTTGAAGTCCAGCGTCGCTCTAAAATTTTTGAACTAAAATTTCGCCATTGTTCTTTTAGCGGTTGTCTAAGTTTTGCCAGAAGGGGAAAAATGTTAGTTCCAATTTAATTATTTTCATCTATTTTTGGTTGATCTGTAAGTGAAAATTTAATGTTCCATTCTGTCAATGTTTCAACATTGAATTCGGCCTGCTGATCCTTAGACCTATGTCAGTAACTCTAGTTCTACTAAGTATGTACTCATTTCTGAGTTTATCATGTAGGAATATTCCGAGCATAGTTCTTTCCATCGCACACTGCGAATGAAGTCCATATTAAGGGCCTGTCTCTGTGCCGTATGTCATCACTTGCTACACACAATGGTCAAAGACTTTAGTCTGTAAACATTCAGTTATATTGTAGATTAGAAGATATTATCCGATTTCCTGAACTCTGCCTATCCAAGTCCAAAATGGATTGGGTGACAGTTCTCTCTCTCGAAGTTGGACCTACCTAAGTGAACTAACTATTCGCCATAGGTAGACATAGTCGTCAACGGCTTCGAGAATGGAGTTTCCAACTGAGATTGGGATGGGCGGTAGTGTGGTCGGTAACATGGACATCCATGTTCATCCCAAGACCCGTACCCATGGGGATGCGAGGTCTTCGGGCATTGTACCCAGATCCTGCAGTGGCCACTATGATATCGGCAAATCGAAGGTGAGTGATATAGTCGCCGTTGATAATAATGGAAGATGTATTTAGGTTCGGAACTGGAAAGAATACGTCTTTCTAGTCCACAAGCTTAAAGACATCTTCCATTGCAGCGGTGAACTGTTTCTGAGAAATAAAATGAAGCGAGGTGTGACTATAGTTTTTCAATACGGTCTTATCACCTAACTTACTAAAAAACAAAACCTTCTGCTCCACAAAAAAAAAAATACACTTCTGCCCCACGTCTGTGACGCTTTGCGCTCAAGGATAACGGGATTAAAACCTTCTGACAGACCTTAAATTCTGGTTAAATACACCTTCCGTTTTCAGAAGTTCATGTGATTCTATCATCTCCACGGTGGAAGTAACGGGTCAATTTCGCTCTTGGTCCAGATGGTGAACAATAAGCAGATTCTGTATATTTGGTGTACCAAATATACAGAAGCTGTGTACAGCTGCCCATAGAAATTCTTAATCCACCTCAAGATCTATGGTAAAGACGAGACAATGTCACCTTTATCGGACTTCAGATACGTCAATTGGGTTTTTGTCTCAGACAGCTTCACGAAAACTTTGGAGCCTTTATTCTACTCGATTGGCTTTTGAATGATCTTTCTTTCAATGAGCTTTCTTCATTAAAGCGGAGAGTGTCACGACGAAACTGAATTGTACCTGTTTCGCCGCCGAGAGGCGGACGCATCAGCGGAATACTGCAATCTCATTTCTCGTCGATAGTCTTACTTATATATTTACTTATTTTTCTTAATGTTTTTAAATGTGAGAACATATTTAAAAGCATTAAGAAAAGTAAGTAAACATTTATAACGAATCTGGATCGTATCTTAATATCGCAATAAACTGCCTCTCGGCTTATTAATATGGGTAAGTCAGCGAAGGAGGCTATTATTATTATTATTATATTTTATTTATTTCATCAAATCTCTTATCTTATTACATTTTTAAATATATCGATATAAAAAATAAACAAATACATTTAAAAATATAAAAAAACAGGGGCACCCGCCGGTAGCGGAGCGAAGACCCAAGCTACCGGTGGTCAGGGCTCCAGAGTGAGGAATCTCCTCACAATGCGGGCCGTGTCCAGAAGAACCGCCTTTTGTATCCGGCTCTTGACCCAACCGCCAAGCGAGAGCCTCTCGAGGTGACGGTCGAGACTCTTCGCTATAAGACCGTTTACTGATACAACTATCGGAACAATAATCGTTGAGTCCACATGCCACATAGCGGTAACCTCGTGTGCCAAGTCCAAGTACTTAGAAAGTTTCTCTTTCTCAGCCTTAACGAGGTTCTCGTCATGGGAAATGGTAACATCAACGAGAATTGCACGCCTTGTCTCTCGGTCTATTACCACGATATCAGGTCTATTGGCAATTATAGTCCTGTCCGTGATAATAGACCGATCCCAGTAGAGCGTGACATTGCCATTCTCGAGAACTGGTGCTGGTGTGTATTTGTAATACGGTACCTCGGAGTCATATCTAAGAGCAAGTTGCTCGTGTACAATCCTAGCTACTTGGTTATGTCTGTGCAAATACTCGCCGTTAGCAAGATGAGAACAACCGGAAACTATATGCCTGAGTGACTCACCGGGACGGTGGCATGCCCGACATATGTCGACCGTGCCGTCCTTCAGGATATATTTCCGGTAGTTATTCGTCTTGATAACTTCGTCCATAATTGCACAGACAAAAACTTCGGTTTCTCCAAAGAGGTCACCGAAACGTAGCCAGGCGACCAAAGCGAGCGAATCTACATCAGGGCCGTTAAGAGCCCGATAGAAACGCCCGTGTAGCTCCTTGCTCTTCCATATGTCCCCGCGGCTTCGAGTAGTAAACACCAGTGGTTTGCGCCAGTTCTCATTCACTAAGGATAACGGGGTAAGGCCCTTATCTACTGTTACGACATCGCGATGCATCCCACTTTCACAGTGAAGGAAGTATTCCCTGAGACTGCACATCTCCCGGTTATGTAAGTTCTTGGCATTTAAGAAGCCTCGACCCCCTCACTTCCGTGGGATGTACAGTCTCATTACCGATGATCGTGGGTGATGCATGCGATACATCGTTAGCAGCTTTCTGACCTTTACGTCCAGGGTATCCAATTCGGCCTGAGTCCACCTTAGTATGCCGAAAGTGTAGATTAACAGGGGCATAACCCAACCGTTGAAAGCACGCACCTTGTTACCACCTGACAAAAGACTTTTCAGTACTTTTGTCAGTCGTCCAAAGAAACGTTCCGTCACCGATTGTTTTATGTCCCCGCTAGCCAGGCCCAAAGACTCCGCCATACCAAGATATTTGTATGTCTCAACTTCAGAGAGGAATCTGAGGGTCTCTGAGAGTTGTAAACTATCAGAGTCTACAACTCTTCCCTGCTTCACATGGATGACCGCACATTTGTCAACACCAAACTCCATACCGATGGCATTACTGAAATTTTTAGTCACTTTCAGTAATTCCACCAGGTCTGGTTTCTTTGGTGCGAACAATTTGAGGTCATCCATGTATAGCAGATGACAGATGATCTCACCCCCTTTGCGAAGTCGGACTCCTAGCCCTGAATCCCTAAGCAAAGTGCTGAGTGGATTCAGAGCCAGGCAGAACCATAAGGGACTCAGGCTGTCACCCTGGAAAATACCTCGTTCTATCCTTATGGGGGCCGTCGAACCAAGATTAACTCCACCTCCTGGTTGACAAAGGACTGTGGTCCACTGCCCCATACATGAACCAAGGAAGGCGCATAGAGTTGCATCTACTTTATACAATTCCAGCACCCGCCTCAGCCATGAATGAGGCACCGAATCATAGGCCTTTTTATAGTCAATCCAAGCGGTGGAAAGGCTCTTCTTGTTTCGACGGACTTGTTGGCAAATAGTCATATCTATGAGGAGAAGCTCTTTAGTACCACGCGACCCTGCCTTACATCCATTTTGAGCAGGCGCCAAAATAATATGAGCAACAATGTGCTTTGTGATTTTAGATGTCAAAATGGATGTAAGTAGCTTGTACATAGTTGGTAAGCACGTGATGGGTCGGTAGTTTTTAGCTTCCGTGGTACTACCGCTCTTATAGAGCAGGAAGGTAATGCCAGTGGTCATGAAACTTGGGAGAAATCCAGCTACAAGGGCATCTTGGAATTGAGATGCCAGGAGAGCATGTGAGCGACGGAACCATTTGAGCCAGAAGTTGTGCAATCCATCCGGACCTGGAGATTTCCAGTTATGTGCCGAACGGATTACACAACTAACGTCCTGGGAGCTTATGTTTGTAGCTTCCATAGTTCCTATCAAATAACACGCCCTCCCGACTATATCCATCCATTCTCCCTCGGTGTGGCTGACAGGCACCGACCAAATGCTCCGCCAAAATTGTGACGTTTCATCGGCAGTCGGAAGCTGCCCGTCCACCACACAGTTAGTGGGTTTCTCCCAATTTCGGTATACCTTCCTTTCATCACATTGGAAGATACGGTTCTGATAATACCTATCTATCCGCTGCCTATACCGTCGAATACGTCCTGCCCAAGCATAAATTTTCTGCTTCAGGAAGTCAATGCGCTCTGTGACCCAGTGCATATAGTCTTGGGGTTTGATATTAGTCCCCGCGAATGCCTGGTGCACAAAGCGCATGATCCTCGGGCGGTTGTTGCCCGACCTGAAGCAGATTAGCTTGCCGATTAGGGTCCTAGCCGCGTTGATACGCCGCTCGATTCTCAGCTGCCAGATAGGTACATCGACGGCCGTTCGCGGAGCTCTATTACTGTTCGAGAATTTTACCCGAGCTACGCGACAGGTCGCAATGGCTGCACAATAAAGAATCGAGTGGGTATCAACATGATCTTGGCTAGTTTCCAAGTATGAGTCTAGCAAGCGGTCTAAGGACCCCACAAGCGCCATATTTCGTTTATTCACGGGCAGGCGTGGTAGACGCGGTCTTTGAGCAATCGGCATAGATCTGTATATAGAAAGCGCATCATCCAATGCTCTCCTCAATTGCTCATCATTCTGGGTTAGGTCAACGCTTATATTCACACAGTCGTCGTGTACTGGCCTATCCTTCGACTGCGTCAATGCCGAGTGGGAATGACACTCGACATCGCATCAGGGGAGGTTTCGCTTACCTCGTCGACTGTCTGAATAGGTTGCGTTTCCCGACGAAGTCGACGTGTAGCTTCGTCCAGCAAGCGACATCGCTGGATAGCCCTCACTTGATCCGACAGACGTTGTACTGTAACGGTGGCGGTCGGTTCAAGTACCTGGAACAGAGGAAGCATCCGAGCACGGTACGCACTGAGATTAGTCCCCCCCTCCGTTGCCCCAAAGTAGGCGCGCATGACGTTTCCATTTATACTATTAGTCCATCTCATGCGTCGCACTACACCACTGGTAGCGGGGGCCTGTCGCGGGGCAGGGTGCCCCGAAGACCCCAAGCCAGTCGGTAGTGGGGGCCGTCCTCTCCGTCGCGCAGGTCTCGGCGGCGACGGGGGCGGCGGCGGCCCGTCCTCGTCGGTCGACAGGTTGGAAGTCGGAGGTGTCGCGTACTGCTCCTCCGAAGACGTGGAGCTAGACGAGGCGGGCGGTGGTGGTGGGCGTGCGTTTGTGTCTTGTGACTCTTGTCTCCGTCTCAATCTTGTTCGATACATTTTATTGTATGTTATTACATTTTAAGTTATTTTTGTATACAATGTTGTAGTGTATTTGACAGTTTCTGTCAGCTCGTTTCTTTCTCTTCATTGTTGCGAAGTTATAGAAAAGTTGGTTCAATTTTTCAACAAATATAAGTTAGTAACATTTTTTGCACTATGAAATTTCTAAACTGGTCATTTAATGTAATATAAATAGGTAAAAACATAAAATAAAATTTCTCCAACAGAAAAGTACGCGTTGACTTGACAACGTCACTAAATAAAATTATTATTATTATTTTTATTCCAAAAGATCTCTCATTTTATTACATTACTAGCTGTCCCGGCGAACTTCGTACCGCCTAACAATCAATGAATGTCGTGGTACATATTAGCTGACCTAAATTTATGATTTTATAGAATTAAAACAATGAATAGTAGAAAATAATAGAGAAGCTCGATGGCGTCATTGCGCGTGTCTGTCTAATTGAACACGCAAGTTAAGCAACGTCGACCGTAGCCTGTACACGGATGGGTTTATATTACCTCGAGCTCCTCCGTGATTCGAAAGACACGTTAAGCCGTCGGTCCCGGTTGTTATCATTAGCTCATCTTGAGCTCCTCCGTGCTTCGGAAGGCACGTTAAGCCGTCGGTCCCGGTTGTTATCATTAGCTCATCTTGAGCTCCTCCGTGCTTCGGAAGGCACGTTAAGCCATCGGTCCCTGTTGTTATCATTAGCTCATCTTGAGCTCCTCCGTGCTTCGGAAGACACGTTAAGCCGTCGGTCCCGGTTGTTATCATTAGCTCATCTTGAGCTCCTCCGTGCTTCGGAAGGCACGTTAAGCCGTCGGTCCCGGTTGTTATCATTAGCTCATCTTGAGCTCCTCCGTGCTTCGGAAGGCACGTTAAGCCGTCGGTCCCGGTTGTTATCATTAGCTCATCTTGAGCTCCTCCGTGCTTCGGAAGGCACGTTAAGCTGTCGGTCCCGGTTGTTATCATTTAATGACAGTCGTTAAGTTAAGTCAGTGGCCTTTAGGCGGTTCGAAAACACTGGCCTCCGCCAACCCGCAGTTGAGCAGCATGTTGGAGTACGCTCTAAACCCCTTCGGTTGAGGGAAGACCCGTATCCATAAAAACTGAAGATTTCATAAAAATAAAGATTTCCTTATTGTTAAATTTTAAAAAAAAAAACGTTTTGTTTTATTTTTTTTAGTTTTGAAATAGGTTTTATCATTTTGGTGATTTGTAATTGTCATTTCTTTTGATGTTTACTCTGATTTGATTCTTGCGCTCGAACCCCATGGGAAAAGCGTTTTCACCCCTATCGATTTGACATTTTTAAATTTTCATAACAAATCACAGACAACTTTCGCGACATAAAAGTGACACCAATCGATTTGACGTTTTGATATTTGACAACCAATAAATATCGTAATCCCTTTTTCAACTGACACTTTCATTTGTATGGGAAAATGTTTTTTCTTTTATTTTATTTTTTCGAGAATTTTCCAATGTTTTTAAGAGTTATTCTGCTATTCGGGACGGAAACAAATCCAACAAATCAAAAACCATGGCAATCGGTCCAGCCGTTCTCGAGTTATAAGTGTTGTAACAAACACGACTTTCTTTTATATATATAGATATGTATTCAAAATACTTATCGCTCATTGGCTGCAATAAGGTCACAACGTACATTTATGTCGTTGTTGCACGTAAATCATTTTATGTTTGTCCAACCAAATAACATTTAAAATTAATTGCAAAAAATAAAATAAAAAATAACTAGGTCTTCACTTACCAAATAGACGTTCGAAAAATGCATGGCGACTTCGATTGTCGTTGTTGCAGCAAATGAGCGATATATAGATCCATATAAAAATTAAGAATATATTTAAAAACGCCACCGCCACCCACCGGTAATGAGGAATCTCCTCACAACGCGGGCCGTGCCCAGAAGAACCGCCTTCTGTATCCGGCTCTTGATCCAACCGGTAACTGAGAGCCTCTCGAGTTGACGGACGAGACTCTTCAATATAAGACCGTTTACTAACACAGCTATCGGAACAATAATCCTTGAGTTCACATGCCACATGGTGGTAACCTCATGGGCCAAGTCCAAGTATTTGAAAAGATTGGCTTTCTCTGCCTTAATGAGTTTCTCGTCATGGGGAATGGTAACATCAACGAGAATTGCACGCAAAAGGCGTGTAATTCTCGTTGATGATTCCCATTCTGACATCGTGATATTACTATTCTCGAGAACTGGTGCTGGTGTGTACTTTTAATACAGTACCTCGGAGTTGACGAGGCCGTATCTAAGAGCAAGTTGCTGGTGTACAATCCTAGCTACTTGATTGTGTCTGTGCAAGTATTCGCCGTTAGCAAAATGAGAACAACCGGAAACTATATGCCTGAGTGACTCGGCGTGACGGTGGCATGATCGACATAATATGTCGACCTTACCGTCTTTCAGGATATATTTCCGGTAGTTATTTGTCTTTGTTGGCTATTTTATTGTGTTTGTCGGGGGCAGGGTGCCCCGAAGACCTTAAGCCGGCCAGTAGCAGCGGCCGTCCTCCCGCAGGTCTCGGCGGCGACATATTGGAAGTCGGAGGTGTCGCGTATTGCTCTTCTAACGACGTGGAGCTAGACGAGGTGGGCGGTGGTGGCGGGTGCGCGTTTATGTCTTATGTGACGTTTATCTCCGTCTTAATCTTGTTTGGTACATTTTATTCTATGTCAGTTCATTTTTAATTTGTTTTACTACACAATGTTGTAGTACGTTAGTACTATTATTTATACTGTGGTTGTAGTGTAGTACTGCATATATACCTATATTTGACATTTTCTACCAGGTTGCTTCCTTCTTCTCGTTTTCCATTGTTGCCGTGTTATAGAGTAGTTGAATGAATGAACAAATATTAGTTTATCATATTTTTTGCACTATAAAATTTGTAAACTAGTAATTAATTTGACAATATGAGAGGATAAAAAAGATTTTTTCCAACAGAAAAGTACTTGTTGACTGGTGGTCCACCCACTTTTATTATTATTATTCGTTTATGTCACTCTTTAATCTTATTTTATTACATTTTTAAATACAGATATAAAAAAATACATTTCAAAACATAAAAAAACAGGGGCACCCGCCGGTACGTACGGCGGTAACGGTAGCTAAGACCCAAACTATGGTGTTCTGGGCTCCAGATTTAGGAACCTTCTCACGATGCGGGCCGTGTCCATGAGAACCGCCTTTTTCATCTGGTTTTTGATCCAACTGTCGAGTGAGATCCTCTCAAGGTGACGATCAAGGCTCTTCGCTTTAAGACCATTTACTGACACGACAATCGGAACAATAATCATTGAGTCCACATGCCACATGGTGGTAACCTCTTCAAAGTTTTCTTTCAAGTACTTTGAAAGTTTTTCTTTCACGGCCTTAACGAGGTTCTCATCATGGGGAAAGACGACATCGAGAATTACATGGTTCGTCCCCTGGTCTAATACCACGATGTCAGGTCTATTTGCGACAACAGTTCTGTCAGTGGCAATAGACCGCTCCCAGTAGAGCGTGATACTACCGTTCTCGAGAACCGGCGTAGGAACCTACCTGTATTAAGGTACTTCAGAGCTCACGATAAGGCGATATTTTAGAGTAAGTTGCTGGTGTATTATCCTAGCTACTTGATTGTGTCTCTGCAAGTACTCGCCGTTAGCAAGATGAGAATAACTGGAAACAATATGCGTAGTTATTCGTCTTGATAACTTTGTCCGGAATTGCACAGACAAAACCTTCGGTTTTCCCAAAATGGCCACCGAAACGTAGCCATACTACCGACGCGAGCGAGTCTACATCAGACTCAGTAAGAGACCGGTAGAATTAGCTATGCAGTTCCTTGCTCTTTCATATATCCGTGCGGCTTTGAGTGGTAAGTACAGGTGGTTTACAACAATTATCGTTTGCCAAGTATAGTGGCGTCAACAGCTACAAGGTCATGGTGCATCTCACTATCACTGTGTAAATATTCCCTGATATTTCACGACTCGAGATCACGGTTATATAGGTTTTTGGAATTTAAAAAAAACACTTCCGTATTATGTACAATCTCATCACCGATGATCGTGGGTGATGCATACGATACGTCGTCAACACTTTTTGGATCTTTACATCCAGGGCATCCAGTTCGGCCTAAGTCCACCTTAGTATATCGAAGGGATACCACCCTACAACAGACTATTATGGCTTTTGTCAGGCGACCAAAGAATCGACCCATTTCCGATTGTTTTATGTTCGCGCTGGGTATCAAAGACTCCGACAAATTAATCTCATTATTATTTATTCAGTTTTATTGACATATTTTTGACATTTTTAAATATACAGCTTATAAAAAAAATATAAAAGAAAGGGACACCCGTCAGTAGCGAAGAGAGGACCTAAGCTACCGGCGCGGCGGTCAGGACTCCAGAGTGAGGAATCTCCTCACAATGCGGGCCATGTCAAAAAGATCCGCATTCAGTATCTGGTTCTTGACCTAACTGCCAAACAAGAGCCTCTCTAGGTGACGATCGAGGCTCTTCGCTATAAGCCCGTTCACTCTTTCGACTATCGGTACCATAATCGCTGAGTCTACATGGTACATGGCGGTAACCTCGTGGGTCCATTCCAAGTACTTCGAAAGTTTCTTTTTTTGGCCTTCACGAGATTCTGGTCATGAGGAGAGGTGACGTCAATCATTATTATTATATTATATATCTCTTTTTATTCACGGGTCAAGCCCGGTCAATTGATAGGCCTGCGTGGGGATATGGATCCAAAGCGTAGAGGCCCCTTGAAAATCTTAATGTAATGTTGTATACCCGCCGTGACACGCTCCTGGATATATCAATGGAACGATTTATACCCATGAGTAATTCTCGGCAAGCATTGGGGCTATTGCAAAACGTGCTGGAAATTAAATTGCCTATGGAAATGAGTTCTGGGTGGACTAGGTATTGGTCTATTACAGTAGAGTAACCCGCGTCAACACCCGCGTCATAAAAGACGTACAAAAGTTCGTTTATCTCGCAGAATTAAAGTGTCACCATTTTGAAACTTGTCTAAAGTAAGAAAAAAATAAAAGCAATCACAATTAAGAGTGTGTGATTGATTGAATCGAAATAAACATTGACTCAAACCGGGTGCACCCGTGGTTGTGATATTAGGATTGCGGGTGCAACACTATTGACTGTTAGAATTATGATGTAATTTATCACGTTTTAATCATTTAATTTGGTTTTTACGGTAATATACGCTTTGATGATTGGTAATTTATATCTAACAGGTATTTACATGGATAAACATCCCGTTTTGAAAGATACTGTCGAAATTAATTTATTGGGTCAGTTCAACAAAACAGTCATTTTGATGGCAATAAGTATTTGATTGTGAATATTGACGTTTTTGATGAGTAATAAGCGTCAAAACAGTATGCAGTAGTAACAAATACCTACATTGATTTTTATTTTATTTTGTTCCTATGTAGGTATATGTTATTGTGACTTTTACAGTTTAGTCACATAAGTTAGACGTGCTGCACCCGCGTTTGGTTAAGAAATGATTAATACTTTGTCGATTTTTTTCTTATTATTATATTAATTCTAGTTACTTTTTCTAATTAATTAATATTACTTTATAAGGGGGCGTCCATAAATTACGTGAGATGTTTAAGGGGGGGAGGGATCGAGTCAAATCTCATCTAATCTTACGTTGGAGAGAGGGGGGGTCTCGGCAAATATCACGCAATTTTTTTTCTGATGGAAACAAAAAAAAATATACAATTTTGGTCCATTTAATCCAAATTGTACATGCTTAAGATTTAATCTTAAGCGTAATCGTAATACGATTAGATTCTTCACTTTTCGTTCGAAAGAAAATAATTTCATTCATACTCGACGTTATACATCTACTGACTGTCAAACCACCATATTTGTTTTATACCAAATAGCTCAATTTAATCTGAATTTACGGTACAGTGTAGCCCGTCCTTTGTTAAACTTTTATTACACTTATAATTAAACTCTCAGCAATATTGATTACTAGTCTTCCTCTATACTTACTTTACTCTATGTTACTAGTCTTAACTAGTCGTAAATAAAAGCACGAAGCAATTTTTTTTTTCTTTTTACAATAACAATCCAACGCGTTTACGTAAGAAACCCACATTTTGAAAAATCTCACGTGAGATTGGGGGATTTACAATATTATTGTATAATTTATACAATTTTAGAACATTGTCAAATTGGCTTTTTTGTTCAGTAGTTCCCGCGTAAAGCGTTTACAAATGTACATACTGATCGACAATTAAGTATGTAAACTAATCTTTGCAAGCTCTGAATTGGTTTTGATTGATTTTTTATATTCCTTTGACGCCATTAATGTTGCAAGTGTCTATAATCTACGTTGATTGGTTACCATCAGACAGGTCAGGTATAATAAACAAGATAGATTGCAACGATTGTACATTGGTGAGTTCCTACAAGTGAGTTAGATTACCAGATGTAAGAAGATGTTGCGTTAGCAGAGGGGATACCACGTGCGGACATTAGGGCATTACGTCGTCTTCGACGCCAGTTATTGAATTGACGCACAATCCTTTAGTTAAAAAGTTACTCTTGTCTAATATAGAGCAAAGGAAAGATAGCAGTAATTGATCACAATAAAAAAGGACAAAATAGCATTCACATAAAAAAATATTCTCGATGTTATTGTATTATAAAATAATTTAGATCACACTGTGATTGGTGTGAGGGGTGAATGGGTATTATGTAAGAACAGGTTTTTAATAGAAACAAGAAAATAATGTTTTGGGCGAACAACGTTTGGGCCGGGATGGCGGTGGGTTTGTGACGCTGTTGCAACGTGAGTCGGTGTAATAAAGTAAATTAGTAACTAATTACATAATCGTCCTTTTCACCTGTATAGTAGGCTTTGTTCCATAACATTCTTTTAGGTTAGGACCACAATGTATGTAGAATACAGCTTATAACTTTGAAATGAACAATTATTTTGACTACGCTAGTTTTGCACAAAGAAAAATTTTGATAAAAATGTATGGATTAAATAAAGTTTACACGCTAAATAATAAATCATACAACTTGTGACGTTAGGTCTTCAGACTTTTGTGTTATATTCGAAGACTAGCAGCCCACCCATGCTACGCTGTGACTCAATCTTCCCGTTCTTATCTCATTGCAATGGATATCCCCGTACACACCTTATCCTGACGATTTTATCGTCACCTGCGGAAGGTGTTTGGTATTAAAATAAAGAGCTTGATGAGGCCATTCCCAAAATATACGATACATATAGTAAAATACTCAAGCATTTTCAAGCACGAAAAAAAGATATTCATACCCCTGTTCACCCACTTAGGGGTTGAATATCGAAAAATCGTGAAATACGTGTTTATTTATTTTCTTTTAGGACTACATTTACAAACTGTCAAGCCGAAATGCTCATTTGATATTTTTTCCCCATACAAAGTTTAGTACCCTCAAGAGATCGAATTTTAGAAATTATTGAATTAGAGTTTTTTTTAAATACTAAATGACCCGATGAACTTTGTTTCACCTACATCTATCTACTTAATAAATATATACGATCTAAGATCTGTGTCTCTTTAAGAAGAGCCTACCCTGTGTGCCCGAACCTGGAGGATGTGCCATTGCAAGACATAAGTATGTTTCCTAACTTGCCGCTTTCCATAAAATTTAACAATACCAGCTTAAATGACTGTCTTGCAGTTTGCTTGCGATGTTCGAGAATTCCTGACGCGGTCCTTCTGCGAAACCTCGCGCATACTGCGCAGCATATTCAACTCCATGAAAGACAACACCTGTACGTGTCGCTCAAGTATTAGGCTTGTATACCATTTTTTTGGAGTCACAGATGACACTAGTTACCTCAAGCCACTCAGTCCAAGCTATTGAAATCTCGCAGTCGATGCTATCCGATGATCGAAGAACAGATCCCAAGTATTTAAACCGTCCGTGCATTCGACCATATTCTTATGTGCTTGGTCGTGGGATCTGTTGTTTTGCAGCCCAAGTACTCGATCTTTCCCGTATTCGTATTCAGGCCATAGTTCTCAAGTGACCATTAATTCACTCATCGCACCAACTGCCCTCTATCCGCATCCGCCAGTGCAATTATATCAGCATACATGAATACCCGTCAACCCACCCCACAGAGCTGGTCCATGTGGATCCATGATACTACTTGACAATTCGTCTAATACCACGAATGTCTAATATATAAGAATATGCCTAATATGAACAAAAACAGACTAAGGACTGATCGCTGGTGGACACCGACGTTAATGGGAATTTTGTCTCTCCGACAGAGGTCTAAACTATGGATTTGGAATTTAGGTACATGTCTCGGGTGATGTCGATATAAATCCCTTGCAGCCCTTTAGACTTCAGTAAAGAAAGTTCTCGGCAAAGAATTTTTTGACTAAACGACAAAAGTGAATTAATTAAAATTAATGTGAATTACAGATTTAGGTACTTTACTTCAGAATAAATAATGAGGATCCGTTTTATTTTGTAACATCACTTTGGTTAACATGACAGACCTATATAATGTGATGTTGATCTTACCATATGCAAAGTTATACAACTCTATGTGAATCCACAAACCTCGTTCTGTTCAGCCCTCATTTTCTAGTACTATTTGACTTGAATTGCTGACACAGGTTACAATTGCAATAATTTTTGTAATTTACAATGCTAGTGTTTATGAAATTTGCAGATTTCTATTATTTATTCTTAAGTACTGTACAAAGTATGATTAATTAAATAAACAGTCACTAAACAATTTCAACTCCATTCTTGACGTCTATTATGTTGTGTCATTTCTGAGAAAGTCATAGTCTTGTGCGGGGATCGAAACCGCGACCTCGGAGTCAAAGTGGCCATTGCTACCCTTTCGACCACCGAGCTCGTCGAGTTATGAATTATTATTGTTATTAGTATTTTCCATAATTTTACATTGCTCATACCTTATGTTTACTACCGGGTTTACATAACTACAACTAACAACGTCATTTAAGTAATTTTCAATGAAAATTTGTATTATTTGTAAATTTTCTCCAAGTACATTTTTTATGTTGTTCGACTAATACTCGGTAACTTGTCAAGTCTATTTAGCTGTGATAGGTTTCCTTTTAAATTAATTATATATGTTACAGTCAAAACTCAACCGGACAAAGTCACTTTTTACTGAAAAAATCTGGCAAAATGTTTTTGATCAACGTCCTCAGTCGAAAACAATTTGACCGATTCTTTTTAGTCAAAAATGGTTCTAGTTGGTCAAAAGTGTTTGTCTGATTTAAAATTCAGACTATCTATATAATATGTTATAGTCACTACCCAAAATCTCGCCGCTCGTAAGTTTGACTAGTTAAACCTAGAGTACCCCGAGTCCCTCTCAAGTTTTTTTTAAAAACTTAACTTAACCTAATCAACGTCCTCAGTCAAAAATACTCTCGACTCCATAAGTTAGTTAAAAGTGGTTTTGACTGATTATGTGTTTTGACGTGTTGTAACATATATACTACTGCCGTGAATATTTTCACCATATCTATGTATAACAACCCTTTACGTATAACGACACTTGACTCGAAACGAAGTTAACACTTTAAAGCTCAATATTTCACAAACGGAGCAATGAATCTTAAATGGTTTTCACACACTCGCAATATTATATATAATATTACGGCTCCTCACTTCCAGAATACACCCCTTACTGTCGCCAAAAGTATTGGGATTCTAGGAGTTGAAATCTCCAGCGACGTCCAGTTTCGTTGTCACCTGGAGGGGAAGGTCAAGCTGGCGTCGAAGAAACTAGGTGTGCTCAATAGGGCCAAGCAGTACTTCAATCCGCGGCAAAGGCTTCTGCTCTACAAAGCTCAAGTGCGGCCGCATATGGAGTACTGTTGCCATCTGTGGGCGGGAGCGCCTAGATACCAGCTTGCACCTTGTGACTCGATTCAGAGGCGTGCTGTGAGGATTGTTGACGATCCCAAACTGACAGACGGTTTGGAACCTTTAAGTCTGAGGAGGGATTTTGCGTCCCTTTGTGTGTTCTATCGTTTGTATTAGTCCATTCAAAAAGTCCATAGGATGACACATAGATGGCGTTGCTAGAAATTTTTCCATATGTTTTTTATTTAGTACTAACCTTCAAACGATACGTGTATAAATTTGACAGCAATCTGACTATTAATTCGTAAGTTATAAAATTTTGTGTGAAGCAACTTTTGTTATTGAAAAAAAAATGGAAAAAAGTTAATTTCGAGTTTTGATAAAGCATTACTTTTTGATGAAAAAAATGCAGTGGAAACCAAACAATGGCTTAATAAACATTATCCGAACTCTGCTCCATCGACGCAAATAGTAGAGAAGTGAATTCCTGAATTTAAACGTGGTCGTACCAGCACAAATGATACAGAACGTAGTGGACGCCCAAATGAGGCCGATATTCCAGAAAACATAAAAAAAATCCACAAATTGGTTATGAACGATCGCAAATTGAAGGTGCACGAGCTAGCTGACATTGTAATGATATTATGTATGATAGATGGTAGTGTTATTACCTATTTACACGAACATTTGGGCATGCGAAAGCTTTGTGCAAAGTGGGTGCCGCGTGAGCTCACAGTCAACCCAAAAACAACAACGCATTGATGCTTCAGAGAAGTGTTTGGCGATGTTAAACCGCAATAAAATGGAGTTCTATCATCGATATGTGACAATGGATGAAACATGGCTTCACTGTTACACACCAGAATCCAAAAGACAGTCAGCTGAGTGGACAGCAGTCGACGAACCGAATCCAAAGGGAGCAAAGACGCAACAGTCGGCGGGTAAGGTGAAGGCGTCTGTATTTTGGAATGCGAACGGAATAATATTCATCGACTATCTCCAAAAAGGAACCACCATCAACAGCGGCTATTCCTGTGCACTTTTGGATAGATTGAAGGCTGCAATCGCAAAGAAACGGCCATATTTGCAAAGGAAAAAAGTTTTGTTTCACCAAGACAATGCACCGTGTCACAAATCGATGAAAACGATGGCATAATTTTATGAATTGAACTTCGAATTGCTTATCCACCTACCGTATTCTCCAGATTTAGCCCCCAGCGACTTTTTCCTGTTTTCAGATCTCAAGAGAATACTTGCTGGAAAGAAATTTAAGTCCAGTGATGAAGTGATCGCTGAATCTGGGGCCTATTTTGACGATAAAGAGAAATCGTACTGTAAAAGTGGTATCGAAAAGTTGCAAAATCGCTATAATCGTTGTATCGCCCTCGAAGGCAACTATGTTGAATAATAAAATCAAGTTTTGTCAAAATTTAGTTTTTTTCTTACTTATCCTACGGACTTATTGAATGACCTTACAATGGGGTGTGTTCAGAGGAGTTGTTTGACATGATGCCCACGGCCTCCTTTTACAGTCGCACCGCTCGCCATCGACAGGGAATTCATCCTCACACATTGGAGCCTATGTGGTCGCGTACCGTGCGGTTCCAGAGAAGTTTTCTCCCGCGTACGGTTAAGCTGTGGAATGAACTGCCTGTCGAGGTTTTCTCAGGAGACTACAGCATGGGGTTCTTCAAAAAGGGCGTGAAGAGGTTTTTACAGGGTCGGGAACGCGCGTGTGATGCCCCTGGTGTTACAGGCGTTCATAGGCTACGGTAACTGCTTTCCATCAGGCGGGCCGTATGCTTGTTTGCCACTTTAGTGGTATAAAAAAAAAAAAATTATTAAACGATTTTATTTAGCTTGCCCAGTTGCACTGTTTGTTTATATTTTTTGGTCAAATCTAGTAATTGAAATTTGATCCCCTTCCTGTTGACAGATTGATCTGAAATTTGGTACAAACCTTTAGTTCTAGTGACAATACAATAAAATAAAATCTGTTGTTTCTTTATAAATCAAAAATGGCCGCCGCTACAAAATGGCGGTTTACAAATTTTGTCACGACTACCTCAATATGCGTATCAAATGAAAGGGCTTGACTAGTAGAACACAATTCACGATGAAAAATATTAAAATCCAAGATGGCCGTCAACAAAATGGCCGATTACATATTTTCTCACAACCCAGTCACTATGGGTATCTAATGAAAGGGCTTGACTAGTAGAACACAGTTCACGATGAATATTATAATAAAATCCAAGATGGCCGTCAACATAATGGCCGGTTACATTATTTTCTCAATTTCCAATATGGGTATCACATTAATACAAGAGAAATTTAAAAGTAAAAAGAGTAATTATAACGACAAAAGTCAAATTTAAACTTAATAGAATGAGAAGTAGTATGTAATGAAATTAGAAACCAAAAAGTTGAAAATAAAAATTATGTAAAAAAACTTTTAATTTAAACGGTTTTATTGAAAATAATGTACTAAAAGCTAAAAAATAATTATGTCCTGAGTTCGTTATGGTTCTGCCTAGCCCTCAACGCACTTAGCACTGTTAAGGGATTCAGGGCTAGGTATCCGACTTCGTAGAGGGGGTGAGATCATTTCTCATCTGCTGTACATGGATGACCTCAAATTGTTTGCAGCAAACAAGCCAGACCTGGAGTTGCTGAAAATAACCGAAACTTTCAGCAGCGCCATTGGCATGGAGTTTGGTGTCCGCAAATGTGCGGTCATACATGTAGAGCGGGGTAGGGTTATAAATTCTGATAGTTTACAACTCTCAGAGACGATGCTCCTCAGATCTCTTTCTGAAGTCGAAACATACAAATACCTTGGTATGTCGGAGTCTTTGGTTATAAACGGCGGGGACATAAAACAATCGGTGGTGGACCGATTCTTTGGTCGCCTGACAAAAGTCCTGAAAAGTCTATTGTCAGGTGGTAACAAGGGCCTTCAACGGTTGGTTATGCCCCTGCTGGTATACACCTTCGGCATACTAAGGTGGACTCAGACCGAACTGGATGCCCTGGACGTAAAGATCCGAAAACTGCTTACGACGTATCGCATACACAACCCACGATCGTCGGTGATGAGATTGTACATCCCGCGGTCGTGGCTTTTTAAATGCCAAAAACCGACACAACCGTGAGGTGTGCAATCTTATGGAATATTTCCTACACTGTGATAGTGGGATGCATCGCGACGTAGTAGCAGTTGATAAGGGTTTTACACCACTATCCTTGACAAACGTGAATTGGCGCAAACCACCTATGCTCACTATTGCAAGGATATGTGGAAGAGCAAAGAGCTACATGGGCGGTTCTACCGGGCTCTTAACGGACCTGATGTAGACCCGCTCGCATCGGCTACGTTTCGGTGATCTCTTTGGGGAAACCGAAGGTTTTGTCTGTGCAATTATGGACGAAGTTATCAAGACGAATAACTACCGGAAATATATCCTGAAGGACGGTACGGTCGACATTTGTCGAGCATGCCACCGCCCCGGTGAGTCACTCAGGCATATTGTTTCCGGTTGTTCTCATCTTGCTAACGGCGAGCACTTGCACAGGCATAATCAAGTAGCTAGGATGCTCTTAAATATCGCCTTGTGAGCTCTGAGGTACCATACTACAGGTATGCATGCGCCAGTTCTCCAGAACGGTAGTGTCACGCTCCACTGGGAGCGGTCTGACAGGACTATTGTTGCCAATAGACCTGATATTGTGTTAATAGACCGGGAGACGAGTCGTGCAGTTCTCGTTGACGTCACCATTCCCCATGACGAGAACCTCGTGAAGGCCGAAAAAGAGAAACTTTCGAAGTACTTGGACTTGGCCCATGAGGTTACCGCCATGTGGCATGTGGACTCAGCGATAATTGTACCGATAGTTGTAACAGTGAACGGACTTATAGCGAAGAGTCTCGACGTCACCTCGAGAGGCTCTCGCTTGGTGGCTGGGTCAAGAGCCGGATACAAAAGGCGGTTCTTCTGGACACGGCCCGCATTGTGAGGAGATTCCTCACGATGGAGCCCTAACCACCGGTAGCTTGAGTCTTCGCTCCGCTACCGGCGGGTGCCCCCTTTTTATATATTTTTAAATGTATTTTTTTTATAACTATTTATTTAAAAATGTAAAAAAAGTGAGAGAAAATGCCAATAAATGAATAATAATAAATAAATAAATAAATATTTTTTGTAAAATGGAAAAATTCACCTGCCCCCCCTAGGTGGTATCCCACCTGGGGTGAATATTTCCATTTATCAAAAAATATTTATCTGGCAAGTTGGCCAAGACAACTATTTAAATAATAATAATTTAAATAAATATTTCTGGACAATTTACACAGCGCCATCTAGTCCCAAATTAAGCGCAAAGCTTATGTTATGGGTACTAGACAACTGTTAAATGTACTTAAATACATTTTTTTGTAAATACATAGAAAACAACTTATAATACATATAAAAAAAAAGACAAAGTCAAACAGACATGTTCACGCACACAAATGTTTGTCTTGTGCGGGAATCGAATCCGCGACCTCGGGATTCAAAGTGGCCATTGCTAACCATTCGACCACCGAGCTCGTCAAACAAGCTAGATTACAATAATTCTTGACAAGAGTTGACCCACCATCTAATCTTTTACTAACTATAAACAAACACCTCTCGGTTTAATATCTGCTTTGTGGAATTCAAGACATTATGGTAGGTATGTCATTATAGATGGTAGAATAAGGTCATAAGTTAGTTTAGTAACCACCAACTAACTTATGGCAAACTTATTATATTTATTCTAATTCTAATATTTATCAGGCATTTTGATCGTTCGCTTTGATTTCGTTACATATGCATAAGAAAGACTATTTATATTTACAACAATACTGTTAACATCTGATGTGTCCCTAACTGTTCCCGAGGTGAAGAAAAGCTGATATCACTACTTAAAGGCTGACGGGGAGACAAGCCCTGGATTCTTGCAAATCTAAATGACTTGACAATTGAGTAGGATATATTTTATCTGACATTAAAACTATATTTGATTTTGTACTCTCAGATTGATTCAGCTGTGACTCAAAATTTTATTCATTTCTTCACAGAATTTGAGTTGAAGTTGACTGCATAGACTGACTATTTCTTAACACATAAACCAGTATACGGTTTAAACTGACAGAGTTTCACAAAAGGAATTTAGGCTGCTGGTTTTGCAGATTGAAGACTGAATTTTGACTGAGTTTTTTCACCAATAAGAGACTTTTGATTATTATTATCACATTCCTCTTCTTTCTGAACTTTCAAGTTCTTGTTATTAGGATGAAACTTAGCTAACATTAAGTGTTTGTGACTGATATGACTGAGGACAATCTTTGATTACGTCCGTAACTATTGCAGGCTCCCAGTTATAGTTTAAAAGCTTTTAAATTATTACTTTATCCTTTATATCCAAAGAGGGTAAATCTGGCATTGTTTAATTAAGAGTTCGTATCTGAAATTGCGCCGAATTTGTAAAAAAAATCTTAATTTTTCCTTTCGTTTTCCAGAACGTATACATACACTGTATTTGTATTTCATTATATATTATGAAATCCCCTTCTAACTCGTATGAAAGAAACTAATGTGTGCAAATTATAGTTAACTCTTAGATTACACTAAACATGTTACAATATATTTACAAATTATCCAATACGAAATTATTAAATTACAATGTTATTAAATTTAACGAATATTACAATATTATCAAATATTACATTATATCGAATATATGTCAAACTATCATATTAAAATTAATTTACATTACATGTGTAATGTTCTTATCATTTAAAAATTCATCTATGGAATAACAGGCCTTTTCAATTAATAGTTTCGTTTCAATTAATAGTAGAAATCACAGGGTGCTAGGTCGGGGCTATGTGCAGGATGGGAGACGAGTTGTACTTTTTCGGAAGCTAAAAATGACTTTGTTTTGTTGGCCGTGTGTGAAGAAACGTTGACCCGGCTTTTTGGTCGTCTTTCACGAACTTTTTGCGTAAACACCCTGGGTAAACAAATGGTAGAATACCACTCTGCATTATCACTCTTTTGATCTTCAAGTGGAATTATGCAGATGGGACCCGTAGTTGAGAAAAAAAAACGCGATTATTTTTTTACCAACGTTTCTCGCCTGCCTCACTTTTGTTGGCCTGTTCTCATTTTCAAACACCTATTCACAAGATTGCTGTTTTTTTTTCGGGTTCAAAACAATAAATCCACGTTTCGTCTCCTGTGACAATGTCATAAACAGCATTAGAATGTCCATGGTCGTACTTCAGTAGCATCTGTGAGCACCATTCCACGCGAGCCCGCTTCTGCTCCGCTGTCAGTTCATGATCCCGATCCAACCACAACAAAGTTTCTGAACTTTTAATTCTTCGTGTAAATTTTTCTGAATTTGGCTCATACCAATCCCCAATAATCCTCGAATCCGCGGTTCGATCCGAGGGTTTTCTTCAATTAGCTGCTTAACAGTAGCCACCTTATTTTCGTTGACGGCAGTTGAAGGCCGCCCTTTACGAAATTCGTCGTGTAAAGAAGAAACCCGACCTCTCTCAAATTCAGCAAACCATCGCCTCACGGTGCTTAAACAAGGTGCTTCTCTCCCAAAAGCATTTTTAAGACGAGTGGCACAGTCTTGCGGAGAGAGAGAACTTTTAAAATCGTAAAAAAATCATCGCTCTAAATTCTTTTCGACTTGATTCCATTTTCGTTGCGTTTAGTCCGGTCAAATTAGACCAAAAAATAAGCGTAAGGTTACATAAATTCCTATCAAGCTGAAAATTGGTGAAGTCGTTCAAAATATAAATATAAATAAAATTTTAAAGTTCCCCATCATTCCCCTGTATGGAAAAAAAAATATTCAAGTTCCAAGGTAAACAAAATGAGTTTTTCACGATTTTTAGCAAAACGATAAATTTTATCATTAATATACTTTAGACAAAATTGTAGTTCATAAAATTATCTATAAAAAATTGTTTCCTACGAGCCACAGTTTCTGAGATATACCGTTTCAAAAATTTGTAAAAGTTGTAATCGTCATAATATGCATGAGTACGCCACGTTTCCACGCCACCTATGAGGTAGTGTACTTAGCGCGTTTTTTTTAACGTGGTTTCCCCAGTAGGCCTATTCCACGGGTCAGTTGTCATCCTGTTTAATTTGAAACTATACAAAAAATGTATATAAGCAGAGATTGAAAAGATAAAAAGTAAAAAAAAATAGCAATTTAAATTTTAAAAAAGTAGTGAAATTTGATCGTCCGAGTCGTAACTTCCAAATTCTTCTTCTTGTTCTTCTTCTTGATCTTCTTGTTCTTCTTGTTCTTGTTCTTCTTCATCTTCATCCTGAATGCATGTAAACTGCGTTAATGGCGATGTATCGCATGTTGCCTCGTTGGAATCAAACGGATCCTCCACTGTTGGTAATTCAATATTAGAGCACGACCGGCCTTGACAATGCGTACATGCCAGAGAACATAACAGTCCGACTTTTTTGCAACCACATTTAGCACTGCACCCCTTTTTGCAGTTGCAAAAAAATGTGTTCAGCAGTTTTTCCGGCGCAGATGGAAGTAAAGTTTGGACTGGTTCTAATGAATTGTTGACCAACTTCCAACCCCAGTCTGTAGGGTAGCTAATAACCAAGCCACACTTGAACGTGTGGTCTTACGTTTTTGTTATTGATAAACATCTTTAGCTTATTCTGTAGAGTTCTAGGGTATCTATTAGCTAAGCTAAACATAAGTGCCATAAATCTAAGCTAGAATTTGATTTTCGCAATCAAAAAATCCGATGGTAATCGGCTTGAGCTTCGGCGGTTGGCCCCCAGGTCCTAGACATGGCCTTGGCGAGAAGCGCCGACATTAGTACCAAGCGTGAATTTATCCTATTATTAATATGTCTCTACAGCGATTTTCCTGTACTATGGAAAGTCAAAAGTTAGGAGTATTCTGACAAAAATAGAATGCCATATCAGCATTCGAAATCATTTTTATTACTGCGACCAACGAATTGCGACGATTTCCTTGAGCACAGATCGGAAGGCTGTGGCTGACCGGACTTGACGGCCCCTTTTGGGCTCAAGTCTCCCATCAAGTGAAACCGTCAATCACATGAGACTTGTCAAGTGGACTTGATCGTCCATAAGACCCTAGCCACGCACACAATTGAACAGGGGACAGATGTTGTCTCAAGGTTACAATGCCGTATAAATTAAGGGACTGGGTTTCATTTTACTTGATATTCTTATAGTTATAACTTATGTATATTTTATATTATATATAGCGTGGAGAAAGAGACGTATGGCTATAGCTAAAAGCGCAATGGATAAGCTGAAAAAAATATGGAAGAACAGGAACTTAACTAAAGCCACTAAGACCCGGCTCGTAACAACATTAGTCTTCCCCATATTTTTATACGCTGCAGAGACGTGGACTTTACGCGAAGTGGAAAAGAAAAAGATAGACGCTTTAGAGATGTGGTGCTGGAGACGAATGCTCGGAGTATCGTGGACCGAACATCGCACAAATGTCTCCATACTTCAACAACTCGGCATCAAACAGCGACTATCTGCTCTAGTACAATCGCGTATACTAAAATTCTTCGGCCACGTCTCAAGACGCAAAGGTGAATCCATCGAACGCCTGGTGGTTCAGGGTAGAGTCGAGGGTACAAGACCCCGCGGCAGATCTCCCATGCGGTGGACTGACCAGATAAAATCTGCTGTGGGCGGCCCACTGCATGAGTGCACCAGTAGTGCCTCAAATCGGACGAGATGGCGGGATATTGTGAGGCGAGTAACTACAACCCCGAATCCTCCCTCATGACGACCACGACCGCTCTGTCAGGAGCGTAACGAAGAAGAAGAAGAATATTATAAGTGTAAGTTACAATGACCGATAGAAAAATATTTTAACATATATTACAACTATAGAGATGTATATACGTGGCGTACTCATGCATATTATGACGATTACAACTTTTACAAATTTTTGAATCGTTTTATCTCAGAAACTGTAGCTCGTAGGAAAAATAGTATTGATTCATTTTTTTTAGATAATTTTATGATCTACAATTTTGTCTAAGGTATATTTATGATAAAACTTACCGTTTTTCTGAAAATCGCGAAAAACTAATTTTTTTGACCTTTGAACTTTAATATTTTTTTTTCCTCACAGGGGAAAGATGGGGAACTTTCAAATTTTATTTTTAATTATATTTTGAACGATTTCACCAATTTTCAGCTGGGTGGGAATTTATGTACCCTTGAATGTCTAACTTGACCGAACTTTGATGTGTAATAAAAAAACAATTGACAAATGATTTCCCGCCAATTTGTTTTTATTACTAAGAAGGTTGCAAGTCGTTTCAAAAAATATAACATTCGAAATTAAAATAGTTCCGATTAGCTAGAAGTGCAAAACTTTTAGTGTGCCCCATGTATTACTGAACAAGGTAGTTCTACAATTTGCTAATCTTAGTATTATTTCTGTACCGTTTACTGTTAAGAGAGCCAAAGTTATTGATATCTTTTTTATATCGGACTTCTTCTATTTGTTTATCTTCATAGGTTATATCGAGAGTGTCGAAGTTAGAGTTTTTATTTTTGAACGATTATTTTAAGATTGTTATGTCGTAGCCAAGCAACAATAGAACCTAAAGAGTTCTTTATGTCCCTTTCGTATCCAGGAGTATTGTCATCCGTAAATATGGTTGTACAGACATCAGCAAACAAAACCATTGAATGGTTTACACTTTTGAAAGGTAACATTTGATTTATGCTTGAAAAAATAAATCTTATAAGAAAATGATTGTACTGGGACACCCCTTCTTAATCTATACAAATTTATTACAATGTGGAAGACCTTCTTCGTGCGATTGATTCATCATCGTAGATCTGAAACTACCAGAGTAGTCAGTAGGTTATGACCTAGACCAGCAATAAATAAGAAGTGATTTAGAAAATAATCTTAGAGTGCAATAATGCGGTAAAAAATTTGTTTGATAGGGGCAAAAAACAATGTCTTTTGTTTTGAAGTTTCGTATTTACTCTTAAATAAAAATACTGAAAATAATTGTATCATGCCTTTTTTTCATATTTAATCGTTTTTGATATAATATAGGTGTTTGAATGTTTGGTGAAAATATTTCTTTGTTTGATTTATTTATGTCTGTCGAAACTTTTGAAGTTGACTTTAAGAAATTTGCACAGTAGATTACTCTTATGACCTAGATCACCAAGAAGAAATAATTTTTGAAAATTCAATCTCTGGTGTAAAATGTTGTTTTGAAATTTTGTACATAGACTTATTTATAAAAATAACCGTTGCCGACCGTTGAAAAACACCTTCACGCCTTTCTTAAGGAATCCCATATTGTAGATTCCTGAGAATACCTCGGCAGGAAGTTCATTCCACAACTGGGAGTACGTGGAATAAATCTTCTCTGGAACCGCACTGTACAATACTACTTCATTGCGCCAGAAGAAAAGAAAAAAGTTAAACAGTGAAAAACATTAAGTACTAGTGCAAAGGCGGTCTTATCGTCCTTCGATCTTTTCCAGACAACTTTAGGGTAGAGGACAAATAATTTGAAATTAAGGTAGGTGGTGCCGTGCAGATATTATAACTATGCATTACGTGGCATTACTTCTTCTTTAGTCGTCCACTCCTGACAAAGTGGTCGTGGTCACCCATTGTCGCTCCCCATGGCGGTTGCTGCTCCCGCAATCCTTCTCCACCGGTCTCTGTCGGTGGCTTGACGAGCGCAATCTGTCACTGATGTTTTGGTGACTGATTTTATAAAGTCGGTCCATCTGGTTGGCGATCGACCGCGCGCTCTCTTGCCTTCGATGTGTCATTACTATGAGTAATAAATTAGACATACGTACATACTAAATTATATAAATAAATATGCACACAAATACGTAGCGTACTGCGGGTATTACGGTGATATATTTGCAAATTATGATTATTATTAGAAAATAAAAGAAAAATAAAATCACTACAAACTAGCAGTTAAAATCAGTCGTTTATAGAATTGCACATTTCAAGAATTATTCAATTGTAGAATCTGGCATTTACAGAACTGCACATTAAATTGGTCAATTTTGGACTACGTAGTCATTTGTAGAATCGGCCATTAAAACCAAAATAGATAATATTAAAAGAAAGATACTGTATTTTGACAAGAATTTTAAACGAAGCTAGTGATTGAGCATTCTTGATCTCAGATGGTAACGTTTTCCAAAGACGCACTGTATGCGAATAAGAATTTTCCGCCTATGGCGAGCTGCGCGGTTATAGAAGTTTGATAATAATATATAGCTCGAAAACTTAATAATAATAGCATAGTTTCTTTGGGAACTTCTGCAATTTTTCGCTGTGTCGCTCGTCCCTTTCCACCCGGTATATGTTTATTGTGCTCCTAAATAATAAATAAATAAATTACCGGGCCTTAGCCCGGTACAACCAAACTGTTAACAGAAACGTTGTACATGACTTTCGTCTTGTTCATTCTCAGCCCCATGGATCGCGATGCCTGCCGCATTCAGATTTCAGATCGTTCAGTGTTCGACTGCGATCCTCCAGCAATTCTGCCAGTAAGACTACGTCATTGGCAAATCGAAGGTGTAATATGTACTCGCCGTTTACATTGATGTCCCGTGCCTTTCAGTCCTGTCCTCGATATAGCGGCGGTCTACTTGATACTCCAGACAAAACTTAAGTTTCGATGGAGTCGAATGCTTTTTATAGTCTACAAAAGTTAAAAAATAATAGACAACAATACTCGTAGTAAAAGTATTTATATTGCTTACTAACGGCCATGTATGAATTCCTTATGGCGAGTGATCCTAGTAGAAGATAATCTTTCATAAAACTGATGTTTATTATTAGTTATTTAACTATTGTATCGCGACAACAATTTATCTACATAAGAAATAATTTCATTTGCACCTGAGCCAAAAATTTACGATCCTTTTTTTTTTTTTTTTTTTTATTCTACGTCGGGTCGGTCGACAAGCCTACGGCCCGCCTGATGTGAAGCGGTTGCCGTAGCCATATTAATGCTCGCAACATAAAATATCGCTCGCGCGCCGCCACCCCCGCTGCCAACGCAGCATCTCCTTCCTTTCTGGTGACCTCACTCACTCGCAGGAACACAACAACCCTCAAGGGAATTGTTATTTGGCTGCGGTATTCTGTAAGGTGGAGGTACATTCCCCAGTCGGGTAGCTTACAATTACGCTCCCTACCTCTCTTTAAACGTAATGTATGAGCAAGTACTAGAATTTACACCTTAATCTAAAAGGACTTGCAAGTGGTTCTCTTTTTTTCTACTACAATAGCCTATTAGAGGGAATATGACAAATTACAAATTACATCTGTAAAAGTACCAGTAATAGCGAACATGGCCTGCAATGTATGAAAAGTTTTATCAAATCAATATTACTATAATTACTGTTTTACAAATGAAAATTTAATACCCGAGGTTTTCGTTGTGTGATCATGATCAATCTCACGTGAAGTATATCTACTTCAAAAATGAAATCTATACAACGTGTAACTTCAAGTACGCAAAACCTAAAAATAGTTTGTTCAGAATCATGAGTAGAATCAATTCCATAATTTTCATCCATTTTTAAAGTAACTTATTTTGAAAAATAATAATAATTATTTTTAATTGCCGTGTCTATTATTAAATTGCGCTCGACAATCAAGCGAGAAAATGTGAAGTAGGTAAACAAACGTAATACCGCCGCGCCCAAAAAGTCTTAAGCGCCGTCTTAAGAGAAAGCATCGCGTCAATGACGCGTAAGCGCCGCTCTCGGCGGGGCGCTTACGCGTCATTGACGCGATGCTTTCTCTTTAGTATTAATATTTGCCTATCGTAGCCATTGGCGCGTCTTTTTGATAAGAAAAGCGCCACAGAGCTCAGAAACTATTAGAATTATTAGGAAAACAAAAAAGTGTTCATAGATATGAACACTTTTCTCGGAGATCCGAGAAATTTTTTTTTTCGAAATAATTATTTAGATATATCAATTTATAATAATAAAACTCAGTTGGTGTGTTTGAAGTTTCGCGTACTTGGAGTTACACGTTGTTTAGTTATAGATTAAGTCGACCGAGATCATTCATGGGGTTCATGGGATCCTTCATCGGGGCACCGGACCCCAAACTTAATCATTTTTTAGAAATATTAAGTTTATTTTATAAATATTGCAATTTTTTGTCTATTGAACTCCTTTTTTGTACCTCGTGGGTCCAATTTTAATTATTTTACTATTGTTGTGTAATAGATAAGCTGTTTTTTTATTTTCTGCACCAAAATTAGGTACGAAGGAAATAAACCCACCAACAGGGTCTTAAGTAGGCGATTGCTACCAACTCCTTCAGCGAAGTCTCTACTCCGACCTCCATGGAGTGGTGTTCCGCTTTAAGTGATTTTTGGAAATTTGTCCCTTAGTGTTTAAAATGACAGTTGAAAGTGTTTGTAAGGACCTTTGGTTTGAAAGATTTGGAAAAGAATGAGCTCATGGTTCAAAACAGAAGTTTACTGAACGACTCATCATTATCGTCATTGGCTTGTCAGTCATAATAACTAAAGTTTTCTTTCTTCCATTCACCCGTATCAGCCATCATAATTAAAGTTTTCTGTATGACAATTTAAAAATATTGTATTTTCAAGTAGGTAAATCAGAGAGTGAAAGTTTATTTACCTATATGAAACCTATAGCCCTGTATGTATAAAACAAGAAACTGAGTGGCTGATCGTGCTCGATCTGTGTGCGTTGTTATGCACAGCTGTAACGGTCAAGTCGAGAAGCATCAAATTGTGCACAAACGTTCCTGAAATGACGTAAGTGTGTAGAAAGAAATAATTTAAAAAAAAATCAAATAAATAAAAAGATATTTATACTGTTTTTTTACTCGTCTCTATTATCTTGAACAAATTTGCTGTTCCTGAGGAATGAACAACAGTTTGGGACGATAACCGACATTCACGCAGGCAAAGCCTCGGGCGAAAGCTAGTATTGTTATAATTATATAATGATTATTTAAAGCAGGATTTCATCAACCAAAGGGGCATGCCTCCCTAGAGAAATGTCAGGAGGTATATTTACATTTCCGAAAAAAAATTAATGAGTAGGTAAATTAACTGTTCCAAATTGTTGCCATTCAATCACTGCCATATTTTCATGCCCCGTTAAGAGTTAAAAACTCTTAAGGGGGCATGAAAATATTATTTTTGGTTCGGGAGGCTCAGCGAAATAAAGGTTAGGAATCTTGGCTTGAGACGTTCAGTAATTCATAATGTCTTACAAAACGATATTTTTTTAGACAATGAAAATAAAAGCGATCCAATGGAACGCGGCTTCACTTCACCATGGGCATATAGGATAATCTTAGTTATTGTATTTTATTTTGTCTTTACATATACATGTACGATATTGAAATTCAAATATATGACATCGGCCCTTCGCAGGCTCTTTGTCAGAAAATTTGTCGCAGTGATTACCTAGAACTTACACTTCCTCGTAATGTGTAAAGTAGTGTTGTATGAGATTTTTTTATATTATATGTGTCTCCCAGATAACAAATTATAATTAAATTTACCAAATGTTCAAAATGTGATCCATTCTGTAGTATACAAATTCTCACTCTTTTAATAATTTCACTGCCTGTGGATTTCATTGTCCTTGCGTGGTGAATGTTTGAAATAATACGTCTTAGTTCATTTTGCTGCACACTGTCGTACCGCTTCTTGTAAACTAAATATATTTATGTCTTCTTTCAGTAAAACATTCTATCTTCAGTATTTAATATACTTTCCCTCCATGTGGCATAGCCGTGGGACGCCCTGTATATATTTGGCTAATAAATGATGTTCTTACGAAAATATTTCAGACACCTCTATCACATAGCGTTTGTTACCAATATTATTTTACCAGCAGATATCAAACACGTCTTTCCCCTAAACCCTGAGTGTGTCTGGTGACACATAATATAGATGTTTTACGTTAAATTTACGTTATAAAACATGTATTTTGTCATGAATGAGACACTCAGCGTTGTAATGTATAATATTTGCTGGTGGTGAAAACGCTATGAATAAACGACAATGAATGCAAAACCGCGGGAACACCCATCCTTGCTGGTGAGTAAGAGATGGCGCATGACAGGAATGTAGGTACCATAGACTATTCTGGATTATGATTAGATATTATATACATTTTATGGGATCAGTAATGAGTTTAATACATATAATACATGTAATGTAAAACATTCATATTATGACTGCTTTCACAAGGTACGGAGACCGTGCCGTGACCGCGTGTCACTCGGCCACATCTACTACAAACTACAAACACGTTTTGTCACAATATTTTGGCAGAAATGTCAGAACCCTACAAAGTTACGAACACTAGGCGGCGATCGCGCTGACATCATGCACATAACGAAAATGAATGGAATTTAAATTTTGTAAGAAGGTGGTGGATGATAATAGATCAGATGGGCTCTTCGGAGCAGGGTTAGTTTCCGAGATCAGATGAGATCTCATCTATAGGGCCATCCCTATGGAATCCTGCAGGCAGTTCTTAAGATAGTCTAAAATTTAAACTTTATTGATTTGTCAATAGAAAGTAAATAGTATTTAGACTCTAAATACTATTTACTTTCTATTGTATTGATTTGTCAATAGAAAGTAAATAGTATTTAGAGTCTAAATAGTATTTAGAGTCTAAATACTATTTACTTTCTATTGACAAATCAATATAAAACTACAAAAATTCGCCATTTTTACAAGCTTTTATTCACCGAGCCGTCTGCAATCAAATCTTGAAAGTTTTTGACACACTTCTTAGTGTCAAATTGAGCAGAAATGTGGCACACTTGTTTGGTTCTCGTGACAAATTCCAAATCTTTCTACTCCAACCAAAACAGCTTTAGTTCTACCTCAAAATGACACTGCAATGAACTTCTTTGTTTATTTCGTGCTTCGGAAGGCACGATAGGTCGCCGGTCCCGTGCTTTGTCGTTAGATGACAGTCGTCAAGCCGAGTCCCAAAGTGGCCTTTATTTAGGGGGTTGAAAACACTGGCCTCCGCTAACCCGCAGTTGAGCAGCGTAGTTAATATGCTCGAAAGTCCTTCGATTAGGGAGTCCCGTTTCCCAGTAGTGGGTTGACTAAGAATTAGCGACGACTCCTACTCATTTGTTCAATCAGAACTCAAATTCATCGTGAGGCCCAAGGTAGCCGTAGTTTTATCACCGGGACTGCAGTGGACTTCATTGTTCATTGCCTTTTTGGCGGCCGCCGCTGTTGATCCTGACTTCACAGGAGACACACTGGTGGGAATGTGTTGTGGTCTGTCCCGAATAGTTAATTATTCATATTAATTTTTGGTGTTATTTTATCTATCTAACATCAAGATTTTTATTATTCAAAATATATGCATATCTGAGTAAAAATAAGAAAAAAATGTATGTAACATTTTTATTTTTTTAATTTTCGTTACCTATTTTTTATTTCTTTTTTCTTTTCTTTTCTTTTAGGACTGAGGAACCTGACACGATGAATACTAGTGATGATGAACCATCGTCTGGTTTAAATGGAAGACTAAGACCCAGAAAGTCGAATGTCCCGAGTCCACAAACCACCAAGGCGACGCGTAAACCCGAATCTAAGTCTGCTCAGGAAAAACCCAAGCGCATCAGCACCCCGTCCAAAGTGCTACCCAAACCAGATGATCTCGCTAACAAGTCTGACACTTCACCTATCCCTCAACTTCTTTGTCCTTATTGTGATAAAAAATTCGCCGCATCTAAACAAACTATTTCCAAACATGTGCGGCGCATGCATTCTTCGACATCAAAGCAAGACTCTTTCATGGGATGTCTTTTTTGTAACCATACAGAAGCTGAACCAAATGATATTATCCGACACATGGTCGATAGTCACCCCAACCAATACTTCGCTTGTCTGGACTGCCACACCCGGTTTCCATCTACTACTGAATTGGCTGAGCACAAGCTCAATGTTTGTGAAAAGCAAAAGTTGCCGTATCGTAGTAAGTTGCGGCAGAAATCTGGGGCGACAAGGAAGAGCCAGAAGTCGCTCAAGATTGATGGAAAGAGTTTCCGTAATGACGACAAAACATACTCAGATGGTCATGAGTTTAATGGCATCGTTATTTCCTGTGAACTCAAACCATCACATGTACACGATGAAGCCGACATTGAGGATAACATAACAACGAATTTAATTTTGCCGCCCAGCAAGTCCCTAGGAAATAATACAGTGATTGAAAAGAGCGCGGTTATCGTACTAGATGATATACAGTGGAATAAACGAATTCCTACCAACTTCTCGTTTCACAATACAGATGCTGATCAAATACTCTCCCGGCTGGGCGTAGTACACCGGTCGCCCAGGACCGGCGAGTCTACTCGCAGAGACTGGCTTAAAGCTATTGATGATTCTGCCCAAAAATTTGAGAAATGTTTTGATACCAGCTTCTACTCAAAAGTTGCGAGTAATGTTCAAGAAAATCTCGCCAAATTTCTCGATGGATCTTTCAATTTTAATCCTGATCCAGATAGCACAATTAAAACAAGAAAATCTAAGAATAGTGTCGTGATCAATACGGCAGAAGGATTCCCTATTCTCTTGGCTGGCGAACAATTTTCGCGGAACTCCTGCGATGGCTACATGCCGCGCGCTATTGCTCCAAAACATAAGTGGAAATGGGACAACCTAGAATCTGACCGTACTACTCTTAGTGCTGATCAGATTAAGCGCGATTCGCATACTAACAACTGCATCATAACATTGGTGTCCAGTTTGGATATTTGGACGCAGCTATGTATGAGACGAAAGTATGAAGAAATATATAATTATTCACCACTTGGAAAGAAGACTGATAAACAGGCTAATATCGACAAGGAGCTAAAAGAAATACTCGAGAGTAGAGAAATACCGATGTCGTCATCGCAAGTCGCAAAATATACGACTAGACCTGCTCAGCGTGATGACTGTCTTGACTTTCCCAATTCGTTAGGCCTGGCTCCCTCATCACCCAAGTACGATATGTCGCCGGCTGTTTTAAGCGGTGAGTGGGTGCGACCCAGGTGCTACGTATGCTGCGCTTGTGGAGCTCCGACTTCTGACTCACGTGCTCTCTCGGCGCACATGGCAACTCGCCATCCGATTGCGCAAGTACAACATTACGAAGTAGTTGGAGAACTATTGCTAAACGCAGACATTCTTAAACATTTATACGTTCCCCCGAGCCAAATGCATAATAGAACTAGACCATTGCGGGGTTTCAGAGAATGCACTAAATGTAAGAAATCTATAACCCTAGAAGACTTACACCAGCACATGTTGGACTGTGCAGGAGATACGCCAACCGTTCGCAGGAAATGTCGCTATCGCCCTTTCGGTGTACGTAAACGTCGAACCCGCTTGCCTGATAACCGGATACGTAAGAACATTCGCAAGGGTATCAGAAACAGGCAAAATAGACAAAAAGGCCACATGAGGCCAAGACCCAGAAATCGTACAGAGGTTGGGGATGGTAAGTAAAACTGATTCATTTTCCTTATTATTTATCTCTTATCTCTAATTTGTTATTTCTCATGTAAACCGTGAAAAACTCACATCAAATTCTTTTTTCAATATAGCAGCATATGTTACCGAAATTAGTAGTAGTCAGTTTGTATTTTTGTTCAAAGTCCCAAAGAGTGTAACGTTGAATCAATTTTTTACCTAAGATGATTTCTCTCTTCTACTAAACAGCAACGTGTTTTTGAGATTCTTACGCTGTTAGTAGGCAATCTGCACTGTAATCCCCCTCTTCGAGGATGTAATTGCATGGTTATATACTACGATGTTGGTAATAGTAGCAACAGCACTAGATAATGACCTGCCTGTTAAAATATTATTTATATTTTTTAACATATTTGATAATAGTAATAATAATAGTTCATTAGCCGATGCTACATTACTGATAGCGTACGGTTTACACAATGTGAAAATACACGTCATTATTATTACGCTCACATGGTTTAATTATAAAGTGCAATTATTGATTGATAATTATAATATATCGAAATTTCTTTTTTTTTTTGCAGCTGAGACCATACGTAAGATGTTAGCTGACTTACCAGCGAAACGTCATCGCGTAGTGGTAAACCCAACGAATTCAATACTACGACCTCGAAAAAAAATTGATAAGCAAAGAACAAAGTTGTTAATGAAGAGACGCTCATCGGAAGATCCTAAAAATAGGAAATTAAGAACTATAAAAAAAGCCAATAGCTGTATACAAACTGGAACAACTAGTAATGAAAGCCAAAACAAAGTCTTGTCTAATAAAAATGACGATGACAAACCTTTAAAACCGACAATAAAACGTTTACCCACTAAATGTACACGTAAAACAGAAGTTTTAAAACGCAATAACATTTTGAACAGAGTAAAAAGAAAAGTTCAAATAAAAGAAACAAGTTCGTCTAAACAGATAGACGGGCCAAATATGGATGAGAAATGTTCTAAAGACATACAATCAGATCAGTTGTCTATTGATAATACGCCACAGAGAATCGACGTTAATTGTGGGCCTTATAGTACCAGAGAGCATTCAAGTCGTGGTGGATCTAGTAATCGCGACTATCAAATGCCTGGTTGTAGCGGTCAAAGTGGTAATTCTAATAATTCACATGCTCCTATTCAAAATACTCCCATTAGTCACTCGGTTGGTCGTTTCTCTTCTGAATATGAATTACGCGACAAGTATTTGCAATATGAATCAATGTTTTTATTACAACAAGAATGCAATGCAGCTAATCATCATGTTCCAACAGAAGATAGACTGTTATTTGAAAATGAAGAGGCAGTTACGAGACTTGATAAACCGCCTTTACCAGACGATAACAGAGGACACCTTGATCCTGCTTCTGATGCTATGCAGAAAAACAAGGCAAAAATTCGTAAGAAGCTAACTGACTGTATCGCCATGTTGAAAAATAAATTAGGAGAACCGACATGTTTTGCTACGTCTCAAACTCCAGATCAGTGTAATGACTATTCTTTGGATACTGAAGCTCAGTGTGATCCCAGCACAGATAACAGTAGCCTGCATCAAAATGATGCAATTTCAAAACCAGCAGAGGTATTTTCTCGGCATAATTTCAGTTTTGAAAGGAATAATGCTGCCGATACATCTTTTGAATACAATATGCAAAATGAATTTATTTCACCACGACCTACGGATATTCAATTTCCACATGATTTGTCTCAAAGATTAACAAATATTATACCGATAGATGCCGCCTCTACCAAGAAAATACAAAAAGTTCCAAAGCAAAAGGTGAAAGCTAAACGCGAGTCATCTAGACGAAGGGTTTCATCTACACGTCGAACAAATGATTTAATGCAAGCCACTGAGTTACTTAAATCTAATGAAACCTTGCACTCAAACGAATTACTGCAACTATCACCATTTGAATATCTTCCTCAAGTTGTTGCAGCTCAACAAATGCACAATGAACTGTATTATGCTGCATCCTGTCACAGAATTGAGAGCCGCATAAAAGCCGAAAGAGTTCATCAAAGGCATTCTTCTAGTCAACGAATTGTTGTAAATATAAACACAGAGACTGGCAAAAAACGATCATCAGTGGATATACAACCACAAAAGAAAGTGTCTCCGAATCAGTTCCTTGAGATTAATACAGAACCGATTTTACCAAGACCAAAAGCATTGGAGATTTCTCCCCGAAGTAATATTAGTAAGTCAGTAACGTCAACTGACCAAAACCATCCCGAGTCTCACATGATTACTAATTGGCATCAATCTTACTCCAAGCTTCTACCCCAACCCCAGACACAACCTGCACTTCAATCACGGTCTCCCCCTCAGCCGCCTTCCCGGTCTCCGTCTAAGCGGAAATCTCGTTCTCCTCCTCAGCACGCTCGGTCTCCATCTCGTTCTCCTCTGCCTCAATTTTTATGTCAGCAATCTCACTCAGTAGCTCAACTGCAGATGAATTATCAAATGCTACTTCCACCTCCTCCGCCACCACCTCCGCCGCCACCACCACCGCCGCCGCCGCCGCCACCGCCGCCGCCACCGCCGCCGCCACCGCCGCCGCCGCCGCCACCACCACCACCACCACCACCTCCACCACCACCACAGCCAACGCAGTCAATACCTACTCAGGATCTACTACCACTTCCAACTGAGTTTCGCTCGCAATCTGCTAAAAAGTCATGGCAAACGAAGGCCTTTCAGGAAATGAATCAGCAAAAATCGATCAAAACAAACGAAGACCGCAATTTAACTAGAAATGTTACACCAGATGAGTATCCAGAACAGACATTCCGTCACATTTCAAAAGATATACCGCCAGCTCATGCTAGCACTGCCATAGAGCCTCTCATCTCAGTACCTTTAGATTTATCAGGCAAGACTTCTAATGTGGATGACTGTGATAGTGAGTCCAGTAATGAAAACACTTTTATTCCAAATTATGACAATTATGAAACTTTAGATTTATCAAATAAAAATATTGATTTGTCAAGGAATGAAATGACTGATGCAGTTGTTGATTTACGGATCAAGCCAACAACAGACGTGTCAGCGCAACAAGGCTCGTTAGATTTGTGTGCAAACACTGACCAAAATATTAATGATGAAATATGTGTAGAAGAGGAAGTTTCTACACCAACTGATTTGTCGATGAAAGGTAAATCAGATGCTGCGAATTTAATAAATGTTAATTATGATATTCAGGATCTATCTGGTCCGATTAATGTTGGTGCTGATGATAATATACAACCCGTTGCTGATACGCCTACTGATTTATCAGGAAAGATGATCCCATTAACCCCAGCACCTGATACTAGAGAAATTAATATTGATACTCCGATATCGAAGGAGCCCTGCATTTTGGATAAAAGTGACAATATTTCCATGGCTTCATCGAGTAACAAAGATAATGAAACACCATTAGATTCAGTTTCAAACATAAATAACATCACGGATTCACAAACTTTGTTGGAGTCGAAGGAGGATAACGAAAATTGTAATAAAAATGTGTCCAAATCAATATCTTCTCTTGTTCTCGATAAAGGTAATCAACAGAAACCCGTTTATGACCCTACATTGAAGATACCCCAGTATAAAATAAGAACTATGGTATCGACGACCCATACGTCAAATGCCATGCCAATGGAAGAACCAGATGCTAAACATTATACTAATGTAATTTCAATGCCGCCAGTGAGTGTCATTACTTCTACAACTGCCAATATAGCTGTCAGTGAAACCATTACTCACGACCGTTTATATAACTTTCCAAGTACACCTTTTGATGTAACTAGTAGTACAAATACATGCAATTTACCTATGTATACCCTCCCAAGTCTTATATCGACTGCGTTTGTTAGCAAATATGAAAGCACAGTGCCAGTCTATACTTTAGCAAATGCCTGTATTTCGGTAACAAAAGTCGATAAGCCAGGATTAACTAGCTCGCTCTTAAGTATTCCGTCGACTACAATTGCGAGCACTACACCGGTTTATACGTTAGCCGGTACAACAATTGGCGTTCCAATCAACTATGGTGGCATACCTACGTCTCGGTCACCTACTTCACCATCTGTACACACAAATTTTGTGACATCTACATCGATCAATAACAATAATAGCTCAGGAAATGACATAGAAACCAAGATTTCTAGTGCTGATAACAAAAAAAGATTTACAGCAGAAACATCTAATATTTCTGAAAGTTTTGTTGAACATGATCCAGAAACGGCTAGAAAAATTGCTATGTTACCCAAAGAACTAGTGGAGATATTGGGAACAATGCCACCAGATCATAGAAACCAGTTATTGAACGTTCTGCCACAATATGTATCAAATGCAACAACTACATCAAATACCTATGAACACAATATACCCGTTACATCAAATACGCTTACATCTGTGTCGGAAAGTACGACTTTGCCGGTTATGAGTAAACAAATACAGGCAGAAAGTTATCCGATGTCCAATTACGATCAACATAATATGAGCTCACTAGCTGGAACATTATCGTCGTCTTTACATCAATCAACAAATGCGAAATTTAGTACTACGCAACTACGGGATACATATATACCAGAGGTAAAATATACAAGAAACGTTAATGTTTCTCAAAGTCAGTCTACTTTACTATGTGCTACAACGAATTCTTTAGAGGATGAAATGAAACCTTTTAAGAAAGTTCGAAACTCTGAAGATTGTTCGGAAATTGATATAAGAAGCAATCCATCTAATCCACATGTGGACGCGTTATCACACAAGCTATATAGCCAAACTGTCATTGATCTAACTGAAGATGACAACATATCCATTAGTGCATATTCTGTAGAAAAGACAAACGATAATTCACAAACTGCTGTAGCTGTGAGTCAAGGGAAAGTTGCTTCTGAAACTACCGTAATCAAACAAAAAGCTACTAGTGAGAAAACGGCAATTTTGAGAGCCGTACGCATAAAAGCACCTTCAGAAAGACACAAATCGATTTCAACTGATAATAGTCCACCAATAAAGTTGTTAGAACTACAACCTATATCCGGTGAACAAAATAAAGAATTTACACTACCCGAGAAAACGTTAGCCATACAGCAAACTGAAATAAGCAGTACACAACAGCATAACAAAAAGAATATGGATAACGAACTTAGTACTAAAATTTTACCTGAAAAAATAGAAAGGGTTACAGAGATTTTGGAAGATGTTAAGATTCAGCACGAATGGCTATCAGAGCAATTTAAACAAAAAGACAAAAACGGTGATACCATATGTGAAAGCTCTAAACGGGTTTTGGGTGCATATTCCAAAACCGCAAATAATGAACAACTTAAAGAATCTATTCAGAAAGAAGTTTTACGTGACCCCGAAACAGAACTTCAAAGTAAAAGTGGTAACAATAACTGCGCGAGGGATCTTCAAACAAATTATAATACATGCGATGATCCCGATTCAACCTTAAACCAAGAACAAACGATAGAAATTGACGACAAGAAAAGTGCAATAGAACTTAAGAAATCATCTAAAACAACGCAGGAAGAAGAAGATTCTGAAGATGATGTCACATTGGCGGCCATAGTAAAGCAAAGACAGCTTGACGAACAAAATTTTTCTGTAAATTGTGATCCTACTCATAAAAATATACCAAACAATAAGTCTTCTAATGATCGTAAGAAGAAAAGGAAAGATAAAAAGCTAAAAAAAGGTGAAACAAAAGATTACGAGAAAAATCAGTTATCAACAATTAACAGTTGTAACAATTTTTTAAATAGCATTGAGCTCCCAAATGAAAGCTACGAAAGTTACAATGCTAAAGAACAGTTGCCAATCTCCAATATTAAGGAAACCACACATTTACCTAAGATTCAAAACGAAACACGGAAAGAGCAGAATTTTTTAAATCAAAATATGAACGAACAGTCGCATAATGTACACGTCAGGAGATATTCTGTATTGCAAAATAGCGAGGAAGTTGACAAACTCTTGCGCAAATTGCGTATGGAACATGAAAATGAAATTAAACAAAGGAATAAGTTGTCTGAGGATATTAACATTCAAAAAGAAGTCGTTCAAAACACTGAGGTCAACTATTCTCGCCATAACATAGAACAAAAAGCAAATGCGGAAATTAAATCTATCAGTATTCATGACGGTGTAGGTGTAATTGCGAATCGACATATGTACGATAAATATGACGCTTCTTGGAAAAATAATCGCGGAAACCAAAGTATTGAACATAACAATCTGAATGATATATCTAAAAAAACTAAATTGATCGAAAATGTTATTGATAAACCGCCGACCGCCCGTATTTCTGTAGTGCCTAATCAATATGAAGCAAAGGAAGGGCACACAGAAGCAGAACATATTCAATTAGAACATATTCAAGTCTTAGAAGATATTGATAAATGCGATAGTCGAAACCATGATAATATATTGGAGCTATCGGATACCCAAGATTCTATAGCGTTACCTGCTGATAATATGAATACGGATGAAAGTACCTATTCTGAAAGTGCTGAAGGAAATAAAAGAAATAAGAAATATAGCCGTGCTAAAAAATCAAAATATATAGATTTCGGGAATGACTCCTCTCAATGTTCTGAGAAAGACGAATACACCATTCCTTTACGGAGAAGCCGACGGGGTAAATCACTTTTCCTTGATAAAAATATCCCTGAAACAGACTCGACTTTAAATTCTGAAATAATATCAGAGCAAAAGACACCTTTAACGAAAAAGCAATTAATATTTTCTAAACTATTACTTGATGAAGAAAATACAAAACCTAAAGCTCATTCTACTCCAGAAAAAAGGACATCTGAAGATATTCTATCCGAAGAAATAGATGACAGTTTAGAAGAAAGAAAAGATGAGTGCAAAGCTGTAGAAAAAAATAAATCTGCTAAACGAAAGCAAGCGTCGCAGGTAAAACGGAAATGTAAAAAACCTAAATCATTGGAAAGTTCTCAAAATACAGAGGATGATACCGATACGGACAATTCACAAAGTCAACAATTTACAAATGTTCCAGTTACGTCACAGTCTCTAGATGTAAAACATATCAAAAATGAAAATATTGAAACCATTATAGAATCACGTAGAGTAATTGACAAAATCACGATTGATAAGGATGAAAACCATACCAATATTTTTAATGAAACCGTGGATAATATAGAGACAAATAATACAAATTCTAATTCGATATCTTCTGCAGAAAAGCGGAAAATTACGGCACGGGCAGACATACCCCAAAGTTCTAAAGCTAAGAAATTTAAACCAAATAATAAATCAGCAGTCAGTTTAGATGCTCTTAAACATGATGACAGTACCCAAATTACAATCGATGAAAAGAATATTAAGGATCAACCAGATAAAAACTTAGAGAAAAAACATGATACAAATTTAGAAATGCGCATCACATGTTATAATGTGCCAGCAGCAGCAAGACGGACTCGTTCTAAATCAGCCGTCGTTAAATCTTCGGGAGCGTTTTTATATGATCCTTATGACATTGACTTAGATGATATGATTGAAAAGAATGAGCCTACATTTACCAAAAGAGCTAAATGTGGCTCTAAATCAGTTAGCAGTAATATACCTAAGGTGGCATCTACGTCTAAAGATAATTTTTCTAAAGTCCGTAAAGTGGAAACTGTTGTTAGCGGACAGCTTAATGCTTCATCAAAGAAAAATAATAATGTTGAAGTCGATTTTGATAACAGAGGTGCAGACATTTTAAAAGGTCATATTAGTGATTCAGATGACTCTTCGAAGAGCGATGTCCCATTACAAAAATATTTAGAAGAGAAAGAAAAAAGAATATCCGAATTAGATGCGGACAATGATTCAAATAGTAAAGATTATGATGATGATATGGACGGCGATCAGAGTGATTTAAATAGTGATAAATGCAGTACTAGTGGTAGAAAAAGTAGGCGAACGCTAGCAGTATGTAACAATGTCGAAAGTGCGGATGTTCAAAATGAAACAGAGGCTGTTCAAAATGAAACTGCGGAGCAACTTCGATCTGAACAATTTATGGAGAGTTTTGGTTTCTTTTCGGAAAGGAAACCTAGAAAGTCTAACTTGTTAGCTTCTAAAAAAATATCAGAAACATTCCATATTATTGCTAATGAAAGTGATGATGTATATTTTGGTTTTAAAGATCGCAATCCAAAAAAATTGCACAATGAAAATAGAAAATCGGCAGAAGGGGATAGTCATTCTAAAAGTGTACAAAATACGTCTAATAGGAAAGCTACAAAACGTGGGCGTAAAAAGAAATCTTGTGCAAAGCCAGAACCATGTATCTGCAATATATGTAAAAAAGAATTTCGCCGACCAGATAATTATTTAAGACATCAGATGACTTTGCTTCATATTTCAAAACTATCAGAAATAGAATTGAAAATTAAGACATTGCCTATTCACGAAGAACCTAACTATCTGATAGCTTACAAACAGTATCTAGATCGTCTTAAAATATTAACCGATAAACTTAACAAAAAGAGGAAGACTAAAAACAAGAAATTGAAATTGCCATGTATTGAAGAAATTTTAGCTGATTTAAACAAATCTATTAGAGAACAACAACTTGCACAACGAGGACTCAGTCGGGACGAAGCATTATTCCTTGACTGTTGTGAACTTTTGAAAGAGTCGCATAATAATGATCCATCTGCATTAGCTAAAGCTTGTCCTCAATCATCGGCTGCTGATTTAGAAATGATGGAAAGATCAACTACTGAAGATAGATTTGATAATAGAAGTGATGGTGATGTGGATTCTATTACAGCTAAAAATATTCTGGAAAGCGAAGAAGTAAGGAATTTAGAAAATGATTTGATCTCTGGTCTAAAGGAAGCTGCAAATGCGTCACTAAATTCGAAAATTAAGTTTCAACCCATTATTGATACAAGAGAAAATGCGTCACAAGAAACAATAGAATCTTTTCCGAATACCAATATAGGTGAAACTACATACGAGGAAGACTACGAAGTTCCCGGTAAATCACCTGTTAATAAATCTAAGAAACATTTTGAATACAAGGAGAAGATGTACCCGGATATAATTGAAGATATAGATATGTTTGAAGACAAATTTGATAAAATCAAAAGAAAATGCCGATCTCAAGCTGCAGCAGCAAAACAGCCGCAAGTTGTTGTAAAACCAAGTGTCAGGTGAGTGACAGAATTATTATTATTTCCAAATAACGGTATAAGTAGCACATTGTAGAACACAATTACAAATGAAAATTAAAAAAATCCTGTGTTTCTTCATCCTACTATTACTATATGTATATCGAAAACCACTGAAACGGGTTTCGTTGAACATAGCTAAGAAATCTTACACTAAATGAATTGAAGTAGATCCATTCGTTTATGAGGTACAATGATGCATAAAGGCAGTCCCTCGTCCATATCGTGAAGAAGAAGTACTTGAAATAATGAAAATAGGAAATTTCGCAAAGATTGATCATCAAAGGAAGACCTTTCACATAGATCCACAATGTTTATTTCTATTTTCTGTTTCTGAACATTAGGGTATAAATTTCAAAATCATTTGCTAATTAATCCTTTTTTTAAATAGTTATGAATTATATTATAAAGATGTCGATCGAAAAGAAATCGCTAGACCGCTTTAATCATAATAATGTCACTATTAGTTTCTTAGCTTAATGATGTTTATTCTGGAATCAATATCTATTGTAAACATTTCAAAATACACTTGTAAATATACACTTATTTATTGGTATTATCTTTACATGATGGTTTCTGTTCACATGACAACGTATATTTTGATACAAGGTCGGAAAATAGGTTGACGCAAATAAGTAGACAAGTTTAGAACCTGTGTAGTTTTAAACTTCAACGTGTCTGCAATAACCGTTTACGCCTGTGTGTCATATAACGAATTGCAATATAGTTATAAGAAAAAAACTAAATATAACTTACATTTACGTACGATATCATGTTATCGTAAACTGCCAAATAATGTATCGAGATTTGGGTGAGAATAGACAATCTATGCGATTTGCACCTCGTTGATGATATCAGGCCAAATTAGGGATTGCAATCCGGATAACCAGATCTGATATTTCGGCGGCTCCGGCATCATTATGTATTTTGTTTTTAATATAATTAATTAATTATTTTTTTTAACAATATATATATATTGTATGTCTGTTGTTGCAGTCGTAAAGGAAAAAAGAAATCTGAAAAGAAAAAGGGAAGAAAAATTAAGAAGAGTTATCAAGGAACTCATGTGTTGACAAAGGGTGCCCTCAAAGGCTTCGACGGAATCAAAGTATCTATTCCCACTTCTGACATAAATATGTCAGGAATTGTACAACCATCCGAAACTTCATCAAAGAAGAAAAAGAAAACGAGCTCTAAAAAGAAAAGAGACAAAAAGGATTCCGAATCTAGCAGTAAATGCGATAGCGATCATCGTACAAAAGAGAGTAATGTACCCCAGAAAAAAGTAGACGTTTACGAGTTTATGGATAATGAAGATGCAGAGCTATTTGAGTTTAGACCTTCTACATTAATGGAAAGATTTAAAAGCATTAGTAATAAGGATATGCCAAGCACTTCGAAGGCTAAGCCCACTCCCGATGAGGTGGACAATTCCAGTGAAAGTGCTTCTGATGGAGATGACTTTGTATATATGTCAGATGACTATGTTTGTAGTGATGACGAAACTGAAAATAGTTTGATGTCATGTGAGATGGGAAACGGAAAGATTGCCAATGATATAAAGAAGACATCATCGCCTTTAAAAAGGAAAGATGTTGTGGAAAAAAATGCAGTCATGGGAAAAATATTTAAGCATAACGCTGTGAGAGCTGAGAAAAAGACTAATAAGTCCAAAGAATCTGTAAATCCCAAAGCTAATTTAGATCAGTTATTTGACAGCTTACTTGAAGATGAACCTAGCTCTTCTTCAATCAAAAATGATGGTTTGTCTCCAGGAAAGAATAAAACACCATCTCCGAAAGAACACCGTGTATCGCCTTCTAAAGGTGCACCATTGACCATTAAAACTTATGACGATACAGTACTAAGTAAAGATACGAGTCCGCAAAAATATGACGACCTAACAACAGCTACGTCATCCAAAAAACATACTAGAATTACTCCGAATAAGGATTTGAGGTATTCACCAATAAAGTATGATGATTCAATATTATTGAAGAGTTACGACAATCAGGATGATTATAACTCTTCTGGTTCAAAAACTATTGAGGTAGTTACCGACTATGGACGAAGTACGTCTAAAAAGTATGAAATGAATTTATTAAAGGAATGTAAAACGTCATCACTAAAGAAATGTGATATGACTTCAAAAAAAGGTGAGACATTGAAAACGAAAAAGGATTGCGTACCGCCGGAATATACTTCGCCATCGAATAGCGATGGTATAGCATTTAAAAAGTTCGACTCTTCTGATAAATCGCCGACGAGGAAAGAAGATGAAGGGATTAGCACAAGTTATGACTTTGCCGCCGACGTATTTGAGCAATCATCTTTTGAAGATACAGGGGTAGCTAGACAAAGAGCACGCCGAAAGTGCACTGTCGGTAAACAGAACGTGCTGGCTGAAAGCTGGAGTTCCGAATCTGAACCGGACGGATTACCTCCGAGACCAACTAGCGCGGAATCTGTATTAGCCAGCGGAGGGCGTAAGAAAAAAGGAAAGAAAAAGGACGGCCAACAGGTGGCCAGTCGCAAAAATAATCATAAGCAAGCTACATTCAAAAAGCAAGAATTTGAAAGCAGGGTAACTAGTAGTAATCGCAACACATCGAGCAGCGGCGCCAACGCCAGCGCCGCCGGCAGCAGCCACACCGAGGGTTACAGCCCGAGAGAGGGGGGAGCGGCCGCGTGCACCAGCGTGTCGACGGGAGTGCAGGTCTGCCTCGGGCCCCCCGCCTACCCCGGCCCGTCCGGCCAGAAGGGCCGCGCGCGCGCGCCTCCCTACAACTGGGCCTCGGAGGGCGACGACGAGCAGGAGCATCTTCAGCAGCACGGATGGATCGTCGGCGATAGCCATAAAAAATTAGTTACGATGTTAGCACACGCTAAAGGGCGTAAACGTAATAATGATGACAAACGTCATTTGGTTGAGTAAGATTAGCTTTTTTTTAGGTTATATTAATCTTGTAAATATGTTGTATATAATATTCTAGTTCTTTATCAAATGTCATTTTTCGTGACATTCGACCAGATCCATTTTAAATTTAATTCGGTTGAGTTCTGTACATACTGTATATCTTTTATAGCATATTTTAGTTAAATTATAAAGAGCCTACGTGCTGTAAGGACTGTATTTATTTAATTAATTTGTTGAGCAGCCCTTGCAGTATACTAGCTGAATTACTCGAGTGAAACTTTCCAACCACATTTCAGAGTCCTCTCTTTTTATGTACTAATCAATTATTTAACTACCTTGTGTCTATCTATTATAATATATCAATAGATATGTATCATGGCGAGGTCCTGTGTGTGGGCTATGTCTTCACATATCTCGACGTACCTAGATGTTGGATAGGGTCTCGTGTGTCGTCCGTCGTCAACTCATTTCAAACACAATATTTACGTGCACAAGTTAGAAACGGGTAACGATATATTTTAAGATAGTGAGCATTATTCACTATTTCGTGGCAGTTTCAGTAATGGTTACTGATTTATCATACAATGTAGAGTTAAGCGTTCGGGTGCTCGCCGAATAGGCGCTGCGTTGCCCCGTCTTTTGTGTCAACAGTGGCCGGTTAGTCGATGCCAATTTATCTTTGAGGACTTTGTAAGAAATCAAATATATACTTGTGTTCCTTGTCTAATAATAAGCAAATTCTAATTGTAATCAAGATTTATGTATATTATTTGAAATTCGTTGGAGCATATTCAGGGCTGACATTTGTGTAGCGAGTTTGTTTGTAGTGACCGCTTGGGGCTGATAACGTGGTCTGAATGAGTTGTGTATTATTTGAGTCGGTTGATTTGTTAACTATTTTTATATATTAGATATTTTTTTTTGATTAGTCAATATTAACTTGGTATGAAATCTCAATGCATTAGTTATGTTTTATCTAGTCCATTAAAGGAATGTCTTAACACCTCATTATCAGCCTCGGACTATGTGATTTTACGCATGAAGACTTATAATTTTCACAGTTTACACAAGTAATGTTGTTTAGCTTGTGTGTTTCATTGTGTTTTAAATAATGAATGGAATAAAAGAACTTTAATTTCTGAAATAAAAAGCTCAATGTTGAATATCTTGTTTACTTTCATACTTACATTCCTGCAATGATTGACAAAACAGGTATTGATGGATGAACATGGTAGATTTACGATAGTAGTCCAATTTTTATTAATTACTACCGACCTGCTCCGGCTTCGCACGTTCATTGCCCACATTGCCCATGACACTCCCTAAAGACATCACCAGGGTGTCGCATAGGGAATCGCTATTGCCCATGACACTCAAAATGACAACACCAGGGTGTCGCATGGGAAATCGCTATTGCCCATGACACTCAAAATGACAACACCAGGGTGTCGCATGGGGAATCGCTATTGCCCATGACACTCAAAATGACAACACCAGGGTGTCGCATGGGAAATCGCTATTGCCCATGACACTCAAAATGACAACACCAGGGTGTCGCATGGGAAATCGCTATTGCCCATGACACTCAAAATGACAACACCAGGGTGTCGCATGGGAAATCGCTATTGCCCATGACACTCAAAATGACAACACCAGGGTGTCGCATGGGGAATCGCTATTGCCCATGACACTCAAAATGACAACACCAGGGTGTCGCATGGGAAATCGCTATTGCCCATGACACTCAAAATGACAACACCAGGGTGTCGCATGGGAAATCGCTATTGCCCATGACACTCAAAATGACAACACCAGGGTGTCGCATGGGAAATCGCTATTGCCCATGACACTCAAAATGACAACACCAGGGTGTCGCATGGGAAATCGCTATTGCCCATGACACTCAAAATGACAACACCAGGGTGTCGCATGGGGAACCCCAATTGTCCATGACAATCTAAAAATGACACCACCGGGGTGTCGCATGCAATTGAACATGACACTCAAAATGATATCACCAAGGTGTCGCATGGAGAATCCCAAATTGTCCATAAGAATCTTAAAATAGGGTGTCGCATGGGGAATCGCAATTGCTCATGACACTCAAAATGGCACCACCTGGGTGTTGCATGGGAAATCGCAATTGCACATGGCACCTTCGAGTATTAGTGATCTTTGCTACATCCTACGACAGTGTACTATTTATTACTATCCAATAATGGTTATTGGATAGTAATAAATAGTAAGGCTGAGGCCTCTTACTGCGTAGTCACATCGGACATGACCGCCAGGAGAGGGGCGCGCTTGCACCCTCCTGTCATAAGCAAAAAAGAGAGGTAGGGAGCATAATTGTAAGCTACCCGACTGGGGAATGTACCCCCACCTCACAGAATACCGCAGCCAAATAACAATTCCTTTGAGGATTGTTGTGTTCCTGCGAGTGAGTGAGGTCACCAGAAAGGAAGGAAATGCTGCGTTGGCAGCGGTGGCGGCGCGCGAGCGATATTTTATGTTGCGAGCGTTAATATGGCTACGGTAACCGCTTCACATTAGGCGGACTGTATTCTTGTCTGCTACCCGACGTAGTATAAAAAGAAAAAGTATTTTATTTGTTAACATGGAAACGGATCAACGTATAGTATGCCACACCTGCATTGCGACGTCGTTGCGTGACACACTCCGTCGCAACGCAGCGTCTATTGTGGATTCCAATCTTAGTTCTACAATAATCGACACCAAGGTGTTTTAGAATAATAGCCTTTATAATAGTTTGCAGAGTCAACTGAGTGCTCGAGACCACGAACTACTACGCGCTATATTGGAACACTATCCGTCGTCGCTCCAGAGCTGCGACAGCGCAGCGCATCAGCCTCCCCTCGCTAGTTCTGCTGAAACTCGCATGCGACGATGCGGCGCTTAATGTAGTATGCCGCTAAAAACATAAAACGACGTACCGTTGACGCTGCTACAACATAACACCGAATTTCGTTCATTCCGAAACATTCTAAAAAAAAAATCGAAATAAAGATGAGTTCAATGTTTGTGCAAAATATTTAGATAAAATGTTTTATCTAAATATTTTGCCGGAGACCCAGTTTTACAGATCTCAAAATCATTTGTTATATAGGCTTGATGTGATCATGTATCATAGAATACTGAAATTGCTTTTTGTCTATCATTAATATAAATATTAGCTAATGAGTGTGTCATATTTACCCTGCGTAGTCGAGACTCGAGAGTCGAGGTATGATTTCGGTTGAATATTTCCGCCAATTTGCAAATAAATCCTTTTTGGTTCATAAGGACTAATTATTTATTAGGCCCATTGGTTGTTTCGTCGATTAGCTCTAAAATATTGAAATAAGTCTCTCTGTCTGTTGCTCCTTCACAACCAAATAAGTGAGAAAAGACATGGTAATTCCATGTCATTTCTCACCATCCGTCCGAGACAATAGTATTTGACCACCTTGCCGACACTTTTTTGAATCTCCGTGAGTCGCAATATGGTTAATCTTCTATCTTCCAAAACGTATTCCTTCAAGGCCGCCTCGGGCGAGGTTCATCTTCACTGCTCGCGATCGCAGAATTCAGCAAACTTCCTTCCTAGTGACCTTGCGCAGTCGCAACACAATAATCCTCAAGGGAATTGTTATTTGGTTTGCGGTTGTGGTATTGCGGTATTCTGCGAGGTGGAGGTACTTGCCCAGTCGTACAGCTTAAAGATGCTGTGCTCTACTCTAACTTTCTTTCGTCAGTCTCGTTATTCCGTCAGCAGGGTGTGTCAAGTGCAGGTGAGGTTGGCTTTGACTCAAAGACGATAATGAGCATTTTACACCAAAAAAAAAAGAAATCCAGTCTATTATCTCTTATTCCGAGGTGAAACCCCTAATATGACTGGACTATTATGTTTTTAACTGAGACGCAATGTCTGCTATGAACCACCAAACAAAGGCCTTGCCTACGCGTAGTTGCTTGTGAACCTATTTACTCTCATGGTGTCAACAACCAAGGTATTCTGTTGCTTACACTAGTTACAAGTCTAATCACAAGATAGTCACAAGTTGTTTTGTTAAAACTAGATATATATATATATATATATATATATATATATATATATATATATATATATATATATATATATATATTACAGCTAATAACGTACTTAACCTAGTTCATAGGACGTGACCTAAATGTCATGGGAAGAACATAGCTTGGTCCATGCACCTCTGCGAGACAAGAGAGGCAATATCACCATCCCTTACAAGCATGCAGCCGTATCTCGCTCTAAATTAAATATAGTAACAATAATTCATTATTAATTCACAGTTCATAATTATTATTTTTATTATATTGAACATGACAAGCAACACTTACTTATTAATAATAAAAATATCCTGTTCTTGGACAAATAACACTGCAGCATCAAGACCCAAATTCAGCATGCTTGTTCTCTATGCACTAGATAACTGATAAACGTGCATTGCAAATGCGTTCTGCATTAAAGCAGCCAGGCTTGCGCGGTGTTGTACGTATGAGTACCTATCCGTTATCTGATGGCGAAAATTACATCTGTTTAGGCTTATCCTACTAAAAGTTATTTGCGAAAATGTGATGAAAATGCTTACTAGTGTTAAATTTCCTTGTTTCATAGAGTTGGTTTTTATTTTCCTGTTATGAAAATTTATCTATATTCATTTACCAATTGCTGTTATTTTTTATTTTTATTTATTTTTTTATTTTTTTTTTATTTGGGAGTCTAACAGCTTAATAAAAATTATAAACATAATTAAATGTGCAGCCTTATTCCATTGTATAAATACATATTGAGTTGAGCAGCGTCTGGGCCATTAATCAATTTAAAATAAAAATAAAAAAGAAGTGTAGTGTTGGATCGATTTTTAGGGGGAGAAGAAATCTTTTGCCATGGAAGTTTTAATAGAAGTAGTGCTGGTGCAGAAGAGGTCAATGTCCATATCGTGGTTGTTAATGTAAGTGGATGCTCTGTGTATGAATGCATTACGTCTGTAGTTACTGTATACAGCGGGCACATTAACTCGGACGCGCTGCCGCAGTCGTGGATCGCTACAGCGTATCCCAACCATTGATAGTAACTCCGAACTGTCTACTGAGCCATTGGCAATTTTGAGTAGATAGCATATATCACTAACTTGGCGACGTGTACTAAGCGGTAGAAAGTGATAACGTTTACATCTATGTTCATAATCCTCGGATGATTGGCGAGTTTTAAAATCAAGATACCTATTTTAAAAATTTACGTTGTATCATTTCAATACGTGTACTGTAAATTTCATATTGCGGGTTCCAGATTTGAGACGCATATTCAAGGTGGCTACGCACAAAAGCACAATAAAGTATTTTAATCGATTTTATGTTATTGAACACAGCTGAAGTCCTCATAATAAATCCAAGTGCCTTAGATGATTTATTTATTATGTGATCAATATGTTTATCAAATAATAATTTACTGTCGTGTATAACACCAAGGTCTTTGAACTCGTGGACTTTAAGTAAATTTGTATTTTTTAGCGTATATAGGCTTTGTCTAAAATTGATAACTTACGTGAGTATGACATGTAAAAGCACTTGGAGGTATTGAGGTCTAATCTATTTTTTTGACAGTATTCTTCAAACCTTAATAGATCAGCCTGTAAGTTATCAATGTCGTAATTGCTTCGCACCATTTTTAGAATTTTCATGTCATCAGCAAACATGAGTATTTTCGAATTTAGAAAACATTTGTTAACATCATTTATAAATATATTAAAAAGTAATGGGGCGAGCAAAGAACCCTGAGGAACTCCCGAGGGGATTTGAGACCAATCCGACATGTACCCGTTCAAGACCACAGCTTGTGTACGATTATCGACGTAAGAGCTGAACCATCTGTGTAGGTCTCCATGGATGCCAGCCACGGCCAATTTACGCAGTAATATACAATGATCGATTCTGTCGAAACATTTGCTGTAATCGGTGTAAATGACATCCACTTGACCCACGGTATCCATTCCCTTTGTGATAAAATCATTAGCCAAGATTAAATTGGAAACAGTCGAACGTTTACATAAAAAACCGTGCTGATCATCTACGAATGAGGACTTCAGTGCGGCATACACTAGTTTATAAATTACTCTTTCTAGTACCTTTGCAAAGAGACATAACTTGGATATTGGGCGGTAGTTTTCTATATTTGATTTGTCTCCTTTCTTATGTATAGGTGTGACGAGGGCAGATTTCCAAGGTGCAGGCATGGAGCCTTCAGACATGCATCGCTTATATAATATACAGAAAGGGGTAACGAGACTATCAGCGCAATTAACTATAAATACGGCGGGTAAACCGTCCGATCCGACTTCGATAAATCAAGCCCTTTTAGTAATTTGAGTATTTCAGAGGGTTCAAATTCAACCGTACTAATATCACAGGCACTTGTTTCAATTATATTCTGGCGGGTTTGCGTGTGTTGGGATGAAGGTAGGTTGGTATCACGAGACAGAAAGGTGGAATTGAAATACTGCGCGAACAACTGACTAATTGATTGGCCTGTGTCTGCAGTTGAGTCCTTATATGTCATATGGCTGGGATAATTACTAGTTTTCATTTTTACTCTTAACATACGACCAGAAGGCTTTTGGATTTTTAATAATTGACTCCTCTATACGTACTATGTAGGCATTAAAACATTGCTTCTCTAATTTTACTACACGGTCGCGAAGTAATGAAAATGTGACGTAATACGATTTGTTACCATATACTTTGAACTTGTTATGATATTTTGATTTTTCTTTTATGGCTTTAATTAAAGCGGAATTGAACCAGGGTGGATAGAAGTACGATAAGAAGATACGTACTATGTAGGCATTAAAACATTGCTTCTCTAATTTTACTACACGGTCGCGAAGTAATGAAAATGTGACGTAATCCGATTTGTTACCATATACTTTGAACTTGTTATGATATTTTGATTTTTCTTTTATGGCTTTAATTAAAGCGGAATTGAACCAGGGTGGATAGAAGCTAGATCTTAATGGTTTCCTAGGTACGTATTGATCTCTATACTTATAAATTTTATCATAGAAAACCGATAAAGCATGGTCGACATCTCCCTCAGACAAGATTTGCGGCCAGTCAAGTTTATCAAGAGAAGAGGCTATCTATTTACATACGTAATTCTGCCTACTAAGCCGATACGCTGGTACATAACAGCTTATTGACTATTTAATTATAGGTAGGTACTTGACTTATTTTGTTAAAGTAATAAATACTAAAATAAATTATTAAACTTTCGGTATGCATTATCCGGATTCACGTTCGATGACGTAGTTCGTCAACCAATAAGTGTTTCTTTTTATATCTTAGTAAAGGACTAAAGGGTATTATAAACTTAAAAGCTATTAGATTTTTAAGGCAGCTTCATCCACTTCCATCTAGAATTAAGGCTATTCACCAGAAATGATTCTTATATCTAAGAAAGGAAAATAAAATGGATGAATGAAAGTGAACATATTTTTTTATCAAATTTTTATTAGCGACTTGTCCCTTCTTCCATAGACCTGGCCGTAGCTGGAGGTATAAGATCAACAGATGGTTTCTTCTTGCACCTCGTCATAACTATGAGTACAATTCCGGCCACGAACACAACCGCGCTTATCGCAACAAGTACTGGAATCAGGATCCCAATTAGGTTGAGAGTTGATATCAGGTCTGACTGCAACCTTTCCACGTACTCGTTAGGCAACTCGATACTCTGGAAGAAAGAATAGTAATTGTTATCGACCTGTCCCAACTTTCCACGGGCGCAATTTTTGAGAAGATTTCTTATTGGCTTTGGTTACAAATTATAGATTTCTCTTTCTACAACTAACAATACGCAAAAATATTCATCCCATGGTTTAAGAGAAAGGAAGTAGTGGGAAAGACAGTTCATACTATGTATTATAATGCTAAGCCTGGATAAATTACACAGCGCCATTTGAGACTCCAAAGTAAGCAAAGCTACTAAATGGGTTCTAGATAGCCGATAGATGTACTTAAATACATTTTTTTTTGTAAATACTGACACATAATACTTACATAGAAAACACCCAGACTAAGACTGTATGTCTTGTGCGGGGATCGAACCCGCGACAAATTAGACATTGCTAACCATTCGATCACCGACTTTGTCATCTCGTGTCCTGCTATGGGCTCAGAACAATAGCTTGTTCTGAGTTTAGGTTGTGGTCGTCCTTTGAGAATACTCAAAGGCTGAGACATAGCGGGTGACACATCAAGTGTACAAACTACAAACCACTATTACAAAGTTGTATAAAAAGGGACTGTCCATCCTATAAGGAATGTTCAATTTGATTGTGCTATCTGCAAAGGAGGTAATTATGTGCACCCGAGTCTTGAAATAATTATTAAAATTATTTAAAAAAAATTGTTTCAGGTTAGGTATAGATCTAATTTGTAGACTGTACCTTGTTGAACATATCAGCAGAATCGAGTATTTCCCAGAACGAAAGCCTAAATCTGTGGCATTTCCGATGCCCGACAACTGTCAATCTTTGTTAGAGCCTGTTCAGCCTTCCATTATATTCTGTATCCATTGGTACCGAGCATCGATCTAGGAGAACAAGTACCAACCGAGGGAAAATCTGTGCAAATTGAGACATGTCCCAATAGATACAAAAACTATCCAATTAACAAAACGACCGAAAATACAGCTGCATATCTGTGACATAAACAGTCGTATAAGTCTCTTAGAAATATTGCTACAACTTCGAAAATGGCCCTAGTTTTAGCATTTTAAGAGATATATTGTGGTCTATTGTAGCGAGAGCTGCAATATAGGTACAACCTAGGACTACGCGGATACATATTAGAAATATATGTGTGTTTTGTCATCTTCTGTGTTATATCAGTGATCTTATATCAATTGGGTATTTGACTAACATTTTTTTCTGTTTGATATGTAGGGACGTCTCCATAATATAACCATAGGTGAAAGAATTACTTCGATAGCACAAAAATCTCTCGAGATATATTAATTTGAAAATCACAATTTTTAGACTGCCCCAAAACGCTCCATACAAAAGACTACCGAATTATGACGTCACAGTTTTGTATTTTATATGCATCAAATCAGAAATTTGTACGACAGCTATGTTAAATATTACGTTTATGTAATTATTATCATAATAAAAGTTATAGCATTTTTTATTGCTACTCCAATGGAAATATTATTTTTTAATAATTTCATACTTTTAAAATGGACTTTCCCGCCAAACTTTGATCGACGCTAAAAAAAGTCTGACTGAAGATATTAGAATGAAAGTTTGCAGATCTTTATAGTTTTGTGTATTTTACGATATTGTTAATTTATTTGTACAATTTTTAAACATTGGAAACAACCCAATTATAACGCAATAAAGTAGCAAAAGAGTCACAGCTACACTAATACCAAGTTATTAGATAATAGTTGGTGTTAGTGATTCTACATATAATAACACTTTTTGATCGCGTAGTATCCAATTTAAGCGCTGGTTGGATCTTTAAGACAATTTAACGAGCTGTTTGATTAGTCAGATAAATATTAATAATTTCGGTAATTAGTTGTACCGTTTAAATTCACAATCGTATTGCTATATATTATTAATAGGGTTTGGGAATTCCCGAGAAGTTCAAAGTCCCGGGACACGAGACAGCCTACAGTCAAAGTCCCGGGAATTCCCGGGACTTCGAGACTTTTTGTTTTTTTTAGTGGGACTTTTGGAAAATTGTAATTAAGTTAGTTTTTTGTTTGAAATTGTACCTATTAAAAAAAGCCAATTCTTTGTAAAAAATCAACATTTATTATACAGAAAATTAAATGTTTACTTAAAGTTATTAAACGAATTCCGTTAACAGTGAGCTGTTTGAGTAGTTGGGCATCAACAGTTGTTTACTAGCTTAAAACTTATAAGTAAACGAAATTAATATTTACAATTTTATTCTTATTAATAATGTTAATTTATTTGTAAGAATTGAAAATATATTTTGAGTATTATTTATGGGAGTAAATAATTTATACAATAGGTTATTAATATTTTGGGACTATAGGTACTCTATGTTTGAGGTTATTAATTAGACAAATGTAAATGCTGAATTGAATATGTTTAGTAGTTTTTATAATAAAGGAAATGTTTAATATGAGTTGATATATAAAAGATTTATGATATTTACAGAGTCAAAAATGCAATTAAGAATAATGTGCCAGTGGACCAAACAGTTGACAAGGGGAAATGGCTAAATATCTTAAACACACCCAATGAAAGTTCAAATGTATTGCAGAATCAAAAAGTCAATTATCCTAACATTCCTTTTTTTTCACTTTTTCCAAAAAATTAATCGGTTTTAATTAATATTTAAATTTTTGATACGGGTAGCGGGTACTTTAGTATGGTTGTTTACAAAAAACAGTATGAAAAAGATGGCTGATGCTAACACATGCGCATAAAAAAAAATTGTGATGAAAAGGCCTATTAGTTAACCGGTAGTTACTTAGCAGACCACGTAGTTATTTAATAAACTTACAGATGGCGTTATGCTCCTTCAATTATTTGAGAATAAAAATGATTTTTTATAATCTTGTCTCGTCTCGAGTTTCGAGTCTCGAGTCCCGCGACTCGAGACAACTAAAATTACGAAAAGTCCCGGGACTTCGAGACCCGAGACGTCCCGGGACCCAAACCCTAATTATTAACCAATTTTGCAAGTGTGTAAAAGTCAGCATTGTGCAGTGCGATCACATGTGCTTGAAATTTTACAGATAAATTAGTATATTAAGGACATTGTTTTTATAATGCTCCACTCGAATTCATAGTATTCACAAAATAAAAACAATTTTATTAATGAATAATTTGTGTGAATGCCGGTATATAGCAGGCTAGACGACAATGATCTAAAATTGTAAAAAATATTTATCAGTATCGTAACATATACAAAACTAGAACGATCTGCGATCTTGAAATTTTTATAACTTATGTCAGACTTGTTTTATGGTCGACCAAAGTTTGGTGGGAAAGTCCAATTTAAACAACATCAATGGGTCGCCGATCCGTATAACGATCGCCAGCCTATAACTCCTTCATTTCTTTCTTCATAGTGACCTCAATCACTCGCAGGAACAAAACAACATTCAAGGGTAATTGTTGCTGTATTGGTACACAAGGGTATCTATCTTTGGTTATAACAACAGACTGAAGGCCAATTCTCGTAATTTATCTACGAACGCAGATTGAAAGTTGACCAAATCGAGATTGAATTGTGAATTGACTAAAATTATATACTTTATTTCATTAATTGATTATTACGATTTAATTGATTGATTGATTGACGAGCTCGGTGGCGTAGCGGTCAATGACGCGGCTTCGACACCAACGCTCGTGGGTTCGATTCCCACACAGGACAAGCATTTGTGTGCATGAACATGTCTGTTTGTCTTGGTCTGGGTATTTTCTATGTATCATAAGTATGTATTTACAAAAAAAAATGTATTTACGTATGTTTATCAGTTGTCTAGTACCCATAACACAAGCTTCGCTTACTTTGGGGCTACATGGCGCTGTGTAATTTGTCTGACAATATTTATTTATATTTATTTATTTATTATCAATTCTTGTTGTTGGCAAAGTAACATGCTTAGTTTGTTTAAGTTCACTCATATTTCGATGTAATCCCGCTTAAATTTAATTTTGAATTTACATATTGTGTTACGAGAATACCAAATGTGACATTTGTGAGATCGAGACTGTATGTAAAACTGAATTTTGACTATATTTAAATTACGAGAATTGCCCCTCAGATTTGTATGAACGTGGTATTGTATGACTGCGGAATCGCACGAGTGTGGAAATTATACTACTGACTGAGACCGGAGCCAAACTAACCTAAGCTGGCTAGGTATGTTAACTCAGTCACACTTATAAACTGTTGATGAGAATACTATGCGAATGACTTACTTCTTGAACCCAGAATATAGGCATTAAAGTTGTGCGAAGAAACTGCGTTGCTGTTATACCGCTGATTGGCCGTAAGAATATGTTGAACTGGGCTCGCTTGGAGCCTCTCATCACAACTCCAGTGGTCTGAAACAAGGAAAACAGATTGGGTTTCCTACACTTTGCTATAACAAAAACCTCAGTTAAGAAGAAGAAGAAGAATAAAAACATTTATTTGCACACATTACACAGTACTATACAAATAAGTTCAATAGACACAATAAGACATAAGAAAATTAAAAAAAATGGTCCTAACTCAGTATGAAAACCGAAATCTGCAGTAGACTCGGCACTGATTTTCAGTTAGGACCAGTTGCGACATCACGGACATACAAGCTTAGAAACAAACAAGAAACAAATAAACGATTTATACACAAAAAAAAAAAAAGAAAATATGATTACAAATTTCCTTGTATTTAAGAATTGATGTATAAGATTGTAAATAATAATAAATATATTGAGTTCTCGCTGTAAACAAATAGGTATCGAGTATTATTGAAGTGTACGCTAGATTGTAAGTATAAGAGATAAAACATGACAAGAAGTTTTTTTTTTTGATTGGGTGTAGGTATTAGGTACGTGTTTCGTATTCCCTTTGCCAACACACGTACGAGCTGAATCAATCGCTGGCAGCAGTGGATAGGGCAACAAAGATACAATAATATGCCAGTTGAGCAACCAAAATAGTCGAGGGAGTCTCGATAGAGTGCACGCGACACAGTAGATACCGTATCATAGGCTACTATGAATATAATTATAATATTGTAAGTAAACAGATAGTCAGCCAGAGCCACAATAATATTGAACAACTCGATGGCGTCGGCTTATTTAATCATGGCTAACGGCATCGGAACCAAAAACACGCTCCAAGTCGTCGTCACAATATATCCGGTACGCCACGCCACCGTCCATCTGCCGCACAAAATTTTTTCCCTGTTATCATCCAAACAAATTTCCATGATAGACGCTGAGATATTTACTTGGTCTTATATAGAAGGGATTTATTGGTTCTGGTGAGCCGCTCGTTGAGATAAAATCTCTGAGCGGGAACCGACATGCCGAGGTGTTCAGTGGTGGTGGTACGGCGCACGCGCGCGGCGCGCAGCAGCTCGTCGCGCAGACCGCGGCGCGCCAGGCGCACCACGACGCGCGCGGCCCGCGCCCTCCGTGCCCTCCGCAGCGCCCGAGGCGCTCGGCGCGGGCGCGCCGACGCGCGCCGCAAACACTATGTCCATATCCTCCACATGCGAACCTATTTTGGCGGCTATTAGCGTCACTATATGCAGTAAGTTTTCCCCCTTATCCTCTGGGAGATTTGTAATTTCTAAATCTGAAGCGAGCAGCTCTTGTTCTCTGTCGTTGATTCCTCGCTTCAAATGACCGATGGTTTTCTCGACCTCGGCGTGCCCCTTACAAATGGATTCAACCGGGCGAGCCTCCAATGCCTGCAACCGCGTCTCCAGTTCGTCGACTCGCTTGTTTACATTGTTATGTCGACGGAAGATTTTAAATTATTAAAATCCTCCCTGAGCAGGCCGAACTGATTATTAAGGGCGCGCAATTCGTCTCTTATTTGTACTGTACAGCCAAATCAGCGGGAAACATCTGCGGCGAATCCACCGGGATGCCGTCACCGGCCTCCGCGTCGCTAGACGTCTGCTCCAGACGAGGTTGCCCCGATCCCGATGCGGCCGCTCTCTCCACGTAGTCCCCACTTATCCCTTTGACAGGGGTAGCCGTTTTGTCCCCTTTCGGGATTTTAACCTTGCATACCGGGCATAACCATTCAGGAACGACATCTGCAGTCTCGGGGATATTTACACAAGCTTTGTGGTATGAAATTGCGCACCGGAAGCATTTGGCGGCAGCCGTCGGGGACACAAACTTCCCGCAACCATTACAATTTTTTTTTTGTTGTGTACTCATTTTATTATATGTAGGTATGTACGTACAAATTGTTATCAGTATGACCGCAGGCGAAGTTAAATAAACCACTTAATTATTTTCACTGAGTATTTTTCAAATCACTACACCAGTACACTTCCCCACACTCACTGACTGTAATCAATCTCTTGACTACTGAAAACCACTAGCAGAAATCAGAAATTACGACTTTGTTTCTTTTTAAGTGTACAAAACTATGGCAGCCTATACGTAAGCAAGCACGTCCGTGACGTCAATTTTCACTTCTTTTTAGTTACTTCTTAAATTGAATAAATCTCTATCGTAACACAGTATAAATAATAGTACTATGCATAGCATGGCCACTCTTTGCCGCTTTCTCGTGTCGACCTCACCTCCTCTCTGAGACGGATCTGGAACAGTTTGTATGGCGGCGCACGCTCACATGCTCACTTACGCTTTGTATAAACGCCATTTTTTATGTAGTAATTGAAGGGACGACATTTGTACGGAGTAGCTGGGGTGCGAGAGTACTTCGCGAAGGCTAAGGATTTATTTTTTATAATTTGTGAAAATCGTTCAACAGTATCACCGAGATGGGGATGTCCTCATGACAGCAAATATGTCCAATGGTCTCCAATTATCGTAATAGACTAAGATATATGTCCGATTAAGTAGTTTGAACAAAGTTAAAAAAATCTTATAATAATGTAATTATAATAAAATTGTTATAAAAATATTATTTCATTTCATTATTTATTATCTTATTAATTAAAATATATTTTTATTTAATATCAACCAAAAAAATATTAGTATATAAATTTAAACTACAAACTAAAGTAACTAAAAATAAACTAATCTTAAAATGAATATCATTATCTATATATAGAACAAATGACTTAATAAAAAAAACCGGACAAGTGCGAGTCGGACTCACCCACCGAGGGTTCCGTACGTTGTATCAATATTAAATTTGATATTTTTCATTATAAATAAGAAATAATGCGTCGAAAAAAATAAATAAATTATATTTTGCAATGTGTACATCAAGCCCTTTCATATGATACCCCATTTGAACTAGTAGTTTCAATTTGAAATTTCGACACCCTATAAAAAATATAGACCCCCTATTTTTTAAGATCTATTTACAAATGTATAGTTTTGAGATTTATTCCTGTACTTGTAGTCTATAACGATGTTACTTGCCAAATTTCATAGTTCTAGGTCAACGGGAAGTTGGTTTTGATTCCCTTGAGAATTCGAAATATGCGTTTTTTGCTGAATAAACGGCCGTAACTCTTTTTTACGTAAACTTAGCAGTTTGATTTTTTTGCAACTTCATGGGACCGTAGACCTGAGTATACAGTTCAAATTTCAGCTTGATACCTCCACGCATTCTCGACATAGAAATTCTTGACAGACAGACAGACAGACGGACAACAAAGTGATCTTATAAGGGTTCCGTTTCAGGTACGGAACCCTAAAAAAAGGCAAATCGATTGGTCTCACTTTTGGGTCACGAAAGATGTCTATGACTTGTTTTGAATTTTTTTTGCGCATTAAGATCTTTATTATTTATAAGGTATATAATATTAATATATATACCAATTATATACAATATAAATATAGTTATCAATATTGTACATAATTGGTATAATGATATTAATATAATTATTATTTGTATTTTTATGCGTTATTAACTTAATAAAGTATTAAACGTAATATTTATTTTATATTCATTCATTGTATTACTTCCATAAAATCATAAATTTAGTTCAGCTAATAAGTAATACGATATTCATTGACTGTTAGGCGGTACGAAGTTCATAAGAAAATAATAAAAAAACTATGTACAAATTATAACTAAACCGCGTCAAAAAAATCCTCCGCATCACTGTCAAAAGGCATCGTGCCCAGAAGGCTGACAGCATTGCCACGCTGAATGGCAATGTTTAAATGTTGTGCCAAATAAAGGCCAGCCCTCTGTTTTATTTAATATCAGAAAACATTTAAACTTTTAATGCTAAAAACTAATCGATCCAAATATTTTTCGCTCATTCGCTTGTTATTTTTTTCGTTCGTTTTTAGCTCGTTTGTTATTTTTTTGTTTGAATTACTTTAACTTTGTAATTTCTTCATCATAAAAGGTATGAGACGAATGGAATGACTCCACATATGTTGAAATCCGTCAAGCGGTTAAGGCTATACGTTTGAAAAACATAACCATCCTTCCTTCATCAGTCGGGTAAAAATATGAATGAAAACCCAATTAACACCGCTTTAAGGATTATGCAGGCGAACAATTGGATTACTGTGGCTAGCTCATCGGCTATCAGCCCAGATGGCCATTCGTGCGTCAGGCATGCGTCACATAATAATGTACTCTGAATGCGTTTTGTAAAAAACTTAGTAAATGTCATAGGTATATAATTACAATTTTTAACATTTGAAATTATACAACCTGTTTGCCGCGACTTTGTCTGTGTTTAATAAACTTCTATTTTTTTATTTCACACTCACATAACACTCAACATCCTCAACACACATTACGTATACCACTATTACTTATACTGTGCCTATTCACACCTTCTTTTACATAACAGGCCCCTGTTATACATATTATTTGGCTAAAAATGAGTGATTGGCCAATTATAACCTACACACTCTAGCATATTTATGATGTTGCAAATTGTAACTTACAATCTTTGTAATTTTTGTAACAATGTAATTTTATGTATGTTTCTCTTTTTCTAGAACTTTCTGAATTATGTTACCTCGGAGACGGGTGCAAACGACTGCAACACTGTTTAATGCTAACGCGGTCGTTTATGTAGGTACGTTAATGTTTTTATACAGTTGTTAAAATAAATTCTTAAAAAAATTGGTTGTCTGTAAAGTCGGTTTACGGACGATAAATTTACGTGATATGCGACACACACAAGCCGCGCTCTCGCTTGCACGCTCGGTTCAGGCGAAACGTAACAATGAGTCAAGCTTTTTCGTGCCTTTCGGCATTCATCGATTTATAAGAAGGACTGTAAGCAATAATGTTGCTTTAACTAGGGATCTCGATAGACACTTTATATTTATAGAAATAACATTTCATAAGAAGACGGTCTTAGGTATTTTTTTCGCCTTTGAACAATCCTTTGAACAATCAATTTATAAGACGTTAAGTAAGTTTAAGTTTAAGTCTTTGCGTCACATAATTGGTATGTACCTACTGTGAATGCGTTTTGTAAAAAAATTAGAAAATGTCATAGGTATATAATTAAAATTTTTAATGTTTAAAATTATACAAGTTGTTACCAGTGATTTTATCTGTGTTCAATAAACTTCTATTTTTTTTTGTGGAATCATTATATATTTCTGGGATACGAAGTATCCTATGTTTAGCCCTAGAAAGTCTTACGTTTCAATGAAAATTGCAATAAAATCGGATTTAGGCCGTCGGATAAAGACATAAAAAGAGGCTAAATTCGCAAAGTGCGATGTAGTTCTGAATTTTTGATATGTTGTATGGGTCTGTTAGGGTAGTGTGAATTCAAATTAGCAACTTCGAAAAACTTGTGGAAACTGATAAATTCGAGAAAAACTTCGAAATATTGAGACATTTTTCACTATTTGCTCTCCAGGGCTAAAACTATGGGTTTTTAGGGAACAATGTTTTCTACACTTACAAACTATATTAAATTGTCTACAATTAATTACAGCTCTATTGACTCCATAGGAGCCAAGCTATGACACTTCGAAGATGACCAAATTTTCTCGAAAATTGAAATGCAAATGACCTCCTCCATCGCTCCTTATAAGACACATAAGTAAAACATACGAAAAATGCAGGACTACACAAATTTTGCCTTTTTATACGATAAAAATGTCTTTAAACGACGACCTATATAGCCGTCATTGGCTATAGTCATAAATTTTCGTGAAAAGTTGGTCAAATTCGAAGTGCCATAGCTTGACTCCTCTAGGGTCAAAAGAGCTACAATGAAACTCAAATTGTAGGTAATTTAATAGAGTGAGTGTAGAAAACATTGTTCGCTAAAAACGCATAGTTTTAGCCCTGGAGAGCAAATAGTGAAAAAAAAACCCAAAATTTCGAAGTTTTTCTCGAATTTCTCAGTTTCCACAAGTTTTTCGAAGTTGCAAATTTAAATTTACATTACCCTAATAGTCCCATACAACATACCAAAAATGGCAAATAAAAATAGACTCGTCAATTTATAAAGTTACTACTATAACAAATTCGAAAGTTTGGAACTGGTTGCAAATTGTAATTGCTTTTGCACAGCACATACGTAACATATTTCTGCGTCTGCAGTAGCCGTGGACCAATTACAGTAGTTGATTTAACGTCGCGTGTGTGTGCGTTATTACTTTGCATGAGTAGTAGTAAAAATTGTGTCAATAATGTAGACATCGGTTTCGTAGAAAAAGAGCAACGATCGTCTTTCTAACTTCTATTAAGTCTTCTGTGACGCAAGTCAAAGCCTGGAATAGCCCACAAACTTCTTTTTATCAACGTTTCCAGACAACCGCAAAATATTACATGCTTACAGTCAACTTTTTTAAATACCGACAAAACTAATATTTATTTTATACTGAAATAGTTTTATACAACACTCATAAAATTTATAATTTCTTTACATATAATGCAGCTTGAGATATTGGACATATAAATTGACCGTTTTCTGCAACCAACTGTTAGTATAGGTACGTAAATTGTTGTTGTTTAGTTATACCACTTTTAACAATAATAACGCGATATGTGTAACCAAAATTTTAAGGTGATTAATCCTAGTATCTTGTTCATACATTTTGTTTGGAAGGATCTTTCACTAAACAACCAAGGTTGGGTTAGGCCGTATTCAGAAAGAAAGCAGGTGGCCTTTCCAGACCGCGACTGCGCCAGATGAAAACCTAGCAAGTGCTCAAACCAAAATTTTACAGGAGAAAGCCAAAACGTAAATCAAGCTAGCCGCTGAATAATGTTTAACCTACCAATTTTTAATCGACCACTTAAAAACCTAGCAAGTCTCAGAGACTTGCTGGGTTTGATAATGGTCAGTGCGACATACTAGGTTTGTTCTGGGATACATAGTGGTTCTGGAATGATACATAGTGCACTTACTAGGTTATGAGTTTTCAAAACTCTGGTTAGTTGTAAGATTTTCGCGCGGGTTTTTTTTTTATTTGTAGGGACTTACTAGTTTATAACGATTCTGCAATAAAAACATTTTTGTCAAAAATGTCCCTTGCTAGGTTTTCATCGGTGACATTCGGCCCTTATCGATGCTGGCAAGGTATATTGTATAGAAACTCTGCACTACTGCTTGCGCCGATTTCTTATGTACATATAATGTTGTCGCAAAATAATAATTAAAATTAGTAATATTAAATAAACAGCAGTAAAAAACAATTTTTTGGGTATTTAGAAACACACAGACTTGTATACTTACTGGTTCCATTTCGAGGAATATTCCGTGGTTTTCAAATCTGGGGCTCAATCCGATGACACCGTTTAAGTATGCCGGGTCGCCGTACAGGAAGTGTGGGTAGGACATCACGAGGTACGCTCCTGCAACAAAGGCTCATGTTACCAAACATCATCGATAACTAGTTATTTTAGGAATATATATTTTTTTAAATATTTATTTTGATATAAAGATTTTATTTTATATTATAAAATATTATAATAAGCTATAAGTATAATTGATATAATTCATAATTCTTTTGATTCTTATCTCCTTTAAAATAAATTTTTTAAGAGATAAGCTTCAAAATAAATGTCAAATAAGTATCTAAAAGATGAGGCACCTGTAGGGCCGTCGATTCGGCTGTTTTGTTTAGTTGACAGTCGTTAGGAGCCTCGCGCGTACGCAGCAGAGAGCCACCAAGGCTCTGTGCTGCGTACGCGCGAGCTTGGTGTAGTACTCTCTAAATCTAAACCCCTTCGAGAAATGGAAGACCCGTATCCCAGCAGTGGGATGATTTTGAGTTGATAGATAGCTTACTTCTACCACCTCAATGATATTACGAATTTACGAGTATAAACAGATCTTTATTTTTCGAGTGGCAGACATGTATACGGCCCGCCTGATGTAAAACGGTTACCGTAGCCATATTAACGCTCGCAACATAAAAATATCGCTCGCGCGCCGTCACCCCCGCTGCCATTGCAGCATCTCCTTCCTTTCTGGTGTCCTCACTGACTCGCAAGAACACAATTTTTTAACCCTCAAGCGAATTGTTATTTGGCTGCGGTATTCTATGAGGTGGAGGTACATTCCCAGGCAGGTAGCTTACAATTACGCTCCTTACCTCTCTTTTCGCCAGATTTTTGTTTGTCAGTCAGCAGGGCGTACCGCGTGCAGGAAAGTTGGCTTAGGTTCAAAGATGTTGATGAACCACTTACACCCCAATGATATATAGACATTTGAACCCCATCGTACCCCAATAGGATGATTGTCACGTTACTTATAGAAGTACTCGTGTAAAGTTTAGGATAAAATAGTCCAACTAATCTCGTTTCCCCATACAAGTTTTGGACCTCCGTTTTACCCTCTTAGGGGTAAAATTTTAAAAAATATTTTATGTAATTTTGTGTTATTTTTAAATAGATGCCATTTTCGTAATTGACGTCCCAGAAAACCATGAAATCGATACCTAAATTTTTAGACATTTGAACCCCATCGCACCCCCTCAGGGGTGATTTAATGTCACGTCTTCTATGCTGGATTATAAAATAGTTCTTGTTTTCGTAATCAGCGACCCGATAAACCATAACAACAATACCCATGACGATTTTCGGACTTACCACATATACAACGTACTATAAAAAAAAAAAATATCAATATATGTGTCGTTTTTTCGGTTTTTCGGAACGCCAATCCATACTAATATTATAAATGCCACAAAGTGTCTGGCTGCTACCTCTTCACGCTTAAATCGCTGGACCGATGTAGGTGATATTTGGTTCAGAGTTACCTTGAGTCCTGGGAAAGGACATAAGATAGTTTTGTTCCAGAAATTACCTGTCATTGTTGTTTTGTACCTGTAGGGCGGTTCTATGTTCGACTGTATGTTTTTTTTTTTAATACGAGTAGTTTCAGTGATTTCTCCATCGATTGTATAGCAATTTTAATAATTCTTATTTGTTTGAGAGGGTACACTCTTCAGGTGGTCCATATATTAAACTGAATGTCGCTAAGCGCAGAACCTAAGAACTGCTCGACCAATTCTGGTAATTATTGTTTTAAAGTCTTCGTTAAGGTATAGGGAAGGTTCTTATGGAAAGAAAAGATGTAAAAATTGCGAGGAAAATAAAACACCACTTTCTACCCGTGCGAAGCCGGGGCGGGCTGCTACTATATGTAGCCATGTGATGATGAATTTCCTGCCGATGGCGAGCGGAGCGACTCTAGAAGGGATCATATCGAACAACTCTTCCGAACACAATCCATTGTATATCAATAGAACACACAAAGGGAGGCAAAGCCTCTCCTTAAACTTAAGGGTTCAATACCATGTGTAAGTTTAGAGTTGTCGACGATTCTTATGGCTTGACTCTGAATCGAATATAATTATTATATATACTACGGAATACAAAAATATCATTGAAATAGTAAATCCAGGCGCCAGAGTATGTGACATTTGCGCATCATCAACATTTCTCATGAAATATTCATGATCTTTTTACGATTCTCGGAATCAAAGAGCGACATTATTAAATTAGATCAGGTGTCGTACTGTTAATCAAATAATTTATATCGGAAAATTGATAATTTATTATTTAATTATTAATATCTAAATTTAGTACGCAGCGGCTTCTCACTGGTATGATGACCTCACTCACTCAGGAACACAACAACTCAAGGTTGTAATATTGTTATTTGGTTGCAATCGTCTAAACAAGGAAGGTAAGCAAACATGCAAGCTACCTGGCCTACCTCACTACCTATAATGAAATCCAATAAAAACAGACGCGAATCGAGGGGGGGGGGGGGAGGAAGGGTTGGATTATAGCCCTATGCCACTCCCTGACGCTCGAGTATCGCTTGGAGTTGAATTTATTTATAATTCTGATTTCTTCTCGGATAGCGGAAAACTACTATTAACTGGCATTATCTCTAAAACGAACTCTTCCTTTTCTGTGCCTCAATAAGACTGCAATTAAAAAGTAATGAAAAATTATATTTAAAAAAAAACTGCTGTTGTGTTCCATATTCTGATTTTTTGCCTTGCGGTGAAAATCCAGCGGCGGGTACACTAATTAGGCCCTTTCCTGAACGAAATCCTACATAAAACGAGACTGATGACGGTGTAGAATGCATATTCTGTACAACGCACTGCATCCGACTCCGATTCGAACTCGAACGTACATATATATTTTTCGTCGATGCCCAGTTACATACTGCTTCACGATACAATCGCAAAGGGAAAGCAAGGGATATTAAATATGGATCGAATTCGGGTGCAGAGGTAACCTCTCTAAAGCCGGCCAATACGCTTGGCAAACAATGGCCAAACAGCAAACAACAAATACCAATGTGTGGATGAGTGTTTGCATGTTTTTTTGCGGTTTGTGTTTCTGTTTGGCAAACAAGACGTTCTGCGTTTGCAGCAAACACTAAGCGTGTTACGGTATCGTCCTACATGAAGACCGCCGACGCGGCATAACATTGCACACGGCACCGATGCATGAATATTTCGCAAGTGCGGTAAACCGCTGATGCAGCAGCACGTGTTCGCATCGGTGCCTGGCCTCGCCGCCGCGTGGACTCGTTCACTTGGGCTTCACACTTCGACCCATTAGCATTAATATTAGTTGTAATTAATTTTGTATAATTATTTTCTTTTCTTTAATAAATTAGTGATAAAATTTTGGTTTTTTTTTGAGACCTCCGGCTGGCAAATCCATATTTGGCGCAGTCTTTTCGGTAGGGGGCTCGAGCTAGGCGCGCACGCGATCAAGATATCCGCTGGAATTTCAGCTTCGGGTCCCGCGTGACTAGCTGGTTCCTAAACCTTCGTCGAGCCGACCTTCTCCATATCTACGGGTCCAGCCGAGCCGCGAGGAGATCTCCAGACATCGATATCGTTCAAAAAGGACCAGGTATCGAGATCATGATACTGTAAGTACATTACTATTTATTTGTGGTGTTGCTTTCCTTTAGTCCTTAATATAATTCCTATTATAAAAATCTTCCAAGATTTTTCATCCCCGTAAATCAGCTCGTAGCTCTGCATCCAAGCAGGCTAGGGACATTTTAGTTGATAGTAATAGAGAGTTAGAATTAGACGATAGTTTTATAGAGATGTCTCAACCAGCAGCATCATCCGGTCAACAACCCGGCCAACCCGCCTAAGTTGACCCGGACATCATTCTAAAGGCCCTTCGATTGGCGCCGGATTTTGATGGCAACCCTCATACATTACCGAGGTTCATCCAACTATGTGACCAGATTGTAGGAGCTTATGGCACGGAACATAACCATCTGACTAACTTATACTTAATTAATGGCATATTAAATAAAATTACTGGACCCGCTGCTATGACCATAAACTCCAATGGTATTCCATCTGATTGGATAGGTATTAGAAATGCACTTATTAATAATTTTAGCGACCAAAGGGATGAAACCACCCTGTATAACGATTTAGCGATGCAGATTCAAGGCAATAGCTCTCCACAAGAGTTCTACGATCGGTGTCAGACCTTATTTAGTACTATTATGACGTATGTCACCTTACACGAGACCGTACCTACTACAGTAACTGCCAAGAGAGATTTATATAAAAAACTTACTATGCAGGCTTTTGTGCGCGGTCTTAAAGAACCCCTAGGGTCTCGTATAAGGTGCATGAGGCCAGAGAGCATGGAAAAAGCATTGGAATTTGTCCAGGAGGAGCTGAATACTATATACTTACAGCAACGTAATGACGGTCTTCCTAAAAATGCACATGGAGCACCAGCCCCTAAACCTGTACAGATGCCAATACCGACGCCACAGCCTCAGATGCCTAAAGCATTTACTTTCAGTCCTATGATGCAAGCCCCACCTCGCCATAGCTTCAATTTCCAGCAACCTAAACCTCATCCACAATTTCACCCAAGTCAACCCCGCATGCCTTCACGCACGCAACAAATGTTCGCAGCACCACCGCGAAATTATAATGCTAATAGTAACACATTTAGATTGCCATCCCGAAATTTTAATAATAACACGGGTCCCCGCCCCATGAGCGGAGTTAATCACTACATCCCGAAAGCGCTGCCACCTAGTGGTCACGATTGGACCAAGCACGGGAATCCACCACCCAATAACTATTTCAAATCTCGGGATGTAAACCTAAACGAGTGCTATAATTATGAACCTGACAATACGTACTACCCCATGTACTACGAACCCGATTATTTACCAAATGATTGTAATACATATACTAACTACCCCGAACAAACTGACTATGACAGAACCAGTTATATGTACGAAGAAATACCCTGTGTCGAACAACCCCCCGAGTTTACCTATAACGAACACACAGACAACGTACCTCAACCTTCGTCTAGCCAGGACGAGGATTTTCAAGTAAAGGGCCGTATAAAAAAATTAAGATAGAAGTTAATCTGCAAACACAACGGCAACTACCCTATGTGCAGATATGCCAACCCCCTCTTAAACTTCTTTTAGATACTGGCGCAAATCAGTCTTTTCTTTCTCCCGACGCCGTGCAAAGGTACTACCCTCATATTCCCTTAAATTATGACCCCTTTGTAATTACTAATATACATGGTACTTCTAAGAACAACTACTCTGTGACTATACCGTGTTTCCAGGAATTCCATTGCAATAGTAACATCAAAATGTTCGTTTATAAATTTCATGATTATTTCGATGGGTTGATCGGATTAGACCTGCTTACACAATGGGAAGCCAAATTAGACCTCAAAGATCTGAATTTAGTGACCAAGAGCGCAACTAACCCCATACGTATGTTTAACTCTAGGAATGTCAATCTTTACGAAGACATCATACCCGCTAGATCCTCTAAATTAATTAGAATTCCCATTAACGCGCGTGATGGTGACGCATATATACCAGAACAGGTATTATGTAATTGCCTAATTCACGAATGTATAACATCTGTCAAACGTAACCGTGGCATAATTGAGATAGAAAATCCATCTGACCATGACGTAATAATATCCTTAGACCGACCTGCAGAAGCAGAAGTGTTTAACGCTGAATGCATCAGCACAGAACAGCCTCCGTTATCCGCGCGAACACAAGAGGTTTTATCTCGATTACGCACTGATCACCTGAACCCCGAAGAGAAAGCTAACTTGATCCGTCTGTGCTCCCAATACTCTGATATTTTCTACCTAGATAATGAACCTTTGACCTTTACCAATAAAGTCAAGCATTGCATTAAAACCACAGACGAAGTTCCCATATATACTAAAAGCTATAGATATCCCTTTATACATAGACAAGAGGTTCAAGAACAGATTCAAAAAATGCTAGATCAAGGTATAATACGACCTTCCGAATCCGCCTGGAGCTCCCCTATCTGGGTAGTCCCGAAAAAGACAGATGCATCCGGTAAGAAAAAATGGAGGATAGTTGTTGACTTTCGAAAACTCAACGAAAAAACGATCGACGACAAGTATCCTATCCCCAATATCAATGATGTGCTAGACAAGCTAGGAAAATGCCAATATTTCACAACCCTCGACCTAGCATCCGGTTTTCATCAATGTGAAATGAACCCTCAGGATATACCTAAAACAGCATTTAGTGTAGAGCACGGGCATTTTGAGTTCTTGAGGATGCCCATGGGTCTTAAAAATGCACCGTCAACCTTTCAAAGGGTGATGGACAACGTGCTGAGAGGGCTCCAAAACGAAATATGTCTCGTTTATCTCGATGACATAATCGTTTTCAGTACATCCTTACAAGAACATATCCTCAACCTCGATAGAGTCTTCCAGAGACTGCGAGAATCTAACTTCAAGATTCAGATGAATAAATCTGAATTCTTGAAGCTCGAAACCGCTTACCTAGGACACGTGATAACCCGTGAAGGTATAAAGCCTAACCCAGATAAAATCTCAGCTGTAGTTAATTATCCCATTCCGAAAACTACCAAAGAGATTAAACAGTTTCTAGGACTTCTCGGATATTACCGAAAATTCATACCCGATTTCGCCCGAATCACTAAACCAATGACCCAATGTCTAAAGAAGGGTAACAAAATCTCGATAGATAACCCCACCTACGTTAACTGCTTTGAGACATGCAAAAGTTTGCTAACTAATGACCCTATCCTCAGTTATCCCGACTTCAAAAGGGACTTCATATTGACTACAGATGCAAGTAACTTCGCGATTGGCGCTATATTATCCCAGGGGCCTATAGGCTCCGACAAGCCTATATCGTATGCATCCCGCACCCTCAATACTAGTGAAACCAACTATAGCACTATAGAAAAGGAGCTACTAGCTATAGTATGGGCCACTAAATATTTCAGGCCGTATTTATTTGGCAGGAAGTTCAAGGTAATAACAGACCATAAACCACTTCAATGGTTAATGAGTCTGCGTGAACCCAACTCACGTCTTACGAGATGGAGGCTAAAACTTAGTGAATACGACTTCTCAGTTGTATACAAGAAGGGTAAAAATAACACCAATGCAGATGCCCTATCCCGAGTCGAAATTCACAACGAAGAGTTAGAGTCTCTACTTGAAGAACTAGAATCCTTAATTGCTAACCCGTCAGAGAAACCACAAACTTTACATGGTTCCTCCACTGCTACAGTTCACACTAGTGAAGAAAATCCCATATTAGAGGTCCCCATTACTGATGACCCTCTTAACAAATTTCACAGGCAATTGGTATTGACTATTGTGGGTGACGTAAAGAAGCGACCGGCCGTTTCAAAGCCATTCGATACGCACACCCGGGTCTCAGTCCAACTTTCTGAATCCAACCTGGAACAGGAAGTTATCAATTCTATCAAAGAATATGTTAACCCTAAGGTAAAAACAGCTATCTTAATAAATCCCCCACTTGCAATGTACTCAATCATACCTATAATACAGAAGAGTTTCAAAAACTCATCTATGAATCTCGTACTGTCCAAAAAGGAAATAGAGAATGTAAAAGAGTACCTTAGACAACAGGAGTTAATCAGTAGTTACCACAATGGTAAAACAAATCACCGTGGTGTCACTGAGTGTTACCTGTCTCTCTCCCAACGGTATTACTGGCCCAAAATGAAAGACCACATAGCCAAATTTATTAGTGAGTGTACTATATGCGGCCAAGCTAAATACGACAGGAACCCCATCAGGCCACAGTTCAATCTTGTTCCACCTGTATCCAAGCCCTTTGAAGTAATTCACATGGATTTATTTACAGCTCAAAACGAAAAATATTTGACTATCATAGATGTTTTCTCTAAATATGCGCAAGCATATCTCCTTAGGGACGGTACAGCTCTTAGCATCTTACAGGGCCTCTTAACATATTGTACCCATCATGGGCTCCCTCTAACAATTGTCACTGACCAGGGTCCCGAATTCAGTAATCAGCTGTTTTCAGAATTCGTCAGATTACATAAAATAACGCATCATAAAACGCTAGCTCATACACCTAGCGATAACGGCAATATAGAGCGTTTTCATTCCACCCTTCTCGAGCACTTACGCATCCTTAGCCTAGAACGTAAAGCGGAACCCGTTGTTAACCTAATGCCATATGCCCTAATAGCATACAACAGTTCTATACATAGCCTCACCAAATGCCGACCTTATGACTTAATAAATGGACATTTCAACCCCCGAGACCCCATAGACATGGACATTACTGGGCACTTAATGCAACAATACCTACAGACACACAAAGACCGAATGAAAACAGTATACGACATAATACATGAGTCCACTTCTATTGAACGGGCAGCTATTATAGAGAACCGCAATAAAAACCGCGAGCCAGAAATGCAATATCAACCCCAACAACAAGTCTTTATAACTAACCCCGCGGCCAGTAGACAAAAAATAGCTCCACGTTACACACAAGACACTGTATTAGCAGACCTACCGATACATATCTATACCACTAAGAAACGCGGTCCTATTGCAAAGGCTAGACTAAAAAGAATACCCAAACCAGCAAAATTGTTACAGGTTCCTCCTAATGTTGACCCTGACCAGAGCACACGAGATACAAGTTGACAGCCTAGAAGACGGACCAGGACTTTTACCCTTTAAACTGGGACCGACTAGACTAGTGACACATTACCATTCCTTCCTCCAATACGTCGAACTTAAAGATATAGAAGATCATATAAACTTAGTTAGACACCAGATCATAGAGCTGCAGAATAGATTACCAAACGATACCTACATATTATTTGAAAATCAGATAAACTATTTAAGCAGCAAATTAAATAAAACAAGCTTTGAATTAAGTAGTTTGGAACCCCACCGTTCACGGAGAGGTCTCATTAATGGTCTAGGTTCGATAATAAAGAGTCTGACCGGTAATTTAGACTATGCAGATGCTATTAATTATAATAGGGCTATCGAAACTCTTAAGTCTAATCAAGACAAAATAATAAAAAATTATAACGCACACATTACTCTAAGTAGAGATTGGATGGAACACCATGCGAGTGTGCTAGTTAGTCTAGTAGAAAATCAAAGGAATATTAACAACACATTGAACATGCTCCTGAACGACGAAATATATAGGGATAGTAGTCTTATCAAGTACGCTAAGTTAGCTCAATCCCTATTCATTATCACTAATAACGTAGAGGAATTGTCAAACGAATTGCGTAGAATAGAGGACATATTAGCATTCACTCGTTCATCAAGCATTCATCATTCAATGTTAAGGGTAGATATATTAGGTAAGACTATTAGAAATCTTAAGGAACTATATGACAGCGATCAGCTGTTAGACATAGATTTAAGGGACTATTATAATGTTATACAAGCAGGTTCGTACTTTATGAACAGGCAGATAGTGATAGTTTTTAAGTTTCCGATCCTTTCCGCAGAGATATACGAGCTCTATAAATTACCTATAGCACCCAACCAACATAACCAAATTCTAGTTCCACCCTATCCCTTAATAGCAACTAACAATAAAAGGTATTTGTACATAGAGGCTGAATGCCCGAAGATAAGATCTCGGTATCTATGTCAAGAAAAATCCTATCAGCAAACAAGATCAGACTCCGACTGTATCCAGACTCTCATCTCCAAACAAACTCTTAGTCACTCCTGCCAGCAGACAACTATAACGCTTACAAGAGAAACCTTGGAGAAGCTAGATGACAGGCATTATATCATCACCCTACCTCAACCTACCAAAGTAAGGCTCACATGCGAGCGAGATGAATACCGGATCCTGCACCGCAGCCATCTTGTTACTATACCATCTCAGTGTTCAATACAAACAGACGAGTTCACGATCTACAACATGCAGGATCGAATTGAAGGACAACCCGTTAAGATACTCAACATTCCAGCGCAGCCAGAACGACACACTCCATCTCAACCAACGATAACGCTCAACTCTATAAGTTTGAAAAGTCTTCGAGAGATACAAGACAGAATCCTGTCACAAAAAACTATGAAGCCAGATGATGTCGTCACAGCATCCTTGTACCACACCACGCTACCACTATACACTATTCTGAGCATCATCATCAGCATTGCTGTCACAGTCCCGATATATAAAAAAATCATGAAACGGAACCAGAATCCTGAACCTTCCAAGGACAATCCAAAAATTGAAGAAAATCCAGAAGTTTCACCGGTATACAGCATCCCGAATCCTGCAAGCAGACACAACGCAACATTTTTGCTAAACACCTTAAAATAGTTGCGTCTCTAAGGGTGGAGGTGTTACGGTATCGTCCTACATGAAGACCGCCGACGCGGCATAACATTGCACACGGCACCGATGCATGAATATTTCGCAAGTGCGGTAAACCGCTGATGCAGCAGCACGTGTTCGCATCGGTGCCTGGCCTCGCCGCCGCGTGGACTCGTTCACTTGGGCTTCACACTTCGACCCATTAGCATTAATATTAGTTGTAATTAATTTTGTATAATTATTTTCTTTTCTTTAATAAATTAGTGATAAAATTTTGGTTTTTTTTGAGACCTCCGGCTGGCAAATCCATATTTAGCGTATGGAGCAGTGTTTGTGTTGGGTGTTTGTAATCGGTGTTTGACATGTGTTTGGTGTTTGCGATAAACACCAAAAGTATGGAGCCGGGTTTAACTCTTTCAGGTTTGGTGGTCAGTTATCTAACCACCTATTCTCGATTTTTTTTTTAAGTTTCTTGCCATCTATTGACGAATTTATAAACGATTACGCTTTTTTAAAATTATCGTTGGCTATATGCTGAGAAAATTTGGCGCCACGACTAGACAGGTAGGTCAGATACGTTGATTAGAAAAATTGGTGCAGTGATATTATTGTAACGGCGCATTTTTAAATTCAATAATAAAGGTAAGATTATTTATATTATTACAATTTCAGTGTTAATGTGTTATTTAATATGTGTTTTATTAGTGTATAATGTGGTGGAACTAATATTTTTTATATATTTCTTTAAATTACATAGAAAAAAATGTGGTTAGATTACTAACCACTGTGATTATTGTAGGTAAAATTTTTTGTTGTTTTTCCTAACTAAAATTGTTTGTAACTTTTTTAGAATGCCGCGTGTACTCCGTGAGTGTGACATACTTGCCGTCCTTCTTGAAGATAATGACAGTATCTGCACTCAAGAATCAGATGACGAATGTAGTGATGAACAGCAAAATCAGATGGTACTCGGTGATATACCCTCAGCCCGTAGCGGCGTTAGGGTAGGGCGAGGTAGGGCAATCGCCCAGGGCGCTGGACAAAAACGGGGCGCCCCGTGGATGCATCGTTATATCCTACCTACAGTTAGGGGGCGCCATAGGAAACCCGCCCAGGGCGCTGGTAATGCTAAAACCGGCACTGCCTCAGCATTGCAGCCAGCACTTGGAGACGAATTTGACTCTGATGATGACACACCATTATCAAATTTCGCCAGAAGTTCAGGTAGTTGTATCCCAGATAATGACAGTATTTGCACTCAAGAATGAGATGAAGAATGTAGTGATGAACAACAAAATCAGATGGTACTCGGTGATATACCCTCAGCATTGCAGCCAGCACTTGCAGACGAATTTGACTCTGATGATGACACTCCATTATCAAATTTTGCTAGAAGTTCAGGTAGTTGCATCCCTTCTACGAATACTTCAGCATTATCTACTGAAACAGTAGATTCACTTAGTACTACTGTACTGCAACCAAAGTGGAAGAAAAACTTGCAGATGGATGAACCGGGTGAGTATACCGGAGGTGGAGGTATACCAAATGAAATACCTTGTCCCGATGCTGTGATTAAGTACAACAGTTTTATGAACTTTGTTGATAAATTTGATCAACTGAAAAGTACCTATGCCATTGACCGCAAGTCTCACAAATGGTGGCATCGAATTTTCTTCCATTTTCTCGACTGTGCAGTTCATCATCCAGAAATTGACAAATTGAATTCTAAGGACTTTCGTAGAACCATTTACCAAGGGGTACTAGCTCCATTTCAAGCGAAAAAAGTGACAAACCAAGCTCTAAGCGTAGTTCTGTGACATCTTTACCTTTACCTGTTCAGATAAAATGCCATAAGCCATCAGTCCCATTAGAATCGCGCCTAGAAGGAAATATGCATCAGCCAGAGCGGTCTACTTCACGAAGATATGGAAAATGCAGCACAAAAAAAAGTCCCGCACGTACTGTATGGCAATATAGCACCTGTAAAGTCTTGCTCTGCATCCGCAAAGATAAAACATGTTTTATCGAGTTTCATACAAAATATGTAATATTTATGTACTAACCGCCACGGTGGTTAGTGAACTAACCACCGATTTCCTTAAAAGCCTGAAGAGGTAATTTTTTTTTAATTTGTTTTTCTTGCTATATAAACTTATATTAAACAAAATAATCAAATGTTTTATTTATACATTCATGCGTATGAAAGTGTGGCTGAAAGAGTTAAGCATCGCGGGCGAAGAATATTATAGACTACGCGAATGTAGTGGGTGCGATCCCTGTACAAGAATGACATTAGTGTGTACCAAGTATAGGCGGGGCGGGTTTGTTTTATCATGAAAGAGTATCTCAAAATAAAGAAGAGCTGGACATGTCATGTATATTTTATTTTGAAGGCCTTTCATGTCGATATTAATGGAAAGGCCGTTAAATTCTATTTAACATTTAGTCGAAATTACTGGTTTCGATACCACAGTGGCAGAGTATATGTTACAGTTAAAACTCATAACCAGTCAAAACCACTTTGGACTGCCAAAGTTGGTAAAAAATAGTTTTAACTAAGGACGATGATGAAAACCACTTTTAACTGACTTAATTTAAGTAGTTTTGACCGAGGACGTGGGTTAGCTTAGGTTGAGCTTGTATTAAATAAAGCTGGACTTGCGTTTGGAGAGGGGTGAGGTACCCGAGGTTAACTAGTCAAATCTAGGAGCGCCTAGATTCCGGATATTGACTGTAACATAATAAATAGCTAAACTGAATTTTAAGTCATTCAAAACCACATATGACTAAAAATGTTAGTCTAAATCACTATCGACGACAAAAATCGGCCAAAACTGTCATATGAAGGATGACGAAGAAGGTCAGCGAAAACCATTTGGCTGATTTTTGCAGTTAAAAGTAGTTTTGACCGGTTATGAGTTTTGTCTGTAACATATAGGTATATTCTTTGACAATGGCGAATAAATAGACACCCGTAGGTATATAGTAGAGGTTTTCGATATAAATGTGATGTAACTGAATTGGAAGCGAAATTGAGTTGAGTATTATGTACAGTGTAATGGGCGTGTATGCGTGCAGCGGGAGGCAATGCTGTGATGGGGGCTGGGAGGCAAACGGGCCGCCGATTGAAATCGTTACACATTGCATTGATGTTAGTAATAAAATATCACTACACACACACTTCACACACATACGTATTGAATGTGCGAATACTCAGAGAAACTGTTTGGCATCAACCCATAATCATCCCACTGTTGGGATACGGGTTCACCTTCAATCGAAGGGGTTAAGAACATACTCCACCACGCTGCTTAACTGCGGGTTGGCGGAGGCCAGTGTTTTCAAGCCTTTCAAAGGCTACTGACTTGGCTTAGTGACCGTCATCTAATGATAACAGCCGGGACCGACGGCTTAACTTAGGGCGTTGGCGGTCCGGTGCAATATGTTGGCGCGCAGGTTTGCTCGGTGTACAGCCGCTGTTAAAGTGACACTATTCCAAGCTTATTGTCAAAGTTTCTACACCTGCAGCCTGTGGGTCAGCTGTACGCGTCGGGCCATCGACGCACTGCGTATCCAATATAATAATGCTTTTAGGGTGCTGTTGGGGCTGCCTAGGTTCTGTAGTGCATCAGGAATGTTTGCAGATGCCAGTGTAGATTGCTTTCACGCAATCATGCGTAAAAGAACGGCATCCCTGATGCGCAGAGTCCGGGGCAGTGACAACAGCATCCTGAAAGTTATTGCGGACAAGCTGGAGAGTCCGGTGTGGAGACATTGGATTACGTCACATGTCTCCACACACATAAAATATAGAAAATGAAATGTCAAAATTTACTAACATAGGTTTTAAGTGCAATTGTCTTACTAACACAGTCTATGGACCCTCAGGGTCTGATAATAAAGTATTTTTATTTTTATTTTATTTATTTATTTTTTTAACGTGCTCTCCGAAGCAGGGCAGAAAAAAATTTGAGACTCCTAGCACTTGTAGTTTCTGAGATTTCGTGATGAGTGAGTGAGTCAGTGGTTTTCTCTTTTATATATTTAGATACAGCTAAATAACAAGTTCTAGAGACTTAGAGTGTTCTTGTGTTCGAGTGAGTGAAGTACCAAGAAGAAAAGATCTGCCGCAATGGCAGGGAGGAGCTTGAGATAAATAAACCCATCCATAGACAGGCTATGTCATGTCACACATGTATAGTCTACGTTGCTTAACTTGAGAGACCGCGCAACGACGCCATTGAGCTCCTCAGAGAAACAATCATTTCTTTCAATTCGTGTGAATCAAGCAACGTCTCCTTTTTCATCACCATTAGATATTTACAAAATTTGTTTTTTTTTACACAATAATTAATTTTTACAAATTGGTTATTAATTTAATTTAATCATTAGTTTTCAAAAGACTGCAGCATAAGGTTCTTCAAAAAGGGCGTGAAGAGGTTTTTAAAGGGTCGGTAAAGCACGTGTGATGCCGCTGGTATTACATGCGTTCATAGGCTGCGGCAGGCGGGCCGCATGCTTGTTTGTCACCTTTGGGGAATAAAAAAATTAGTATGCACCAATCAGTTAAAGTCTGCTGCGGACAGCCCTTTGCATGAGTGTACCAGGAGTGCGCCGAGTCGGGCGGAATGGCGCGACATCGAGAGGCGAGCGACAGCTCTTATAGCTCCCTCATGACGACCACGGCCGCTGTGTGAAGAGCGTAACGTATTCAAATCAAAAGTATAGCAACTTGGGTATCGTTTTACTATCGGATGTTGCGGAATACCTACAATGTAAACTCTATATAACGACACTCAAGGGTCTCTGTATATTTTGACGTTATAAGAGTTGTCGTTAAATGGAGTGCCTCACGGAATACTGCAGCCAAATAACAATTCCCTTGTTGTTCCTGCGAGTGAGTGAGGTCACCAGAAAGGAAGGAGTAGCTACGTTGGCAGTGTGGTGCGCATTTCATGTTGCGAGCGTTATTATGGGCTACGGTAACCGCTTCACATGAGGCAGGCCATAAGCATGTCTGCCACCCGACGTAGTAAAAAAAAAGTTGAAAGTTATACAGCCGCTAATAACAAGTAATTTAAGATGAATTTATTGTTTAGAAAAAAATTAACTATAAAAATCCAACTTTACAACATTTTATATCTCAATGCTTTACAATAAAAATGCCTTCTTAAAAAATATGACTATGATGTAGAACCATTATAAATAGTTTTAACATACTATTGAATGTCTTTGATCCATTAGAAGTATAAATTATTAACAACAAATGTCCATATCCGGGTAATATAACCGATATAACTTTGCCTTGTTTGCCGGGCACATCAACAATTTTATCTATTCAAGTATTATTTGCAGCAGAGGATTATAAAAATTATGACTTGTGCATCTTCAAGGTTTGGTTATGTTCTTATATGACAAACCTTGAAGATAGTATATAATTTTACTATGTTTGAGTGTTGAATCATCTATAAGACAAGTACTCTTATAATCTTCTGAAAGAGATAGATAAATTGATCTGAGAGAAATTAATAATCTTCTCATCTCTTCTTAATCTCTTAATAATATACATAAATGGGTGTAATTCGTTAAGTCTCGTTAAAACTAAAGAACAGCTGGATTGATTTGGTTAATTTTAGTTTTGATTTATGTATGGACTAGCTGTGCTCGCGACTTCGTCTGCGCGGAATAGTTATTTATTGATTTAATATTAATAAAAAATTATAAAATTTGTAAAATAAAAGTAGCCTAAGTTATTCCTTATTAAATCAGCTATCTGCCAGTGAAAGTCCCGTCCAAATTAGTCCAGCCGTTTCAGACACAGTGGCCGGAAAAACAGACAGACAAAAAAAATAATTGTATATAAACCATATGCATTTAGTAAAAAGTGGTTATTTTAATATTTATGGCTTATATGGGACAAAACGTGGGATAATGATGCAATGAAAATAGTACAAACAACAATTTTAGTTCCAAAATTGATGTAGCTGGTTCACCGGGTCAACTAAGATAAGATAAGATAAGATAAGCATTTATTTGTCATAACTGCTACACACAATAATTATTAAATACAGAAGTTACACAATTATTAGCACTTATGGGTAAATCTTAGTTTGTTTATAAGTTGTAACTAATTATAATGGTGATACACGAAGGAGAACATGTGTGTTGCAGTCATACAAAGAGGTAAGAAGCTCAGTGAAATGTATGCTCATTGAGCAGACCACTGATTTTCAGCTTCTACCTGAAGAAAATCGCAGAGGACGTATCTATTAGTTGCATGAGTCGTTCCTTAAAATGTCGCGGTTCCGAAATTTCTTTCTCTGAAATGATGGGTAATTATGAGTGTTGGTGTATGTAGAGTGATGATGGGTAAATGTTGAGTTGGTGAATATTAATTACATAATGATATATTAAATTAGAATAGGCCCACCACCAGTGCGACCTTGGCATACATAAGTTTTGTTCTTTTAATAGTGATATTTTTAATTTACTTTTAAACGCATATTTAGTTAGTGAGTTTCGTATTGGAGGAGGTATATTGTTCCAGCACTTGGTCGCCTGGTAGCGGAAGCTTCCCCTAAACGCACTGCACCCATGACGATGTACGGATAATGGTGGTCTCATTGATCTAGGGACTCCAGGTCCATATTTGTTGTGAAAGGTAGAAAAGTTTAATTTCTCATATAGATAAGTGGGATTTTTAAATTTTACTAGGTCAAACATAAGAGCCGCCATATGCAGTTTCCTGCGTGACTCCATGTTTAACAAGGACGCATCGTTCAAGAATGGAGAAACGTGTGTTCGCGGGGGAATATTAAAACAGAACCGAGCGCAAGCATTCTGTATTCTTTGTATTAGCCGCTTGGATTTGTCCAACAGGCGCGGTCCATATACAAGATCGCCATAGTTGAGCCGTGACAGTACCAGTGCTTCGCAGAGAGTGATTCGTGCTTTATTATTGAGATATTTTCGGTCATTGTAAATTATATTTAGTCTGTAAAAGCAGCTCCTGACAAGACCCAGCACATGGCTCTCAAAACGTAATTGGCTATCAAGGACGATGCCTAGATTTCTCGCCTCGTTGACCCGTTCAACGTTCGTACCCATTACCTGCAGAACCGGATGGCTGGTCCCAATTTTTTCTATTTGTAATTTAGTGCCCAGAACCATAAACTTGGACTTGGACGGGTTAAGCACAAGAGCATTGTCCTTAGACAACTAGTTTTGTTATAAATTAATTATGTTAGAAAAATTGTTTCGTTTTCCATTAAATACAGTGAGGAAGTACTGACAGATTAATATATTGCTGTATGTTGTCAAAGATTTATATGACAAGTTCGGGTCTCATACATTATTTATGACTTTGGTCAAGTGTGTTTCTCGGAAAAAAAAAAAAACTTCTGTGAACGTCTTCAAGGTGTCCACTGTGTAGGCATTTTGTTTGCACGTCGCACCGTTTCTTAATTTATGTATTGACATTAAACTGCTATTTTGCGATTATTTTTAATGTAGGTATGTTTAGTATATTTTTGGTGGAATATTAATTAGGTGTGATATTCACAAACATTTGTTTTATTTTATACCACAAAAGTGATAAACAAGCATAAGGCCCGCCTGATGGAAAGCAGTTCCCGTAGCCTATGAACGCCTGTAACACCAAGGGCACACGCGCGTACCCAACCCTGTAGAAATCTCTACACACCCTTTTTGATGAACTGCATGCTGTATAGTCTCCAGAGAGATCCTCACTAATAGGATATATACTTAATCACTTTTTAATAAAACTTAGAAACTTCTGATTCACGTGCTACAAGAATACCAAATGTGAAATTCGATTGATTGAGACGGGAGCAAAAGTGAATTGTGACTATTTGTGCCTAGTCTAGTGGAGCTTTCACTCCACATCGTCGCAAAGAATTTTAGCCACGTCAGCCACGTCCAGCAGCACCGCGGCGTTCTCGTACGCTTGACGATCCTTCCTACCAGTCGTCCAAGACTCTGTATTTTGTTTCCAAGATGTCTAGACAATCAATAGAGAGCAAAACGGGAGGTTTGGGACGTCCTGAGCAGCTATATAATCATAATAGAATGCTTATAAGAATGTTAGCCATAGGCATAATGTATAAAGTGTACTCTCCCCTTGGAGGCATGAGACATGACGCTTCCGTCTAGATATACATCATTATGTATATCTATATGGCAGCGGCGGAAGTGACATTTCGCGAAACTTCAAAGGCGTTTATATTATATTTTACGCTTTATCGTACAAGTCTTAAGTTTTTTTTGTCTTAAGTGTTTCAGGTGTAAGTGGTTCATCAACATCATTGAAACAAAGCCAACCGAGAGAGTGCTCTGAAGAACAGTTTTACCTTATCCCTTCCTCCCCTTTCAGTCACAGAATGTCACGTTACAGGCTTGCGATATCACAAATTCACCGTTGGGATCATTCCTTCGCGTACTAAAAAGTTTGACAACTCCTATCTATGTCGCACTATTAAAAAGTGGAACGCATTGCCGGTATATGTATTTCCTCATTCATACAATATGGGATCCTTCAAGCGAAGCGTGAATATAAAAAAAATCTCACCTGTTAATATAAAAAAATGTGTGTATGTGTGTACTATAAAAAAAACATCACCTGCTGACTGACAAACGAGGCTCTGGCGAAAAGAGAGGTAGGGCGTATTTACGGTAATTAAACCATTTAAAAGGCTAGAGATCTATAAGGAAAATAGGTATTTTTGGAATGATTTTATAAAACTGAGAATACTTTGACTAAATCTGCGGTTTCACAGACGCTATTTCCTCAAAGTGCGTAAATTAATTTTAAGTATTGTGGGCGATAAATCAATAGACTAGATAATTGAAGATGAAACAGCTATTTATAAGATTAATAAATGGGAAATCTACGTATTAAATAATACCAATACTAAAAAAAAAAAAAAAAAAAAAGAAATAACAACTGACATTTGTTTGAATCATTATTTATGTTCAGGCGTATCTGCTGCTGGCGAGTTGTACAATAGTGGAACTCAACGGCAGATATTTAATTAAATAGCTAGGTTAAGGCATAAAGTTAATTTAAGTATAGTTAATATAAGTATATTAACTTTATGCGTTAAGGCTAGTAAGTAGTAGTACATACGCTGTGGTGTAGACACGAAAAACAACCAAACAAACTCACTTTCGCATTTCTATTAAGTAAAGATAAGATACTAAGGATATTCTGATTCGGTAGTAGGACTTAGCAGGGTGTCACTTATTTCTTATACATACATATTACTTCTTTTCAGATTATTACTTATTTAGTGTTTATCTTTTTGTATTTCAATTATTTTATGTTTCACTACAAAATAAGATGTTACCTTATAAACATTTTTCATATCCGCCCGAGTATCGAAACGGATTGTGCGAGTTGTTGAAATAGGTAACTATACTTTCCACTAATTTCATTCTAAGTACCTTCATAAGAATTAGCTTGTCAAATAAACTGATGTTTATAGATAAATATACAACTAGAAAATATATAAAAGATTTATATTACTTTTTTCTTTTAACTCAGAAATATCTTCGACATTTCGTCGCCCTTGCCCCTTTTTATACTCTTATTCAACACCTGAAGGTTGGCTGTTCTTAAAATTCTGTTAGTTTTATTGTGTATGAATATATTATGTACAATAAAGATAATACTACAAACAAATAATGCAGGTACTTAGTACAGTTATATACATATTTTTAGTTTGAGCACATCCCGGCCACTCCATACAAATGTCGCGACATTCACTACTACATAAACAATGACGTTTGTGCAGAGCGCGACTGAGCGTATGTGCGTGCGGCGCCGCCATACAAACTGTTCCAGATTTGTCTCAGCTCAGAGGGGAGGTGTGGACGACACGAGAGAGCGGCAGTGAGTAGCCATACTGTACTATTACTTATACTGTGGTTTGAGATAGTTAGAGTATCAGTTATATATTTTACAATTTAGTTTGTGGGGTGACTGTTTTCGACAGCAAATACTTTTAGCCACAACTGCAGTCAAGCTAAAGTCATGATTATTGTGAAAAGAGCATAAAAATGAAAAGCTAAAGAACAAACACTTAAGGAATAGGTACCTACCTCAGTAAAAATACAAATCTGTGTAAATATCAGTATTAAAAATTATTGAACCTATGTGAAAGCATTGTTAATATAATAGCTTTATTTATTGCTGGCATACGGGGCTCCTCTCAATCGGTGGACTTTAGAGCGTGTTTCACCACAATGGCGAAGGCTAGCATTTTCAAGTCGTTTAATTATAGCTACTGATTTGGCTTAAAACGATTGTAGGTTAGACGACCACGGCGGCAGTCGCACGTTTCTTCTGTTTCAGACGTTGGTGAATCGCAGAGACGACCAAAGCAGCCACGGAAGACGCATGCATCTACTAACGGTATTGGGTGGGTGCCGGTTGGCAGTAGATTGCATGAACTAATGGGTGGCGGAAGCACGCAAAGTAGTATAGATCAAATTGCCTGTTAACGACTGTCTTCTAATGATAACATCCGGGACCGCCGGCTTAACGTGTCAAGATAAATAAAGCCATCTATGGACAAGTTTCGGTCCACGTTGCTTAACTTGCGTGTTCGATTTGACAGACACGCGCAACGACGCAATTCAACTCTTCAGCATAGCAACATACATAATTGTAAGATAGTTACTTCTAATAATTGTAAGCAGTGATTGTAAGTGATAAGCTTGCAATTTAATTATCACCTGAGATCAACTAATTATAGAGATAATGTGATAATTATAAATTAATGACATTGTTTACGATTACGCCCTTTGTATATTAATTATAGGAATAATTAATTCATAATTAGTGGCCGCTCGCGACCACTAAATATGTATGTGGACTCCACGAAATAAACCGTATCAAGATAAATAATATACTAAACTTCGAATTAGACCTTTAGTATTATTACAAGTATGAAAACCGAATGTGCATACACATAGACAGCTTTTGGGTTGTAAGTGGGTCATCACCGTTCTTAGGAGCAAAGTCAACTTCGCCTGCTCGTGATTTACCCTGGTTAAACAAAGAGACTCTTTGAAAAGAAGTAAGACTTTCCTAGACCGTTGCACGGCTGCACAAAGATTGCAGCCAAATACAAAGAGGCTTGTGGTAACGTGTGGTGGCGTTTAGAGGCCAGTGACTTGGCATAACGACTGTCATCTAATGACCACAGCGGAGACCAACGGCGAACGTGCCCTCCGACGCACGGAACAATGTATGTACTCCTGGCCTAATTCAATATTGTCCTAATTCTATAGTAGCACTTCGGTCAATATGCATCATTGCTTTTTTTTAAGATTCACAGAATTGTTTTTTTCAAATATTATAGAAATTGTCTTTCATCAACGAATTATGACCACGGGAATTAACGTGATCATGCATTTAAGGTATTTTTACTTACCTTTGTTATTGCCTGACGTTTCGAGCAGGTTGCACAGGCCGTGGTCACAGGCTGACTTACACAGGCAGTCGTCAGTCAGCCTGTGATCACGGCATTTAAGACATTTTTACTTACCTTTTTTATTGCCTGACGTTTCGAGCAGGTTGCACAGGCCGTGGTCACAGGCTGACTTACACAGGCAGTCGTCAGTCAGCCTGTGATCACGGCATTTAAGACATTTTTACTTACCTTTTTTATTGCCTGACGTTTCGAGCAGGTTGCACAGGCCGTGGTCACAGGCTGACTTACACAGGCAGTCGTCAGTCAGCCTGTGATCACGGCATTTAAGACATTTTTACTTACCTTTTTTATTGCCTGACGTTTCGAGCAGGTTGCACAGGCCGTGGTCACAGGCTGACTTACACAGGCAGTCGTCAGTCAGCCTGTGATCACGGCATTTAAGACATTTTTACTTACCTTTATTATTGCCTGACGTTTCGACCAGGTGCCCTACTGCCGAAACTGGAGCCGATTACCATCGTATTTTATGATTTCAAAAATTGGTCTCAGATTAAAATATTTCCAGCTTAGTCAGTAGAGTTCTAGGGTTTCAAATATTTCCAGCTGTGACCAACGATGTGAGCAGTAGTGTCATTTTCGCATTGATAAAAACCAATGGTAATGGTCGGTTTCAGTTTCGGCGATAGGACCCCAGCTTGCACACGCCGTGGTCACAGACTGACTCACACAGGCAGGTGACAGTCAGCCTGGCAATAATGAAGGGATGTGAAAATACCGTACATGTATGAACGCATTAATTCCTGTATTATTTTAATCATGCAACGCGAAAATTTAAATGTTATTATTAACGAAATACCTAATAACACAGAATATATTTACATGCAATTGGGCATGCATTTGGGGTGTCACAAATGCATGGGGTGTAACAAATTCACCTGCATGCGGTGCACTGACAAACGAAGCTCTGGTGATAAGAGACGTAGGAAGCGTAATTGTAAGCTACCCGACTGGGGAATGTACCTCTACCTCACAGAATACCGCAGTTAAATAACAATTCTCTTGAGGGTTGTTGTGTTCCTGCGAGTGAGTGAGGTCACCAGAAAGAAAGGAGATGCTGCGTTGGCAGCGGGGGTGGCGGCGCGCGAGCGATATTTTATATTGCGAGCGTTAATATGGCTACGGTAACCGCTTCACATCAGGTGGGCCGTATGCTTGTCTTCCACTCGACGTAGTATAAAAATGCAATGTACTTTAAAGGTTTTGTAATGAACGACTAATCGCTTTTAGCTCAAAAGATATCTTGAATCGGATCACATTGCAAGCAACTATCTATCTATATAAACTATCTCTAAATGACATGCATATACCAATCGCGAATATTGAAAATTATGCAGATATTTAAATAACAGAATATTTGAAGTTGTCTATTTCGGTACATAAATTAGTTAATCAAATGTCAATATTTACGTATGAACCATACATTACATAGAACTAGCGACTGTCCGCGATTTCGTCCGTATGGAATTGGTTTACGTGGGAATTTAATATTTACCCGTGGAGCTATCCTATGTTATTTACAGTAAACGTTGTACATTTCGCACAAATCTATTTATAGTTTCACAGCGATAAAGAACAAACATCCACGGGGTGTAAGTGGTTCATGAACATCTTTGAACCAAACCCTACTACACATGCACGTGGTGCACCCTGTTGACTGACAGACAAGGCTCTGGCGAAAAGAGAGGTAGGGCATAGATTATTTTTTAAGCTGCCCGACTGGGGAAGTACCTTCAACTGGCAGAATACCGCAGCCGAATAATAATTCCTTCGACGGTTGTTGTGTTCATGCGAGTGAGGTCACCAGACAGAAAGGAAGGAGTATAGGCTGGCAACGGATTGACGACCAATTGGTGTTGCTGATCTCCATGAACGGTGGCGATTGCTTTCCGTCAGGTGACCCACATGCTCGTTTGCCCCCTCTCATATAAAAAAAAAATTCCTTTTGTTTGTTTGTTTCAACAACGTCATTACCAATGATAATACACTTTCAATATAAGATTTGATTTGCAAAGACGTGCTATATTTAGGGTTGCCACCCGTACTTTATAATAAAGTATTGTACGTTATTTCAGGTAATTGTACTGTATACTTTATGAGAATAATAAAGTACACGAAAATATTTTATATTGCATGATTTGATTTCTTTGAGATTTTGATAAGTTTAGTCGTAAGTATTTCTTCGTTAAACGCAATATATTTTTGGGGTGTAAGTGGTTCATCAACATCTTTGAACCAAAGCCAACTTCACCTGCACGCGGTGCACCCTGCTGACTGACAAACGAAGCTCTGGCGAAAAGAGAGGTAGGGAGCGTAATTGTAAGCTACCCGACTGGGGAATGTGCCTCCACCTCACAGAATACCGCAGCCAAATAACGGTTCCCTTGAGGGCTGTTGTGTTCCTGCGAGTGAGTGAGGTCACCAGAAAGGAAGGAGATGCTGCGATGGCAGCGGGGGTGGCAGCGCGCGAGCGATATTTTATGTTGCGAGCGTTAATATGGCTACGGTAACCGCTTCACATCAGGCGGGCCGTATGCTTGTCTGCCACCCAACGTAGTATAAAAAAAAAAAAAAAAATATCGATTGGTGCTGAATCGAATATTTGATACAAACTGCAAAAACCGGCCAAGAGCGAGTCGGACTCGCGCACGAAGGGTTCCGTACCATTATCTATACAAACGGCAAAAAAATAATCACGTTTTTTGTATGGGAGCCCCCTTGTTGTTTTATTTTTATTTTATTATTTATTTTTAAAGTGAATATATTAATAAATATTATGTGAGTATTTCAAGCGTCTACCTATTACCGTTATCAATTGTGAAAAAAAACCAGCAAAAAAAATCACGTTTGTTGTATGGGAGCCCCCTTAAATATTTATTTTATTCTGTTTTTTAGTATTTGTTGTTATAGCGGCAACAGAAATACATCATCTGTGAAAATTTCAACTGTCTAACTATCACGGTTCATGAGATACAGCCTGGTGACAGACGGAAGGACGGACGGACAGACGGACGGACGGACGGACGGACGGACAGCGGAGCCTTAGTAATAGGGTTCCTTTTTACCCTTTGAGTACGGAACCCTAAAAAGCAATAAAAATATGTCTTTAAAAATAATATCTAATAAAGAAAAATAAATTGTTCTTTATTTTGATACTGTGTACTTTTTTTTCATACCTATAATAACCAATGTACTTTAATTAAAAAAAAAAAGGTGGCAACCCTAGCTATATTTTTAAATCCTTCTAGAAACCTCTTCCAGAAGCTCCAGTGAGTTTCTGAGTGGAGCAATGACGAGCGGTGTCATTGGCAGAAAAAGGTGAAATCTACGTTAATGACATAACTGAAAACATGTACAGTGCTACAAACTTATCTGACCCGGTGGCCAAATATAGAACTAAAGCCGCCATCTTGTAATGTAGTATTGCCACGTACAATTAATTTACTTACCGCGTATGCACATTTCATTGAGGTGTATTTTTTTAAATACATATTATCTTTTTCTACACATATTTCATTTCTTACAATAAAAAAATCGTCAACGAGTTGTTTCTGTGCAATAATATAACTCTCTAATATTATATAATAGCTATGATCGCGACTTAACGTGGTGCATTTTTAAAACTAATCAACAAAAAATAGAAGGCAATTGATATTTAATTAAAACACCACACAACACAATTAATAAGTATATCAATGCTATTATTTTAATAGTGTATATATTTCTTTGATTTTTATGTTTCCTCTAAAACGGGCGGCATTTCGTTTAATAGCAACACTTAAGTCGATCGTAGCGCCCCCGCCACCGGGCCAGATAAGTTTGTGGCACTATAACATTTTTTTTATATCAGCACTATGTATATTTTTTTTTCTCTCTCACTCAGTAGTGTCTTTGCACCCCTTCCATTGTTTTATTTGTCACCAATATCCTAGGGTTAAACTCGTAGATAATATTTTAGCCTTTTGTACATAAAATTGCGTGTAATAAAGTTTAAATCATGCCGTTTGGTTTCCGGCAGACTAGAAGAGAATCACTCAGTCTCTTCCCGTGGATGTCGTACAAGGCGACTAAGGGAAATACATTATCAAATATCGATCAGGCCTCCCCAACCCGTTTGACCAGCGTGGGGAGTGTAGGCCAAATCCTCCTTTCGTCTAGGACGGACGAGAGAGGATCGTGCTCCTGTAGTGGAGACTAAAATGGACCTGATGATGATGATGACGATGAAAGTTTAAATAAATAAATATTAATGAAGAAGAAACTGAGAGAATAAAATACAAATCTATGTAATGGTAAATATATACCTAGGATGTTTTTCGCTGAATGACTGAAAAAGTTGATAAATCTCCCTGTGAAGAAATTCATATTCTGTAGCGTCGCAATATAGAGGAAGCGCGTTCCATTGTGCAGCTTGAACGAATTCCAAAACGTGTTTGTGAGGGAGGTATGGGGGCTTTAGAATAGGATCACCGCTACGTCGTAGACGCTCCCCTACTTTACTACATTGAATCACAGGGATTAGAGGAAACATTGTAAAGAGAGGTGACAATATGAACTTTACGACGTAGCCACAATATAAGGAATCTATATACATATATAAAAATGAATCCCTATTTCCCTTGGTCACGGCATCACGCGTGAACGGCTGGACCGATTTCGCTATTTCTTTTTTGTTGTATTTGTTATTGTCAGAAGAAGGTTGAAAAATAAGAAAGTTACGCGGAAAATTTAAGAAAACTGAACGACCATATTAACTTTTCTAATGTTACTTTATGTCGTTTGACAGATTGCGCGGCACCGATTCTCATTCAAAATTCATTGAGAAGAAGACAGGATAACGTCTGTCGGCTCAGTTATTAGTATAATAATACTACGTACGGTATGACCACTCACTGCCGACCTCTCAAGGCGAGTTTAACCCCTTCTGAGCCGAATGTGGAACCGATCGCAAGGGCTGCTACGCGGCTCCGCGTAGTAACTACGAAAGTTCGTTTGTAGTATAAATATTTGAGAATTCAATTGAAGTTTTATATGGTTTAATGATTTATTTTTTATCACACTCACTTTCTTCTTTCCTGTTTTAACAAAGAATTTTACATATTGAATCGTCGAAATTTCATATCAATAGTTCTTACGGTACAACGAGGAATTCTCGTGTTATTGTATACAACATTTGGGAACGTTACCAATTGAAATCCAATCAAATCATTCGTATTTAGTTTCACACAATCAAAAAAAAAAACACACAAAAAATAAGACACATTCAGTTTGACACAATAGTTCTTTATTTTAGGTATTATTTTCACCTCTTTAAAGTCCCTGTAGAAAAAATACTACCATACATTTATTTTACGTTTTAAAAAGGTTTTTTAAACAACAACAAACCCGTCATAAGTCTTCAGCATCAAAAACATAAGATATAAATTCCTATACCACAGTATAAGTAATAATACTACGTACCTATACTATACTCGTACATCCCCTCCCGTTACTGCGCTGTTACAAAATTCGTGCCTAGCTGAACTCTTCTACCTATACTTATTACCCAAATTTTAAATTCTTAGGTCGAGTAGTTTGTGATTGTGTATTTAATCAATGAGTGAATGAATGAGCGAATGGTTTTCGCTTTTATTTTAAAACGCTAAATAATAAATTAGAGGGATAAATTGATGTGATCATGTTAATAAAGATGAAGTAAGATGATACCCCCATGGCGGATGACAAATGAAACCGGCTGAACAGGTACCGTTTGTGGCCAACTCGCTTTCAATGGACATGTGGAAGTCATGAATATTAATAGTTCATCATTAACCTTTCTGTCGCTGATGCCGCACATCTCAGTAAATATATACATTATCATGCACTGCGATAGTATAACTAACAAACAAGAGATAAAAAAATAGAAATATAGTGCTGTCTGTCAGTTGTTAAACAATTCGCATATATGCCCCACGTTAAAAACATGGTATACATTTACATTAAATGTTAAATTATATATTTATAATTTTATACAAAATTATTATTAGTATAAAATTATAATGAGTTATGTAAATTTTAATAATGATCGATGACAATTAATGCTACTATTATGTGATCTGTGACGAATGTTAATGCTAATGATTCACAAAAAAATGTTATGTTATTATGTTATTTTTATATTAGCTTAAGGTTAATTATGTCAGCATAAGGTTGTAAATTTATATTATTTTATGGCAATGGTACAAATTTAGATTCTTTTTGGTTTAGTTACTTTATTTACAGAATTCGTTCAAAAACATTTAGGTTTAACCACTAAACTTCCACAGATTTGAAGCCGGTGGGGTTGTAGTGCCTCCTGAAAAAATTCTTAATTTAAACGGGCTATCGTTTTGTGACGAGAAGCTTAACAATGGTAATTTTGGAGGCTTCGTAGGATTTAAGTAGAGGTCAAAGATTGACTGCGTTGGCCTGATGCTGGTCGATCTGTAAGCTGTCGGAGATCGGTACGTCGCCGAGATTGATCGAGGCGTCGTTAGAGGCAATCTGTGGACTGCTGGAGGCGACCCATATATTGATGAGTATGGCCTCATCGTAGTCGGTGCTGATGTCGTCCAAGATCGAGTTAAAAACTGTGGCCGGAACGGTGCTCTCGTTGTATGTTCTGTTCGTAACGCATGGCTTTGACTAAACCAGGGTCGCTTCGTCGTGACGGGTTGAAGGGTAAACGGCCGCGAACTTAATTTGGGTAAACTGATCGATGTTGATTGATACGTTTGATAGGGCCGAGGCGATGGTAGTAAACGTTTTGTTGGCGGCGAGTATGTAGTCGTCACTGGCGAATAATTGTATTTCGTTGGCGATGTATAGACACTTCTTGATTCGTACCTAGTACTTTGTAACTCAGGCTTATAAGTAGAGCTCGACACGGACGAAGTATAAACAAGCCCTGACACCGATGATGACTTGGGATTATATTTAGAATGTGTTGTGCCGAAAGTTTCGTATCTTGATGTGCCATAATTTTTCCTAATATTAGATTTCACAGAGTCCTTGTCATCGTTAATGATTCTATTGCGGAATTGGTTTGTTTCTATAACTCTCCAGGGCACGATAGGGGGCGCATACGTAGTCGTAGTGGTCGTTGTGGTCGCTGTGGTGGTTGTTTGCGGGATGGTCTTTACAGTTTGGCCGCGTGGAAACTGAGGAAGAGTAAGTTCATCGACATTGTCTATTTTATAATTCGTCCAATCTTTAACACCACTTCCATCATAATTCTGTTCGAAGTCATATCTAAAGCTGTCTTCGAACAGCTGACTTACGGCTAGATAAGATGGCTTTTGTTGGTTGTTTCTTTGCAAATCTTGCATGTTTCGTTGAATACCACCGAAGTTTGATGGGCGATAAGTTGTCGCATTTCTTTCGAAGTAGTCATTAGCATATGTTTTATAAACAGTTTTCGTCGCGACGTTCTTAGGGAGTCCGTCACACCCCGCTAAGTACTTCTTAGTATTGTGCTTACAATGCTGCGCGTATACAACCCAGGCGAGGAAGCCGTCACCTTGTAACCGAGTGTGTTCTTTATGAATGATAAGCGAGCACTCAATGTCGTTTCGGATGTCGTCATCCCGGAAGGCAGTACAGGGTACACCGCAGGCTTTGCCGGGGCCACACCAGTACAGTTCACTGATTTGGAAGATTCCGTGGTCACCACTGCCGTGGTTCTGGGCGGCTGTGTCGTACTGCGACTCGTGTTCGGCGATGCAGACCCACGTCGATATATGGTCGCGCTGTACGCCGTACTGTTCCAGGTCTCGCGCTAGTTCGCAGCGGTCATAGACGCGAGCAGTGGTAAGCGCGAGAAGAGCGCACGTCCACCACGCGACGCGAATCATCGTAACTTGCGTATGACCACGAGAAGCACGCGCATGCTTTTTTACGCTTATCCTCCCGCCGCCGCTAGCCGCTCGCCGTCACAATATCTATGTCGCACCGTATTAACCGTAATCAAAAATAGTGGAGAGCACATTGAAGCGCAGACAATGCACCAATACAGATGTTGTGGTATGACAGTGTTATATGCTTATGAGCTGCGATAATACAGGCATTTTCGGCGACGATCGGACTGCGGCTGTTCACCTTGACGATGAGCGGTACGTCATTGCGGCAGCGCTGTGCAACCGTTTAACTAAGTATTTTATTATATTTTTTCTAATAATATTATTTTTCATATATTATTTAATTTCACTTATTCGTTTTGTACAAGTTTTGGATCAAATCTTCCAAAATTTTTTTTAAAGTAATTCCTATTATTGAAATTGACTATTTCGCACATAATATAATCATAAACTGGTGTAGACTAGACCTACCTACATATAATCACAAAATAGAGTCACAAAATACTTAACAGGAGTCTAAGTGGTTCATCAACATCTTTGAACCATAGCCAATATCACCTGCAGGTGGTGCACCCTGCTGACTGACAAACGAGACTCTGGTGAAAAGAGAGGTAAGGCGCTATGCCTTACCTCAGTTTTGCTATGCCTTACCTCAGTATTTTTTTGCTGGCCGACTGGAGATGATCCTCCACCACACAGAATACCGCAGCAAAATAACAATTCCCTTAAAGGTTGTTGTGTTTCTGTGAGCTTCATATCAGGTGACCCACATGCTCGTTTGCACTCTCATATAAAAATACACTCTTTATTTTGTGATATAAAATTGCTACTATACCTCTCTTAATTATGGGGCCAGCCCGGTCCGGATATAGTTCCCACGCGTAGAGACCCCTTTGAGAAGTTTGATGTAATGTTGTACTATACTATTATTACTAAGATAGTCTTATAACTATGTGTGATTGCAGCCGCGACCCAGGTCCGCCTGGCTATATCCCGTTATCCCGTGAGAATTTCCATAATTTTCACAGAAACTCAAATCCATTTTTCCATTGTATTTAGCATTGTAGTGATTGCCTTATGGCTTAACAACTGAGTATGACAACTCCATTTTTTAACTTAAAGTGCCCTTATAACGAGAACGGCATTTACAGAAAATAAGTAATTACTTTAACTTAATTAACCCCTTACAAGCTCGTTGCGGTTGCATTATAAGGAAATAATAGTACATAATTAAAAAGTCTATAGCGTTTTACAGAACACAGTGATTATTTTACTAATTAAAAAGCCATTATCAAGCTTTACAGCATAGTTAGACAGCATGTTTATGAATTTAACAGTATTTTATATAAAATTTTGCAATAGGATCTACATGTATGTTACGGCTAAAGATATGAGTTAACTTAAAACTAGTGTTACGGAGAGCTAGTGGAGATGTTACTTATGTAATGATTAGAATCAATATGGTGAACAGAATATATGTATTTAGGTAGTAAAATATTACCAATTACTTATACTGTGATATTACACAAGATGTGATGATTACAAAGGTTCAAGAGTAAACAAATATTGATTTCTATGGAAATAGTAACTAATCAAAAGAATACTCTAAATTTAAAATATATTAAAAAAATATAAAAGAGTTCGCAACAACTAGGTATAGTTTCGTAAACGGAAAGGGTAAAAATGTTTACTTTATATTATATAATACTTGAATGTTTAGTTTATATTGTATAATACTGAATAATGGATGGTTTATCGACATAATTGGTTATAGCTTATGTTTGTGATCACCAAACGGTTGACTTGTTTTTGGAGTAATAGAGGACGGTACACCCTTTCCAAAAGTAACTAAGCAAGTTACTAAAAGTTACACACTTAGTGTTCACAAACTTAACCTAACCTAACCCAATTATGTCGATAAACCGTTAATTATATTGCTTCTACATTTTTACCCAAACTACTGTGGTTACATTTAAGTTTAGCCGGCTAAACGAGCCTGAAGTGAATCAAGGTATAGAAGTCTTGTCGAGTCGAGTCGACACATGGTACCTGTTATTATATATTAACCTTATTGGGATCAGTTACAGACTTAAATTAAAAGGTAACTAATGGCGTTAATTTCCGATAATGTCTTTTATAACATTCTATGCAATTTTACCGAAGATCTTATCGATACTTCAAACTCGTTGAATCCCTATGGATTTATCGGATCAAAGTGCTCACAAAACGCTGAACCTTTACAAAGAGTAGGACATTTCTTTGATGTTACAATAGTAAGAAAACGAAACTAAACATTCGAAAGATACACTGCGTCAGAAATATGACACGCAATGCGTGTGATTTTCCTCATGTTGAAAAGCCCAGGCGAATAATATGTATTCCCAACATGCTCACCACCAACAATTATGATTGGTTAATACGGTTGTGACACTGATGCGGCGGGTAGCGGCGGCAGGAGGATGCATGTAAAAAAGCATGCGCGTGCTACTCACAACACAAGTCACGATGTTTCGCATAACATGGAGTATGTGCGCTCTTCTCGCGCTTGCCAGTGCTCGCATCTACAACCGTTGCGACCTGGCGAGGGAGCTTGAACAGGCCGGTGTGCAGCGCGACCAAATTTCGACGTGGGTCTGCATCGCCGAACACGAGTCGCAGTTCGACACGGCCGCCCAGAACTACGTCACCGGGGATCACGGCATATTCCAAATTAGTGAGCTGTATTGGTGCGGCGCTGGCAAAGCCTGTGGTAAACCCTGCACTGCCTTCCGGGATGACGACATCAGAGACGACATGGAGTGCGCGCTTATGATTCACAAGGAACACACACGGCTACAAGGTGACGGTTTCCTCGCCTGGGTTGTATACTCTCAACATTGTAAGCATAATACTAAAAAATACTTAGCTGGGTGTTAGTGACGGGTTAGCTAATTGTTTAATTAGTTCAAAAGAAACGCGCCAGTGTGTTTAAGATTTTTAAAAGAAAAAGATACTAGTAAGCACAATAAACTATGTACTTAATAAACTATTTATAATAAAATTAGCTCCTTATTTGTATTTCAGCTTTACAAAGAATTTTTATAAGTACATAAATACTTTATGTAAGCAACCATCCTCCATTTGTCTTATTTCAATAGAAAAATATAATTTGCATTATGCGAAATACTAAGAACACAATAAGTAATGAAGAGAATAATGTTTAAGATGAAAATAACTTGAGCTGCCCTGCCGGTAGGTATAAATAAAGTAAACATTAATCGGTCTTGCACCGTGGGTCAATAGGTGAGACGTTGGCCTCTCTTGCCTAATTTACCTTTATACCACACACTTGATAATCGTAAAAAAACATCTAAAAGCATTAATCGCCGCTGTCATTTTTAAACATTGGATCATCATTATAATATGAGTTGTGGTAATTTTAAATATGATACAGCTTTTTATTCGACGAGCTTCGATGCATAGTAAGTGTATTTATCTATGATATTAATATATAAATATTGCATGTAATAAGCTGCCTGGTGTCAAGTGCTATCACTATGCACAACTCATCCTTTGTACACCAAAATAATCCCTACCAAATGCAATAACTAGATAGTCGTTGCAATATGTCCGTTTTGTCTCTCAGGCGATGGCTACTACAATTTCAATTTAACCCTATTGGGTAAATTGAATCCTTTGTTAATTGAAATATGGTACACATATTGTATGCCTGAAATTTAATGAAATATCAAATAAATTTAATATGAATTCGGTGATTACATTTAGTAGGCAAAATAAGTTTTAATGGCCGTATAGTTTTTATTAATTCACCTACCGTAGCTATTTTCCCATACACGACTTATAAAAAGAAAGAGCATTGTGAGGATATCAAATATATACATTTCTATTAATTTAATAATTTTGAAGTTAATACAATTTTATTAAAGATATAATGTCCGATTTTAGAGATGTTATCTCTCTTCAACTACCATATTGTGGAGAGATTTATATATATATATATATATATATATATATATATATATATATATATATATATATATATATATATATATATATATATATATATATATATATATATATAATATATATAAATATTGAAAGTTTCTACGACGACAAATTTACTGTTTTCAATGTATATATCCCTTGGCAAATCATGCATTTTTGCATTCGCTGGGCTGGAACCATTGCAGACAGCAGCAGTTAAACCAGTCTTCCTTAGGGGCCTCTTTAATGGCTTCATGCATTCAACGCATTCACGGACGGAAAGACTCGTAAAACGTAAAGTGCTGTAAGACGAATGCGTCATCAGTTTTTTTACATTTTAGCTCATTTGAGCTTCCGTTCCCTTAAAAATGTGAGCATGTGGTGATGGAGGGCACTGCTTCGAGGACGCTTTTCACGAGCTTTTTATAAGACTCTGGACAAGTAAGTGATGACGTACCATTCTGCAATCAATGTCTTTTATCTTTTAAGCGAAATTAATACCTTAAGAGACAAAAAACGAAATTAAAAATTTTGAAGAAACCCACGACGGTTAAAACGTAGATGAAAAAGGATAAAATAATTTTGAAACCCCCGACTTAAAGAATTTTTGCTATGATCATAATAAAAAACCCAAGAAAATCCGTTGGGGCTACCATTAAATGAACAAGTTTGGCTGTTTTATAGTAACTACAAGTTACTATAAAACTTATTTATATTTATATTGAAAGCAGCTCTTGACGGATTTTCTTGGGATTTTTTATTAAGTTCATAGCATAAATTCTTTAAGTCTGGGGTTTCAAAATTATTTTATCCTTTTTCAACTACGTTTTAACCGTCGTGGGTTTCTTCAAAATTTTTAATTTTGTTTTTATTTCAAACTTTTTAGAGAGCAAGCATAGCTATTACAGTTGAAGTAGTTCTGGTTTTGCACAAACAAATGTTTACTGCAGCGCCCTCTGGTGAGTTGTCACTGTAACACCTATCTAAGAACATGCTCCAATCAAAGCTGAACCCATCACTGAAATACGCATCAAAATCGGACTAGTAGTTTTGGAGATAAATGGCAACATTGGTTGCACAAACAAATGTTTACTGCAGCGCCTCCTGGTGAGTTGTCACCGTAATACCTATCTAATAACATGCACCAATCAAACCCGAACCCATCACTGAAAACCGGACTTAAATCGGACTCGTACTTTTGGAGATAAATGGCAACATTGGTTGCACAAACAAGTGTTTACTGCAGCGCCCTCTGGTGAGTTGTCACCGTAACACCTATCTAAGAACATGCGCCAATCAAACCCGAACCCATCACTGAAAACCGAATCAAAATCGGACTCGTAGTTTTGGAGATAATTGGCAACATTGATTTGCACAAACATCCTAGCACCCCAAACGCATATACAGTCTCAGTTCCGTCGCGGGTAAAAAGAAGGCTTGTATGCGTTATGTACTCTTTAGTGGTATAATAAATTTATACCACTAAAGCGTACATAACGCATACAAGCATACGGCCCCTCGGATGGAAAGCAGTTATCGTAGCCAATGAACGACTGTAACACCAGGGGCATCACACGCGCGTTGCCGACCCTGTAAAAACCTCTTCACGCCCTTTTTGAAGAACCTCAATTAAACTATTATTTATAATTATGCACCACGTGCAGGTGAGATTGGCTTCGGATCAGAGATGATGTGAGCTACTTACATTCAATTTCTTAATGGGGAAAAACTATATACAAATTAAAATTAAGTTGCGTCACAATATTCCTCCACATCACCGTTAAATGGCATCGTGCCCAGAAGGCTGGCAGCATTGCCAACCTGAATGGCAATGCTTATGCGTTGTGCGAAATAAAAGCCAGCCCTTTGGTTACGGGAAGTGTCGACCAAACGCTTTGCTAATTCCCTGCAAAGGAGCCGTGCACTCGGAGCCCATTGAGCATATTAATTTGTATATATTTTTTCTCCCTGTTTATTTATTTATATTAATAATGTTTAATTGTAAGTTTTATTATTTAGTTATGACGAGCTCGGTGGTCGAATGGTTAGCAATGGCCACTTTGACTCCGAGGTCGCGGGTTCGATCCCCGCCCAAGACAAACATTTGCGTGCATGAACATGTTTGTTTGTCTTGATCTGGGCGTTTTCTAAGTACAGTAATACCCCGACTTACGCTACCCCGTTTTACGCGAATTCGGAGATACGCGGTTTTTCTTTGATCATCGCGCGCATCCAGCTTGCTTCAACCAATGGACCAGGGAGTCAAAACATTTATAGCTTACTACTCAAGGCGATCATTTGCACATGTTAATGAAGCTATGAGACAAAATAGCGAGCTTTCTGTCAAAGACTTTTGGAAGCAATCCAATGTCTTAGATGCTGTAAGAATTATTGGACAATCTTGGAATAATATTTCACAAAAAACTTTGAATGGCGTCTGGAAAAAGCTGTGTCCATTTTTTTCACGACAGAAACTGAGGGTGAATCAGCCTCAGATTCTGAACAAATCGATGATATAATAATAGAAGAAGTTATCAATATTGCCAAACAATTAAATTTAGAGAAAAATGCTGATGACGTCCAAGAAGAAGAAAAAACGAGAAATAAAAAAATCATCTCATTAAATTGTTTTAATTATCTAACGTTTTAATTATCTAAACATGTTTCTTCTCAATTATTGTTTTCTTTGGACTCTGGTCCCGATTACACAAACTTTATACGTATTTATATGCAAGTTTGAACCCCGACTTACGCGAATTCGACTTACGCGGATATCCCTTGGTCCCACCTATCGCGTAAGTCCGGGGTATTACTGTATATATTACAAAAAAAAAATGTATTTAAGTATTATATCAGGACCCATAGTACTAGGTTTTCGCTTAATTTGGGATGGATGATGGCGTTGTGTAAATTGTCCAGGAATATTTATTTATTTATTTATTTTAATTTCTTAATTTTATACGAGAAAATATAGTGTAGTTACGTAATGTTATAATATAAATATATAATATTACAAGCTTTCATTTAGTTTCACCGCGGGATTTGTAATCAAATCATGCAAATCAAAATTGTTGGTCCATCCCAAGTGATCCCAATGTTTGTTCTTGTGACAATGCTCAATTATCTAAATGCCGCCATTGTCAATAAACACATTTGTGATTTATAATTTCCACAACTAACAGGCGCTTGTATATATACATATATATTGTATATGCTACAGAATTGATTGACACATTGTTCCATGAATGTATTTGTGCTAACTGTGTGCACATGTTAGCCTCCTCAACATTCCTTATTAGGATAGAACCCAGCGCAATTTCCGAATGATGTATTTGGGTGTATACAACAAGCAAAAGTTGCAGATTTCACTATACTGTGGTATTAGCTCAACTCGGCCATTCCATACACATGTGACGTCGTTTACTACAACATAAACAATGACGTCTGTGCAGAGCGTAAATGAGCGAGTGTGCGTGCGGCGACATACAAACTGCAGGGTGACTTTTGACGCAATCGAAATAGAATCGAATCGAAATGAGATCGAATAGATGTCAAATGGTACTCTTGACATTGAAATCACCATCAAATCGAAATGAAATCGACTTGAACTCAAATGTCACTTTTGAATGGTACTTTTGAAGTTTGAGATCGCGCCAAAATCGAGAATGAGATCGAATTCATCTGTCAAAATTTTCGATTCCGCGCTTGGTATCGTGTTGTGTGGTTTTCTCATAGTTTTCTCAAAGTTTATTAAGTTTTCGCTTGTTTATTGAGTAAAGTGTATTTAGTTATATAGCGTTAAAAATTAAAATGGCAAGATTTGCTAGTATGTATCTTGATTGAAGAAGCTTGTCGTCTCGACAAACGACATCGCAGGAAGGCTATGATTAAAGCTCACTATGTGAGCGTGTTGGACTGGATGGATGACTGTGAATTTGTGAAGAATTACAGATTAAACAAAAGCCTCTTTTGGACTCTAGTGAGATACTTGACACCTTATTTACAATGACCGAAAATATCAATTGATCTATCAATTATGTACAAAGTAAGTTAAGTTTTAGCACTTTTGCTATAGGATACGTATTAAAATAGTATCTGTACTTGCATGCTTTTAAGCAAGGAATAGAATAGCTAAATCTCTGTTTTTGTAACTTTCTAGTAATTTACATTATAGTCTCATTTTTGAGCTTCATGTAATCTAGCAGCATTCAAAACCTCTCATGATATTTCTTGTTTATTTACAGGTATCATTTTAGCCACAGGCAGGCAGCAATGGCACTACAATGTCTCTGCAATCTGTCTCAAAATGCACAAGAGAAGTTACGGTTGCACTAAATCATTCTGATATATTAAAATTATTAAGGTTCCTGGCACTTGAGAAAACAATGCAATTAAATTGAAGTAAGAACATTTTCTTATTATTATTTTATATAGTTGTTTCGGCCAACTGGCCAGGATATTATAAATATTTTTTTAAATGGAAAATTCCCACCTAGACGGGGGAGGTGAATTTTTCTATTTTTTTTTTTAATTTATAAGAACATTTTTTTCTACACCTTTTGATTTATTACATATTAGATTTCAGTCTACTAAGTAATTATAATGTTTTCTAAAGAAGTTGGCAAAATTACACTTTATATTAAGTAATTATATTTATTTTTTTCTTATTTTGCTTTATGCCTCAGGTTCTATGAAAAATACCAATTGCCAGAAACTATTAGGTGTATTGATGGAATCCAAGTAGCTATGGTTCGGCCATCAGAAAATGATGAGTGGTATTTCAATAAACAACATTACCAGTCTCGAAATGTTCAAATTGTAAGTAATTATTTTTGTATTCAACTCCCTTATTGGGCTATAAAATTTATCTTGTGAACTAACAGTCACTAAATTTTATTAAACAAATCTAACTGCATCTGTTATTTGATTGTATATTTTTTCTGTGTGGCTAATAAGATATGTGAAACAGTTTACATGGACAAAGTTAAGCCTTAAACTTAATTCAATAAATTTATATTGCAGCACGAAGAAAAATATCTTACAAACCTATTAAGAGTTTTAAATGGCAATCGCATAGTTGTCTTTGAATTTACTTTTGGATTAGAATTTGTTAAACATCAGTTTTAATTTTTTTTTATTAATAACTTGTTTCTTGTTACAGATGTGATTTTGATTTAAATATAATCAGCATAGGTACATATCAAGCTGGTGTCACGCATGATTCATAGTTACCATCAACCATGAAGTGAAAAGTTTATTGCAGTCACAGACAAGACAAAGAGGAAATGGTGTGTTTATTTGGTGAGTTTATGTGTTATATGTATATACTTTTTATCAGTCAATTCTTATTAAATGTGTATTTTGTTTAATAATCTTCATTATAAAATTTTATTTTATTCCTACAACTGAAACTAGAAAGTTTACAATGAATATTTAACTTGACTAACAAAAATAATTTCGTCATTTCAGGTGATTCTGGTTATGCACAAAGAGAGTTTATGATGATCCCAAACGCATCACACAAAAGCATTACTTGTCTGCTTGTAATAGAGTGAAGGGGACCATCGATCTTCTTAATGCTCGGTGATGTCTATTGAAACAACCGTAATGCATTATAAGCCAGACCGAGTGGAAAAAATTATTAATGCTTGCACTGTGTTGCATAAAAAGAGGTACATAGGCAAGAATTACAGGAGTCGCACACAATATGTCATGCAAGCGGTTTGCGTCAGCAGCAGAGATAAACTGATGAGTTAAGAAGTGGCAATCTTGCTAGAGCACATACATGGACCCGTTATGGCAGACCAAACGGTTTAATACATAAATAAATATTCAAACTACTGTTATGTTTTTATTATTAACTCATTTAATATACCCTTTAACAGAATCAATATTTTTTGTAATAGCATTATTTATTTTCATATTAACAATCATACATCTTAGTTGTTGATAGAATCAATACTATTTAACAAAATTACTATGCTAAAAACAAATTACTATTTCTTATCCTTGTAGTCGCACTATATCATATATGCACTCAAAAGTGCATAACACACTAAGCACATGCGATTATTGTTTTCGCCTCAATATCTACTAGGCGATCCCACTCATCTTGCAGATGTGAGCGGCCACTGATGTACAATGTCTACCAGTCTCACACCCTTGTCTGGCCCTTTCTCTTGACTATGTAGCAGGTCTCTGTGCTCTATTGGGCTGCTGAAGACGTCGAGTAATATTTGTAGGATGGGATGGTGTCGATGCGTTGCTGAGTAATGGAAGAATTGGTGAACCCAAAGGTCTTGGTAGACAGGTCGACAGTTCATTGTGAACTACCGGGCTGAGAATCTGTTAACAAAATAAATATCAATTAATAGTACCACTATTACTATAAAGTTGTAAGTATGCTAGTTTACATGTAACGTAATCATGCTACCTCCTCCAGGAAGGCTTCCTGGTAACTCACACACTGGGGGAAACGACTATCATTAAAAGAACAGCCGGGATTGACAGCTTAATGTGCCCTACGAAGCACGAAGGAGTTCGCTATCAATATACCCATCCATGGACAGGCTACATTGCTTATTTTTATTTCCACTGTATTAAATAAAAAAAAACTGCCTTCCAAGAGTTCCATCACTTTGTTATCCTCAAAAGGAACTACAGGTGAATAATATCTTCTGTATCTGGGTGCTCTAATAAATAGAAACTTAAATGTATCAAAAGATAAAGAAAGAAGAGAAAAGCATAAAAAAATATTATACCTGAAAAAGTATGAGTTACTTACAACAAGAGGGACAGAAAATCCCATATCACGTAGTGGCAAAGCAACTGCCACACAACAAAGCTAACATCCGCTCCTCGATTGGGCTTATAGTGGGAAGAAAGTCCTTTCCTCGGCCAGTTTACAGCATAATTTTTGTCTGTCCAAAAACTGCAAAGGAAAGCGGTCTTTAACTTAGGATTATGTTCAATAAAAATGAATATATATTAACTATCTTTTGACACTACTGGGATAAAAAGGATCCTTCATGTTAATCCAGAGTATATTCATTCTATGCGCCAAGTTTCATTCAATCATTTTAGTGGATTCATCCATCCTCGCACACTTTTAAAGCTTTTAATAGATTTCATTAAACTTGCAGATTATTTTAACCGAAGTCAGTTAATACAGTTGGTTCCCTAAGACAACGGACCACTTCACCATCCTAGTCAGTTATCTTAGGGAACCAACTGTACGATAGACGAAGATATGGTAATTGCATTCTGTATTAGTCTACCATTTGGAATGGAGAGAAATATGATAGTCTACTAAATGAACTTACTTTAGCTCACCTCGCCCCATTTTTCACTGCACATCCTAATGAATTCTAGACCTTGGAGAACTCCTGCCATTCCCTCTTTGCCTCTTACTTTCCCATCGCGGTGCGCAAATGTCCTTTAGAAATTCCAGGATTTGTTTCCAAGCATTCCAGCAAAGATTGCATTTGTATCTGGGTGGGTTGCATTTTCTACAAAAAAACATATGTTTTATTGAAATATTAACATTGAAGATATCCCAATTTAAAAGTTTAATGGAGATCATAACTACAATAACTAAATAATTACCTTTTTACAAAAGCTCACTATACACTTGTACCAAACATTAAACAAACAAGAAATTAAAATTTCGCGGGAAAGAAACTTTATTTTGACATTTCGTAACATGACATTTGTTTGTTTTTAATTCATATTTTCCGTGTGTTGTACATTTTTTTTTCGAATATAAAAGGCTTTTACGTGACTTATGCACTATAAGTGAACTTATTTTCTTCGAGTCTAGAGAAATACGTATTAATACAATTTAATAATTATTAATTTCGGTAAATCGATAAAATTATTTTACAAGAAATTGTCAACGAAAACAGTCTAACTTTTGCCCATATGCCGGAAGTTACGTCAGCGTTTGATGCTAATACGATCCTAAATTCGATTTCGATTTGATTTCGATTCCGTTCAAAAGTACAAAACTTGAATCGAATTGAAATCAGATCGAACTCAAATCAAAATCGAAATCAGAATCAAATCAAATTCAAAAGTCAGCCCCCTGTTCCAGGTTTGCCTCAGAGGGGACAGGTCGACCTACACGAGAGAGCGGCAGGGAGTGGCCATGTTTCACATAGTACAATTAGTGTAGTTAAGAGGGGGTGTAAAGGCCAATAAAAAAATTGCCAATTTTTGATTAGATGTATACCGTAGAACATAGACCATTAATTACCTACCCGAAAAAAAATTACAGATATTACAAAATATTTAAAAGGGACTGGACTGATTAAAAACATAAAATATTAATGTTTTATCAACAGAAATAAATCACGAACTTACGTCAAATTTTCAACTAAAGCTAATTTTTCTTCAATATAGTTCATACTATTGTGCCCATATTTTAATACGTAGCATTAAATTATATTACTAAGCGATTTTACTAGCGATTTAAAAAAAATGTATATTTTACGCGCAATTAAAATAAAAGTAATTCGGCGCTTACTACGTTCTTATTCCGCGCAGAACGCTCACAGCTTTCAAAATTTTATTTATTTTTATTTCTGGAATATAAGTTACCATGTACGAATATCATAACAACAAACAAAACAAACACAACGACAACGCGTAGTTCGTTCGCATTCGTCATGATGTAAAACTACGACGAGTGATCACTGATAACAATTCCCTTGAAGGTTGTTAAGTGGAAGTAAGGAGTGGCAGCGGCGCACGAGTAATATTTCATGTTGAGAGCGTTAGTAGTTAGAAGCAGTTATCCGCGGCTTCATCAGCGCGATCATGATTTTTTTTTCTCGTGGGTAAAAGATGTTTTTCGGGGATTAAAAGAGGCTTGTTAGTGCTTTAAATTTTCTTATGTTATAATTTTATTGTGTCTATTGAACTTGTTTGTATAGTGCTGAGTAATGTGTAAATAAATGTTTTTCTTCTTCTTCTTTTTTCTTCCCCAGCCCTTAAAATATCGTCGTAAAAAACATGTCATCCATTCGTTCCTTTATTGCTTAACAATATCCTATATTTCTTTTCAGACCTCTCCGTCTTCGATCATCAATATAGAACCGTAAAAAAAAATTACAGCGTTCACACGCAAACTCTTTGATTCGAGTACCTCAATTCCATTTGTCTACTGACCCACTGACCAAGGATTTTTCGCTAGATTTGTGTTATGACCGCTTGTACATCTTTGAAATTTTGAATTTCAAATGTTACATTTTTTAAGAACAACAGCAACACAGTCTGTTTTTTTTTGGCCGAAAGTGTACCTTTGCTTTTATCACAAGTTCATTTGTAGTAAAAATGGAATTAATACCAAAGGGTATTAGGGCAATGATTTTTTTATGATGTTCATTCATTTGTTCACTGTCTGAAAACTAGATACCTAATGGATTTTAGTACATTTTTATCTCCCTGTTTTTTACATATGTAATGATTGTTCATGCATTTTTTATACTGAGTTGTGTGGTGGTGTACGATCTCAACCTTCTTCGATTGAGGGGTGACCCGTATCCTAATAGTGGGATGAGTAAAGGTTGACGACGATCTGTATAATAATGAAAAAAACATTGAAATCTGACCATGGATACTGGAGGAAATTCGCAAACCCTTCTCTCCAATGGTTTCTGTCAATTGGTTGGAGTCAATAGGTAAATTCATATGTCATGGATTTAATGAATAATGTTTTCTGCCTGCCGTCAAATAATAATAGCATATACTTAAATTGTTATATGGTGACATATTAAATGCGTGTTTTAGATTAGAAGGCATCAAGTTTTCATACTACTACTTTCATAATATGCACCAGAGGTCCCACTTTTTAGGCTAAAGTGTAATGTCCCGCGCGGGGCACCACATGTCCCGGTTTTGGCAGTGAACATCAAAAATGATGATTTCGTCAACTGAAATTAATGGAGGGAATGCCGGAATTTGAATTTTTGGGAAAATATAAGCAATTTAAACTTTAACAAACTGAAATTGATTAATTCTTTACACTCATACCAATAACACTTGCCCATTAAGTCTATAAAAAAGTCTATCTAACGAATAGGTATGTATTTTTCTTGTAGTCTCGCTTTTTTTAAACTTCTCCCGCTTTTTTTATTACTTTCTAAGTTTAAAATTCCGCTTCGATCTAAAATAAATCTGGCAACGCTGATATGCAATCAGTTTTAGTACCTAATTACATTTACGGTAAATACAAGTAAAAGTAATTAACAAATTCATTTTGCATATACAATAAAATAAAATTTATGTGTATATAAACTGAATAGAAAAATATATGTAACAATAACATATTTTGCCAGTTAGATTAATAAAATTTTATAACCAATTTGTCCGAAAAATAATCTTTGAGATGTTTAACATGATACATTTGTGGTAGCCTCGCTCTGTATGTTGAGAACCTATTCAAACTGTTTTCAATAAATTAAGATGTCCAATTGAAGCGAAACATAATTATATTAAAAAAAAATGGATATAAAACAAAATAATGAACATTTTTACCACTTCGAATGCCAAATAAGCAGGTAAACGATTCTTCTGATGTAATGTGTAGGCTGAAAACGCAGTAGGTACCAAGAGTATTACTCTGGCATGACACTGCTGCTAATACAGCATCTCTACACGCTTGGTTACGAACACTTTCCATCAGGCAGGCCGTATGCTTGTTTGTCACCTTACTAGTATAAAAACACAGCAATCCTCAAGCAAAGGGTATTGTAATATGCTGCGTTCTTTGGTAATGAGGAAGCCTATTTAAAGATTTGTTTCAGATACAATTCTGTTCTTACCATAAGGGAACCGGATATTTTCCGCAATATAATATTTCCGGAAAGCAAATGAAAAAACGGATATATGTCTAGAAATAGTACAAAAGTAGCACTGTCTGTTTGAAATTGGATCATATGAAATATGTATCAGAGATGTTGATAAGACCATAAAATTGTACGCTGAAATCTTTGAATGTATACGTGAATTGAAAATGACTACGAGTAAATGTAACGCGTGCTATAGGTAGCTACTTTGCTAAATGACTTGCTGTCAAATGTTTAATTATTTTAATCAATGACTTTCAAATTCAACTTCAAATATATTTATTAGCCATGTATGATGTATGAATTATATTTTATGTATTATGTAATAAAGTTAATATAAATATTGATACGTATGGGCTATAATCATAATCATAAATCATTTATATGCTAATACAGTTTTTTTACAGGTCTTATTTCAATATATATTGTGCCGTGTATTACGCCTGATAGCAGGCATGCAAATCATTGGTATACATTTGTCATTCGTCATAATACATCGTAGTCATTAAAAATAGTATTAATTACATTTACGGTTATAGTACAAATTTCATGTCATTATTAAAATAGTTTTCATTATTATTATATTGATTAATAGAATTTATTTATTTTGTGATTTAGAGTGGTCAATGTACTCTTTTATGGAATAGAAACAATGTTCCAATAGCCACACAGTCAATGTTGTCTTAAGGGCTTTACCATCCAGTAGTTGCATGTCATTGGGAAGCAGATTATACAGGTAATATATATGGACATATTGTAAACATTTCTCTTATAAATATCTTTCTGGCAAGTGGACTACAGAGAATATACCTATAACAGTACATATCTTGCATCATGTTTAGATCTGTGTTCTTACTATTGTGCCCTTTTTGTACCAAACAGAATGCTCGAATGTTTAGCAACTTTTAACATTCGTTTTTCGTTCAAACTGTAGAACGGGTTCACTGAAAAAAACTTTTTCCATTTCATGCTTTTCGGTAGCTGGTAATTCAATAATTTCCAGAGGTACTCGTAGTACACACGTATTTTTTTATTGTACATTTTTGCCTTGCCTTGTTTCATGCGTTTTGTTAGTCTTGTTTGAGTCTATCTTTAATTCTCATTCCCAATGACTAAAGAAATGATGAAATGAGGTCGCGGGTTCGATTCCCGCACAAGACAAACATTTGTGTCCGTGAACATGTCTGTTTGTGCCGGTTTGGGTGTTTTATATGTATGTATTTACAAAAGAAATGTATATAAGTACATACTCGTATATCAATAACCTAGTTCCCCATACTTTGCTTAGCCAACTTTTGCTTAGTTTGTGACTAGATGGCACTGTGTAATTTTTCCAAGGATATTTATTTATTATTATTATTTATTCCTCAGAGGGATACGCCCCAAGGACTTTTAAGAGTGTTATCCATAAATAATCAATATCCTCAGGTATATTTGATAAACGATTTTTTTTTACACCTTTAATACTGAATTAATTATCATAAATCATTAGCTTCGCCCTGATGAAATAAATCTTACTTGACATAATCTTAATTTATAAAAATTTCGTGGCACGTTGTTAGTCCGCGTTGGAATCCTAAACTACTGAACCGATTTTAATAAAATTTTGAACAGTGTGTGCAATTTAATCCAACTTGAGAGATAGGATAGTTTATAATATAACTCATAGGAAAAAGTAACGTAAAAATATTTAAAGGCGATACGATATTCTAGAATATTATAAATTGAATGTTTAAATATGTAGATTAATAAAATGATGAATAAGATTCGACGAGCTCGACGACGGTGGTCGAGCGGTTAGGAAGGGTCACTTCCACTCCGAGGTTGCGGGTTCGATCCCCGCACAAGACAAATATTTGTGTGCGTGAAGATGTCTGTTGGTCTTGGTCTGGGTGTTTTCTATGTATATGTTATATGTATGTATTTACAAAAAAAATGTATTTATGTATATTATCAGTTATCTAGTCTCCATAGTACAAGCTTTGCTTAGTTTGGGACTAGGTGGCCGTGTGTAATTTGTCTAGAATTTTTTATTTATTTATTTATAACGAAATAACAATAAGTTAGTACTACAAATAGTTTATAGTAAAAGATAGCAAGTTATATAACAATTTACTGTAATAATTACATGATAACAATAGGCATAAATTTGTACTGCTATGTTTGGCAAAATATATCATGCAGCAATATCAAATTTTATGCACATAAATTATGATATTCTATTCTATTCAGCCCCAAGCGATTTTCACTCAACGGGAGTATTGTGAATCGACGATTACAAATAGGGTTGGCAGGTGACCGGACAATACGGAAAAGTTCCAGAACTTTGTGTGATTTTTTTTAATTTTCCGTGTGCGGTAAATAGTAATTTAACTTTATTGTCTCGGGATTTCGTACTATAGATAGTAAATACTATACTATAGATTAGTGGTTCCCAAAGTGGGTTCAGGGACCACTTCCAGGTCCCTGTTCAATGTAGAGACCCAACTGTACTATAAATGAACTACATTTTATCTCAAGAATACAGTATTTGGTTTTGTATTGCTCAATCTCTTACATTATAATTAAACCACCAATTGGAAGAAGGGAATAGATCCACAAAAAAGTGCGTAGAGTCCCTCCGCGCGGAAGAAGTGGAACTCCATGGTAGCGTTTAACGTTTAACGCAACCTTGTTGGAAGTCGCATTAGAAGTTTCACTTCAAAAATAAGATTGGAGACAATTAAAAAAAAAACTGTATAACTTATTACTTTCAACTTATAAGCTCATGTGATATCAATGATAATGAAGAAAATATAGGTTCTGATTTATTTACTAATAGAACTGGCTGAAATATTATAATATTTATTTATATGTATATATAAATTTGTTGGATTTATTCCCTTCTTCCAATTTATCATTTACTACATGTAAAATATTTTTAAATAATAAACAATATAATGAAAAAACTATTTATTTATTAGAAAAAAAAACGTAAAGAGTGAGAGATTCATCTATTTCTTCACTTTCGGATCTTGTACTCGTAGTTGGCCAGGTTATAATAATATCGTCAAAATCTTTGAATTACTCAGGAATATTTTGGATTATTTTTTGTATGTCGTTCATTTTTTACTTATACATATATGGGCAATTTAACAACAAAACATGAGGGAGTATCTGGTATATATTCGGGTGTGTAGGTTTTTGGAGCAAAAAATTGCTTTAACGAATCCATCGATAAATTCAGAACATGTCCAGTAAACTTTAAAGCTTCTATACTGTGAAAATGATTGTGAAATGTTGAATGTTGTTGTCTAATGACTTACAGCTTTACTTGACACATCGTTGCCATCAGTTTTTAAAATCAAGTACATCGTTAGAATAACAGGTTGAACTGAAAAATCCCTGACTTTTGCTGCTTAAATAAAATTATTGTATTCATTTGGAACGTAAATTCTGTACCTTCTCCTAAAGAGTATTTTAGCAGTCCCGAAATATCTGTCACTCTGTAAAAACTAATAGCCGCGTACTGGAAAGTACGTGAACTTTAAAATAAATATTATTTCTATACTCCTACAGTACAGTACTACAGTACAGTTGATAGTTGTAAGAAGGGAATAAAAGAAGGATTTGTTTCTTTCTTCTAGCTATTTTTATGACCACCGGTTGGGAACCCCCTGCTGTAGCTAGTACGTCCTATAGATAGTATAGATAACAAAATCAGGGTACTACAGTAACATTTTTTTGTTACAAAATCAAGGTACCACGGAAACCTAACAAGCTACGCACAACAAGCAGTGATTTAGCTTATACTACATTTTTAATTATAATTAATTTTCAAACAATACCATCTCATCCTCTTCTCGCCTCCGCCCCGCCCCCTAAATGTACCGGAAATACGATAGTATCTGAGAACCCTATTTCGCTAAAAGCCTGGCTAGGGTATATAGTAAAGGTACCTACCAATATTCAATACTTCCGTCTGGCTCTCGGATTGTGGCCTGGGGGCCTAGCGCCTAAGCTAAAGCCGATTCTCCTTTTTAATTGCGAAAATCAAACTTCAGTTTACTTGTATGGGATTTGTGTTTAGATTAGCTGGTAAAAACTCTGGAGCTCTTTAGACAGAACTGAAGAAATTGGTCAATAATCAAAAGGTAAGGTCTATTTTTCGATTCAAAATATTCGATGGTAATCGGCTTCAGCTACAGCGGTAGGGACCAAGTTTATTATTAATTAACAATTATGTATGTGCAGATATAGCTTATCGACCTCAGCGGGCTACTGTGTTACCTTGTGGTGGTACAAAATTTGAAACAACCGAGCAAATAAATGTCAATTTTTTTATACCCCGAAGGAGGTAAACAAGCTTACAGGCAGTCTATAAGTATCGTCGATTGGTCGATGGTAAGCATTTACCTAACACCCGTGAAATAGCTGTAACTACAGTAGAAACCGATACCGATTGGAGTCTAAAAGACTCGTAAAAAAAATAAGCTTTCCATTTTCAAATATTAAATAGCCCTATTTGTCTCCTGATTTAAAGCCGGGCACACCCCTTTCCCCACCCCAGCCGCTCCATACAAGTGTTCATTATCTGTTAAAACAATGATGTCTGTGCAGAGTGGTAACAATCATGTATGCATGTTATTATAGATTCACTCGGAGGGGAGATGAGGTCGATTTTTGCGAACGGAAGGATTAGACCTTCTGCACGCAAACAATCATGTATGCATGTTATTATAGATTCACTCGGAGGGGAGATGAGGTCGATTTTTGCGAACGGAAGGATTAGACCTTCTGCACGCAACTACTATTACTTGTCTTGTCTTACACTGTACTTTCTCCTATTTAGTCATTAATTATGCAAAGAGCGTCACTCACATCATGAATAAAACGTGCAGTATCTTCTGCTTTTGATTTCTTTATACAAAGAAGACAAAAGCAGACAAATACTTATAAAAGGCAACCGTTACTGTCAGATCAATCAACGCACAGCTGAAACCACTGCTGCACTGGACGGATCAGGGTGAAATTTGCTATACAGGTAGCTATTAGGACGTAGGCCTCGAAAAGGTCTTTGAAAATTAATAACGTAGGTTTTTTTATACCACTAAAGTAGCAAACAAGCATGCGGCCCGCCTGATAAAAAACCTTACCATAACTGTAACAACACATCTCATATCATACGGCACAAAAAACGTAACGAATCTGTGGTACTGGTATTTGATTGCGCTGTACTTGCGTCTGTAATATATGTTTATATTCTTACACATGTTACATATTCATACAATTTCATTTGATAAATTTAAATACCTGGATTGCAATGGACTAAAAATATCAAACCGAACATAACCTACAATCGATCAAATTATAGGAAATGTGAAATTACGTTATATTAAATCTGTTATTATATTAGGTTGGGCAAAAAGTCTTTTCGTATTTTATATGAAAATTCAAAACATTTTTTAATAAAGTTTATTTACATTTAACTAAAGTATGTAGGTGCCATTTTGTTCGATAACTTTTTGCCATCTTGTAGGTACAGACATGATCCCATTACTATAGAAATTTTGGGACTTCTGTTTAAAAAACCACGACAAGTGGTTTTGGCAGTCTTCTCGTGATGTTAACCTGACATTGCCTAAAGAATTCTGAAGAGACCAAAACAGGTGGAAATCAGAAGGTGCAAGGTCAGGACTATACGGCGGATGCATTAACACCTCCCAGTCAAACTCTCTTAATTTTTGCTGACTGGCTAAAGATGTGTGAGGTCTAGCGTTATCATGATGAAAAATCACACCCCTTCTGTTAATTAATTCCGGCCGCTTTCTCTCAACTTTTTGCTTTAATCTCATCAGTTGTTCACAGTAGAGTTCAGAATCGATAGTCCTGCCTGGCGGTAACAGCTCATAATGAATATCTTCCCTTCCAATCCCACCATACACACAGCATCTACTTGTTGCGGGTTAACCCGGGTTTAGCCAGAGTCTGTGAAGCCTGACCGGCCTTTGACCACGACCTTTTTCGCACGTTCTTGTCGTACGTGATCCACTTTTCATCACCAGTTATAAGCTTCTTCAAAAACGGTTCGCTTTCATTACGTCTTAGTAAAGAATCGCAAATGAGTACACGGTTCATTAGGTTTCTTTCAGTGAGATCGTGAGGCACCCAAATATCGAGCTTTTTAATGTACCCAGCTTTTTTCAAATGCGCCAAAACTGTTTTGTGGTTAATTCCTAATTCTTCAGCTACGTCATAACAACTGATATGCCGATCTTGCTCCATTTTTTCAAAAATGGCATCAATTTTATCCGTAACAGGGCGACCAGAGCGACGTGCATCTTTCACATCAAAATTTCCTGATTGAAAACGCTTAAACCAAATTTGTGCTACTCTCACAGACACTGCACTAGGTTCATAAACGTCACAAATTTTTTTCGCAGCTTGCGTTGAATTTTTACCTTTTTTGTAGTAAAATTTTAAAAAGTATCGAATTTCTTCATTAGATTCACTCATCTTGACAGTAAAAAAAACAAATGAAAATCACACATTTACCTAATTTGAATTTGGAATTATCTTTATTAAAATTTAAACTTTTTAAAGATATCAAAACCTGCTAGATACAAATGGTATAACCAAAGAGATTTTATTACAAGTTCATACATACTATAATGCGAAAAGACTTTTTCCCCGACCTATTATTATTATATACACACCGCTTGTGCTTATGTAAATACGTACAACTTTAAACTTTATACGCGTATGAATCATTCCAAAGGGTTGTGTTTATTGGACGACTATTTTATTGTCATTTCCAACGTATAAGTTTTATATGTCGAACAGTGCCCACCCTTCCCACCCTATTCGTTTCCACGAATTCCAGAGCCAGCTTTATTAAAAAAGTAAAATCACCTATTTGCAGTCCGTTTTATTTCAACTCTGTCACGCTTCAACTACCTTAAAATTGTAATTATAAATTGCTTTGACTAAGTACCGTGTGCGTCTGTTGACTGAAAGTAAAACACACTGCATGTTGTTAAATTAGCTCTCGCTCTGCCAACTTCCAGCAAAATGAGAGTCAAACGAGAATGATGTATATTTGTGCAACTAGCTATCTCATTTTAGTTTGAAAACTTTTGTCCAATGCCTAAAGCGATTACATATGCTACTGATTAATAATAATAGTTTGCACTCGAAGTTTAAAACGAATGTAACATTATGTTAAATTATAATATTTCACAAAGGCAGTGAAATATTTTTATGTCACTTTATCATTTACCCAATTTGAAACGTAGAAACAAGATATATTTATCAGAAATAAGGCATTTCAAATAAATATTAAAAAAATAATAATATCTTTTTCTGAGGTAAAGTTTATTTAGGTAAATTAATATGTACAAAAATTTTGATCCGACTGCGGTGAAACCAAAAAAAATAAGGTTATGTGTTTGACCGGTAAGTATACTATATCTGTTAATATGTTCCCACCTAACTGCTAAACGGCTGAACTGATTGTGGTGAATGATATGTCTTTAAATCTCGCTTTATATTAAAATTATAGAGATAAAATTATTACAAAAACAAATAAAAGCATTACATAAACTCACAGTACACCAAACTGACGTATGTTCATGTGTTATAACAAATATACAACACGCGCATACACACGTTAATCCTTACAACAATCTGCTAAGCCTAAAATGCAAAATGGTATACACCTGCATTGCATCTCACAGCTTTTAACCCTGTGAGTAAATCTGTGAAGCTGTGGATTTACCTAAAATCCACAGAGAGCATGGAGTTCTGTAATAAAATAAGTCTAGGCTTAGTTCAGACTCCAGACTCTCGGACTATATAGACTTAGAATTCTTCGCTATACGCTTGGACCTAATTTAAGACAACCTGCGATATGGATTTAATTCACTTCATTAATCAATCCTTGTAAATAAATAATGTTCCTGAATAAATTATACACCGCCATCTATTCCTAAACTAAGCAAAGGTGATAAATATACATAAATACATGGAGACCCTGGGACAGAAAAAGATCTGTCGGGCGACCACAGATGCGATGGAAGGACGACATTGTGAAGTTGGTGGGCACGAACTGGAGGAACGTGGCCCAAAACAGATCAGAACGGAGTGAAGACGACTGAAGGAGGCCTATACCAGCACGATTGAAGAAAGGCTGATGGTTGATGATGATGATGAAGCGAAATTTATTGAGCTTATAAAATCATTCGGTCGTTCTGTCTGTCCGTCCGTTGCCATGAAACTCAAAATTTAGAAATTCTGACTTCGGATTCGTGTAGAGCATCAAAAAGTAGTAATGTAAAGTGACCTTGGTTTTCTGATATCAATTCGGGAAAGTGGCCAAAATAAATAAATACATAAAATAAATAAATTTCGCTATGGTGGCGCATGCTGCGCGTCCGATGTTTTTTTTTTTTGTAAAAACATACATAATACTCGTATATCAGTAACAAAACGCCCAGAGCTAGACAAAAAGACTGTTCATGCACACAAATGTTTGTCTAGTGCGGGGACGCGAGCGCGAACAAAAAACTACTCTACGAGGTACTCGCATCGGTAGTTATTATTCCGATTATCATACTTCAGTTTTGGGATTATTGAGATTTTTCAGCTGCCGTTTGAGCTGAAGATTGTCGCTACTGAACTGAGAAGTCGGATTTTTCTAACCATCCAAATTTTAATGTGCGTCAATTTGTGTTTACAAGTACCTACATAATACAAACATAATGTGTATTACTATGGTATTACTGAGTAGGTAGCAAGTGTGATACTATGTGTACATATATACAATATGACATGTAATTATTTGACATACATAATATTGTAATATATATATATATGCACTAACTAAATTGTAATTGTTGGTATTAGGTATCCGAGTATTTAAAAAAAATACTCGGATACCTAATCGCCAAATCTTCTTCGCCAATGGTTAATACCGATATGCTAGTATATAAAAATAATGACAAAAAATAAGAATATTATTAATAAAAATGTGTAAGACGTGTCTAAGTGACCACAGGGCCCAATGACAGACAAAATAATTTCAATTCATTTCAATCGCTAGAACCTCAAATTGTAACAAATTGTACCATATCATACCTACGAAATTATTGACTCACTATCCAAAATAACAGCCACAATAATATAGTGGCTCTTCTAGAGTTATTGTCACCGCGTGGGTATAGAATAGACATATCTAATAGACAATTATTGAAATATTAAATACGATAACAAATATTTTTCAATCATTTTATTCAGCAACTAAAACTAAAAGATCAATGGATGCCGATATCATGTGCCGAACAAATGTGCAATAGTGCGAACGAGTCCTTAGGTGTAAACGTGAAACTTTGGGAGGATGGATATGTTTGGCTATTTGTTATTCTTTCACAGGTAAACAGGGAAACTTGGTATATGTGTGGAATGTAATTTGGATTAACATATAGAAAGAATTTATTTATGTTGTCAGCCAAAATATTTCCACCTTCCTTGATAGAAAGTGCAGGTGAAGACCGCCATCAGTGTGATTAGTGGGACTATACTTTTTATGACATTATGTGTTTAATACTGATCTGCTGATTGAACGTGCTGTAGTTTAAATTAGTATATTATAATTATATGTATGTTAGTTTTAAGATTTAATTTATCTATGGACTTATGTTTATTATTAATTGTAAACATGATGGACTGCAATAAATGATTTTATTTTTATTATTTTATTTCAATAAATATCTTTAATTAAAAATAGTTTTTTGTTTAATTTTTTAAATATATCCATATAAAAATATAGATATATTTTTTAAAATTAAACAGACCCGCCGTTACCGGTGCGAAGACTCAGACTACCGCTGGTCAGGGCTCCAGAGTGAGGAACATCATCACAATGCGGGCCGTGTCCAGAAGAACCGTCTTCTGCCCCCTTACCGCCAACTCTTATTGCGATTCAATAACTGAATAAAATGCTTATTCATACCAATGAATAAGCTACTCTATTTCAAATTGAATAGAGTCGCTTATTCATTAAATAATGGTAAAGGTATGAATAAGCATTCTATTCAGTTATTGAATCGCTATAAGAGTTGGTGGTAAGGGGGCTGTATCCGGATCTTGACCCAACCGCCAAGCGAGAGCCTCTCGAGGTGACCGTCGAGACTCTTCGCTATAAGTCCGTTCACTGTTACGACTATCGGTACAATTATCGCTGAGTCCACCACATGCCACATGGCGGTTTTTATAATAACTTAATTATACAGGGGAAACCGCGGGCAAAAGGTTGTTAATAATTATATAAAGTATAACGTGAACTTGATACACTAAAACCACATTTGCATAAGAATCATAAGCCCTGTGGCTGTTCTATTTGCATAACTAAACTGATAAATATGATAATTATTATATTTGAAGGTTTCTAGGTTAACAATTTATGTTATGTAGGCATGTACATAACAAACATGTGTTACAGAAGGACGTGAATTACCTGTATGGTACAGTACAGTACATTAAAATCCCGTTTGCATAAGAAAATTAATTTCCCTCTAGCAATCCGCTCCGGTAACTTATATGTGTTCGACATGTAAACTTTCCGCAAGACATTGTCTAAACCAGAGATTATCAAACCTTAATTTCTTTTACCACCCCCTTTGAAAATCAGTTATTTTTCAGCGCCCCCAATTTTTTATACAGCCTACGAAATCTATGTTAAATATTTCTAGTTTGTATGCCATCATACAGGGCAGAAGTATAAAGTAATTATTCGGTATTGATTAGTAGGTAGGTTTTAATTTTAGTGAATTTTAAAATATCTATAAAGTAAATTAAATTACAAATCCAACCCCCCATTTTTTTCTGGGCCCTTAACACCCCGCTCTAGGTCTCCAACGCCCACAAGGGGGCGTTATCGCCTGCTCTGGGAAATCATGTCTAAACGGTAGTGGAAACCGTGTGAAAATATGTCACCTCGAGGTCTCGGGAGTGTCGTTCGGAGGAAATGCAGCAACTGCTGGCAAACAGACACATACGGAAATCGATTTTATTTTACTAGTACATACTATGTAATCACTATGTATGGTCCATATCGTATTAAAGTAAGTAAGTAAGTAAGAGATTTAGTTTCATAATATTTACTTCGATAAGAAGTACGCATACGCCGAGTCATATAACAAACCAGTTCAGTCTCTACAGCAGTTCCTTCAGGGCCACCCAATGGAAATAATTAATGTTGTTGATACTAAATTAAAACATTAGATTCCCACTAATAGATAGTGAAAAAGAAAGAAGGAAAGGAAGGTGTGTTCTGCCGGCACTCCCAGACTGCAACCCGTTTTTTTTATTATGCAAAATTTAAAGAAAAAGTTTCAGTAGTAAGGCGTGAAAGCGGAACAAACAAACAATTCTCCTTTGCATTTATAATAAAAATTGAGTTTGAGCACATCAAGTTAATCCTTTATTGAATTTTACACATTGAATGCGCGTTCAGTCTGTTGTAAATAACTCTGTTTAGGCATGAGCATGCATGAACTCGCTGCAATGGATAAATGCAAACGAATTCCTGGAACGCATGCCATGTGAGGAAATTAGCTCAGTGCTTCGAACATCTAAGAGTTGTGCAATGCGAAATATTTATTTACAGGCTTTTTTAACTAGAGTGGGTAACATTTTAATAACATATTTAAAAAATATATATATTAAATAGATGAAGATTATATCTTTGTATGTAGCTATCAAAAATTTTATTGTATAAGTCGTTCCATTATCACTTGCAGGGGCCTTTTGGAATGCTATCGCAGGAAATCGATGACTAACTATGTATACATCTCCAACATTTAAGTAATTGATACTCGTACATTACCTTATTGGTCTCTCTGAGATGTCTTCGTTTGTATAGGTATGTATACACATATAAAGGCAAATTCCTCACCAAGTCATCTGCTAGTTTAATTACTCAGTCTATTCTATAGCACACATTAGAGAACTAGCTATATGGTCTAAGTATCAAAAGGTAAAAGCGGATTGAGGAACAAAGTTGAGAACGTAGTTCTTACTTTATATTATGTCACTAGCTTGCACCTGCGTCTACAAACGTTCGTATCCCGGTATCCCGTGGGAATTATTTAAAAAAAATAATCTTAGGGGTTGACTATATCATAACCTACCATTATAAATGTAAATAATAGGTAGGGGAAAAAGTCTTTTCGCATTTTAGTATGTATGAACTTGTAATAAAATCTCTTTGGTTATACCATTTGTATCTGGCAGGTTTTGATATCTTTAAAAAGTTTAAATTTTAAAAAAGATAATTCCAAATTCAAATTAGGTAAATGTGTGATTTTCATTTGTTTTTTTTACTGTCAAGATGAGTGAATCTAATGAATAAATTCGATTCATTTTAAAATTTTACTACAAAAAAAGTAAAAATGCAACGCAAGCTGCGAAAAAAATTTGTAACGTTTATGGATCTAGTGCAGTGTCTGTGAGAGTAGCACAAATTTGGTTTAAGCGTTTTCAATAAGGAAATTTTGATGTGAAAGATGCACGTCGCTCTGGTCGCCCTGTTACGGATAAAATAGATGCCATTTTTTAAAAAGTGGAGCAAGATCAGCATATCAGTAGTTACGACGTAGCTGAAGAATTAGGAATTGACCACAAAACAGTTTTGGCGCATTTGAAAAAAGCTGGGTACACTAAAAAGCTCGATATTTGGGTGCCTCACGATCTCACTGAAAGAAACTTAATCAACCGTGTACTCATTTGCGATTCTTTACTACGACGTATTGAAAGAAGCTTATAACTGGTGATGAAAAGTGGATCATGTACGACAAGAACGTGCGAAAAAGGTCGTGGTCAAAGGCCGGTCAGGCTTCACAGACTCTGGCAAAACCCGGGTTAACCCGCAATAAGGTGATGCTGTGTGTATGGTGGGATTGGAAGGGCATTATTCAATATGAGCTGTTACCGCCAGGCAGGACTATCGATTCTGAACTCTACTGTGAACAACTGATGAGATTAAAGCAAAAAGTTGAGAGAAAGCGGCCGGAATTAATTAACAGAAGGGGTGTGATTTTTCATCATGATAACGCTAGACCTCACACATCTTTAGCCACTCAGCAAAAATTAAGAGAGTTTGACTGGAAGGTGTTAATGCATCCGCCGTATAGTCCTGACCTTGCACCTTCTGATTTCCACCTGTTTCGGCCTCTTCAGAATTCTTTAGGCAATGTCAGGTTAACATCACGAGAAGACTGCCAAAACCACTTGTCGTGGTTTTTTGAACAGAAGTCCCAAAATTTCTATAGTAATGGGATCATGTCTCTACCTACAAGATGGCAAAAAGTTATCGAACAAAATGGCACCTACATACTTTAGTTAAATGTAAATAAACTTTAGTAAAAAATGTTTTGAATTTTCATATAAAATACGAAAAGACTTTTTCCCCAACCTAATATCAACCCGATCTTGTTCTTCCGCGCTGACACCCCCGCTACTAACGCACCATTTCCTCACATCTGGTAACTTCATTCACTCGGAGTAACTCAACAATCTTCAAGAGTATCGTCATTTGATCTTATTTGGAGGAGATATTTCAGACGCGATGTATATGCTCTACTTCTGCACACTCTCATTTGCTAAACGATAAGATGCGCAATCAGAAGTGAAGTTGACTTGGTTTTAAAGATAGTGGTGAGCCACATACATCCAATGCAGTTCTAAGACACATACGACAGATGTTAAAAGTACATGGTCACACGACAGATATTAAAAGTATATGTTACTTACCGAGGCAAGTGTAGAGTTCGTGAGCACCAGGCAATAAGCATCCGTCATCTCTGGTGATGCCGCGAGTGACGTTGAGACAGAAACAGTCTTCCTCAGGGAACATCCATTCTTCCGCAGTATACCTCACAGCCGGGAGCCCCTGGAAGGTGGTGTCTTCTTGATAACGTATCTCGACTGACCTGTAATGCAAATCTCGTTGGAAAACCATACGTATGTTTATGAAGTCCCTGCTGCCAACCTAACACTACTTGCGTGAATTAACTATTCGAGAAATTCACATTATTGCACAATACAAACTTATAGGGATAAGTCCGCCATTGAACGACTTTTATTCTATGTAAGCTTTTATATTATTATGTATCTCTTTTTAATCACGGGTCAAGCCCGGTCATTTGATAGGGATGCGCGGGGATATAGATCCAACGCGTAGAGGCCCCTTTGAGAAGGTTAATGTTGTACGCCCGCCGTGACCCGCTCCAGGATATGTCAATGGAACGACATACCCATGAGCAGGTCTCGGCAAGCGTTGAGACTATTGCGAAGTGTGATGGAAAATAAATGGGCTATGGAGATGAGATCTGGGTGAACTTAATACCGGGCTATTACAGAAGAGGGACGGACGCCTGCCATAACTGCTTTTATTGCTAGTTATTTGCGGCAGGCGGTGGCTTGCCACTCACTAGATGGGCCCCCGAAATGCCAGGAAATCGCCGGGGGGCAACACCGGTGTGAGTGACTCAGGGATGTCGAGAGGTGTGCTGCGCTTTCTCCGAAGTTACTCGCGGCGTGATGCCCTTTAACACTTCCACCCCTGGAGCATATAGCTCTAGCGGCTCCAGAGGTGCAAGGGGTGGGGTCATGTGGGCTCTATATTATTATTGTTTTATTTAGTTCAACTAAGATATTACCAACAAACAAACTAAAGTGTATAGAATAGACAACCGCATATAGATCAAACATTTCCAGTATAATAGGGTCCCGCGTAGTGCTACGATGTCGTGACTACGCAAGACCTTCTTATATTAGAAGTATTACGATCTAAAAGCAGTTCGACTCATCCGTAGAACAGAGTCCGATGTGTTAATGGAACAAAAACGATTTAAATAACAAGACCAGATAACGAATATGATATCTACAGACGTACGTTTTACGAATTTTCATTTATCTTCCGATATTTAGAATAACGTTCAATCTAACATTTGCTCCAAATAGAAACGCACGAAGTGAACTGTCAATAATACAGGTCGGACTTTATTCTACGGATGGGCCGTGTTACAGAGTCTTTAGTGGACAGCCTCGCAACTTGCCACCGACCAAGAACTAAGTCTAAATACGAATAGAAGAATAATGGACAATCGATGACTAGGATAGTATTAAAGTTAAAACACGAACCGAAATGTAAATAACTATACAATATTTTAAATTATAAAGCCATGGAATAAAATAAAATAGTAATAAATATTCCCGGTTCAATGACATACTCCCATCTAGACCCAAATTAAGTAAAGCTTGTAGAGATGGGCGTTGAATGAACGAACCGTTTTTTAAACTGTTTTTTGTGCGTGAAATCGTTCACGCACAAAAAACAGTTTAAAAAACTAGTTTATCTGTGAACTGTAAACTAGTTTACAGTTCACAGATAAACTAGTTTATTCTTCGACTGGTTGATGAGTCCGTTGCGTCGCGTCGCGATCGTCTCGTCTCGTTTAGTGACTTAACAAATGAGATTTTCGTTCGTTTACGTTTACCAATCGGTTATGTGAAGAAATAGTCTTATCGTTTTATTTTTTAAACTAGTTCATCGTCGACGGTAAACGGTCTCGTTGCGTCGGCTGTAAAATCGTCGACGACCCACAATTAAAAGCTTGTACTATGGGTACTTCATTCAAGCGAGCGTCGAGTCTTCATATCTTACGGGTCAATTTCCACCGCCGCGGAATGGAATGGAAGCGACTTTTTGCAACGAAATTGTACATAGCATAATGAACTTTATGTCAATTGTGTAACATATATTGTCAGACAAATTACACAGCGCCATCTAGCCCCAAAGTAAGCGAAGCTTGTGTTATGGGTACTAGACAATTGATAAACATACGTAAATTTTTTTTTTTTTTGTAAAATAATAGGTAGGGGAAAAAGTCTTTTCGCATTATAGTATGTATGAACTTGTAATAAAATTTCTTTGGTTATACCATTTGTGTCTGGCAGGTTTTGATATCTTTAAAAAGTTTATATTTTAAAAAAGATAATTCCAAATTCAAATTAGGTAAATGTGTGATTTTCATTTGTTTTTTTTACTGTCAAGATGAGTGAATCTAATGAAGAAATTCGATACATTTTAACATTTTACTACAAAAAAGGTAAAAATGCAACGCAAGCTGCGAATAAAATTTGTGACGTTTATGGACCTAGTGCAGTGTCTGTGAGAGTAGCACAAATTTGGTTTAAGCGTTTTCAATCAGGAAATTTTGATGTGAAAGATGCACGTCGCTCTGGTCGCCCTGTTACGGATAAAATGGATGCCATTTTTGAAAAAGTGGAGCAAGAGCGGCATATCAGTAGTTACGACGTAGCTGAAGAATTAGGAATTGACCACAAAACAGTTTTGGCGCAATTGAAAAAAGCTGGGTACACTAAAAAGCTCGATATTTGGGTGCCTCACAATCTCACTGAAAGAAACCTAATGAACCGTGTACTCATTTGCGATTCTTTACTACGACGTAATGAAAGCGAACAGTTTTTGAAGAAGCTTATAACTGGTGATGAAAAGTGGATCACGTACGACAAGAACGTGCGAAAAAGGTCGTGGTCAAAGGCCGGTCAGGCTTCACAGACTCTGGCAAAACCCGGGTTAACCCGCAACAAGGTGATGCTGTGTGTATGGTGGGATTGGAAGGGTATTATTCATTATGAGCTGTTACCGCCAGGCAGGACTATCGATTCTGAACTCTACTGTGAACAACTGATGAGATTAAAGCAAAAAGTTGAGAGAAAGCGGCCGGAATTAATTAACAGAAGGGGTGTGATTTTTCATCATGATAACGCTAGACCTCACACATCTTTAGGCACTCAGCAAAAATTAAGAGAGTTTGACTGGGAGGTGTTAATGCATCCGCCGTATAGTCCTGACCTTGCACCTTCTGATTTCCACCTGTTTCGGTCTCTTCAGAATTCTTTAGGCAATGTCAGGTTACCATCACGAGAAGACTGCCAAAACCACTTGTCGTGGTTTTTTGAACAGAAGTCCCAAAATTTCTATAGTAATGGGATCATGTCTCTACCTACAAGATGGCCAAAAGTTATCGAACAAAATGGCACCTACATACTTTAGTTAAATGTAAATAAACTTTATTAAAAAATGTTTTGAATTTTCATATAAAATACGAAAAGACTTTTTCCCCAACCTAATACATAGGTACTTATGATACATAGAAAACACCCAGACTAAGACAAACAGACATGTTCATGCACACAAATGTTTGTCCTATGTGGGAATCGAACCCACGAGAACGCCACCGCGTTCGTCATCGTCTCTTATAAACTTCAGTATACGTGTATTTAAGTTTATATGTTATTCAATTGACATAAAGTTCAATATGCTATGTACAATTTCGTTGCAAAAAGTCGCTTCCATTCCATTCCGCGGCGTGTAAATTGAGCCTACAAGTCGAGTTGTCGTTACAATAAACAACGGTAGTTATTAAACCGAACAGGTACAAAAAAAATACAACTGCTACATAATAATATCTTTGCTTGCAACTAAGAGCATATCAAGCTTGACAGTCACAAAGCGATTGCAGGTATCTCTTGTCAGTTATTACGTACAGCATAAGAACGGTATAAAGGTCGAAGTGTCAAGGTTGAGTGCTCTTAGCTGCACGTATGCAATAAGGCGGCGTTATTACTGAACGCAATCTGTCGCAGGCAACCTGAAGGCTTTGATAATAGCTCTTTGGCTCTTTGGTAGCTCAGAATAATGAATTTATATTGTGTCGTGGGGAGGTTTTGTAAGATATGAAATAGACAATAAAAAATAATATCTAAACGTTTTTAAACAAGCTTTATGTAGTTGGTAATAAAGAAGGTTATTTACCGTATTTCGCTCATTGAGCCCTTTCATTTTATGACACATAACATAGGGGTTGAAATCAATATTTTGTGGCGGTCGCCATATTGGATTTAACATGGCGGCATTTAGGTAATCGTGCATTGACAAAAAAAATAACACTCCCTTGGGCTGGATATTGGCGAAAATTTAAAATTGGCACTGGTTTGGTTCCCGTACCATACCTCTCCTCTTTGGAATGTCAGCCATTTTTATTTAAAAAAAAAGTAAGTGTTGAGGTCCTAGAAGCCCCACACAAGAAAAGAAAGGTCAATAGGAACCAGTCAACATTGTCTATGACTTATGAATAAAATTTTGACCAAAAAAATAACACTGCCACGTTTCATCCACAGCAGTTAAATTAATTTTCTTGGCGATTTTATGGTATTAATTTTGGAGTCTTCTAAATAAAATACATATAGCATTTATGTCACCTGACGTAGCATTCTACGCGTCAAAGAATTTTTAAAATGGGATAAGTTAAGTAGTTTTGATGATTACTTATATAGACAGTCACGAACGTACATTATCTCTTTATAAGATTAGTAGAATCTATAGAAGTATAAAGTAGCATCATATCTGGTCATTGACCAATTATTTCATGTAACACTATTTTGCATTTATAGTAGTACGATTTAGATTACAATCTATATATACAAAAATAAATCCCTATTTCGATTGGTCGCGGCTTCACGCGTGAACGGCTGGACCGATTTCGCTATTTCTTTTTACGTTGTATTTGCTATTGGCAGGAAAAGGTTCTTGAATGAAAAAAATAAGAAAAAGTGCGGCAACTTAACAAAATTGAACGACCATATTAACTTATATAATGTAACTTTATGTCGTTTGACAGAACTGTCGGTCATTTGATTGCGCGAAACCAATTCAAATTCAATAATCATTGTTAAGAAGACAGGACGTCTGTCGGGTCAGCTTGTATTCAATATGTTACATAGTAGGTAAGTATCCAATAAAAGCTCCACGCTAGGCCAGGCTTGTCCTGTGGGAGACTTTTACATAGTAATAGCTAAGATGTAATGCGGCACTGAGGGATTCACGACACTGTGACAACATTACAACAGTGTAAAATTATAACTAAACGCAAAAAACTTACCCTAAACAAAGTTTCTTAAGAAAGTCTTCGTATTAGAACATTGTATTTCTTTTTTGCTTTACTAGCAGGTAAATGATGAATATAACAGGGCCCTACCGCTGAAGCTGAAGAGGAGTAACAGCAGTTTTTTGGTCTTAGGATAAAGTTATTGATAAACATCTTCAGCTTAGTCGATAGAGCTCTAGGTTTTCTACCAGCTGAGCATTCATAAAGTTCCGATGGTAATCGGCTTCAGCTTCGGCGGTGGGGCCCCAGTTTAGTATCTATAGATTAATTTCAATTTCCATCTCTTATTTGCATTTTGACAGCATTTTGCATTACACAAATGCTAAACATAAAGTACAGATATATACATTTTTTTTTATATTACGTTGGGTGGCAGTCAAGCATACGGCCCTCCTGATGTGAAGCGGCTACCGTAGCCATATTAACGCTCTCAACATAAAATATCGCTCGGGCGCCGCCACCCCCGCTGCCAGCGCAGCATCTCCTTCCTTTCTTGTGACCTCACTCGCAACAACCCTCGAGGTAATTGTTATTTGGCTGCGGTATTCTGTAAGGTGAAGGTACATTCCCCAGCCGGGTAGTACCTCTCTTTTCGCCAGAGCTTCGTTTGACAGTCAGCAGGGGCACCGCTTACAGGTGAAGTTGGCTTTGGTTCAAAGATGTTGATGAACCACCCCAAATTATAATCAATAATCAAAGAAGCCCGAACGCACACGAACGTGTAGAACTAAATATCGATGTAAAAATAACGGGGTAAGTCAGGTATCGCGGCACTGGTGCGTGGGCGTTCAAGCGTCGAAGCGAGGGGCTGCGGGGGTGGCCTTGTGCTGTGCACCCCCCCTACCCCGACCGCCACGAATGTAGTCCTCAACTACTATAAAACTACGAATAGCTTATAATTTAATTGTAAATTAATTCCACTGCACAAACTGATCCTGATAGTATTAATTAAATGTATGTTGTGGTTGTGGCTTATGTTTCCCGCAATGATATATTTCGCATTGCAAACAAAATGGAGAATTGAATGTATTTGCGGTAGGACTATTTGATTTACTATTGAATAACGTGGTTTTCAAATAATTACATATCTGGGGGCACGGCAGTGCCCCCACCAAGTCGAGCAAAAAGCGGCACGGCCGTACCATCCTTTTCTCGAAGCACTTCAGGCCTTTTTCGACCACCTATAACTTTGTTGTGGATAAAACTAGGAGCCTGATTTTTTTAGTAACCAAGGAGGTATTGTATAAACACGGTATATTTAAAATTTCATTCAATTTGAACCAGTAGTTTTAGAATTACAACTAGTCAAAGTTCCCTTATTATTTTGTCACTCACTCACTGACTCACCGATCATCAAAATTCTAAGGCACTTCTAGCAGACATAGAAGCTTCAAATTTAGAATACAATTCGTGTTTACTGTATAAATCGAGGAAAAATTAAAATATTTTGCAATTTCCGTCCAGTTTTCTAGATACGCTAACTGCATAAATAACTTTGTAATCCCATATAAATATATGGGATTACAAAGTTACATTTCATCATCATCATCAGCCTGTATCTACCCACTGCTGGATATAAGCCTTCCCCAATGCTTGTTTAAGTTACATTTGCGGTAAATGAATCAGTATACCTGTATTATATATAATATAATGTAAATATAATGGAATAATAGGTGTAGATAGTACCGGCATATAATTATGTATGTTCAAAAGTAACTTGACTAGGGTAAAATGGTCAACGGATTATGTTCAAAGGTAACTAGTATAATGGTCAACGGAATCAAAAAGCAAGAATGGGACATGTATGTATGTAGTAGGAAAAAAAAACACTAATAATCATAACCGCGCCCGGCGGAGGTGGCTTGCCTGCGCCGCCGCGGTTATCACGATTCCTGACCTGCACAGAAATGCGACCACTTTCTTCCAGGCAACCTCTGGGTCTTACTGCGATATCCCAGGTATACACACAAATACAGACCACGATTTATTTAACTACGCACTGTAGAAAAAATATATTTTTTTCTACAGTAATATCAACAAGTCGGTATCAAACATTGCTTACTATATAGTTTTTTTATAACCAAACAACATCTTATACTGACCATATCAATATTAAAAATCTTTTATGTTTTAAATAAACAGATCGACTTGGCCATCGCATGAAAACACAATGTATCTCATAAGTGATACATATTATATTAAATTAGATTGTTTAGTGCGATGGCCAAGTCAATCTGTTCATTTACAACATAAAAGATTTTTAATATTGATATGGTCAGTATAAGATGTTGTTTGGTTAGCTAATTACGTAATAAGTTAAGAGGGAAGGTCCCTTAAGTAGGGACTGAATGAATTAACCGACTTGGTATTACATGGATCTATATCATGGATTGACTCATCGTCGCCCAGTCCAAATAACTGATTTCTTTGTTTGATTATGCTTGTATATTTATCTTCAGTTGCTGTTGTTATCATTCTTAGATTACGAGCCCTGTTGTCGAATGGCTAGCAATGGCTACTTTGACTCCAAGCTGGCGGGTTCGATCCCCGCACAAGGCAAACATTTGTATGCATGAACATATCTGTTTGTCTTGTTCTTCTTGTTCTGGGTATTTTCTATATAAAAGTGTATTTACAAAAAAAAATGTATTTAATAACATTTATCCGTTGTATAGTACACATAGCTTTGCGCTTAATTTGGGACTAGATGGCGGTGTGTAAATTGTCCAGAAATATTTATTTGTTATTTATTATTAGTTTAATTGGTGTTTTTGTTATTTGTCAAAATTTATTCCAGAGGGTAGAAAGTGGTACGAGTAACAAAGGTTACCTGGACATTTATAATTTCATATTTCGAACTAGTGGTTCCCACATAAAGGCGCTCCCGATTTCTACTATATGCAGTTCTCCACTTTACCGGCATCCAGCCGTTTTCAGTCGCTTTTATAAGTTCATCGGACCATTTAGAGAGAAAACAGGGTCACGGTTTATCGCCCTATACGCGGCTCCTCTCTAGGATTTTCCAGCCAAAAATCGTATGGAGGTAATTTGGGTCATCATCCGTACGTATTATTAATTTCGGAAGAAGATGCATGCAACACATTATTCAATCCAATCTATTTATTAATAGACTCAAGTAATATTTCCGAATCTATTGATTCGGAAATATTACTATGAAGTCTAATCCAATAATGGATAACATAAAAACGCATATGGAAACTTCTATATGAATGTAAAGTTTTTCCACTTTGCTCTTTTTATTTCGTCCTAACAAATTGATAATTGAAGTGAAAAGTTCTCTAGGCGCCCTGTACACTTTAGGTTAGTGAATGAGACTGTACCGTCACGCTTCGGGTATGTAACGCGTCACGCTCTGTAACGCTCGTTCGGGTAAAGCCATCGGGGAAGGAGCGGGACAAAGCGAGTGATGAATTTTTCGCTTCTGTCGTGTATGTACACTGTACACACCGTTATTTTATGGTTTTTTTTTAATCCCTGACGCAAAAACGACGGGGTATTATAAATTTGACGTGTCTGTCTGTGGCATTCTGTGAGGCCGACTTACATTCCCCAGTCGGGTAGCATAGAATTACGCTCCCTACCTCTCTTAAACTAACTTATAGGACTTTCATATTATTATATTATAGAAAGCCTTTGCTTGGACGCTGACCGCTGGGGTCGTTAGCAGACAAAAAATCGCACAGCGAGTGATGAAAATGGATGGAAAGAGCAATACTTGGGGTTTTCTTCATGGGGGGGAATCTTGAACGAAGAAATTCGACGGAGCACCAAAGTATTCGACATAGCCCTCAGAATCAGCAAGCTGAAGTGCCAGTAGGCTGGCCACATCTACCGAGTCAGCGATGGCAGATTGGGGAAGAAATTTTTAGAGTGGAAGTCTAGTATGGGGCGACGAAGCGTAGGTTGGCTTTGGCTCTAACGACAATGATGTGTCAATTACACCTATAATTCAGATTGAATGAATGAGTAACCTTTCGATGTTGTGTGTATACATTCTAATACAATAACGGCGTGGATCACAATACTCTATATACGATGATTAACTCTTAAGATTAAGAATTGACACACATTTGACATCACAATGTGATTCTTTTACCGTTAACAGGTCTTCGACCGTATGCCCAGTTCGATTGTGTGATCAGATCAGACTCAAAAACATACTGACATGGTTTTGATGAAATGCCAACACCCTTTGTTGATTACAGTTAACGGTAAGATGGTGCAGTTAAAATCTTTGTTAAAATGGCATTGAAACCTTCTGATGCATGGATGAGATTGGAATTCCATGAGTCATGCGATCGCTCAATCACTAACACTGGGGAGCACATCGGCAACAACCCATAATCATCCCACTGTTGGGATACGGGTCTCCCCTCAAATGAGGGGGTTTAGTTCATACTCCACCACACTGCTCAACTGCGGGTTCGCGGAGGACACCTTATATATAATAGAAGCATTTGGCGAAAAGAAAAAGATTTATTGTGTTTATATTTTAACTCGCTCGATGATAGGAGCGAGATGAAATATACCTAAGTCTGACCTCTGCAATATAAAAAAGTCGGAACAGGTAATGTTTGTTATGTTCCTAAGTCATAGCAATAGAAACAAAAAAAAATTAAAAGATATATTTTTTTTAACGTTGAGAAACATTTTGTTTTTTACTATTTTCAATAGAGCTAGTATAAACAGTCGTTGAAAAATTGTCCTCAAAGGCATTTATACTACTATATGTTTGTGTACTAGCTCTATTGAAAATATTTAAAAAAGATTCTAAAGTGGTTTAGTAAAATATAGAACTGTCGAATGTATGCCGATTTTATCCGAAAAAACTAGCTGCGGTCATGATAAAAGTACCCGACTTTTAGGAACATTTTGGCAGACTGATCAAACTTAAATTTTTCATTATTTAATTATTCCCTTATTTCTTACTATAATTATAAAGAACTGTCATAAATTAATTGAAAGTAAGAAAAAAATCAGTCGGGGATCCATTTTAATTCCATTTAAATTTTAAATATTGAATATGAAAAATTGTTAATGTGGTAGACCTTTAGCGCTTTCTCAAAGACATTTTGATCAGCTACATTGGTATTTAAATTCAGGTGAGAACAGAGATTTGGTATTTGTAACAGAGATGTTATGTATCTTTAGAGGACTACAGAACCAAACTAGCGTCGCCACTGAATAAAAAAATAAAGCAAACGTTTAAAATATAACACCGGAAAATAAATACAAAAAAGCCCAAAACAGCCATATATGGCTATAATTAATAAAACTTTCCATGTGTTACATTTTATATATTCTAAATGTTTGAATGAAATGTAATTTCATGGTCTTTGTGTTTATATTAATCTACTGTAATTTTTGTTTTCATTATCGTCTCAAAAAACTTTTTACAAACAAATCGGTACCCACCTGCATATATCAGGATTGAAAGCAAATAATGGCTCACTAGTGTTGATAAAAGGGTTGAATATGCCGGAGTCTGTCCCTCTGATTGTGTTGCACATGCTGAGTTCATCATCCGTGGTGTTGAGCCAGTAAGTTAGGTGAGGTAGATCGTTGTATGTTATAATTCTTCCTAGATCGGCAATGTCGGATATGCCGCGATAAATTTCATATGGACTGCCAAGTGAGTCGTTTCTCTAGAAATAAAATTAATTGTTAGTTTTCTCATCATCAGCCTGTGTCTATCCATTGCTAGATATAGCCCTTTTTAATGCCTGCACAATATTATGCGATGTTACGCTACCTTACTGAGGGGGACCATCTAAGGCCTCGTTACCTCATGTAGAATCTCCATGCTAGCACTTTCTACCCAGGCATTATTGACTAGATGTTATTAACATAAGTGGATTTTATAATGTGGATGTCATAATGGAAATACTGTCCTGTCATTTTGGATTATAACGGTGAGAATTTTGTTAACCTTTTGATCACTCGGCTTCAATCAGTTGTCGTGTCCTACGCCTGGCTTATAAATCAACAAATAAATACCTCTGACATACAAGGATGTTGATGTATACTTCTCACTATATATTAAGTCGTTTTAAGATATTGCAAACGTTTGTTGTAATTTTAGTCTCTGTTGTATTTACTGTTTTAATGTAGTTGGCAGCTGTATAAACGAAAAACATAAACAAACAAACACAGGTTCGCTGTCTGATATATTTATCCGTCAGCGAACCTGTGTTGTGTTGCGATGAGGCGATTCAGGCCTAAAAATATTTGTCGGATAAATCAGATTGGGGCGGTCAAAAAGTTAATAAGATTTATATATGGGCTCCAAGCTATATGTTATGCTTGTAGAAGACAATTTTTATATCAACTTGAGTGTTGGTATTAGTAAACTAGCAATGAATTATAAATTCAAATTTAAGTACTTACATATCCTAGTACGGAAAATTTCAGTGAGTTGTCAGGCTGCGCTACTATGTTCCGGATGTCGACGCTCATGTCTCTGATTATATTACACGCCACAGCGCTCACGAGTATGGGGTTTTGACAGAGTGGCATTCCTTCGAACAATAAGTCGCCTACCCTGATGTTGGCGATAGGTCCATTGTATTGACCAAATATACCATTCAGGCCAAGATTCACTGCGTTCGCTACAATAGTACCCATATCTTCGACAGCACTCATAATTGCCTGCAACAAACAGTAATTAAACCTTCTAACCCATTGCTAATCCAATTAAACAGAGTACAGTAAATAAAGCGTTTTGCAAGATTGTTTTGTTCACCAACGGATTTCGTGAAGCACTCGGCCTCAGCTTAATTCATCCCACTACTGGGATACGGGTGCTCCTTCAATCGCTGTTCAATTGTGCCACTTACCCCCCCCCCCCCCCCCCCCAAAGACAAACAGACATGTTTATGCACACAAATGTTTGTCTTATGTTACCTAAACTTATTGTACCTTTTTGGCGGGGGTTAAAATCGTGTATTCGTATTCTTGTTCTATCTGTATTAATAATAATCATCACACTTGTGTGATACGGGTCTCTCTAGTGGCAGCCCTTACAATCGGTTCCACATTCGTCTCAGAAGGACAGTGAAGTCTCCTTGTGAGAGCGGCAGGGAGTGGCCAATTTGTACGCAGTACTATTGTTTATACGGTGCTGGGGTGAAAAATTCATCAAAATTGTTATATGTGCTTGCTTGATAATAACCGGTAATTACAAATACTTTTTTTTATCACCAGAACATACTACCGCACCCAAATAACAAGTCCCTTGTTGCTTGTTGTGTTGCTGAGAGTGAGTGAGCTCACCAGAAAGGAAGTATTTGCTGTGTAGGTAGCGGGGGTGGCGGCATATGGTTACAGTTACCGCTTCACATCAGCCGGTCCGTACTCTTGTCTAGCACGCGAAGTAGTTTAAAAATAAATCATTATACTACGCAAATTAATATCTTGACTTCTGACATTCTAAGTCGTTACAATCGTTCTCGATTCTTGGTTTTCCAAGAATCGAGAACGTTTGTAACGACTTAGAATGTCAGAAGGCTTTATTAGCAATAAGCTCTCACTAAGTAGGAGCACTGCCTACTAAGTAGGAGTTATTGGAACGTGCAGGTGACACAAACAAGTTGAAAATGATTGAGTGCAAACTAGATACCGCTTATCGTATAAATAGGTCGATACTGTATATGTAGAAAAATTGAGGGTAATAAGATAAACCAGTCTTTGTCCGAAACTAGTATTTAAATTGGCATCGCACAAAATGGCGCAGTCGGTAGGATAATCCGATACATATTTTGGATTATCCTACCGACTGCGTAGTAATCAACGCAACCAATAATCAACGCATAATGCGTTGATTTGAAGTTAAACATTTTGTGCTTTTATAAAATATTGTGATTTGGTATAAACTCTGTGTGATTTTATGAGCATAAATTGAAAACCGTGTTGTCTCCTCTGCCGCCATTTGAATTTATACACAATTTAGCAAATTATTACATTTCACAATAATTACGAAGATATTTTACCTTACCATAATTTCCTTGAGAAAATAAGTAAAGATAAATTTATAAATAAAATCTATTAAACGGGTCACTCACGTATATTTGTAGGTAAAGCCGACTAATTTCGACCTCAAACGCGTATGGACACTCGCCCTGATGCAGGTCTCCGTTTTAGATCGAAACTAGTCGGCCTTTTCGACAAATATAAGTGAGTGAATCGTTTAATATAACTATATAATTTATTATAATGGCTCACGTGTGTTTTGATATTATTATTATACGTCTGTAATGTAATAGTGTCGTTGATTATTGTATACAAATACTTAAGTTATTATGCTTCAAATAATCATAAATTAAATTCACTTTGCATGCAGTATTTACAATGAATAGCAAACAAAAAAAGGGTACAATAATACCTATTAGTTGTATAATGATGTCTACAGTATCTTATAAGTATTTTTTAAATATATAACTTTATTATTACGATACATCAACTTAAATACTTAAAAATAAACAATAATAATAATACCAAAAACAAACTTACAATAAAAAAGTTTCAGTTAACCCTCTTCCCTGGGGCATAGTGCCCATTACGCTGGCGGCGTTACCCCGCTGGAAAGCAAGGCTTAGCCGCTGAGCGAAATAGGCATCAGCTATAAAGTCGCCTGAGGCGTGGACCAGTCTGGTGGAGATGTCCTTCACGAAAGCTTTCATGTCGGACGACCGTGGACGGAGCGTTTCGTTTTTTTAAAAACAAACTGTTATAACTAAAACTAAACTAAATTTCACATTTAATTGTGAATTGCCACAATGATCTCACAAACGGCTTCAACGATTTTGATAAAATATACCTTAAATATATTTACGGCAGCGCAAAACTGATCTAGATAGGTGTCAACTCTTGGAAAATTAGTTTTTGTCTTTAAAAACGGCGAACAAAGCTCAGTTGTCCGGGTACTCACAATAAAATGTGAATATCTATACTTCTATACTAATATTATAAAGCTGAAGAGTTTGTTTGGTCGAACGCGCAAACTCAGGAACTACTCATTCGAATTGAAAAATATTTTAGTGTTAGATAGCCTATATTTCAAGGAAGGCTATAGGCATATATATAACATCACGCTACCACCAATAGGAGCGGAACACTAATGAAAAATGTTGCACCAATGAAAAATGAGAAAAAAGTATTCCTTTTGAGGGCTTCCATTGCGTGCGCTGCGTAAACGGTTGAAGTTACGCAAAAATCATGTATGATAGAATTGTTCCCCTTTAAAAGTTCTAAAAAAACGTCCGCGATAGCATATGTCTATCTTTTAAGATTGACTCACTATAACCTTTCAAATTTCTAACCTTACGCTTCACTCTTGATACCGATTTAGCTCATGCTTACCATGAAAATGCATGCCGTCGGAGCTAAATCAACATATAAAAATAATCTCCGTAGAATAAGAGGAAGTGGTTCTAATTTAGCTTGCACTATCACCTTAATGAACAAACATAATAAAGAATGATTGGTTTCAAATTTTGTTGCAAGCCAACCATTTGGGAGCAATCGTACGGTAACTATGAAGGTATATTCATACAAAATTAAAAGTTTAGAATTTTTTTAAAATTTTGAGACTTATTAATGTTTTGCCTACATTAGGCTGGGCATGTCAGGAAAAAAATATTACCGTATTTATTTATTTCTTATCATTCTCGTTCTTAGCTGACGTCTCCTACGGCCTTATCTATAAACCGGACTGCCAAACTTCAATATATACGAGTATATTGATCATATGAATCCCATCTGAAACAAGTCACATCCAGCCTCTTCCAAAATCTATGGGCATAGGATCCCTCGTTTATATTATGAACGCTGAGTGAATCGGTACAAGTAGAACGAAGATGTCTACCTACGCCTACTTCCTACGCTGCATAAACTTTACTTCGTGAATAGTGTCAAGTTCGCGATTTTCCAATGCATTGCATCATGTAAGAACCTGCGAGACACGTTACACCTCACCAATTTACAGCATAAGAATCGTGTTTGGTCTCATTGGTGGTTAAGTTCTCGTGATAGAGTCCAAAAGGGACCTTTTCCGTGGTCGGGTATTTAATATTAAAATATATATTTATATCACTAATATGCATGTAGGTCGAAATTATGGATCTTAATAGACGGAAGGTATTTGCGTGTTTACTCATGCATCCTCCCTTTATAATAAATTAGTGGCTAGTCTATCATGGAGTTACGGCGCGTGTAGAGTTGTCTAATAAAACCCTAAGTCATTCTTGGCCCAAGTAAAGTCCAAACCAAGAGCATGTTTCGATGTTGGACTATCGATTTTATGTTCTAGATGCGAGAGACCAACTTGGGTAATCAAACACAATTTGATGAAACCGGTGTTTGATCAGTCAGACGTAAATTAGGTATTTATTATATTAGTTTATTAGGGTCGCTCTAAATTGGCCGCGCGGCACGGACCGGAATTCCTTCAGAATTCGTAGGCGCCTGGCAAGATGGCTACGTCATTGTCAGTAGCTACGTCAAGCCGCCAAGGCGCACCGCCCTCCCAACTGCAGCGAAGACAAAAAAGGGTTGTGTGTTTGAACAAGAGTTGAGGTTTCCTCATAACTTCTAAACGGCTGAACGGACTGTGTGTGACAGTATAGTATGTATTTTAAAGTGAGTCCTAACCTAAAAGCTTTTCACTTTTAGGTCTAAGCTAAAATCCGCCACATCCGTTTATTTATAATGATTTCAATTTAATTGCTTGTATCACTTATAAATTGATATCATTTGCCCTGGGTTACATGTACCCCACTTTGTATGTTGAAATAAAGTTGATACTGTTGATTGTTGGCACTTGGTGGAACATTATTATCATAATGTTATAATAAAACACTTCTACTGTTCTATGTAATTAGTTTTGATGTGGATTGTATGTGGAAGTGTAGATTGTATGTGGAAATTTAATGATAGTACAACCTTCAGAGTTTGCAAGCTGAAGTGGTAATGGGCCGGTCACATCTGCCGAGTAAGTGATGGCAGACGGGGGAGGAAGGTATTAGAGTGGAGGCTGCGCGTAGGACGACGAAGTGTTGGGCGCCCTCCTTCTAGATGGTCCGATGACCTTAAGAAAGCGGCTGGGAGCGGCTGGATGCGGAAGGCGAAGGATCGTATATAGTGGAAAGCATTGGGGAAGCAGCAGTGGATAGATACAGGCTGATGATGATGATGACAACCTGGGGTCCTACTCGTACCGTCTGAGTTGAAGCCGATTCCGATTGGATTTTATGGCAAAAATACGACATTTATGGTAGCTAATGTACATTGGTGGAGCGGGGAGTTGCTTGTCTGTGTGTCAGTCCGTCTGTCCGTCAAGATCCTTTTTCTTAGGAATGCGTGGATAGGTCTGCAATCCTTTGAAGCTGTGAAAAATTAACCTTTTAAGTAAATGCAATAAAAAATAATCAAAATCTATAGGGTACTTCCCATTGACCTCTAGAACACAGATCAAATTTCTATGACCTAAAATCATGAAATTTGACAGCACAATATAACGAAAAAATCCGATAATTTACAATTTCAAATATCATGTGTATTGTAATTTTAAGTAAACCATTGTTTCATACTAAGTGTTGGGTGTACGGGGTTTTTTGTTTTTTTGTTAACATGGACAATTTAACTTGGTTTTTTATAAATTCTGATGATGAACCCATAGTGCGTGAGTTCGAATCGCACTGGGCCTGTTCTTTTATAAATGTGTTCGTAATAATTCGCCTTGCAGGTAGACAAAAGAGCCAAATAGATAAAGTGAAAAGATATTATTCTCTTCCATAGACGTATGTCAACAAGTGAACTTGAATATTAAGATGATGGAAGGACAACAATAAAAAAATACCAAGCAATTATTTGGTGTTAAATTGTTAATAAAAAAAACTAAAAGATTACTTATTATGTTTCACTCATCAAGCCATTTCATTTGATACCCATATCGTAGGGGTTAATACAGAAATTGTAAAACGTATCTTTGTGGATTAAAATGAATGCAAAGGCCTCGAACGTACAAAAACCCAGTTCCAAATAGAAATGGTAAAATTTGCAAAATCATTTGCGTTCCAATATTACCTACTCGTTCCATAATTATACTGTGAAAGGGTATTATAGCAATATTCGATTAAAAACGAAATAGAAGCTTGCGAAAAGGATAATAATCCGGATGTAAAACTGCTACATAATTGAAATGTATTCACTACTAATTGCATTGAGCAGTGTTTTGACCATCGCGGTGAGCTTAATAATTTGATTTTAATTGGATATTTTTAATTGCAATCTTTTTATTAATAGTTAAAACTACGTCAGCATGTACGCAAATTTACTTTTTTAATTATATTTCCCTTTATTTTATTTTGCAGAATGCGCTCTATTTATTACTACGCTTTTAATCTTTTTATTTCATATATGTATTTGTTTTATATTTTTAATTTAGCTTCCGGTAGAGGCTCCATTTAGCCATGAATATGATATGGCTGAATGGGGAAACATTTGCAGATGCTTCCCTAAAGATTAAAAGGATACACTGTACCTTGTCCACTAGGTATCAAACATAGAAAGGTCTTTGATCGCTGATGATTATAGTACTTCTAGGGGGTCGCACGTTCGCAACGTTCAGGAATCTAAAAAACCACTGTTGCTACGCGGAAGCGTCCCCCATCCTGTTGTTGCGATATCACGGGATACTGGCACTTGTGTGTATACAGTGCGCCAAGAAGATGCCGCGACGGCTTAGCTAATCCAAAGGGATGGTATCTATTACGTCCAAGAAAAATAGGTGGCTACAAAAATTAAGATATTCGCAATAACGTGAAAATAAATATTACGATAACTCTCGCAAACAGCTGGTCCGATTTAGTTGAAACTTAATCTCTCAACGATTTTTAGAGCCGATACCAATCTTGCCTACACGTGGTGTACACACTGCCGATTAACGAAAGAGGCTAGGGCAAAAGAGAGGCCTGCCTCTCTTCCTTTAAGGGTTGTTATGTTCCTGCGAGTGAGTGAGGTCACCAGGAAAGAAGGAGTTACTGCGTTGGCGGTGGTGGTGGCGGTGCGCGAGCTAAATTACATGATGCGAGCGTTAATACGGCTACGGTAACCACTTCACATCAGGCGGACCTTGTGCTTGTCTACCACCCGACGTAGTATAAATAAAAAAAAAGTATATAATTCACATGGTCATTGTCGGTTTCATAATTTCTTAAGATATCAAAATTGTTTTGAAAAAAAAATATCGCGAGGTCTCAGTTCGCGGCAAACGACTAGTATTTATAAATAAATAAATATTCCAGGACAAATTAAACAGCTTCATTTAGTTTCAAACTTAACGAAGCTTGTGCTATGGGTACTAGATAGCTGATAAATACACTTATATATATTGTAAATACGCACATAATATAGTACATAGAAAGCACCCAGATCAAACTAAACCAACATATTGTAACGGTAACCCCCCCTGTAGCGACCGTCCGTAGCCTAATGTGTAATTAGGATTTTCCCCTTTCAGTGATCTAGATTTTCGCCCTAACTCCTATTTAAAATGACTTAATTCTGCTGGAAAAGTACACGGTTAAATACACACAATTATGAACACATTTGCTGAAATATACACATATGTCAAATAAACCGAATATGATTACGCGGCTGAAATGATACACGATTAGTTTAAAGACACAATATTAATATACAATAATGACAGAAAGATAAGACACACAGTTAAGTTAATTACATACACAGATTATTAGTCACGCCGCTGAAAGTTACACAGTTTAATACACACAAATCAATATACCGTGAAGACAGAAAATAATAAGCAAAGCGTATTTACGGAAAATATTATCTATTTCCCGGTGATAGTTCCACTCCGCGTCTAGGACAACAAAATCGATAAACCTCGAAGTTAATCGATCCTGCAATCCTTCCGACTCACAAGCACTCCCTCGGCTGGAAACCCATCCCAACCGCCTGGGATTGACCTCCAGCTTACCCAACTATCACCGGGGAGAAGCCCAATAGAAAAGTGAATCTTTTATACTCCTAAACAAAGCGTTTTGGAGACTTTGATTAATTTACAAGCTAGCAATTAAAATCTTAGCTGCAATCTCGACGCTGGCTGGTAGGGTGCCGAGTGGCCGAAGAGAATCTCTCCGAGCTGCTTTTCACTGGAACACACTCAGTCACAGTGCCTGGCTAAAAGGCTAGACCCTTTTCGGTGGATCTCAATAGTACCGCGCGCGTTCGTGGCAAGAAAACGACTAACTATCCCCAATTCATTATATTGAATTTTAGCGTCTACATGACACAACATCTTCACAAAAAACCAAAGGGGTCGCCTGCCTCCTTGCCTTTGTCCCAAGAAACTATTGTTTTAAATGTTCGATGTTATTTTAACGCAACAACTTTCTCAAACTCTGCCATCTAAAGCATAGATATTTGAAACCAACTCCATAAATATCCCTTTTTTTGTACGATAGCTGGCTTCGGCCGTTTGACAAAAGAGCTGGGGTCTTTTGTCTCAACACATCAATTCTCAAACACATAAATTCAAATTATTGCTTGCAAGCAGGACATTAGATCGCCACATGTCTGAACCTTCAATATAATATTTCACGCTGATAGTCTGCCGTCACATCCTCCCCTCTGAAAATGTGTCTATGTGACTCTATTGTTCGCATGACGCAATTTCACCATTCAGAACTACCTAACCATCTCCCAAACAAATGAAACATTTACACCGCCTTATTCTACTCTTTATGGTTTTTTTTTTCTTTTTCATGTTTTAACGCAACCTTTTTTTTTTTCCTTAACCCCTAAGCACTAGCCTACAATTACAATCTATATCTACAATACTACGTACAATCTACACTTTCTAGGTATAACCTACATGAACTATCCTATTCTATTCTGCTTGCCATAATAGTATCTTGTTAGATGAATGGCATTATAATTCCCCTTAATCGAACCCGTATCTGGCCTTACTAAAGTATATACATTATGATAAGGAACTGCACCAATTTTATATGGCCCTTCGTAAATTAGAGCGAATTTCTTAGTCAACTTCTTTTCCGCATCTGATTTCGATAATGACCTCAATTTGACCCAATCACCTATGTGAAATTGTATAATTTTGTGGCAACGATTATACGATTGTTCTCGTAATGTCGCGGATTTTCCAATATTTATCCGAGCTTGTTTCTGAAGCTCGTCGATCTGACCTGTGTTTCGACCATCAGTCGATCTACCTATTATCCATTTATCTGTAGATAACACAATTGACTGACCCTTGACAAGTTCCATTGGCGTGAAGCCTGTACTACTATGAACAAGATTATTGTAACATTTCTCTATTCGCGGTACGATATCCACCCAACTTCGGTGAGATTTATGACAATAACTCTTAAATAGTCTTCCTAGCTCTCTGTTCACGCGTTCTGTTGAATTTGGACGCGGATTACGTATTGACGTATGTGAATATTTAATTCCTAATTCATCTAAACCACGTTCCCATTTGTTTGACGTAAATTGTGTTCCCGAATCAGTGACAACCTTGCTTATAGTGATTTCCTGATGAAAGCACTTTATACCCTTAAGAACACCTCCACCGGTCGCCTTCCTAAGTGGATACAACTTTATGAGTTTACTAAACGCATCTTGCATAACTAATATATATTTCATACCGTATTTTCCCGCCGGAAGTGGACCATACAAGTCTGCGAACACTAACTCGCCTATGACCTGTGCAATTACCGCTTTACTCGGTCCTACATAAGTCGCTAGATCGTGTTTAGCTTTCTGACACAAGTCACAACATTTTATTACTCTGTTTATTTCTCGTGACATATGTGGAAAATAATATCGAGGTTTCATCGCATAACATACCTTCGACCGACCGTAATGACCTAATTCTTCATGAACATTCTTGATTAACCCGTCTCTCAAACTATCAGGTATGACCATTAAAGATTTCTTTGTTTTCGGCGACTCGTAGTACAAAATATCGTTAATCAATTTATAGTGCCGAAATTTGCTCTTTTCTCCTGTTACTTTATCGTTTTCGATCAGATATTTTATTGTTGTATTCAACCTTTCATCCGAACGTTGTAAAACTTTAATTGACTTGAGTTGTTCTATTATCTGAATTTGATTACTGGCTTTAAACATCTGTAACTGAGGGCATACAGTTCGCGTAGATTGGTTATCGCTTCCGCCAGGTAAATTTCGCGATAATATATCTGCTACTACATTCGTTTGTCCTTTGACATATTCGATGACGTAGTCAAATTGACCTATGTAATGTGCCCACCTCATCATTCGCGCACTTAATAGCTTCCATGAGTATAGAAAGCTTAGGCTTTTATGATCAGTTCGAATTATTAGTTTCGCTCCGCGTAAGTATGTCTCGAATTTCTTAAGACAGTAAATAATTGCCCAAAACTCCTGTTCAGATACAGTCCATTTCATTTCAGCTTCAGTTAATGCTTTACTACAGAACCCTATAATTAGTGGTTCGGCCTGATCCGATAATTGATACACATAACCTGCCACGCCGATGGCGCTACTGTCCGTTTGCAAATAATACGGTTTATTTATATTGGGGTGCGCTAACATTACTGTATCAATGAATCGTGATTTAATTTGTTGAAAGCATTCATCTAATTTTGTATCCCATCTCCATGCAATGTTTTGTTTCAACAGATTACATAATGGTCGCGTTAATTCTCCATATTTATGCACAAATTTCCTAAAGTAATTTATCAAACCTAAAAATGCCCTAACTTGCTTAACCGACTTAGGCGTTGGATATTCCCTTATGGCTTCCGTTTTATCCGGATCCATTTTTATACCATCGATTGTAACTATGTGACCTAACAACTTAACCTCCTTTTGCAAAAATCTACATTTAACAAGACTACACGTCAAGTTGGCCTCCTTTAATCGCTTTAGTACCGCACCTATGTGACCAATGTGATCTTCCAAAGTCCCGGTTGTAAATACGCATAAGTCATCTAAGTAATTAAGACGAAATGACCTTATTTCGGGCCCTAGTATGATATCCTTTGCTCGCGTAAAACTCGCTACTGACGTCTTTAAACCCTGTGGTAAAACCGCATAAGTATATGATTTTCCCATGAAAGTAAAACCCGTAAATTTAGTAGAATCTTTACTAAGATTTATTTGATAGTATGCATTATTCAAATCAAGTATACTTATATATTTAACCCCGTGGAACGATTGTAATATCTCCGATGTTAATGGTGGCGTTTCGATATCACCGACCATACGTGAATTTAATTCGCGCGCGTCTAATAAAATTCTAACGCTCCCATCTCGTTTTAATGTATATGTAAGCGGACTACTATATGGCGTACTTTCACGCTTAATTATACCTAAGTTTTCCAATTCATCTATCCGCGCCTTCACCTTTTCGCGATGTGCATATGCGATTGGATAACTCCTTTTTAAAAATGGTGTGGGGTCTTTCATTTGAATTGTATGTGTGTACTTTGTCGTACGCCCCGGGTGAATTGAAAATACTTCCCTATTACATTGTAATACTGACAATAACAACGTTTTTTGTTCAGTATTCAACGCCATTGAGTCTACATAAAATTCAATCTCTTGTTCTGTGGCACACGCCGCGGCTGTCCCAACTTTATGGCCTGCCATAATTCCGTTCAACAAATAAGTAATTGTTTGGCACGCGCTATTGTTTACAGAAACTGCGCCCAACTTTATTTTTGAATGAATTCCTAAATGTTCTACGGTAAGACTTTTGTTTGGCCCACATGTTATACTCGCCTTCATACGTTGCAACCAATCAAAACCTAATATTAACGATCGAGGTAACCTCTTTAATACTAGTACCGGTGTCTCAACTTCAAGCTCGCCTAACTCTATAACTATCAAAATTAGCTTAGTCACTTTCTCACTCTTCGAACCGAATGCGCCTTGTATTTGTAACGCTGGTATGGGTATTTCCGCTAACTCGCCTACAGCTAACCTGATGCTATCATACAACTCGTGTGAAATGCATGTTACTTGACTTCCCGTATCAATTAATCCCTTCAATTCGCGTCCATAAACTTTGACATTAATCTCCGGTAAGCACGGTAAACCTAACAACCTCTCCGACTGATCCTCGTAAAAATCATCGTCGCTAAATATAGTACCTAACATACGTTTTTGTCGCGAATCGCACCAAAGACATGGCTTACCTCGTTCAGTGCATAAAACCACATCACGACTTCTACTGTTCAGTATTATACTGACTTGATTCGCTAATTCCCATTCATTCTCCTTATGGTCGTCATTAATAGGTCGTGTAATGCCGCTCTCTTCACGTCCTAACCCTTTACCTGGCTGCCAACCTGTCTTTAACATATAGTTATATGCGTTCCTAATACCGCTACCCGAATGAACCTCTTTGTTAAGCATTTTAGTCGAATTATCGAGGCCTAAGAATCCGACGTGACACCGTTTCCCGTGTGATTGTTATCGTTTCCCGCTTCAGTATTTGATACGCTAGTCGATGTAGCTCTTTGCCATTTAATAGCAGGCAAAGACGTCATAGTCCTATTATAGACCCCGCGATAAGACGCTCGCGTAACACGCCGTCTGATTCCGCGACTCCGTGCATTACCTCTTGAAGTTGTTCGTTGTATCACTGCCGTAATTGGTGGCTCATGTCTGCTAGTACTACCCCTCCGCCATGTATACGCACGCCTATTATTAAAGTTGCCACGTGTTACCATCTGTCTCGGCAAAATTTCACCAGTCGTCAATTCGATATTTCGTAAAAAATCTAACGCGGCTAACACGGTTCTATTTCCCCGATCAGTGAACGACCACTGTCGCAACACGTCACCCGGAAAATGCCTCATAACTCCGTCTACTACATCGCTTTCCGTCAACGGAGTTGACAGCATACGTGATAGTTCTAAATGTTCGGCAAAATAGTCCGCCATTGATATTCCGTTATTCTCATTCCACTTTGAATACACTAAACCATAGCGGACCTTACTCTGTTGAATTTCGCCCCAATATTCTTTAAGAAAATCCCTTTCAAATGCCGCAAGATTTTCCCAACCGTTGTACAAGCTCATTCGCGTTATTGCTGTACCAGTCAAGCATTCAAACGCTATATCTACTGCTCTGTGTTCTGAACCTATCGCACTAATGTATTTCCTAACTTTCCTAAGAAATTTCATCGGATTTTCATCGTCACTCCCCTTAAAGCACGGTCTATCCATTGCTGATCGCATCACATAAACATTCTGTGCTTGGGTGCTGGACCTTACACTTTGTGACGCTAGATCGACATTCATATTCGTGTTAGTCCCCAAACTTAAATTATCGGAAGTGCTTGGCGTAGGTATGTCAATAATTCGCGTTTCCCGTCGCTCTAAAACTTCTAATCGTTTTATTATTGTGTCCATTTTATCACTTATAACACGCGCTATCGTCTCAGATAAATTTTCATTGTCCGTCGGACTTTCTAAACTTTTACGACGCGAGTCGACACGTGTCTGTCTCGTGGCTACCTGCGGCCGTTTCCTACCGCGTCGCGTTGTATTGCGATCGGCCATTGTTATACGAATAATGATGTATTCGAATATCAATTTACTATGCGTCCAGTTATTTCGTGTTTATTTAATGAATCTATTCAATAATCTAGTAATGACACTTATCGCCTCCTTTTATAACAATAATCTTTTGATCAAATCGACACGTATGTGTACGGATTTAATTCAATTCGGATTAATTATGAATACGTGTTAGAATCCCAGCAAGGGCGCGGTTAGTCCCCGTGGTTACGACTCTAATCAAGCGCATCGCCAATCGATCCTACGCGGAAGGTGACCGCAAGGTGCACATCGAATTAGCCATTGAGAGGTGTAAAAAATATTATCAATGCAACTGGCGTCCCAGCGCAAAATGATTTTATCTCGGATATATATTTTTTTTTATTTTTTTTTATTTTATTTTATTTTTGTTTTTTTGTTTTGGGCCTCTTATTTATATATAGATATACATATTTTTAAATATATATACGTATATATATTTTTTTTTTGTTTTTTTTTTTCTTTGTTTAAGCGCTTTGTGTATTTATATCCGAGTATTTATTATTTCTTTTTTTTTTCTTTCCACTCTCTCATCAACCCGAACTGATTTAATCAGCAACCACCTCGCTACGATATTATGGGCTATTTTTACCCAACAGAAATTAAATATTTACTTTTATTCAAGACGGACGCACACAAGTGTCAAGACTGATTGTGCTCGTTGGCAATCTTAATTAATGGTAAGGACTCATATATATCAATCTGTATAACTCCAACCCGATTATAGATATTTTGAATACAGTCAGCGTTCTTACTATTAATTTCACTAGCTTATCGCTACTATTTAAACTTTAATAATTATACATGCCATATGGCCAAGTCTATACTTTAAATAAAATTGGACCTACTCGGAGCGTCCCCATACAGTTACATTAAATTCACTCCTAATCACTAAATTATAATTAACGTTATTTTAACTTCACTCCTAAATCACTAACTTATAATTAACCCTGTCTTTACCTTATTAGAAGTTCTTATACAATATTTCAATGCCTACTTCCTGTCACTCTTTATGTACCAAATTATTTATTATTCTAACTCCCCCCAAACGACAAAATTATTGCTAGTCATCCAGCTTGAATTATCGTATTGACCATGTCCATCTATGTGACTGATTACCACTTCCTGTAATGCAAGCAATATTAAGTTATATACGGTTATTTGTATTTTATTTTTCCTATATAACTCAATAATAGAGTAATTAGATCGTCTATAAAACAATTTCCTACGTTTGTCTATAATTTCCTACGTTGTGTTTCCTTTGGTTTTTTTTTTTTTTATATTCCCCGTTTAATAATAATACAGTGAATTTAATAATTAAACATGTAATTAATTTTATTTCCGCACTACCCAAATGTACTCCAGTTGTTGCAATTATATGCAACGAGCCTGGATCCCGGTTTCCACGGTACCAGATGTAACGGTAACCCCCCCTGTAGCGACCGTCCGTAGCCTAATGTGTAATTAGGATTTTCCCCTTTCAGTGATCTAGATTTTCGCCCTAACTCCTATTTAAAATGACTTAATTCTGCTGGAAAAGTACACGGTTAAATACACACAATTATGAACACATTTGCTGAAATATACACATATGTCAAATAAACCGAATATGATTACGCGGCTGAAATGATACACGATTAGTTTAAAGACACAATATTAATATACAATAATGACAGAAAGATAAGACACACAGTTAAGTTAATTACATACACAGATTATTAGTCACGCCGCTGAAAGTTACACAGTTTAATACACACAAATCAATATACCGTGAAGACAGAAAATAATAAGCAAAGCGTATTTACGGAAAATATTATCTATTTCCCGGTGATAGTTCCACTCCGCGTCTAGGACAACAAAATCGATAAACCTCGAAGTTAATCGATCCTGCAATCCTTCCGACTCACAAGCACTCCCTCGGCTGGAAACCCATCCCAACCGCCTGGGATTGACCTCCAGCTTACCCAACTATCACCGGGGAGAAGCCCAATAGAAAAGTGAATCTTTTATACTCCTAAACAAAGCGTTTTGGAGACTTTGATTAATTTACAAGCTAGCAATTAAAATCTTAGCTGCAATCTCGACGCTGGCTGGTAGGGTGCCGAGTGGCCGAAGAGAATCTCTCCGAGCTGCTTTTCACTGGAACACACTCAGTCACAGTGCCTGGCTAAAAGGCTAGACCCTTTTCGGTGGATCTCAATAGTACCGCGCGCGTTCGTGGCAAGAAAACGACTAACTATCCCCAATTCATTATATTGAATTTTAGCGTCTACATGACACAACATCTTCACAAAAAACCAAAGGGGTCGCCTGCCTCCTTGCCTTTGTCCCAAGAAACTATTGTTTTAAATGTTCGATGTTATTTTAACGCAACAACTTTCTCAAACTCTGCCATCTAAAGCATAGATATTTGAAACCAACTCCATAAATATCCCTTTTTTTGTACGATAGCTGGCTTCGGCCGTTTGACAAAAGAGCTGGGGTCTTTTGTCTCAACACATCAATTCTCAAACACATAAATTCAAATTATTGCTTGCAAGCAGGACATTAGATCGCCACATGTCTGAACCTTCAATATAATATTTCACGCTGATAGTCTGCCGTCACATCATTCACACAAATGTTTGTCTTGTGAGTGAATCGATCTCCGACCTCAAAGAGTCTAAGGAACTAATTTTAACCATTCGACTACCGACTCCTCAAACTATATCTCTAAACTGCTTGTTAAGTATATATTGAACTTATAGATTCTAGTGATACAACTGTGAGTTACGGTAGTACCACTAAAACCCCTAAGCGTTCAAAGCAAGTGATGTAATATCACTCATGTCAATCCGTCATGTCAATGTCTACTTATAAATAACGATATTTGGTGTTACAAGCGTCCATAGACTGTGTTTACCATCAGTCATTTCGTACGCTTGTTTGTCACCCTAGTGCTATAAAAAACACTGCTACAAAAAATGCAAAGAAGGAGTTGCTGCGTTGACAGAGGGGAAGACGGCGCGCGAGCGATATTTGCAATATTTCATGTTATGATTTGCGAAGTATATATGGCTGCAGTAGCCGCTTCACATCAGGCGGGCCGTATGCTTTTCAACCACCCGACGTAGTATAAAAAAATAAAGACAGAGTATGTACCACAGTATAAGCAATAGCACTACGTACAGTATGGGCACTCCCTGCCGCTCTCTCGTGTCGACCTCTACCTACCGCCGAAGCTGAAGCCGATTATCATCGAATATTTTGATTCGATAAGTAGATCTTACGTTTTAGTTATTGACAAACATTTTCAGATCAGTCGGTAGAGCTCCAGGGTTTCTACTAGCTAAGCTGAACACAATTTCCACTAATATAAGCTGATGTTTGATATTTGCAATCAAAAAATCCGATAGATCGGCGTCAGCGTCGGCGGTGTCGGCGGTAGGGCCCCTATTTGTATGGCGCCGCACGCACACATGCTCATTCAAGCTCTGCACAGTAGTTCACGACGCGATATTTGTATGGAGTGGACGGGGTGTGATAGTATTCTACACGACTCTCCACTGCTTTTCGTACTGACATCGCCCATTTTTGTAACTGGTCGATTACTTACAAACGCACGCAAATATATACAGGCTTTGCATGGCAGACCAGTGGCGTAACTATACCATCAGGGGTCCGTGGCAAATTTATCAGATAGGCCCTCAGAGGATGGGGCCCTCTCAAAATAATTCATCTAAGTAACCAACACTAAAGAAGTATTTTGTACATTTTTGGTTAATAATCTATAATATTATTTTCAAGAAAAATTATAATGTAGCCTAACTTTAAAAATATATTATACTATTTTTGTACTAAGCTCTAGCCTGGGACCCCTAGGTCCGGGGGCCCGTGGCATTTTGCCCGCTCTGCCACCCTGTAGTTACCCCACTGAGGAAGTAGGTGGGCAGGCTAGCCATCGTAGAAAACAACATTTTAATAACGCGATAGTTTCATAAATTAAACGCTATTTCCACGCTGCGTTGCTCGACTGCAGATGACGAGTTTTGCCCTCAGCAATCTAAAGTCGGATATCGCTGTAATAGTAAATTAATTAAAACCAGCAACATGAAATTCTGCACCGGACGTTGATTGACACGACAGCACAGACTCTTTATAAAATAAAGTTGAGATTTTACAGTGCACTTGAGGCGTTAAGTATGGATTGTCGGCCACAAAATAAATTAAATTGTGTCTAGACGCCCTTGTGGAGTATATACGGCTCTACACATAGTTTACTTTTTATTTTAGAAATATTTAGGACAATTTAAAAAATTGTTGCTTTGTATTTTATTTGTTAAAGTAACTTATGTCTCAAAAAACAGCGAGTTTCTTGAGTTGAGAGATTCTTGAGTTTTTTGAGACATAAATTATGTCTCAAAAAAACTCAAAAAAACATGACGGACAACAGGAAGAGATGCCTTTAAGGGATAAGTCCGCCTTTGTACTACTTTGTCTTGCATTTTATTTGTTATTTCATTTTTAATGTAGAATAGAGTAAAAATGTAGAAAAAACAAACTTAATTTTTGTATTTTTGTGTAAATTGTCACGAGAACTCTGCTCACCGCTATCTATTACTTATAACTGTGCCGCTACTGTGATTTAGATGATATTTAGTAGGAAACGTAAATACGTTTTTTAAGTTGTTAAATGGAGTTTTTGAGATATAGGGGTGTAAGTGATTCACCATCATCATATATATATATGAATGAAATCAACGCCTATAAATGTATATATATATATATATATATATAGGCGTTGATTTTATTCAAATTTGTTCAGCCGTTCACCCGTGAAACTCTTTCACATATCTATCTATCCATAAATACATCCGTGAGCTTATTATACGTTGTTGTCGTAGACAGAGAAACACCATAGACATATTAATAGTCCATCCATCGCATTTACACAAGAAATGAGTGACTTCCGCCATTATCATGTAAGGAAATGCCAGAGATTGATACGATTTTATGGCAACTCTCACGAGTCTCATTGATTTAATATTGGTGGAAAGAACATAGTAAATTTAATCTCATACTGTTAACCAAATTATCTGCAGAACACCTAACTTCTCATCCACTTACAACAGAAGCAGGGGCGGAGCTACAGCTGTCTCAGCTGTATACTTGGCCCTCGAGCTACAATCCCCCCCCCCCCCCCCCCCCTTCGGTTCGGGTAGATAGAAGATCCCCCGGCCCAGATGCGTACAGGTAGAAGGGCCCTGACCAAAATTTTGATATGGGGCCCGCCTAGCGTAGCCATTGAGTAGAAACATCCAATTTCGTGTTCTGGGATGGAATTATCGGGTTTCATGGTACCTAATAGTCTCTGTGAAGTTATGTAAATGATGATCACGGTCTGATGACGGAGCAGGAAAGAGATTATTTTCTATACACGCCGTGTAGGTATGCGATTGACACATTCCTTAATAAATTGATCTACTTTAATGATTATCAGTCAATCCATCAAAAATAATTAATTATGACATAACTCTCTTAACGATTATTTATCACTATCTTTATAAACTTATCTAAATATAAAAATATGTAAACAATCAAACAATCAGGGTAAAAAAGTATCAAAATTTGAAGTTTTTATTTGAATAAAATTTGAATAAAATCAACGCCTATGAAAAAGTCTTTTCGTATTTTATATGAAAATTCAAAACATTTTTTAATAAAGTTTATTTACATTTAACTAAAGTATGTAGATGCCATTTTGTTCGATAACTTTTTGCCATCTTGTAGGTAGAGACATGATCCATTACTATAGAAAATTTGGGACTTCTGTTCAAAAAACCACGACAAGTGGTTTTGGCAGTCTTCTCGTGATGTTAACCTGACAATGCCTAAAGAATTCTAAAGAGACCGAAACAGGTGGAAATCAAAAGGTGCAAGGTCAGGACTATACGGCGGATGCATTAACACCTGCCAGTCAAACTCTCTTAATTTTTGCTGAGTGGCTAAAGATGTGTGAAGTCTAGCGTTATCATGATGAAAAATCACACCCCTTCTGTTAATTAATTCCGGCCGCTTTCTCTCAACTTTTAGCTTTAATCTCATCAGTTGTTCACAGTAGAGTTCAGAATCGATAGTCCTACCTGGCGGTAACAGCTCATAATGAATAATGCCCTTCCAATCCCACCATACACACAGCATCACCTTGTTGCGGGTTAACCCGGGTTTTGCCAGAGTCTGTGAAGCCTGACCGGCCTTTGACCACGACCTTTTTCGCACGTTCTTGTCGTACGTGATCCACTTTTCATCACCAGTTATAAGCTTCTTCAAAAACGGTTCACTTTCATTACGTCGTAGAAAAAAATCGCAAATGAGTACACGGTTCATTAAGTTTCTTTCAGTGAGATCGTGAGGCACCCAAATATCGAGCTTTTTAATGTACCCCGCTTTTTTCAAATGCGCCAAAACTGTTTTGTGGTCAATTCCTAATTCTTCAGCTACGTCGTAACTACTGATATGCCGATCTTGCTCCACTTTTTCAAAAATGGCATCCATTTTATCCGTAACAGGGCGACCCGAGCGACGTGCATCTTTCACATCAAAATTTCCTGATTGAAAACGCTTAAACCAAATTTGTGCTACTCTCACAGACACTGCACTAGGTCCATAAACGTCACAAATTTTTTTCGCAGCTTGCGTTGCATTTTTACCTTTTTTATAGTAAAATTTTAAAATGAATCAAATTTCTTCATTAGATTCACTCATCTTGACAGTAAAAAAAACAAATGAAAATCACACATTTACCTAATTTGAATTTGGAATTATCTTTTTTTAAATTTAAACTTTTTAAAGATATCAAAACCTGCCAGATACAAATGGTATAACCAAAGAGATTTTAATACAAGTTCATACATACTATAATGCGAAAAGACTTTTTCCCCTACCTATTATATATATATATAAATAATATATACTATCTTTATAAACTTATCTAAATATAAAAATATGTAAACAATCAAACAATCGGGGTAAAAAAGTATCAAAATTTGAAGAGATAATAATTCTTTAGGGTGGAGTTCATCTTTGAAGTCGGAATATGTTTCTATTACAAGCTTTTATTTAGTTTCGTCACAGTGTCTGTAATCAAAACTTTTATTTATTTTCGCCGCGGTGTATGTAATCAAAACTTTTATTTAGTTTCGCCACGGTGTCATCAAAACTTTTATTTAGTTTCGCCGCGGTGTATGTAATCAAAACTTTTATTTAGTTTCGCCACAGTGTTTGTAATCAAAACTTTTATTTAGTTTCACCACGGTGTCATCAAAACTTTTATTTAGTTTCGCCGCGGTGTATGTAATCAAAACTTTTATTTAGTTTCGCAACAGTTTTTGTAATCAAAACTTTTATTTAGTTTCACAGCGGTGTCGTAATCAAAACATTTATTAGTTTCGCCGCGGCGTCTTTAATTATAACTTTTATTTAGTTTCGCCGCGGTGTCTGTAATCAAAACTTTTATTTAGTTTCGCCGCGGTGTCTGTAATCAAAACTTTTATTTAGTTTCGCCACGGTGTTATCAAAACTTTTATTTAGTTTCACCGCGGTGTCGTAATCAAAACTTTTATTTAGTTTCGCCGTAGTGTATGTAATCAAAACTTTTATTTAATTTCGCCGCTGTGTCAGTAATCAAAACTTATTACAATTTAAGTTTGACCCACTTCCCTTTGTCCGATTGAGCTGAAATTTTGCATACTTTTGATTTTCATAACGATGCATAACGACTCAAATGCCGTTATTTTTCTGTTTTATATTTATTAATGCAATATGGCGGCCGCCACAATAAAGCGATTTATAATTTTTAAAATAACCCTTAAAAAGGAGTATCGAAAAGAATAAAAAAGGACTTGTTGAAGATGAGAGAGCAAACGGAGGGGGAGACACGGTACGTAAACTTCTAAGTTCTAATACAAGCTTGCTTTTTTATATTTTTTGTATACATCGAGGAAACGATAAGTTTCTTATTATACTTTGTTTGAAATTTTAGCTATTCTACAGAACAATAGATATACACACAGACACACAGTTACAGATTGTCGATAACATATATTATATCTCTATCTATATAAATGAAAACCTCACTATCAAAGCGATGATAATGTGACTTCGGTGTCGATTACGATATCAGTACATTATAATTAGTCCATATTTTCACTGATATAAGTGCTTACCTATAATCTAATTTGATTACATGGCAATGAGCAGTATTATGGAGATACAATAAAAGAGATATACAAATGTATCATAGTATTATAAATGCAAGGGGCTCTTGTTTATATACATAACCTTGGCATCAAATGGAGCAACAAATTGTCATTAGGTACATACTTTTAATTAACGTTTGAAGTTTTTTTGTTTAGCTAAAATCTTGCCAACTAAATTAGGACTATTTCCTTCTGATCCTACGGAGTGTCATACTGGTATGACAAATTAGTATGACCACGAGTAAACGGGGGTTTTTCATAGTAGTTCAGTTCCGATGACAATGGCACTAATTACCTAACCCGACAGAATTTGTTCCAGATACAGAAACCGACATGAAATTTTGTATATGCATTTTATTCTGATAAAATTTTACTATTACTTGGTTACTGTATTCAAAGCTGGCTCTTAATGGCTCTAATGGGTGGGCAACAAATCCTTGCTCTGAACTTAGTACTCAACGGTTAACAGCTCAGACTCGAAATATTACATATCGACGCTTCCGGATACTAAGGTCGTAAAAGCCATTTTCGCTTTTTGGCAAATGGCTTTTACGACCTTTGTATCCGGAAGCGTCGATATGTAAACGCATGTTCTTTCACTATGAATATCAGTCTTTAATAAAAATTGCTTTTAAAAATGATTTTTGTTATTAATTTATATACCTACAAGGAAATGTCCAAGGAAAGTCCAGGTTTTCATTGTGTGCTCCTCGACTTAGCCTCGGCATAATCCTATTTGGCACTTAAACCTTTTTAAAGATTTTTTATACAACCAAGATGGCATACACACATACGACCCGCCTGATGGTAAACAGTTATAGTATATTTATTTAAAAAGTTATCATTCACGCGTTGCCAATCCTGTAAAAACTTCTTCACGCCTTTCTTGAAAAACCCCATGCTGTTCTCTCTTTGAAAATCTTCGGCAGATAATTCATTCCACAGCCTAAGAGTCCGTGGAAGCTTCAATAAAAGCATCTACGGTACTTAACTTTTTAGAGCACATTCTGTTATTAATAATGCAATTAATTGTACTGTTCCACGTAATTAAATTTATTTTTCGCCTTAAGGTATTAAGTATCCAGGCAAACAGAAGGTGTTTGCGTTTCAACAATATTTTCGATTAATATTTTTGAAAATTAAAAGTTCACCTCCCCCGCGTAGGGGGGAGCCCACCTAGGCGGGGGTTATTATAATATTCTGGCAAGTTGGCGAAACAACTATTTAAAATAATAATAATATTTTTCAGTGTTCAAAGTTGTATATTCAAGGATGCTGTAAGTATGTATGCTTGACTCAATTTATCCTATTTCTGAAGTTTGCAAAATGTTAAATTTTCGTCTTGCCATCACAAACTCTATAAAATAGTACCAAATCTCGATGATATTATATTAATTATATGAATCTCTTTTTAATCACGGGTCAAGCCCGGTCATTTGATAGGCGTGCGCGGGGATATGGATCCAACGCGTAGAGGCCCCTTTGAGAAGTTTGATGTAATGTTGTACGCCCGCCTTATATGATATTATTAAGTAAGCTAATATCAAAAAAATTAAGTCAACAGTAATGTTCAAAGTCAAATTAATTCCTAGAGTCCTGTTCAGGTTAAGATATTAATTTCGAAGGTCTTTGGGTTCAGGTATTAAATGGATATTCTTAGTTCAACGGATCACAACAGCCATTACGTTGAACCATCGTAATAACTACCAGAATACTAAACTGTGCGGAAATTGTAATATCATTTATTGGTAGGTACGAATATCGAATCCGAGAATTGGTAATAGTGTGTTTGCGATCATAAGTACCTAGTTTACAATAGCAACTCGTCTAAAATACAAATGTATTTGTAACTATCAACTATTTGGTAGGCACAGTTCCCTGTAGATTACAAACTTATTGATTAGGTGATCAATAAACTTATAGTTATAAAATAAAATATACATCTAAATTAAAAACTAAGATGAACTCACCTAAAAACAAGATATTTAAATTTAACTAATACGTAAACAAAATAAATAAACCTTATAAAAAAACTAAGAAAATGTCGTGCCGTATGGCATGGTTGCAAAAAATCTGGCCGCATTTCTTCGCTGAATTGCAATGCTTATTCTCGGTGCGAAGAAAGTGGGAAAGAGTGACGATGATCAAACCCGAAGAGATTTCATTATAAAATTTCTTCGCAGTCGATCTCCCAAAGGGAGATCTGACTCCAAGAGGAACAAATACTCGTATGTACTCCTGTGTGAGAGATTCATATTTGAGACGTTTGTTGATCTCGGCGGCCACCGCTCCAGCTCTAGCGACAGAGTCTCTAAGATGAGAGGGCGCTAGTGTGTCAACACATTTTTTGTCCCCTCACTCCATATCCATACACATTGGAACCCCGTGGGATTACGCACTGGGCCCCTACCGCGCTCCAGGGAAACAATGTCGTACCATCGGGTCTCTTGATGGTAAGAGACCCGATGGTACGACATTGTTTCCCTGGAGCGCGGTAGGGGCCCAGTGCGTAATCCCACCGTACCATCGGGTCTCTTGATGGTAAGAGACCCGATGGTACGACATTGTTTCCCTGGAGCGCGGTAGGGGCCCAGTGCGTAATCCCACGGGGTTCCAATGTGTATGGATCGTTAATGCTGGCAAGAGCCATGACGGGATAACCTACCGCCACTTAGTTGGCACTACAGCCAGATGAAGGTCAGATTGATCAACTTCACTGCCACACGGGCAACGATGTGGCTGGATAATTGATGGATTGATGATGATCAATTAATTTTACGTATATAACAACAATAGCGTTTGCTCGCGGTTTTGTTCGGTTACACTAAACTCGACTTCGAGTACTACCTGCCATATGTTTTTTACTACATCATGTGGCAAACAAGCATACGGCCTACCTGATGTGAAGCGATAATCATAGCTATATCAACTCTCAACATGAAATTTCGTTCGAGAGTCGCCATTACCGCTGCCATAATGCTAGGGTTGCCAGATCGAAAAATCGAAATATCTGGATAACATTTCAAAATGTCGGGATTTTGGGGTGAAATGAAAATTTATGAGTCAAAATTTTAAAGTATATTTTTATAACTTAGATTAGTTTAAGAAAACGACTCTTTAAAAAAAGATTAAAATAAAATTTACATTATTTTTTTACGATTTGTTTGCCACAAGTATTTGGCATTGCTTTTTACGTAGTCCACCAATTTGGATCCCTTCGTAGTATCGAGGAGAGATCGAAAACTTGAGCAATTTTCACCAAAACTCAGTCGTATGAGAAACTCAGCTTTTATCAAATCAAAGCCATTTCCTTTAGAATATAAATTATTTAGCAGACTAAACATTGTATATATTTGTCGGGAGATTTTGTTATTTGTCGGGAGTCTGAACATCACATGAAATGTCGGGAGAATCCAGACGATTCCCGACCATCTGTCAACCCTACATAATGCAGCAAGTGGTGACCTCACTCACTCGCTCCTAAACACAACAATCCTCAGTGGAAATGTTATTTGGCTGCGGAATTCTGTAAATTTAGATATTTTTTTATTTAGACTACCTAATTCCACAGTATAAGTAATAGTCTAATAGCGATACGAGATTTTTAGATTAGTTACTCGTTACGAGGATGCTTTGACGATTATGAAGGGAAAGTGCTGGTTTTTCCCTGTAATTACAAAACATACGAATGTAATTTTACTATCTGGTACTTCATGTATGGAGCTCTATTTTGTCAGTAGCCATTACATGAATTGTTAACTTTTATAGCAAGAAATATAATCACAAAGTAACCCCTCTATAAACAGAATTTAAACAGAGACTCGTATTTTGTAGGCAAAGAATTCCCTCTAAATTTCCTATATATCGTGACCAAGACACAGGCATTTCAAATATTCTGATGACGCACAATATATTCATACCAAGCCAAGGTAGAAGAACTACGATGTATCTTAAAATTGTTGGATACATGCAACATACATCCAGCAAATCATCTTTGTGTGAAATAACAGAATAAGAAAAGGTCGAAGTGTGTATGAATCGGCATCAATAACATAAAACTATCTACACACATGTACAACTGTATGTATGTGTTGCCAATTCGCCTACATACATATTGTGAATACGTTATGCACGTAAGCGGATTTTTACTTATTCAAGTATGAATATTCTATCCTATTACATTTCCGCTTTGTACCTATACAAATTATTTTGCAATGGTTATTGATGAAAATGATGGCTGTAATCGGGCTTGAGCTATTTCCCGGAACCATGCCTGGGCTACCCGGGCAGGCTGACAACCGGGCGGGGTGGTTGCACACCTGGGGTGGTGTGCCCATTCCACTTTAATAACAACATTGACGTATTTTACGCTGCCTGCTATCTATATTATATAGTGGGTGTACCTTAGGGCTATATTTAAAATGAAATGGGATCAATGTTTTGTACGATACATAATGTGCCAAACCGCACCTCGGTTTGTTGCGTGTTGGATTACCAGATTCAAAAATGTGATTTCCATAATCCCTGATGTCTTTGTCCTACATTTTTTTTCAATGAGTACAAACACTGTAAAATCTTTAAAAGGCTTACTTCTATCCTGCGCGATTTTTTTTTAACTTTGAATTATACCTAGTAAGTTATTTTTTTTTTCATTCTTCCGAAATTTCGTTTTTTCAAATTGAAGCAGGTCGCGTATCGCGTACGACAAAATCACATCTCTTTCGAAAGGGGCTATATAAACCATACAGTGTAGTATTATTTCATTTTTGTGGATTCTTTTCCCGGCTGAGGCAAAAGACATTTTAAAAATCTTTGAATGCATAACAACTTTCATACTCATTCTAAAATAAAGTGTTTTCTCAGAGTAATTTTCTATTTACACTATTTTAAATATTTTTCCTTCATATGGCACCTATAGATAATTTGCTATCGCAAACACATAGTTAATTAAAATGTGAATGAAAATACAAATACGAGCGTGCTGCAATAAGGTTTCTCTAATTAATGAAGAAATTGAAACATATCAAACGGCGAACTCTATTCTGTGGTCGGAACGCAGGTAGTGGGAGCGGAAGGATCTTCTTAGTTAGTGCCTAGTTGTACTAATAAGGACGATGACATTACGAAAACAAAATAATGATTTAAGCTTCGCTAATTCTCTCTGTCTCTGAAAATATAATGAGTTTATTTTGTTTGCTTACGGTTAAAGCATTGAAGTTACGGTTAAAAAATTGAGTCCTAACTCATTTAAGCATTATCACTTTCATAATTTTTGTTCTATGAGACTTCACAATGTTCATAAAACTCATAATAGCCAATCAATGGTATTTGTTGTTCTAATCTGTTCCGTTCGGAATAATACACAAACAAAACCTTCGTTGTCATTCTTTGGATCTCGGTGTAGGCCTCGCCTATCTTTTGATATTAAGTTTAAGGTCATTCCTTGAAATTAGATGTTGTAAAAACCAACTAAATCGTCGCTAGCGAGGTAAAGCACAGCATAATTAAAAACTGCCTGACCGGGGAAGTATCTTCACCTCACAAAAACCACAATCTAATCTTAGAGAGTTGTTTTGTTCCTGCAACTGAGTTAGATTAACAGGAAGCAGTTGTCTAAAGTCGCAAGCGTCTAGGCTCTTAGCTGCTTCATATTAGGCGGAAGGTATGCTGGGGGCCTACCGCCTAAGTTGAAGCCGTTTCCCATCGGGTCGTCTAATTGCGAAAATCGGACATCTGCTTAAATTTTTGATATAAATCTTCAGATTAAACGGAATAGCGCGTCCGTCCCAACGTGCTACGATTGTTATTATTAGCACAAATTTAATGTGAAGTTAGATTTTCGCAAACAAAAAATCCGACCGCGATCGGCTTTAGCTTAGCCCAGGTTTGCCATTCTACGTAGTTTACAAAAATCTTTCTAGTCGAAACATATCGAAACACACTCAGTGCCTTCATAATATTTTGCAAACAAACAGCATGTCGGAGGCAGGTTTTACGCTTAGTTCAAAGCAACGAACAAATATCGATTTTAAAAACAAAACGGTTTTTCATTCGTAGCGCCGTTGAACAAACATTATTAGAGAACGGATTTCATCACGCCGCTGACTCCGACCGCACGTTGCTAGGTGCACATTGCACAATATCCAGGCTATCTATTGACGTAATGGTTCATCTGCCTGAGCCCTACGTTGGTGGTGCCATAAATAAACACAGGCTCGAATTGAAATATAACGGAACTACCTTTGCGGACTCCGCTTTTACATCGGATATTAAAATAGATTTTTCGTTCAACTGCCCACTGTACTGGTTTTCAAAGCGCTATCCAATATCCAAAAATCAGAGCAAACAGTAGCAGCAGACTATTTTATGTTTTATCGTTTGCACTAGGATATGAATGCGATAGACCATAAAAATAAACAAAGTGTGGTCAAAGGATATGGTGCAGCGCAATATAGGTATCGTTTCGGTAAGGTAAATAAATGTACATGATTATAGCTGTACGAATCCGAGCTTCACCTAGTTTCTCAACGTGATTGAACTACTACGGGTACTTACGGATCTCCATGCTCCGACTAACAGGTTATGCCATGACGGACGGCCAAAGACGTTTGTGGAGGAAAGAAACGATTCTTCTCGTACGGAATTAAAGCGAAACTATTATAAAATTAAATAATATAAATTAAATTTCGTCAATATATTCTTCCGCACCCCCGCAAATGACAACGTGTCCAAAAGGCTGGCAGCATTGCCAGGCTGAATGGCAATACTTATGCGTAGTGCGAAATAAAAGCCAGTTCTATGATCACGGGATGAATCGATTAACGCTTTGACAAGTTACCTAAAAAGTCGTGACTCGGACCCCATAGGCCAACAGACATGCGTTACACGAATAAGCAGCCCGAACAAAGAGCGTCCGGCCGCCGTAGCTATATAGCGCTTGCAATACAAGAAGAAATTTTAATATACTCGATATGCCTATGGAGAGACTGACGACTCGCATATCGGGTAGGGTGCGATAATTGAGTATATTAGTAAAGCGCAATAGATATAGATAAATATAGATAAGCGTAGGTAAGTTCCGAAGTCATAAAGGTACTTTGGAACTTACCTTCGCTTCAGTGTTTCCATAAACGCAAATAATGCGACAGTTGCACAACAAACTTATATTACTTTTACTGTGTATATGCTTCGGACTTTGCCGGAGTCAGCGGGCGTGAAGTCGGGGAACATGAACAAACTAAAGATTGAATTATTTTGTTACTCGTACTGATGGCAGGGTAAACTAATGTTTTTGTTTGTGGAGACTAATCTTGACATCTAAATCGACGGAAAATGATCGAGCAAAACCAAGTAAAGTAGTAAGTTAGTATTTTACGAATGTTAAGGTACCCAAGACAATAACAATTATGCAACTTGTTAAGGTGTAAGAGAATATGAAAGAGGGAGTAAAAAGTCCGCGACAAGTGACAACGTATGTTACGCTTTTAGTCGCATTCTATCAATATACAATATCCGGGCGTGAGCGGTTCTTCAACAGCTTAGAACTAAAATTAATCTCACCTGCACGTGGTGCACCCTGCACTGACAGATGAGGTTCTGGCGAAAAGAGAGGTAGAGCATACGTAGTGTATTTTGTAAAGTGCCCGTCTGAGGAAGTACCTCCATCTCACAGCAATTAAACAATTAAGATGTATAATACATTTCTGGATTTTCTCAATAGATCAATCTTTGCAGAATACTTTTAGTGAGAAGTCTAAAGAATCGTATTTACCTTATTCGTATATCAAAGCAATAAGGCTTTGATTCTCCCCAGTGCTCAGTATAGTATGGCGAAGTGCTTAAATATGTCAGCATGCAGAGTAAGGGAATTGAAAGTGCAATTTTCATCTCATAAACTGAAACATTACCGTGTTATTATGTTATAGTGACCCGCATTTGAACAGCGTGGTGAAGAACACTTTAAACCTATTTGATTGTAGGTAGTACCGTATCCATGTAGTGGTCTGAATGTGGGTCGCATAACAACACATCATAATGGTTCTAAATTTATCAAAAAATAAATAATGGAATATTAAAATTTTGTATTACTTATGTCTAGTTTTGATTAATTCTACGAATCATTCACGATGAATAAATACACAAATACCTGGAAACACATTCATACAAAAAAGTAATAATAAGTAATTCAAGTGCTTTTACCATACACATGTAATATAAAAATAATGATTTATATTTCGGTTAAATATTCATGTAATAGACATCAAAGTGTAAGTACATTTCGCCTTGCGTAGGGTTCATTCAACAAGTCGAGTCTATATAAAGTTTGCGCTTAAACTAGATTGAGCAAAGGCTTTGAGCAAGGGCTTTGACATAGTAAATATGCTCTCGCAAATTCAAAAATGAGCTCGTATGTGAAATGAGAAAACACTAAGTTATGCATAGAGTTAGGTTTATTACATTTTCCGCTGCAATATTTTTCCTGATAGTTTAGCCAACAGCGATGTTGTGTGAGTGGTTTTTAAGCGAAATTGAAATACTTACAAGATAGGCCACATTGATAATGGTTAGAACGTCATCTTCTGTGTTAGGGTATGATGCAGCCGCATTAAAATGGAAAAGGTCTCTCATGCGGTACCTTAGGAAGTCTTCTTCAAAAATTTCTATCTCTCTACTTTGCTTCAATCTGAAAAATAAGTACGTTCATTGTCATCCAAGAACAGCTATTATACTAAAGGAAAATATATTATAATATATATTATACTAAAGGTAAAAAAAATATATACATACACACACACCATATGTGACTTCTTATGATGTAATCAACGTAGATAATTACTTATCATATTGTGATCTCATATTAATCATAAGCGTCGAGGCTGTCATAAAACCACACCCCCGGGCACCGAGGTATCTCTTCACGTCTAATGACCTCACTCACTCACAGGAAAATAACAATCCTTTGGCAATTGGCATTGTTTTTGGACTGCGGTATCCTGTGAAGTGGAGGTACTTTCCCAGTCGAATTCAACAATAGTTGACATGTTCTTAGCCCAGAGCCTCGTATCCTTAACGGCAGAGTGCACTACATGCAGGTGACGGTTGTTTTGGTTCTAAAGTTGGAGGTGAGCCAATTACAAAATACTTATTTACGATAAATCATTATGTATACCATTTCTGATCTTCATTTGTATATTGTTCAATCCAATGTCGTAAAATCGAGTGTTGTCGATATAAAATATAAATTGAATTGACGAATATTAATGTGTACGAGTACATTATGGGTACCAAAACGAGCGTAATTATGTGAGTTGTGAGTCGCGTAATTCGCGTCGGTTTCATACAAATGACGAATTCATTTTACGTCGTCACTGTACATTTATATGAAACCGGCGTTAATTACGCGACTCACAACTCACAAAATTACGCTCGTCTGGCCTCACCCTAAGGGGTTAAGGGTTAGCGCCACTCGAGTAAAAATACTATAATTCGCAAAATACATAACGAATCAAAACTGTGTTACATGGTTGTTTATTAAGTCCTTTAGCTTTTTTATTACTTAATAAATTGATGAAACAATGAATACTGCAATTGTTCATTTTTGATATAAACCAGGGACGGCACTATTAAAAAATATATACACGTGTGACAAATATTACAAAATTCAGGATTATGTGACTAATCGATCAACTACTATATAACAAGACAAATACAATGCAAGCTTACTCATAAATATAGGGCCCAGCTTCCCGCAGTATAGGGATGCCTCCATTGAGCACAGACTCAGGGTTGGTAATGGTGAACAGGTACACGGTGAAGTTCAGGCCGAACGGCACGTTTTGGAATCTATCCATCGCCTCTGTGTCATTACGAAGAATCACCTCCTGTTAAAAAAAATGATTCATTTTATATGTACCTCTGACTTATAAACGAGGCGTTGGCAAAATAAAGATAGGGCACAGGATATTCATAAGCTGCCCCGACTAGGGATGTACTTCCACCTCACAGAATACCGCAGAAAAGAATTCCCTTGTGTTCCCTTGTGTTGTGTGTGAGGAACGTCAACAGTGAGTAAGGTTTAATATACAAATTCTGAGATAATAAAACATTTATTAATTTATTCGTTGATAGCATGTTGGCTATATAATAAAAGTTGTAAATAAACTAAATTACGTACAAATAACTTAAAACTAAATTTAAAATAATTTATGAACGTATTTTGTTGCGGTCGCCGTATTGAATAAAAAATGGCGGCATTTATGCATTGATACGAAAATCAAACGATTGTGGCAAATTTCGACGCAATCGGACACTGGGATGTGGGTCAAATTTAACTTGCAAGAATTGACTACAGACACCGCGGTGAAACTAAATAAAAGCTTGTAAAAATCTGCCTTATTTATTGCTTTCATCAATCAAAAAAGAAAAATCTAAACTTTCCTTAGGGGACTGGGGTGGGCGTTTCGATGAATCAGTGCGTAAATCGGATCAATTTTCTATTTTCAGGGACTTTTTCAGGAGCTTTTATTAGGTTGGTAATAAAAAAAACATTAAAATTATCTTCCTGTATTTCGCTTATCAAGTCTTTTCATTGAATTCCCATATAAGGTTTAATATACAAATTCAAATAATAGTTATAGTACGTGCTTCGACGTAGTGAGGTATTTATATATATATATGTCTATAATTATATGCCTAGTATATAATTATATGAGGTATGTCTAATATAAATATATGTCTATATTAATATTCCACGACGATATCGGTAAAACCTCATGTTTCCGATGTAATAGTGTGGAGCGTAAAATCAATCTAGCCAGGTAAATAGTTCTGGGAAAGAAGGGAGGAGTGTGGGAGGTGCTCGAGCTCCGCAAATGCATCTGAGTAAACCTCTGTATATGTCGATTTAGATGTTATTCTACGTTCTTAATATGCTTTACACTACACAAAGAACAATTTTTATCAGTCTTTGATACTACTTATAAGTCCGGTTCACAAGAAATTATATTATTATATATAAAAATATTATATATAAAAAACACAGACCGTGTTATTTTTTTATTATTTTTATTTATAACATCTAGTTAGTGATTTACTTAGTAATTTAAATCACCATGTGCTTTTATTTGAAAACGACAGCACAACAATTGTCAAACGTAAGATATAAATTAAAAACTGGCTTGCTTCGAAGCAAGCTAGTTTTAATTTTCAAAACAAATTAGCGATCGAAACTGGGTTGACTGAATATTAATAAATTGTAAATTAATTTACAAAAGACTAATGTTATGCATTTTCGTCAGGTAATCAATAAATAATTAATATACCAAACTTAAACGTTCATTATAATAGGAAAAACATTGAGGAAGTGCAAGTGACTAAATTACTTGGAATATTAATCGACAGTCAGCTTACTTGGACACCTCAAGCAGAATATTTATACACGTATATATGCAGCATATGCAGCTTTTTAATTTTTTAATTTAAGCCTTTACATAAAAGGCTTAAATTAAAAAATTACAAAGCTGCATATGCTGCATTTAATCTCTCCAATAAAGTAAAAATGGTATCATTATTATTTGCCTATCATGGCATTGTTACATGTATCCCAGCAGAGGGATGAATAAGGGTTGACGACGAATTTAATTATGTTGTAATTATAATTCCACGTGAATATTGTAATTTAATCTAAATAGGTATATAAAAGAAGAAAGTGACTGACTAACTGACTGACTGATTTATATATCAACGCACAGCCCAAACCGCTGGGTCTAGAGATTCCAAATTCCAGATTTCCAAAAATATTGATTCAAAATTTTATTCATCTCCTAAGGGGGTGAAACGAGGGTCCAAAGTTTATATGGGTAAACAAGTTAGTTGGACTATTTTATCCGAAACTCTATACGAGTATTTCTATAGATAAATGAGTAAATACGTATTTCAGGAATTTTTTAAAATTCAACCCCTAAGAGGGTAAAATGGGGTCAAAAAGTCTGAAAATCATCATGGGAATAACTATTTTATAATCCAACATAATTGACGTGACATAAAATCACCCCTGTGTGTCTATATATGTGTTGTTTTCACGGTTTTTCGGAACGCCAATCCATACTAATATTATAAATGCGACAGAGCGTCTGTCTGTTACCTCTTCACGCCTAAATCGCTGGACCGATTTAGATGAAATTTGGTTCAGAGATACCTTGAGTCCTGGGAAAGGACATATAAGATAGTTTTTGTCCCAGAAATTACCTGTTATTGTTATTTATTGTACATGTATGTCGGTTTTATGTTCGTCTGTATGCATTTTTTAAATATATGTAGTTTCAGTGATTCCTCTGTCAATTGTACAGCAATTTTAATCATTTTTATTTGTTTGAGAGGGTACACTCTTCAGGTGGTCCCATCAAATCAGGATCTGGTGATGGGCACCCTGGCAAATCGAGAGAAAGGATTGAAATTTATAGGCATGGACATGGATAAAGTAATTGATGAGTTTTCTGATGTTATTAAGTAACATAATTTGCATTGGGAAGTCATCACGTGACACTGCTGAGCTGATGAGGAACGGTTAGGAGTTAGGCAATAATGTTGAGTTTTCTTAATTAAGTTATTCATGTATTTTCGTCTAGAAGGCACTACGTCACTACTACTTACCCATACAAAAAAAGAAATAACCTTAAAAAAAAAACCAACTGAAAAAATTGGTTGCCTGTAAAGTCGGTATACGGGCGAAAGTTTTACGTGACAACGACTTTGAGTGGTAAAATGTTTTCGAGTGGAAGGGACGCATGCCTTTCACTTTTTATGTCTGTCTCTCTCGCTCTTAGAAGGGACGCTCTTACAATGAGAGCGAGTGAAAGGCACGCGCCTTTCACTCGCTCTCATTGTAAGCGCATAACGTGAGCCAGTTTCTTGAAGTGTCACCCGGCTAACCAATTTATAAGACGTTGTCACGTCAAAATCCTGACCCGAAAAAGCCAAAAATAACTATTACCTAGTTCTGCGATTTTAGAAGTCGGTGTAATTTTTTTAAAGTTTGATTTATCTTTTTTAAGCTGATGGAATAAGACTTGTGTTATTCTAATAGGTTTTTAAATTTGTATTTGGCTTCAATCAGTGGTAATGCGAACGCGGGCGGCGGCGCGCCCTGAGCGGGTGTAGTAGTTATCGGGAAAATTCTTGAATTCGTATTTAGTACAATTAAAGGTACTACATGAAGGTGGGTGCGTTGCGTGTTAGACTTGCCTTGGATAATCTAAAATGTCCAATGGATAATATAAAATGCAAAGCTATTTCATTTATAATTTTGAATTAATTAATAATACACACATGCATCTTTTATTCTGCATTCTGTTTCCTAGTGTATAAGTTCTCTCCCTGTTATTTTTGAATTTAATTTTTGTATGTGTGTGACTGTAGTTTGTAATAAACGTATCTATCTATCTATCTATCTAATAACAAAATAAATTCCTCATTTTTTATAACTACAAACAAGATGGAAAATCCATTTGATTAATTAATTGAAATCAATTTATGAAAATGGAGATTAGACTTTTTTCAAAGGGATATTTTTCCATTTCGCTAATTAAGTAATCCGCGCTTTAAACGTCTTTTTATTTTCAAATATTTTTACAAGGTAAAATGAATATTGGCTACGGCTGGTATCCGAAATTTATAGCGAGTACTGTGACTAATTTATTAAACCAAGACAAATACACAAATGTTTCTCTTTTACCTCGGAGTCAAAGTGACCATTCGACCACCAAGCTCATAGTCGAGTTTAAAGAAATAGATAACTGCTGGGTCCGCGCTGGACCCAGCATCAAACCCTAGTCTTGAATATTGTCATTAGAACACAATCGTTAAGCCAGGCATTTGGGCTGCTTGAAAATCAGCAGTTGTGACGCGTGGTGGAGTACGCTCGAAACCCCCTTCGATCGTTGAGTGACCCAGCAGTGGGATGAATATGGGCTTATGCACATGTAGGTTTGCGCCTAAATACGTTATTATAATGTATTATATATTATATTTTTTATAATAATGTATTTATTGTTCTCTCCACAAAGATAACAGGAATATTAAGGTAGCTTAAACAACTTTTGTTGTTCGAAATTAAACCTTAACTGTGGAGAGAACTGGTGCCTCAGCTAAGTAGGCAGGGCCTACCTGTATTACAAGTCAATAGTCTCCCTCCGCTCCTGACCTATATACAATATAGTTGTTAAAGACATAGTGTCAGTATATGTATTCACAGTCAACGGTGATATTCTGAATAGTGAACAGTATGTAAAGCTTAGCTAATTATTATACTATGTAATACCACAGTAATGCGTTATAAACGGCACATAGTTTATTCCAACTGTTTGACTGTTTCGCAAACTGTGGAAATTAATTTTCTTTCTTGAAAAATAAATAAAAAACATAGCGACAAAATACTTCTCAACAAATTAATACGGGAAATTGAGTTATCGGTAACTGAATTCACAACAACTTAATTGAATTTCCATTCAGTGACTATTGCACGCTTTGCAGCGATATTTATAGAACATGCAATTACCGTATTATGGAATATTTGATATATATTCTCTTAGTTACCCGTCACAATATACGGACTTAGAAGGGCAGCTTTTGGAAAGCTTCGCACATCCTCACCGCAGATATACCCCAATGCTTGAAGACAAAAGTGTACAACCAGTGCGTCCTCTCCGCAAAGACCTACGGTGCAGAGACTTGGACGTTGACCGTTGGGCTGGTTCACAGACTAAAAGTAGCACAGCGAGCGATGGAAAGAGCAATGCTTGGGGTTTCTTTAAGGGATCGAATCCGGAATTCGACGGAGAATCAGTGGTGGACATAGCTCTCAGAGTCAGCAAGTTGAAGTGGCAGTGGGCTGGCCACATTTGCCGAGTCAGCGATGGCACATGGTGGAGGAAAGTCTTAGAGTGGAGGTCACGTAGGGGCGAGGAAGCATAGGGCGCCTCCACTCTAGATGGATCGACGATTTCAAAAAGTGGTAATGTTTGAATGCGGAAAGCGGAGAATCGCATGTGGTAGAAAGCATTGGAGAAGGCTTATACACAGAAAACTAGACTAAGGCAAACGATTCGTTCCTGCGACCTCGGAGTCAAAGTGACTTTTGCTAGCCATTTAGCCACAGAGCTCGTTAATTACAATAATTACATTAATTTATAATGTAGCCCCAGTGATATCCTATTGTGGCTCGCTGGTGCGAAAGTGTTGACAAGGTGAGTAGTGCTTTGTGTGCCATTCTGAATTGGTTTATATTCAAAAATATATGCTCAAATTCGAAAAACGAACATTCGTTTAGTCTCTAGTCTCAAATGTAATTTTTGCCATTACAGAAGACCCTATTAACAAAGAGAGAATTTGAAATAACGCGGTATTTATTGAACTTATTGTGAACACACAATTGCAGTGAGCCCTTCTATCATTAATAAAGAACTATTAATGATCGAAGAGTGGGCCCTATATAACAATTAGTCGTTCTCCGCGATCTGAGACCTAGCGATAACTTTTCCAAATTATTTTTGATATTTCAAAAAGTACTAAATCAATTGCAATGCACTTTAATTATGTGAAATGTACGTATTTAGCTACTTATATACTATGTTTACATTAAAAATTAATCAGCCGTTTGCGAGTAACAGTGCTCTTTTTTTTACTACGTCGGGTGGCAGACAAGAATACGGCCCGCCTGATTTGAAGCGGTTACCGTAGCCATATTAAAGCTCCCAACATAAAATATTGCTCGCGCGCCGCCACTCCCGCTGCTATCGCAGCATCTCTTTCCTTTCTGGTGACCTCACTTACTCGCAGGATTACAACAACCCTCGAGGGAATTGTTGTTTGGCTGCGGTATTCTGTGAGGTGTAGGTACATTCCCCAGTCGGGTAATGCTCCCTGCCACTTTCTTCGCCAGAGCTTCGTTTGTCTGTCAACAGGGTGCACTGCGTGCAGGTAAAGTTGGCTTTGGTTCAAAGATGTTGATGAAAAACTTATACCCCATGCTCAATTTATTTTCACATAAATTGCAAATGTCTTAAAAGCTGAACTAACGTCGTATAAAGCTTTTAAGCAGGCGAGCTAAGTAGCTCCGTCGCATATGCTGTTAGGAGAATTTGACAATTGACGGACGTTAATGCAGTATGCACATAGTTTATTTTAGCTACTTTCATAGTATTTTATCGTACGGTTCCCTGCCGGTTGTGAGGAAGATGATTAATATTGAAACAATGTTTACACAAACATCTGTTTTATTAACTAAACAGGTTGTAGGAAGTTTTACGTAAAAGAAATAAATATTCTCACAGGAATTTATTAACATTTCTAAAATTCGAACCCTGTACTCAATTTTACTTTATCAATTTTACAATTCAGCACAGCAACTAAGTATTATTTTTTGGAGTGCATAGATGTCCATGCATCGTTAGGTTTTTTTTTTTTTTTTTTTTTTGATATTTATTACAGTCTACAGATCCGGGGTCCGTGCCTTTTATTAACAATGTTCTATTTTTATCTTATAATATTCTTACAATTAATAAATTGCACGTCGCTATTATGCTAATAGTTTATTTATTTATTTATTTATTTATTTATTCATTCAGAACTACATTATTATTACAGGTAAATTCACCCAATGCAACAATGTAACAAAAAATAATGTCAAGTTCACATTAAAATCAATTATAAAATTAAATTACATTACAAGTTTAAATAAAATAAAAAAATACAATTAATACATAATTATGAATATTCAATGTCACATAGTCAAAAAATAAAAGAATAAAATAAAAAATTACATGTCAGCTACTTGTTTATCTATGGTCACAATTAAATATGTCCAAATTAAATATCGTATGATTAAAAAATCTATAGGCACCGTCAAGCAGACATTGTTGGTTGTCGGCGAAAAGATCTAAATCCTCATACTGAGCAAGAATGTCCCCGATCAGCCGTATTGCTCGGGCTGTGGGAGCTTCGGAAGCATGCTTGGTGCGCGCAATGGGCCGCTGCAGTAAGCGAGGTCGTCGGCGTGGCGCTACTGCCCCCGAACTATCCTGGGGTATACGGGAAGGAACCAAAAGAGATAATTTCTCTATTACATGAGGGCTATCAACCTTGTGAAGTAGCACAGGAAGATAGTGCTTAATAAGGAGCATTTGCCTTCTAAGCGCAAGCGTTTCCATCTCAACCATGCCGGAGACAAACAAAGAAGGGTACATAAAAGGGTTAGTTATAGACAATAATAGTTATATTATTGTCTATAACTACTTAACCTAAATCCTCCTACAGGGCAGACCATGGGGCCTACCGGGGAAATCAGTGAATTTCATTCAATTTCTTGGTATTTATGTCCATGCCCACCCATGGAATGCCATCCAATTGGTACCGGGGAAACGTTGGACAACTGGGTGGTAATCACTGGGTATCGCCGTAGACAATATTCTAGACGTATTAGTGCGGCCAGTTCATAAACGAATAAATAATTCAGTACCCTCTGGCAGCACCCGTTCACGGGTTGATGCATCGTCTAGTTACAACACTTAGGTCTTTTGTTGTAAATCACTTATTTAACTATTCTACCCAATTATTAGTAATCTATATATAAATGAATCCCTATTTCCATTGGACACGACATCACGCGTGAATGGCTGTACGCCTTTACTTCCTTTTCGCTTTTACTTCCTTATAAGTTGCATTTGTATTTTTTTATTATACTACGTCGGATGGCAGACAAGCTGTAAAGCGATTACCGTAGCCATATTAACGCTCGCAACATAAAATGTAGCTCGCACGCCGCCACCCCCGCTGCCAACGCAGCATCTCCTACCTTTCTGCTGACCTCACTCACTCGCAGGAACATAACAACTCTCAATGGAATTGTTATTTGGCTGCGGTATTCTGTGAGGTGGAGGTACATTCCTCAGTCGGGTAGCTTACAATGATGCACCCTACCTCTCTTTTCGCCAGAGCTTCGTTTGTCAGTCAGCAGGGTGCACCGCGTGCAGGTGAAGTTGGCTTTGGTTCAAAGATGTTGATAAAACACTTACGCCCATTTATTGTTAGGATAAGGTTCTTATGAAAGAAAAAAATAAGAAAGTTGCGCGGAATATTTGAAATTTAAGAAAAATGAATGACCATATTTTTTATGTAACTTTCTGTCGTTTGACAGAACTGGCAGTCATTGACAGATTGCGCGAAACCAATTCAAAACAATATTCATTGTTAAGAAGACAGGACTACGTCTGTCGGGTCAACTAGTAACAAATAATATACAACATTTATACTTATATATACTTGACTTCCGGGGTCGCGGTTTATTCCCCGCACAAGGCGGATATTTATGCATCATCATCATCATCGACGAGCTCGTTGGTCGAATGGTTAGTAATGGCCACTTTGACTCCGAGGTCGCGGGTTCGATTCCCGCACAAGACAAACATTTGTGTGCATGAACATGTCTGGTTGTCTTGGTCTGGGTGTTTTCTATGTATTATAAATATGAGTTAACAAAAAAAAAAATTAAATACATTTATCAGTTGTCTATTACCCATAACACAAGCTTTGCGCTTAATTTGGGACTACATGGCGCTGTGTAAATTGTCCTTAAAATAAAAAATAAAAAAATGTTTGTTTTTCTTAGTCTGCGTATTTTCTGTTACTTTTTCTGTAAATAAGTACATACTCGCATGCATAATTTGGGACTAGATGACGTTGTGTAATTGGTTTAAGAAAAAGTATATTTTACTGTTCGATAATATTGCAGAGTGGTGGATTCAGCGTAGGGATTGCAATCCGGAAAACCGGATCCGGTAATCCGGCGGATCCGGCATTATTAAACGGTTACCGGATCCGGTACTAATATACCGGATCCGTACTACGGATCCGGTGCTAGCAATTTTTGGCAAAATAATAGATCTCTGCATGAGTAGGTACTTTAAATGCATTGCGCGTGGTGTCACAATGAACACTATTTATTTTCTACGATCCTTTTTTCAAAATAAAAATGATTTTCGTATAATATACCTATAATGAATATTAAGACAATTATTACTTAAAATTCTACTTAAAATAATTATTTATCGTAAGCTGATTAAACTAAAGAGTTGTAATTATAAAACAAACTCATTATTGTGATAATTGTGCCATTCTTTAGACAGATTCATCAAATCATGATGGTGTATGTCATAAATATAAGACTCGTTTGTTAGCATTCTCAAATACTTTAACACGTTAAGTGCGAAGCGAGGCCTAAATCACCCCTGATGCAACTTCCCTGTGGTGCGGCAAGCAAAAAAGTGAATTTCTCTGTCGTGCGAATGGCATAGCTTTGGTTTGGTCCAGTGTAGGAAAGAGATAAATATATATTTGAGATCACTAATGGTTCCGGACTCGGTGGTGTACCTACCTTGGTACCGGATGTCTTAGGCCTCGTGCCGCACTGAATTAATATAATTTTAATGCAGTGCGGAACGAGGCTAAAACGTCCCATATCCCCCCTGACCTCGTACCGCACTCAACGCGAGCTTCCCGCGACCAGTGTTGTGCATCACGTCGATTGGATACCAAATATTAGCTCTCATATTTGGTACGGCGCTAATTAATGCCTGGATTGTGTTTAATTCAATCCAAACTGATGGAAAAAAGTTACCAAAAAGACTCTTTGTGGAGAAACTTATAGAATCTTTAATAAAAAAGGAAATCGATGAGACCCCAGGTAATGTAATGCTTAGATATATTTCTTGACAGTCAACGTGTTGAAGCTTTCATAAACTAAGCTTGACATTTGGTCATTATTAAGTTATTTATTATTGTTTCCTTTTAATTATTCTGAATTTAAGCTACCTTACCTACCTACTCTTTCAACATTTTAAGTATAAAACAAACACATTCATTTGATGCAGTTATACCTACATTATCATTGTTATTCTCATCTACGATCTAACCTAAGTAACAATGTCAGTTTTATTACGTTATCTTTACATTTTTGTTATTTTTCAGCACCTGAAAGCGCACGCCATTGCCTCGAAAAGGGTGAAAAAAGGAGAAGATGTGTTGGTTGTTACCAAAAACTACGCACATTTTTACCATCTCGTGAAGCTGATAAAAAATCCAAAAAGATTTTGACTCAGTGCACTCAGTGCAAAAAATCTTATTGTCTACCCTGTTTCAATGAAAAACACTCATAAATAAGTACAACATATATATTGAGATTTTTATAAAAAAAGTATATTGATACTGATTTTTTAATGTTAATTCAAGTTCTAATAAGTGTATTTTTAAAGCCCGAGGCAGAATAAATAGGACAGTTTCTTTTCTACTTCTGGTTGCCTTTTTTTTCTATTCTGTGAACCGCATTAAGATTTTCATATACAAATAGAAAGATAAACCTTATGCATAAACCGTAATCCATTATTTTCCAATAATAAGTCTGTAATAGGTGCCTCTTAATGGTATAGAATGGAACGCTTCGTGCGCGAGTCCGACTCGCACTTGGCCGGTTTTTTTTTCTTTATGGCGCCTTCAAGCACAATTTAGATTATTTAAAAAAAAATGTATCCTTTGATAGCTTTGTGTTGTTTTGCCAGGTTTTGCCCTTAAAACGATCTAATGAGATATAATTGATCAAAATCGGTCAAGTCGTTGCGTAGTTAAGACAGTTTAAAAACGTCGATATTATTTTTCCCATCACTAATCGCAGCGAAAATTTGCCCTATTTCAGTGCGTTACGAGGTGTATAAGATCCCATATTTTGTTTTGCTAATAATTCCTAAACTAGCCATCAGATCCCGGGGCGACGGTGGATTAGGGTTCATCAATTCACTGTCTATATCAATAAGGACCAAAATTCTCATTTATCTTTGATTTCGCGCCAGAAAATGGATTTTAGTCTGTAAAAGGAGGTGGGGTCTAATAGACCGCGTGTCGCCCTAACGTCTGGTCACGGTACGGGCCGATTATACCTCGTGCCGCAGGAACGGAAAGTATGCAAAAATTGGTGCCGCAGCTAACGTGTTAATGATTATTGTGAACTCATCTCAGTAAATTACGTAAGGTTAATTATATTAGATTTTATAAAGTTACTTACTAAAATAATGGATCTATCTGTGAAAGTGAAATCTAGGAAGACTGAGCTATTCGTTAGTCGTTACATCGTTAAAATTTTACTGGTTATCTATACTACTAGATTTTAATTGTTTGCTCGTTGTCTAATCTTACCATCAGATTAGAAATAAAATTGATTTTATATATTTTTTATAAACTACCTATATTAAGTATGTACATGACACTTGATTCACTTACTAACAGTTCATTTTGAATTGAATAGCGAAAATCATTCTGATTTGATCAATCCGGCCGGATCCGGTCGGATCCGGCCGGATCGATGGGAATCGGGTCGGATCCGGCCGGACTGAAAATGATGCCGGATTGCAATCCCTAATTCAGCGTGAAAGGAAGAGTAGTCGATGAATATATTAAACTAGCTATATTGTGTAAAACTAGGTAAACGTGATTCAATATCGCACAAATAAGTATATTTATGTTATTACATAGACGTAGCGACAGGAGTAGTCCAGGAAAATCTCATTAAGCTTTTCATATAAAGGAGGCGAGGATAAAATCCCACGCAATTCCAACTTTTCAATTCAGAAAATATAATTATGTACATTATTGTATACTATTGCATGCACAATAAAAAGAAGCATACATTTTATTAATTTACTTTGGAACGTATTATATTACAAATTATTTCACAAATCGTTATGAAATTTGTATTACAGAATATATAAAGCTTTATGAAATCTGTGTATTATCCCCAAAAAATGTTTATTTATGAATTATGGGGTAAATTTCACTAAGGGGGAGGAGGGAGGATAGGTGCTCCAAATTTAAATTCTTAGGCTAGATAGATGGTAGCGAGTAGTGCTCGTATCAACATGGATCGATCGACACAGTATAAGTAATATTTAGTATCTACTTATGTACTACGATCTAGAAATGAGCGAATGTTATCAAAATGCCCCATACAATTTCATTATTGTGTTGTCATCATGAATCGCCAACCTATAGATTTAGCTTTATCATATTGATAAAGACCAAGAGATTAACATTTCTGTACATAATGCTAAGTTACTACTTAGCATTGTTACTTGGTAATAACTTGGCAATTATTATGTACAGAAATCATATTACTATATGATCTCAAGTGGTGTTATGTGTTACTGACGTAGACCCAGAGACATTCAATATAGTAAGCAGACTAAACATTAGAAGTTTGAATGCAAATAAATATTATGATTACACACAACCGCAAATACAGGGACGGTGTTACTAATCACGAAAAACATATTCACAAAAAAAATAAAACTAAATGCAATATTTGTTATATTGCATTGTATCAAATCGCACATCGATCATTATAGGAATATCCTAATGCAATAGTGTAGTATTCTTATTATCACAACTTGTAATCTATTACAAATAATACTTATTATATAACTACATATTATATATTTTTCTAGTACAGGTTTATTCACTAAACACAATAAATTTCCCACTATTAAAGATGATTGCGTATACAGCATCGGCTGCTTATCAATATGGTGACCTTTCAAAACATAGCGTGCGTCATTTTTTTTAACTTGTTATGTACAGTGTTGGTGTACGTGTAAAAACGGAATGGCATCATTCACTAACCCCCAAGAGCGTGCGGGACGGAAAGATCAACTCACACTAATATATTGTATGTTTCGGCTACTTACTATTGAAATGGAATGTCTGTGCGTAGACCACAGCGACAGACAGACGCAACGAAGTTACGTGGGGGTGACATTCGCTGTTGAGTTGACCTTTAATGCACATTAAGGCCATAGTAGACGATAAAAGTAGTATGCTACATGTGAAAGAATTACTTCGATAGCACAAAAACTTCTCGAGTTATGATAATTCGAAAATCACTATTTATTTGGAACGTTCTCGTTGCTTTTCCGACAATGCTTAAATCTGCTCCATACACAAGGCTACTGCGTTTTTGTAGTAATAGTAACAAAAGTTGTAGTAGTTTTATTATTTTTCCAATGGTAATATTTTTTTGGATAATTTAATTCCTTTTAAAATGAACTTAAATGAACGCACCAAAACTTTAACTTTCGACCATAAAACAAGTCGATCTTAAGATATTAAAATGCATGATCGCAGATATATTTTGCATGATGTTATTTTAACGTATTTTACGATATTGTTACTTATACATAATTTTAGAAAATTTACATAAACCATATTCATGCGATACTCTCGTATTCAATTTATAAGGACGAGAACTGTCTCATGTTTTAAAATTTTATGATTTTAATTCACGTAATCATTTCAAATTTACTTTCTATTTGTACTGACGAATAGAACGTAAATTTGCAATGATTACGTGAATTAAAATCATAAAATTTTAAAACATGAGACAGTTCTCGTTCAAATCAAATCAAAAAATTACTTGAGTTGACTAAAACTGTGACGTTGTTCGCTTTTAGTAAGTATACCATTTTAATATCATTACACGTGTCATCTCATTCAACGACATCGACACACTCATAAGTCCTTATGAGTGTGTTAGCTTTACAAAAAAAAAATATAACAAATGTTGGCAAATTCAGCCTCTATGGGTAAAAAATAAAAGTTGAAAGTTTTTATGGGACGAATGAAAATAACATTTTATTTCATCAATATTTGATACTCTGTAAGTACGTAGACTATAAAAAAAAAAACCGGACAAGTGCGAGTCGGACTCGCCCACCGAGGGTTCCGTAGGTACGTTGTATCATTATTAAATTTAATATTTTTCATTATAAATAAGAAATAATGCATCGAAAAAAATAAATTAAATATATTTTGCAATGTGTACATCAAACCCTTTCATATGATACCCCATTTGAACTAGTAGTTTCAATTTGAAATTTCGACACCCTATAAAAAATATAGACCCCCTTTTTTTTAAGATCTGTTTACAAATGTACAGTTTTGAGATTTATTCCTGTACTTGTAGTCTATAACGATGTTACTTGCCAAATTTCATAGTTCTAGGTCAACGGGAAGTACCCTATAGGTTTTGATTCCCTCGAGTGTGTCGAAATATGCGTTTTTTGCTGAATAAACGGCCGTAACTTTTTTCTACGTAAACTTAGCAGTTTGTTTTTTTTTTAACTTCATGGGACCGTAGACCTGAGTATACAGTTCAAATTTCAGCTTGATACCTCCACGCATTCTCGACATAGAAATTCTTGACAGACAGACAGACAGACAGACAGACAGACGGACAACAAAGTGATCTTATAAGGGTTCCGTTTTTCCTTTTGAGGTTCGGAACCCTAAAAAATGAACATTTTACAAAATTCATCAGTCAAGTATGGACATAAAATACGCGTTGAAGGTTTGTTTCGTATAAATCACTCCACTGTAACTCTAATTTATTTTTTAAAAAAAACAGTGTCTACTCCAGAGTGTACTTCTTTTTGAAGTCTAAGTATTAAAAAGTTAGGCCTGCATCGTCTATGTACGTACATATTTCATAAACGTGGAGACATTTGTACATGGCAAGAGCAACCCACGTAACGTCTTCGATCACTAAGCACAGCGCATCTTTCACTGGCAGACAGTGAATATGGTGGGCGTGTATTTCTTGTATCTTCATACATAAACTACTATTTTGATTTTACTGTGTCCCAGTGTGGCCTATGTTTGTGTGAACTGATTTCACAAAGCAACATCATAGGACGTCTATCAGTGCCTTATGGGTGAAATGAAGCGACGCGATGGGAATGACGTGACAGAACCGTATTAAATCTGAATTCATTATTTTATTATACATACATATATCTATCGATTTAACCCCTACACAAAGTACGTAAAGCGTCCGCCCAATAAGATAAGTTTCGTATAGATGTTTTAAGAATGTACCCAGGAGCAAAAGGATGTAGAAATTTACTTGTAATTTACGACCTCGTCGTAATAAACCAATGTATTGGCATGTTTTTATGGGGATAGTTCAGGGCCTGGAGAAAGACATAGACTAGATTTTATCACCCCACCCACGACCCACCATACATTCCCACCACTGTATCTTCTGTTTAGCCAGGATTAACAGCGGCGACCACCAAAAAAAGCAATGGTCAATGAAGTCCATTGCAGTCCCGTGGGTCTACAGCTGCCTTGGAACTCACAACGAATTTAATCAGAAGAAGTTTTGGACAGGTTAGTTATACTAATTCAGGTAATATTTTAATGATACAATAAGATATAACGCCATATAGCTATATATTTTTGTAAAGGGTTCGTCAACATTTTTTAATCAAAGCCAACTTTACCTGCACGCGGTACACCTTGCTGACTAACAAACATAGCTCTGGCTAAAAGAGAGTGTACCTCCACCTCACAGAATACCGCAGCCAAATAACAATTCCCTTGAGGGTTATTGTGTTCCTGCGAGTGAGTGAGGTCATCAGAAAGGAAGGAGATGCTGCGTTGGCAGCGGGGGTGGCGGCGCGCGATCGATAGATAGATAGATAGACACAATAAATTACAAATAATACAATAACAGTTTTCTTAACACAACTTTTATGTGCAACAAGGCGGCCTTATTGATGAAAGCAATCTTTTCAAGGCAACCTTTAGGTAACTGAATAAGGCATGAAGTAAAAAGAAAAATGTAACTAAATTATAAATTAAATGCTATATAATATGTAATATAATAATAACTATATAACACATACAAATCATACATAGAACATAATAATCATACATCATAGATAAAATATATATGCATTGAAATATACATGCATACACATATATATAAATATATACATAAATATATACCCTCATAATATACATACATAACATAACATAAAAATAAAGCTAATAATGTCAGTATCCATAGACGGAGTCAAAGTGAAAGCAAGTAATTGTGTACCCTCTTTTTGAAAACTTCAATAGATTTAGCGGTTCTGATAGTCACAGGTAAGTTATTCCAGAGCCGTATGGCTTGAATAGTAAAGGATTGATCAAAGAATTTAGAGGAATGAGAAGGAATGCAAAGAGTAAGATTTTGACAAGAGCGAAGTGGCAGATTGTAAACTGAGGAGGAAAATTGAAAGGAATCTTTGAGGTAAGAAGGAGCTTTGGGATTAAAAAGTATAGAGTAGAGGAAAGAAAGTATGTGCAAGTCTCTGCGCTGACGAATGGAGATATTGTATGTTGCGAGCGTTAATTTGGCTACGGTAACCGCTTCATATCAGGCGGGCCGTATGTTTATCTGCCACCCGACGTAGTATAAAAAAAATATATATTTTATGCAGTTATACAACTAAGGTCAGGGGGGACATCAGCTTGTTACGAGGATGGTACGTAGTTACCACAGCCAATAGACCTTACACTAGGGACGTCACTCGCACGTTGCATACCATTTAAGAATATCTTCGTCTTTTTTTGATGAACCTTATGTTATAGTTGCAATAGTTCAGGAAATTTCACAAACATCTTTGTTCAATAGCCAACCTCAAGTGCTCGTGGTGTACCTCGCAGATTAACTAAAAAGAGAGATAGGGCACAGCGTAATGTTAAGCTGCACAACTGGAGAAGTAACACCTCACTGAAAATCGCAGACAAATAAAAAAATTCTTAGTGCTCTTAAGGAATATAAGGAAGATATTTGCGGACCCGGGGGTAGGTAGACGGCGCGCGAGCGATACTTTATTTTACCGCTTACCATTTGTCGACCATCCGACGTAGTATAAAAAATACTAGTAGAATTATTACACTAATAACTTGCGGACCCATTATTCGCAAAATTCGCCAATACCCTACGTAGTCCAATTACTGACCGATTCAGGGCTCTAATGAAGCTGCCCCTTTTCAGTAGCGCGTCACGCATTTATGCACGGTTGCACGCTGATGATTACTACGCTATCAGGTGAAAACAATCAGGACTGGCGTGGGGCAGATTGCTCCGCAGCTTCAATAGTGTCCTTTGATGCACTAATTTGATGCCTATGTAATTACGCACATAAGGCACTCTACATAGGTTTGTCTCTAGGTTAATTATATACTCGTACCTCTGTTGAACTCTGTTCATAATACACGGAATTAGTTCTCAGAACCGGCTGACCTGATTAATGTATTGAATTGGTTTGGTGCAATTTAGTTCCCACAGGTTAATGGAAACATTCAGGTACTCATATCGCTGAAATCTGAAATTTTGCTACTATTTACTTTTATCAACCAGCTGATTTATGGCTTTTAACGCTGATATATGATATCTCTTTAATATAAATATAATCTGCACAAATATGTACCTACATTGGAATCGTACATTTTTTTATATTTATTTCAAAGACCGCTGCTGGACATAGCCCTCCTTCATATACTTCCATACGAGGAGCTCAATGGCGTCATTGCGAGTGTCAGGCTAATCGAACACGCAAGTGACACAACTGCCCCCTTACCACTAACTCTTATTGCTTTTAATACTACGTTTTTTTTTATACTACGTTCGGTGGCAGACAAGCATACGGCCCGCCTGATTTGTATTGATTGAGACGTATTTTTTTCTACTTGACTATATAATAAATTTTAACAACGTGGTTATAAAAAACTTATTGCTTGTTTGTGAGTTAAATAAAGAATTTATTTATTTATTTATTATTTATGAATTAAAACCGATTTAGTAACTGGCACGAACAAATATATATACAGATACACCCAAGAAAGCACCTCTCTAACTACTACTACTATTACTATTGGACTACTACTAGTGGGTTAAAATAATACTGACCTCTATAACCTGTTCTTCAACTATATCTGGTATGACCCAGTAGCCCACAAAGGCCGTTGCAAACACCAAAACAGCCCCTATAATAACGGTGACGATACCACATGGCAACAATCCGCACATATTGGTAATAATTTAAATAAAGTTCCTAAATCCTAAACGCACTATTCACAATATATAAGCGCACAGGTATACATCAACGACACATTTGATTAAAAGTACACCCAAATATTTAATCTTTTTTTTTAAGATAACGACGTCTTAATTGGGCTATCAGTAATATTTGAAGATAACGTAATAATTTAGATTATAGATATAATTAATTACTATTTAGGGGGTATTGGAAATCATCGACATCATTTTTTTAGGCTAGGTGTGGTGGTGGTAATAAGTATGATAGCACATTTATTCTGCAACACTTCGGTGACCGAACGATTTGAAAGCTGTTCTCACTTGTTGTGGCATCAAGGATTGTTAGTTTTCTGTATCTGGACAAATAGTTATCTTATCATTATATGGGTCCAGTGCTACGACACCGGTTACACTCACGCTCCATCATTAAACATACACTGATTATAATCAACCATTCATATCTAACACGTTCTATACTCGTATATCCACACCCCGGTCACTCTATACAAATGTGGCGTCGTTAACTACTACATAAACATTGACGTCTGTGCAGAGCGTGAATGAGCTTGTGTGCGTGCGGCGCCATAGAACCTGTTCCAGATTTATCTCAGAGGGGAGGTGAGGTTGACGAGAGAGAGAGAGAGAGGCAGGGAGTAGCCATACCTATGTAGTACTATTTCTACTGTGATATATCCACTTCGTGAAGATGCTGCTTGTAGGGCAAATGTCTCCAGGCTCTAGGCGTAGCGCATATGATGAAATTTGTCTGAAACTGGTAAAACCCACAATTATTTGAGCGTTATGGCGATATACCAAGCAAATTTAATAGACGTAATCTAGACAGATTCCTACAGTGAAAATAACTTTCTTTAGTGCCAATTTTTACCCAATTGCAATTAATATATATATATATATATATATATATATATATATATATATATATATATATATATATATATATATATATATATATATATATATAATATATATATATATAAATTTCCTAAAGACATTAAAATCTTGCCTAAAAATAAATTTAAAAAAATAATTTAATTTGGGCTGTAAGTCGTTCACCACGATCATTAGAGCCAAAGCCAACCACACCTGCATGTGGCGCACCCTGCCGACTAGCGAAAGTAGTTCTGGCATAAGGGTACAGCGGATTTGTAAGCTACCCAACTGGCGAAGTACCTACAGCCAAATATCAAATCCCTTGAGTATTTTTGTGTTCCTGCGAGTGAGTGTGGCCACCAGAAAGGAAGGAGTTATTGGGTTGGCCGCGGGAGTGGTAGCGAACGAACATATTGCAAGCGTTAATATAGCTACGATAACCTCTTCATATCAGGCGGGCCGTATGCTTGTCTGCCATTCGACGTAGTTTAAAAAAATCAAAACAATATAGAATGCAAATAAATCAATGTTTTTACAATGCACAAGAATATTTATCGTCTTGTCTGTTTTAAAAATGTAGCGGGTTTTCAATTCTGTAACTTAATCATGACATGTATTTATATAATAAACTTTTAAAAATGGTTGCATGCCTATACAAATAGTAAAATATGGTTTGTTCAACTGTATAAACGTTTATAAGATCATTGTTACCCAATTTGTCAAGAAATAAATGATTTATTTATGATTATGTAGTTTTACGAGGTAGACAGAGGAATATAAGCATATTATACGTCTGTTTTAGACAGATTAATGACATCATAATTATGTTCTGTTGTATGCCAGTTTGTTAACGAATGAGTTATTAGCTTATACATCTTCATACAAAAATTTATGATTATTGCATACGTTCATTTAGTCATTCATTGACCACAGTTACAGTTCTAACGTGACTTTCGGTATGAGGCCTTTCTTCTTCAGAACCGCATTCGTGATTTACTTCTTGTCCCGAAGGTTGATTGGTAGACAATGCTTTTAGCGTTAAGTCCGCCTTTTTTACCCTTATATAATCAATAAAGTTTCAATTATATTATAATTATATATAATCAATAAAGGTCAATAAAGTTTCTAAATAAATAAATAAATATGGTCGTTGAAATGCTATGTCTCGAAGCTACGCGAGATTCTTTAATATTGGAAGTGTTACTCTACATGCAGTCGACTGTATGTATTTATAGAATATTAGATTTAAATATTATCGTTATTAGCGAAAGTGTGCAAACAAATAACAATTGACGTCACTGACAAAATTATCATCCGATAACATGATCGCTATTATTGTGTAATCGAACACTTATAAATCAACTACAAATATTTAGAGCAGGAATGAAACTTCTCCTCACTCACCTGCCCCCCTAGGTGGGCAGGGGTGCCGCACCTAGGGGGGCAGGTGAATTTTTCAACTATTTAAATAATAATAACTCTCCTCACTCATTATAACAAGTAAAGACAGACTTGCAGAGTGTATACTGTATATAAATATATGCAGAGTAATCCTTTATATAAATATATGCAGTGTTGTGGCGTGGTGTGAGTAAAGTGCAGTGGGCGGCCTCAGGGGCTGGCGAGCGGGAGGAGGCGATCGCTTCGGGCCTTGCTTTTGCAGGGGGGTTTCGCGGAAAAAACCGAGAAAAACTGTGTATAATATGGTCAGATCGGAATGGTAATATAAAATAATTTATTTTTCGCATATTATAATGTATTCATCTCCGGTATATAATAAAGCATCATTGTATCAGCATTGTATAGAAAATAATGTTATAATTTTCTTACAATAGTAAAGTTAATAAAATAACAGTTAATTTGGATCTAAGTAGTATTCATATTTTCAAAGTTAAGTAAGTAATATGTATTAAATCAGGATTCACTGAAATAATAAAATTTATCGAGTTAGAGGATATTATTCTGTGTTATAGGAGTGTATATTATTACTGTGTTATATATAGGTACGCTTTCTTTGCGTTAGTTCGCATCGCATCCCTAAGTTACACGTGTCGCCTTGTAAGAGTGAGACGCAGCGCGTAATCAGAACGCGATAGACAGAGACACGAGACAAACTGAAGTGGCAACAACCAGATTTACTTGAACTCTGCTTTGATTAAAAATTATGTTATTAATTTTCTATCTAAATCTACTGATGAAATATGATATTATCCTTTTTGATGTTATTCATACGATTCTAAATTCCACACGACTTTACTGCTCAATTCGGTACCTACATATTGTTTCCTATTTTTATTTACATATTTACTCGTGTTGAGCGGTGCAAGTGGAACACTTATATATGCCGAAAAGTCACTTTTGGAAATAAATAGGCTCAAAACCACTGAACCGACTTTGATAAAGCTTGTCACAATTATAGACCTTGACATGCTTGAGGTTTGTGTGGTTAAAAATTGAGATCGATCATGTCTTTGAGAAATGATACATTTTTCATTGAAATCAATGGAAAACATACACTCAGCGAATCTACTCGCTTTTTTTTTTTTTTTTTTTTTTGTCGTGTGGCAGACAAGCATACGGCCCGCCTGATGTGAAGCGGTTACCGTAGCCATATTAACGCTCGCAACATAAAATATCGCTCGCGCGCCGCCACCCCCTCTGCCAATGCAGCATCTCCTTCATTTCTGGTGACCTCACTCACTCGCAGAAACACAACGAGCCTCAAGGGAATTGTTATTTGGCTGCGGTATTCTGTGAGGTGGAGGTACATTCCCCAGTCGGGTAGCTTACAATTACGCTCCCTACCTCTCTTTTCGCCAGAGCTTCGTTTGTCAGTCAGCAGGGTGCACCGCGTGCAGGTGAAGTTGGCTTTGGTTCATAGATGTTGAGGAACCACTTACACCCCACTCAATCTCGATTTCGGCCCCGTGGGCTAGAATTCGGCACAGTTTCTGTTGACTCTAATACGCAGATTGATACCTGGTACTTACTAAAAGACCACGTTTTCGCGTTCAACTTTATAGGTGCATTTGCGCCTATGGTTTACAGAAAACGGCGCCCTACTATTTCACCTCTTGTAGGTTAGGTGATCTATGGGTTACCGTATGTAGAGCGAGTGTAGTATCCAGTTTAAAATGATCTCACGTAGCCATGAGCTGTCAAACTGATTACTTTGCCTCTCCGTCGCCAAGTGACTGCTGACTGCCGGACGAGGCTGTTGCGAAAAAAGAGGTAGAGAATAGCGTATTTTTTAAGCTGCTCAACTGCCAACTGGGGAAGTACCTCTACCACACAGAATACCGCAGCCAAATAACAATTCTCTTGAGGGTTGTTGTGTTCCTGCGAGTGAGTGAGGTTACTAGAAAGAAAGGAATGACTATAGGCTGACAATGGATCGGCGACCCATTGGTGTTGCTGATCTTCATGGGAGGTGGTGATTGCCTTTCATCAGGTGGTCCACATGCACGTTTGCCTACCTCATATAAAAAAGAAGTGAGTTAGCCGCCAAGCCGCCATACATACAAATTGTTTGGATAGGTGGCTGGCGACGTTATAACATAATGATGTCCTGGTGAGGCAAAGACCTAAGTTAGCACTAGGCAGCCAGATATATATTCGACGTGTACAGTGTATAGTATATAAAACCCCACCACTTTTCGGTCCAAAACTATCATATTTCATTTTCACAAAATCTAAGCCGAAGTTTCATATTTATTTTAAAATCTTCCACTTAATTTGAAGTAAATACACTTTCAGGCGATATTAACGAATGGGCTCTAAGTCCGCATGCACATGTTTCTCATCGCATTAAATCTTTATGCGATTTAAAGTTTTAGTCCGACGGCTTAGTCCTTTCGGTAGCGTAACCGTTTTAATAATGCATTCTGATGGAACAATTTTCTGTATTTAATGTTGCAGCAATTTAAACTGTACCTACTTCAATTTTAAAGGTAGTATTTCATATTAAATTTTAAAGTGAGGGCAGTATATATTTCAAAAACATTTGATATTCGTCCGTAAAGGTATTATCTCTATTTTGTGACCTGGTGCACCGTAAAAATATAATAAAAGAGGCCCAAACTACCCATGGTTATATGGAGGAATCTTCTCACAATGTGGGCCGTGTCCAGCTGAACCGTCTTCTGTATCCGGTTCTTGACCCAACGGTCGAGCGAGTGACTCTAGTGGTGACGATCGGGGCTCTTCGCTATACCGTTTACAGCCAGGGCTAGCGGAACAATAATCGTTGAATTTACATGCCACACGGCGGTAACCTCGTGGGCGAAGTCCAACTTACTATAATAAACCATAGGTTTAACTGATCACGACATATTATATCCCTACTTCCCTACTAATATTATAAATGTTAATGTGAGTTTGTTTGTTACGCTTTCACGCCGAAATTAATCAACCCATTACAATGAAACTTTGTACACATATTCTCAAATGTATTAGGAAGGACATTGGATATATTTTATTTAAAAAAAAAAGTAAACGCGTACGTAACCGCGGGTGGAAGCTAGTGTGTAATAAAATTATAACCAAAAATTTTACATTTAAATTTACTGAATATTTAACATATAGTTTTCTAATTTTTTTACGTTTATATTATTATATAAAAGGAAATTATTTCAGATAACTCATTGTTCACTCAAACATAATAAGTGAACTCCTAAACTTTGACTCACAGACCAAGTATGATTTAATTTCCGTGCTATGACCCTATAATATAAAGGATGTTTACTAAAGTCAGAGCTTCCATGTCGTAAATTAACATGTTAGCGCCGTCCCTCACTCGACGTGCGGGGCTCCTATTTCTGTTTGCAGGACACAAGGTAAACCTAAGTTAATCGAAAATCAACCCTTGCATAGATTTCTTCGCATCTTGCATTACCTATTACTATTGGTAATAGGATACTGTAACTTTTTGTTTATACAGTGGAAAAATAAGCATACGACCTGTCGGATGGTAAACAGTCATCACAGCCTATGAACGCTCGCAGCACCAGAAGTATCACTCTCATAACATAGCTGTGATACGAATTTTTGATTTATTTAACGTATAAAAAATGCTGGCATGTGACGTCACAATCTATAGTCATTTCCAAAGGAACGTTGTTGGGAAGTTTGGAAGTTGCGAGCACAGAGGTATCACTCACGCGTTGACGACCCTGTAAAAACCCATAACGCCTTCCTTCTGAAAAAATTTTCAGCTATGCGATCGACATTCTATAGAATGCCTAGGCAATGTATGAAAAACCATTTTTTTTAAATTTGTCATACTCGGCCAAACGGGTTGGGGAGGCCTGATCGATATTTGATAATGTATTTCCCTTAGTCACCTTGTACGACATCCACGGGAAGAAACGGAGTGATTCTATTCTAGTCTGCCATAAACCACACGGCCAATAATAATTATGATTTTAGTTGGCAAGAGCAGCTTATTGGTGGAATACCCCGGGAGACGCAGCTGCCTGTCTTCCGGGAGAAAAGTTACTGCATCACACAAGATTCCTTAGTCGCCTCCTTAGTACGGCATCCAGCGCAGAGCAATGGAGTGACGCAATTTTATTTTGCCGGCAACCACACGGCAAATTTAAGGGTTTCCCTCGATTTTTCTCTGGGATCCCATCATCAGACCCTGACTTGGTGAATATGGGACCACCTCGCAATCATACCCTTTCAAATAAAAAAATAGAATTCGACCATATGTGCTTATACAATTTAAGGGTTTCTCTTGATTTGCCTGGGATCCTACCATCAGATCCTGACTTGGTGAATATGGGACCACCTTGCAATCATACCCTTTCAAATAAAAAATAAATTTGAAAATCGGTTCACAATTCGCGAAAGTCTTCGATCCATACAAACAAACAAAAAAAAATTCAGTCGAATTGAGAACCTCCTTCTTTTTTGAAGGCGGATAAAAATAGAACTAAATTTGGTTGTGTACTACGGAAAATATCGACATACGATTACCGTTATTTTTTTTTACGAGAAAAATTACATTTATTAAAATAAGACGCGGGGTATCAACGTGAACAGCGAGTACATCTCACACTTACGATTTGCCGATGACGTGGTCATAATGGCTGAATCGCTGGAGGATCTCCGTCGAATGTGAAATGATTTCAATGCTGCTTCTCGATCCGTGGGGTTGGGAATGAATTTTGACAAAACGAAAGTTATGTACAACGATCTCATCATCCCTAGCCCGGTTGTCGTCGAGAATGCAGTTATTGAAGTGGTTTTAAAGACTACGTCTACCTCGGACAGGCCATACAGCTGGGCCGGGCTAATTTCAACAAAAAGATCGATAGACGCATTCGACTGGGCTGGGCAGCTTTTGGGAAACTTCGGCACATCCTCACTGCAGATGTACCCTAATGTTTGAAGACCAAAGTGTTCAATCAGTGCGTCCTCCCCGCTATGACCTACGGTGCAGAAACTTGGACGCTGGCCGTTGGGCTGGTTCACAGACTAAAAGTCGCACAGCGAGCGATGGAGAGAGCAATGCTTGGAGTTTCTCTATAGGGATCGAATCCGGAACGAAGAAATTCGACGGAGAACCAAAGTGGTCGACATAGCTCTCAGAGTCAGCGAGTTGAAGTGGCGGTGGGCTGGCCACATCTGCTGAGTCAGCGATGGCAGATGGGGGAGGAAAGTCTTAGAGTGGAGGCCACGTATGGGACGACGAAGCGTAGGGCGCCCCCTCTCTAGTTGGACCGACGATCTCAAAAAAGTGGCTGGTAGCGGTTGGATGCGGAAAGCGGAGGATCGCAATTGGTGGAAAGCATTGGGAAAGGCCTATATCCAACAGTGGGTAGATACAGGCTGATAATGATGATGATTAAAATAATGGCCACGCTAGCGAAGCTGTGGGTACCAGCATATAAAAACCTATATATATAGGTAAGCTTCTTACCATATTTGTCTGTATCTATGTGATGACATACAAGCATACATACAACCCGACTGATGGTAACAAGAAGTTATTGATACTTATATTGATTCTTGAGTAATTATGTAGATAATCTACTTACTATATATGTTTATATGTAATCCCTTTATCAAATAGGATTATAATACCAACGTACGTACGTACATATGTTTATATAAGGAAAATTATTAGGTTAGTTAGGCAATAGTGGCATTGCGAAAATAGGTAACCAATTTATTAGGTATTGGGTACTTAGCTGACCTTGCAGACGGTTTTTTTTATGTGAGAGGGGGGGGGGGGGGGGGCAAACGAGCATGTGGGTCATCGGATAGAAAGCCATCACCCCCGCTCATGGAGATCACTAACACCAAGGGGTCGCCGATCCAACCTATATTCCTTACTTTCTTATTAGGGTTCCGTACCCGAAGGGTAAAAAGGAACCCTATTACTAAGGCTCCGCTGTCCGTCCGTCTGTCACCAGGCTGTACCTCATGAACCATGATAGTTAGACAGTTGAAATTTTCACAGATGATGTATTTCTATTGCCGCTATAACAAGCATACATAAGTCGCTTTTTACGATAGCCATATGTGAATGGTGTTATTCTACTCTGCCTACGTTAGGCTCTCTGACTACAACGTGAATTATTAAAATGCGTGTAACTTTTTAATTACGCATCGACCAGTTGTGTTTTATTTACGACAAATTTCGACAAATTCAAGGCAACAAAAATGGTGAATTCAGATTTTCGCTAGGTGGTGAACTTTTATTGGGCAATGCCGAAATAAGGCTTATTTCGGCACTGCCACAAAAAAATACTTATAACTTTTTAACGGGAGGTCGACTAATTCTGATACTTAGTGATTCTTAATTCGACAAATTGACGACTAATTTTGGGGGAAATCATATCTTCGCTATGTTATGTAGTTTAATAGATCCCGAGTGGGCTGTGCCGTAATAAGCTTATTTCGGCACTGCCACAAAAAAAACCTTGTAGCTCTTTAACGGGAGAGCGACAATTTTTTTCATTTGGGCGACAAATTAACGACTTTTTTGTCTAGTTAAAATCAAGATCCGAGACCTGGGCAGTGCCGAAATAAGGCACGCGCTACTGCCGCTGCCACCGCAGCCGTGGTCGTCTCTGCGACTTGTTTCACTTCGCCTCTACGCGACGCATCATCAGGCGATTTGTAGATGTTGACTGTTAGAACAACAACCTACAAATACAAATTGTTGTTCTACTGTGAGTATGGAAAATAGTGTAGGTATATAAAATTGCCGGTATTTTTTTTTATAATAAGTTGGTTAGCAGACAAGCATACGACTCGCCTGATGTGAAGTAAATTTGACTTCTACGAAATAACACCCGAATCATTTAACATTGCTCGTTGTTTTGTATGTTTTTTTATACTACGTCGGATGGCAGACAAGCATACGGCCGGCCTGATGTGAAGCAGTTATTGTAGCCATGTTAACGCCGCCACCTCCGCTGACAACACAGCAGCACTTTCCTTTCTGGTGATTCACTCGGGAGAACACAACAACTCTCAAGGGAATTGTTATTTGGCTGCGGTATTCTGTGAGGTGGAGGTACCTACTTCCCGAGTCGTGTAGCTTATGAATATGCAATACCCTACCTCTCTTTTGCCAGAGCTTCATTCGCTAGTCGGCAAGTGCACCACGTGCAGGTGAGGTTGGCTTTGGGTTATAAGATCGTAATGAACCACTTACAGCTCGAAATGTAAGTGGCTCTTCACGATGAGTACAAAAAATATTGCATTGGTGCTAGCTTAACAAACACATCCTCGCACCTCTGGTAGAAAAGTAGCCTTATGGTCCAATTGTGGAGACGCGTTGCGACGCCTGTGCTTTAGTAGATAATGGTTTTGCCTGCTTGTACTGTCAAAGACATCACTGGACAAACACCAATTGTACATGTTGAAATCCCCATCTTTTTAGGGTTCCGTACCCAAAGGGTAAAACGGACCCTATTACTGAGACTCCGCTCGTCCGTCCGTCCGTCTGTCACCAGGCTGTATTGTACGAACCGTGATAGTCAGACCGTTGAAATTTCCACAGATGATGTATTTCTGTTGCCGCTATACAACAAATAATAAAAAACAGAATAAAATAAATTTTTAAGGCGGGCTCCCATACAGCAAACGTGATTTTTTGCCGTTATTATAGAATGGTACGGAACACCTTCGTGCGCGAGTCCGACTCGCACTTGACCGGTTATATGTATGTATAATGAAACTATAGAACGTATGCGTGCGTAAGTACCCATGCTACCGTACGGGTAGTATGTATGATGTAGTATGACCAAGCCCACCAAATCAGATACGCACTGTATATATAAATACTGCATGAGATTCATTATAAATCTTAAACAGATAATGCTATATGAGAGTTTTTAAAACTCACGTGAGACATTATACTAAGTTAATTAAATAAATTAAACGGGTCACTCACGTCTTTATGGCAAAGGGTGGACATGTCTGGACATTCGCCCTGATGAAGGTCTCCTTTTGAGATCGAAACTAGTCTGCTTTCCCGACAAAAAGACGTGAGTGACCCGTTTAATTTATTTAATTAATTTAGTATATGAGAGTGTTTGTGAAATAAAATACTACATATTTCGTACAATTTTATTTAAGGTACTAAGATGTTTGGTGACAGCTGAGGACAGTTGACGATAAGTGAATTATTATATTGTAACAAAATAAGGATTTCCGAGTAGGTAGTACATAGGTACATGACATTTAGAACATTTACATTTTAATCCTAATGTTACACACAATCAGTCCATCACAACGTTTAGAGCACATCAAACACACCTAACATAAAATGTATTGTAAATGTAGATTTATATACGTGGACATGTTACTCTATGAATTTCAAAATGACTGAAGGGATTTGGAAGAAAATTTTAAAGAGTTTATTATATTTTGACATAGAATATGTTTTATCGCGACAACGTATACGTAAATTCACGCGGGTAAAGCCGCTGGCGCAATCAGGTATACACTAATTACTCAATATTTCCGACAAATTATATCCGACAAATATTGAGTAATTTTTCTTAATTCCTTATAATTATGTTGGCTTATAAGATTGACCTAATTTACCCCAGCTGCAATACCGGTTATACCCGTCGACGCAACGATACGATAAGAGATATTTTACGCCAATTATCTAACATTTCTATATATACAAAAACAGTTTAATTGAATTAAGGATATAAAAATAATATTATGTTACTCTCGGTTCACCGGGAGTTGATAAATATTACGAGAAGTCTTGAAATAGCGAATTCGCGCTTAAGTGTCGCATACTGTATGACAAGAGGTCACGTGTGTCGCAATCGCGTCTAGTTTTTTATCCGCAATCTATGATGAGACAAGAAACCCTGGTTTTTATTTCTTTTTTACCAACTCTCAACGAACAGATTATATGTATGTTTGATGTTCTCTTCTCTTACTTCGGCTACAAAATACAGAGAGTACAGAAGTAAAGGTACGTACAAAACGCTCTTCAAGAAAGCACACATAGACAACGCTCACGGACACGAAATACAGGGCTAAGTCGGATTAATACGCGGGCGAGTGTCATTGTATGCTCACGCATGGCGAATACGATCTGCCCACTACACTAAATAAAGACATAAGCAACAATTTGTTATCATAACGCCAAGCTATATTGTGGCACAAAACCGATCATTGTTGAAGTCTGCCGGGGAGACCTATGTTCAGCGGTGGACGTGCTTTGGCTGAACTAATGATGATGAATTTTTAAATATTTTTTATGTACAAGTTTGTTAGACGAAAATAAGAAAGGAATTAACAAGATACTAATATATACTGAATAAAAATTTGAAACGGTTGAGAAATAAAAGAAAACCGTCTTTTTTTCTATGAACAAACTGATCAGACTCTCCCGGAGCATAAAACAGAGATAATATTTATTATACCTAGGTATTAGTCGTTCGTCGTGAGTTCAATAACTACTACTCCGATTACATTGCACAGTGAACATGTGAACTGTATGTATATTATTTACCTATACCCAAAATTTCACCAAAATGGGATTAGCGCTTTGCGTGTAATTAGGTAATATTTATTTTCACAGAAACTACCAAACCAATTTCGTTGTTCAACAAATTTAAAGGTTGTGTTTATATTTTCTAATTTATGTTTAGTAGTTATAGAGAAACAAACATGCAAAAACGTGTTATTTTTTGTTCTAAATTTTTTGAGGATTAAATTAACTTTCTCTCTATTCAATAACCGCATGAACATGCTAGTCAGCGTTTTGGCGGCCCTAGCGTTTCGAGCGAGTCTAGGTATCAAGAATGAAGTACATGCATCAGGTTTACTTCTGTATTCTCTGTTTTGTTTAGGCGCTACACAGATGGACTGCATTTCAATTGCACTCCGACTGCCAAATTGCAGTTCAAAACTTGAAGCTGCCAACTAATCGTGTAGCCCCATTGCAGACGAAGTGCAGTTGGCGCGCAGTTCGTTCGTGCAATCATTGGTACTGTACGCCGTCTGCACCTCGACTGCCATAGGGCTACACGGTTACTTGACAGTTTGATTGCAGTCGTGCTAACTGCAATTTAACAGTGGGAGTGAAGTTGAAATGCAGTCTGTCCGTGTAAAACCTTAGACCTTCGTTCATTCCAAAATTCTGCACAAGTGTCAAATCAGATAACACTACATGCGAAAACTTATTTCTTGTGCCCAGTTACTTAGGTGTTGTAAGTCATTTATTTGGGCAAAACTCCAAAATCTATCAATTATGTTAACTTAAGTACTGTAAATCGTTTGTTAACAATAATGAACACTCAATTAGCTTTGCATCTACTATTACTTGTATTACAAAAAAAAATCTGATTAGGCAGATAATTCCACATTCGCAAAATGACTTCTTTGCAAAATGTCACACATGCAATAAAACACTACTGGTTGCTTTAATACTGAAAATATTGAGGTGCCGATCAAGCGGAATAAAGCTCCAAAGCCTTCGCTAGAAATCTGTTTGTGGGGCAAAACTAACTGACGCTCCGAACACCGAAAAAAAAAACAAAATTCTCTCGTATAAAACAATGGTCTCGAGGGACATTGAGAACACTTATGGACAGGTGTATCCATCCAACTCGGATAGGCAACGGCTGGGATTTTTTTTTATCCTGGACGAAAAAAAGATTTTTTCGTCCAGGATACCTCAATGTCTCAAGATAAGTCTTTGACCCGTGTGTGTTGCCAGTGATAACATACGGCACAGAGACATGGTCCCTTACTATGAAACTCCGAAAGTTCAAGATCACGCAGTATGGCGATGGGGAGAGTTATACTCATATTATCTCTACGTGATAGACTGAGGGATGAGTGTATATATATAAATATATTGAATATCCTTAGTATAACTGGAGTTACTGACATAGCTCTAAGGATCAGCAGGCAGTGAGTAGGTCTCATGCAACACGAGGAACTGATGGCCGATGGAGCAGAAAGATTTTAGAATAGTAACCCCTCTACACATTTTTTTAAACTTGATTCATCTTGTGTGGCATATCCATATGCAGCGACATTTTGCGAAATCGGCATTATCCACCTAATCGAAACATTTCAGTGATTTTGCTCAATTAAATCCCAGCCGTTGTATCTATTCTTGTATAGGAGCTAGTATTCAATTTAAATATATTTCCCTAAAAAGTCATTAGAGTCTCATACTCACATCTGTGTCATTCATTTGATTTTCTCAATTCCAGAGCATGTGTCATGTGAGAGGTATTTAATGCTCGGGATTCAATATCACACCTCACACCACCATCAGCAAATTTCATTGAGATCAGTTCAATAGAAGTATACACATAGAAATAATTCTTAAACTAATTTTCCTTAACATACCCAGTTACATTCTTTAAGAGTTAAATACAGTCTAGATTCAGTTTCTTTAAAATAAATAATGGGGATGTTTGATATTTTTTCTGACATTAGATGTCGCTAGGTAGGCGTCGGGTCCAGATTGTCAAAATGTACTGAATTTTTGAACAGTGAAACTTTAAGACGACAAGACAACACAAGAAGTTAACAAGACATTTGACAAGATGCTATGAATTGACAAATGATTAGACCCTATGCTACAGTGCTGCCAAAATACCCAATTAAATATGAATTCTTAGAAAAAAATCTGCTTAAAAGCAGTCATAAATGGAATTTAAAGTACAACAACAAATTAAACGACAAATTCTTCTAATAGTATATGTAAAATAATGTGTAATTCGACTGACACAACAGATATAAACTGAATCTAAACCGTGTCCAATAAAATACCATAGTACATGCAATAACATCAGAACATACCCGCACACAATGTGGGTTAACTGATTGGACTGAACAGACGGTTGAATTAACGATTTGAACTCCACACTTTCGTCTTAAAATATAAATTTCAACAAATCATTTGCTAATGCAAATTAACAATAAATTTATAAAATGCATGATAATATTAACACATACATCCTCAATAGAGTTGACCCACGCATCCTTAGTAGAGTTGGATATTCATCAAATTAATTAGTTCCCGATCATTCAAAAGAAGCATCACTATACTAAATCATAATACACTGCAAGTAAACGACAGTCTATGATTTTTAGTACTATAATAATATACATGAGCTGCGTAAGAATAACAATACCTAATTGTGCGACTTAGAACAAACATAATGTTTGGAGCCTTAACATTAATTACGAAGCATTAATTGAATTTAGACTAAATTATTAATGTACATAATGTGTACCCACAATGTGTTTCGTGTTTCTGAGTAAATAATAGCCTAATATTATTATTCTATACCTTAATGTATGTTATCCGCTTCTACTTTGAATTATGATGGTTAGCATTTATAAAAATAATTTAAATAAAAATATCAGTAAAAGGTTGATTTTAAGATTGAGCAAAAGTTATAGCACATGGCTTCTACAAACAAGACCTCTTATTAACTTCTTATATAGTGACTGAACGACACATTAATTTACCAAAAATATCTACAGTCGTAGAAAATCAAGAAAATTCGACAGTTAAGAATTTTTTTGTTGGTAATTTTTATAAAACTTAGAAACATTTACGAGTAGATACAAAAACAATTAGGTAAAATGTTTGCTTTTTTTATTTTGTCCACACAAAAAAATACATCAAGCTAATCACCCTATATTCTCATAACCAAAGAAATTTTAAGAAAATACCCATAGAAAAACAAAGTTTGACATGTGTATGAAACATTACTCGAGCGGTTTCATACACATGTCAAACTTTGTTTTTCTGTAGGTATTTTCTTAAATATTTATGAATAATTGTATTTGATTATCCAAATAACAAATGGTGAATGATATGAAAATAAGAAATATGGTTTGCAGCATTTTCAAATTTATATATATGAAATTAGACTTCAAAGTATACAACTTAATGGTTGGTTATAGTCCCCTATAACCAACCATTACGATGGCCCCAAAAAGAATAGCTGTGTACTTGGCGATGTACCATACAATGCAATTTATAATTGTAACAAAAACCAATCGAGTAATCAAGTTCCAGCTCAATCGGACATTGGGAAGTGGGTCAGATTTGACTTGCAAGTTTTGATTATAGACACCAAGCCAGGTGAAGCTAAATACAACCTTTCTAAGGAGACACGAATTTAGACTACCCAAACATATGTTTATATAGCCTAAAAGATTCTCATAATATGGGAATACACATCTACTAGGTAGAATAAAAAGAATATAATGGGATCGACTTTTTAATACCTACAATAAAAAATATTCCTAATAACCCGTATAGTTTGGGATAAAAATTAATTACGTTCCAACTTCATTATCGGCCCGTATCTATCTACTGTTGGATATAGCCCCGACCCAATACTAAATTATAATTACATACATATTTTTTTTTATAAAATTTGCATTAGGTTTTTTATGCATCTTTAATAAAATTATACACCAGTAAATAGAGACAGAAAGAATGTTAGTCGAAACAGAAATACTTGATAATAATGTATGTCAAGAAACAACAAAAAAATATATATGAATAAGTATCAATTAGTTAATTAGTGCATAATACGTCATAGTTATGATGATCATTGCGCTGATTTTACATAAAAAGTTGCAATAAGTTCTGTGCGTCTCTTTCTGGCTTTATTTTTTTATTTAAAGATAAATTAATTAATAGCGTGGGACATACACGCAGACTTCCTCATTTGACTTAGCCATAAAGTTATATCAAGCCATTTTTTATCAAATCCATGTCTTCGTGTTTCGCGTGTTCTCCACACATTTCATGAAGCATATTCATTGCTGTCATCTTTGCAGTCACCGTACCTATATTGACTATCTGACCATGTATCTCGTATCACGTACTAAAACTGGCACCTCGTCGTGCGTACTCTCAGGACCTATATTTACAGAGCCATCAGAATAGACCTTCCCGTATTCCTGCCTCAATTGCCTCATATTTAATCTGATATGACAGCATTCGTAGTCAAAACCGTATTTGAAGGTCTGATGTAAACACCAGCCGATATCGATTCAAGCTAGGTAAATAGTTATATACAATTTTATTATCGAAATGCGTAAGACCAAAACGTGATTTACGCATCTTACCCACCGGGGGTTCCTCCCCTACGGTATTATTTAATAACCCAGTCGCAGCTGGGGCATGTCTTAGTCAGCTAATCAGTAAATATTCATAATTTGTCTAATTGCTTGACACATCAGAATCGAATCAAAATACACACAATTGATACATTTGTTAGTCACTTACTTCTAGAACAGCAACACATAATGGAGCTATGAAATTTATTCCTTATATACAATTAATATTGTATGACAATTTTGTTTTTTGAAAAAATATATACTGATAACAGTACAAATAAAACAGATGATGCGGTCAGACGAGAGTAATACTTATAGTATTTATACATACGTACTAGCATTCTTGAAGTTGTTATAAAGATATTGTAGCATAAGTCCAGCGCCAATAACACATTTACTAAAATTAGAACTCAATAATATATACAATTTTAAATATAATTCACGTGTTCGCATTTCACTAAAAAGTTTCCATCTGATTGTTCATCTTTAATAGACATAAAACGCTTTTTGAATTTTAGTACGCAACGAAAACGTCTTTTAACTGAAGTCACGATAATTTAATCTAAGGCAGTGTCCACGAGAAGTTTATGTCGAGTTCGATAAACGACGGCGCGTAAATATTGCGTGTAAGGCTCCTGTTCCGATGGCGAGTACAATCGGGGCTAGACGGCTCACTACAAACGCCGATTGGCTCGCGCAGTTGAGCACAAAGGCGAGCTGATAAGCCGACTCCGCCCGTCCGATAACTGGCGTTTCTGCCTCGCTCGCCAAACCGTCAGAGCCTGAACGCAAGTGTCCGTGTGTCGAGTGATCAGGTTTAGTGGTCGTACTTGAGTATGGAGTCAATGGAGAAGTCAGCTCTACGCCGCTGCTCGATCATGATAAAAGTTTGGACGGTGCGCAGCGCCTCTGGGCCACTGTTCGAGGGCCCCGGAGTGGGCGGTTCGCCGCCTCCGCCTCCGCTGCCGCCCGGCTCCCCTCAGCTGGGCTTCTGTTGCACTTCTCTCATTATCAGCTGCAAGTATACGCGGAATTTGCTTTCTCAGAAACTGTTTAAATTGACTTTACTAAGTAACATATGCCTCCTAAGTGCCTACATACCACAGAAAAAAGCGATACGTACTTTATGAAAATACTCATCGTATGAGTGGTTACTTTGGCTCCGAGGTCGCGGGTTCGATCACCGCACAAGACAAACATTTCGACGGCCCCGACGTAAAACATCGAAAGTCATTTTTAGGTACTGTACAATGTAGCGTTTCAGAGTTATAATAATATGACATTATTACTTAAATATGAAACGTACATTAACCCTGCTACATCTAAAGATAATAATATTTAAGCACTTTGATTACGTTATACACATTACATTACATTTATATAACAAAGTTTTTAAAAACTTAAGAGTTTATGTTTCGATAATTTACGTAGGAACCGTGATTTGTGTGTAAGAACAAGTCTGCTTGACTTGGCCTGGGTGTTTTCTATGTATTATATGTATGTATTTAAAAAAAGTGTATTTAAGTATATTTTGCAGTTATCTAGAATCCACAGAACAAGATTTGCTTAGTATTGGAACAAATGTCAGAGTGTAATTAGTATTAAGAAATATTTCATTAGTAATGTAGACATTTTACAAAAATATTTCATATCACTGCTTTACATCGATCTAATTCAGCGGCGGACTTGTCGATGAATCCTATTAAAAGGTCTACACTACCAGATATTCATACTCTCTATCATGGTAATGTCTCACTCGTATTAGTGTTAGGTAGTTAGACGTAAATAAGCGAGATGACGCTATGATAGACTGGATACCTCCTAGTATAATAAGCCCATAAGTTCTAACTACTAAAAAGAGCCTGCCTGTCTGTATACCGATGAAACTAGACTCTAGCTAATACCAATATTTCTTTTTTTGTCAACTTTTTTTTTTTACCTGATGAGATCGTTCCGATGTGATAGTTTCAGCAGGTCGTACGGAAGGCGGTGGAGGACGAACCTGAGAGCCGTTCTCCCGCGTGCACCTGCTGGGCTCCGGTGGACCGGTCGCCACTGCAAACATTAAAAATCGTATCGTCGCCAACCCTTATTTATCCCACTCCTATGACATATCCCAGGAGTGACCAGCAGACTCATAGGTCTCCCCTCAATTGAAGGGGTTTAGAGGATACTACAACACGCCGCCCAACTACGGATTGTCGGATGACAGTGTTTTCAAACCACCTAAAGGCAGACAGACTTGGCTTAATGACTGTCATCTATAATGACAACTGCTGAGATCGACGGCGTAAAGTGAAGGAAGCTCGAGAAAAATAATCCCATCCATGGTAAGGTAAGGCCGACATTATCCAGCTCCTCGTAACCTATAGCTTCACTGAAAAGATTTAATATATAAACATAATACGCAATCGAAAATACGTTCAAAATTAAGTGATGTGTTCAAAATTAAGTGTGACCTTTCGCAATATTTCACAAGCACTCAAAATTGGCCGTGTGGGTTCCGGCAGACTAGAATAGAATCACTCCGTCTCTTCCCGTGGATGTCGTACAAGGCGACTAAGGGAAATACATGATCAAATATCGATCAGGCCTCCCCAACCCGTCTGGCCAGCGTGGGGAGTGTAGGCCAAATCCTCCTTCCGTCTTGGACGGACGAGAGAGGGTCGTGCTCCTGTAGTGGAGTAAAATGACCTGATGATGACTCAAAATTACCGACTGTTGTAAAGATTTTGAAATTACTCAAATTCTTAAGATATTTTAATTATAATGATTATTCACACTCAAATTATTACTTGAACAACAATACACTTTATATTTAGTACGAATGAATATTATTGTACATTAAATTATGAAAAATTGTCTCGACAAGTTTCAATAAGATAAGATGCAATAAGATATTCCGTCTTATTATTATGTGTGTTACCAGTTGTGAGCGGTATGGCGAGCCGGGCGTTGACCGCTAGCAGATGGTCCCGCCGCTGCAGCAGGCTGCCGACGTGGTCTTCGAGCCTCACGTTCTCGGTACGTAGTTGGTGCAGGCACGACAGCAAAGACGCGACTATTACACAGAAATTGTTACTCAAGAGTTCATGAACACATCGACTCATCCGTAGAATAAAGCCTGATCTGTAATGTTGGTACTTCACTTTCGTGCTTTTTTATGGGGAGTTAAAGTAAGATTGATGTTTTTTGATTCTAAATATCGGAAGATAAATGAGATAAGAAAATTCTAAAAAACATCAGTAGAATTCATATTCTGTATTTGGATTATATGGATTTCGTTCCATGATCGGACTCTGTTCTTCCGATACGTGAACATGATTACATGACATGTATGTACGCTTCCACTTTGTTAAATGATGGACTCAAAAGTTGACGGCAACATGCGAAATGTAATTAAATATAAACATTTAAAACAATACATAACGTCTAAGTATACTTAAGTTTTTTAACTTTGATACAAACTTTATAATATTTTATATTTTAAAATATATCCATTAATTATTTTAACGATGATAAATCTGGATTATACGGATTAAGTTATGTACTTACTATCAAAATGTTGTGCTTGTTCCATTAAAAATTGTGATCCCTGCTCCCATTGTCGCTCGAGCAATTGATCGAGACTTTGAGCGCCTGAGGATCCGCTGCGACCCGAACTACTGCTCGAGCTCTGCGAATAAGAAATTATTGATTAGGTGCGATTAATAAAAAAAGTTAGTTTAGGTAAGATGGCATTCACTCAACTGTACGACATTAGCTAACACAAACAAAAACAAGCTAATAAATATTGCTTGAAATGACAGTACCTAGGTGGAAAAATAATGTAAAATTGTTGTTATTTTGTTTTTTATTATTTTGTACAATACTTCAGTGAGGATATTAATAACGTCGCTGTGGATACCCAATTAAATGTTATTCTCGCAATGACGACCGTACTTGGCTCGCTGAGACTCGTTTTGTACCAAGTCATACCAATAACGAGTACGAGTAAACAAAAAATGGTGTATAATGCACACCGGTGCTTACCGTGTTATGCTCATATTATCATTGTAAAGAACAAGATTTACTGTCTACCTACAAGTTAATCAATTCTTTGTACTGTCAAATCTAAGATCTAAAATATATACATTTCTTGACCGCTTAACTTTGCTACTTATAATAACGTTGTATCCGTACAGCGGTAATGCCCGTGGTTACTGACGTAGTTTGGTATGATACTATTTATTTTGATAAGTACGGCTATAAACGTAAGTAGTTTTTTGTATGGAAAGTCGTAGTGACAACCTCTGAAATTTGAATTCAGCCTTCTGTCCCGTAAGTGTTAATAATTATTATTTAAATAGCGGATTTCGGCCAACTTGCCGGAATATTGTAAATATTTTAAAAATCCAACAACTTTATTAATTCCCTTCGTCCCTCCCGTCTAGGTAGTGAATTTTTCTATTTTTAAAATATAATAAAGTGGGTTAATAGCATATCGACAAATATATCGGAGCTACACAAACAGTAGCTTTAATTTGTTCCCATCATGTGCCTATACGATACTTAATTACAGCATATTGTTGGATGATTACCGGCGCAGCCTTGTTCATGAGGGGAGGTGGGATCAGCGGGTCGATGCCGGTGCTCCCCGCAGCATGGGCTGCCAACTCCGCGCTCAGCTGTTCCTGCAGCCGCGCTGCGGCTCCACTCTCAGGGTTCAGTTCATTGCCCAGCATATGAGGAGCAGTGCAACTCACTCCGATCCTACTGGTAAAGGAAACAATGTTTATATCAGTTTCTATTGAAAATTATTTGTTTTGTTTCTAAAACACATGTACACTAAATAATACACAACACGCTTTCCCTGTTTCACAAGAATTAAGAAGGTACAATTACCTCTGTGTATCATGTGAGCGGTAACTAAGTTTGATTGCAGACTATCAGAAAAACAAAATCTTAGTACTTTATATAGCACTAGAGGCCTGCTCTGACTTAAATTTAAAAAAATCATATACGTATTCATATAATCAGTCCACGTCCATTTGAAATTTTGGAATAGTGTAGGCTAAGAGCACCTCAATCTTGACACTTTAATCTCTATTGTTATTACGTATGTAATAATAGTTACAATTCTTATTGAGTCTGTCAAGCATGATCTGCATTTAGATGTGTGTTTCAAATATTTAATATATTTATCAAATAGTAAGAATGTTACAAATTAGTGGTTTCGAAGATTACCCTCCCTGCATAAACGCATAAAATTATCTTTCTTTGTAATTATTAGTATATTCTGCCATCTGATTATCTATTTGTTCTTTATTGCATAAATTGCAAGTACAGGTTTTTTTTTTTTTTTTTTTTTTATACTACGTCGGGTGGCAGACAAGCATACGGCCCGCCTGATGTGGAGCGGTTACCGTAGCCATATTAACGCTTGCAACATAAAAATTGCTCGCGCGCCGCCACCCCCCCTGCCATCGCAGCATCTCTTTCCTTTCTTTCTGGTGACCTCACTCACTCGCAGGAACACAACAACCCTCAAGGGAATTGTTATTTGGCTGCGGTATTCTGTGAGGTGGAGGTACATTCCCCAGTCGGGTAGCTTACAATTACGCTCCCTACCTCTCTTTAAAATACATAATATAGTTATGCAAAGGCGAGCTTATCTCTTTAAGATATCTCTTCCCGCTAATCTGTGCTGTGGAATGATTAGTAAAATAATGGATAGCAAAGTATATATGTATATTATAAGAAGAATATTACTACCGTATCATACTGTATGTAATGTATAATGTGTGTATAATATTACTCTATAGACTAGTTCGTAAAACACTCCATTATTGATCACAATTAATCTGTGATTAATAATGCCCTAAATTCTACAGTTGTATATTATACAATTAGGACCAAAATATAATTGCAACTACAAAAACTAAATAAGAACATTGTATATGGGCTAAGTAAACTATTATACACCATGAACCAGTTAAGAAAGAACACTTACTTGGACTCCATTTTAGGCTTCAAGGGACGATCTGAGCCTAGAAACAAAGACATCAGTTACGATAATTATTGTATTAAAATGAAATTGTGCATGTTGATCAAAATTATTCTTACTCGGCGAACTCGGCGGTGAGTCTTTGATTGTCTCCTGGTAAATAGGCGAGGGCGTTGGTTGCTGCTGACGGCGCACGTTGCCCAGATTCTGCGTAGCAGCCGTCTCTACAAACAAAATAGGAAAACTTGATGATTTAACCTTTTGAGCAACATATCAAAGAAAATGCTGTACCGTGATACGCCAGGATAAGGATTAAGGCTTATCCTTACCTAACCACAACTGAAAAGTATAACAATTATAACATTCTATTCCGAACCTCACGATGTTTACTTAGTACCTATTCTTTCAGTATAATGTCCACATAACATCGGTTAAATAATAAATGGTCCTAACACCGAACACCACAATAATTTCACCCCGTCGCATAACTTGCATCCACTCAAACGTCCCCAAACCACTTAATTCAGTGTATATTCTTGTCGCGATATCCCCACATCAGCGTATATAGTAAAATTTTACCAACCTTGGCAATGAGAAGTTTAACCAATTCTAAGCTAACGTAACTTAGTACGTAAAGTTAAAGTCTTAAAACTCAAGTGTTATTATTAATAATTATAAATTAAAACTTTATATTCTGATTAGCTTGATTAACTGTTACTTTGTTTTGTTTATGATATTAGGGTATAGAAGTATACTTTTATCAAATGTAGCAGGCATGAAGATCAGAAATTCTCCACCTTCTTTTCAGAAGTAATATAGACAACCTTCCTACACCACTGCCTCGGGCAAAGTGATATTTTGTGAATTATAAGGTAAATATCGTATCAGTTACGCTTCGATTTTAATACATTTTACAAAATTATGCATGCAACAAGGTTGTGTTCTGAGCGTCACTACATTTTATAGGCCCGAATGTAATGTATAATGTATGTATTATCGACATTGGTCTCAATAATATTACGCATAAAACATTATCGTCTCATTTAAAAACCTTGAGACGATATAAGTTAGATACCTAGTAAAATCCTTTTTGCCTATGCGTAATAAACCTATAATAATACGTAACCATTTTTACGTTATATCGAATAAGTCACATTATATGCATTTGAATTGGGGCCGCGCGAACGGTTCATACACAATCGAACACGTGTGTCATCACAATTTTAGTTTTATCAAATACAAACAATTTTATTTTTGTCTATAATAGAGGTGGGCAAAAGAGCATGTAAGTCATCTGATGGTAAGCAATCATCATAGGCCATGGACATCAGTAACACCAAAAGATTACTAATCTATTGCCAGCATTTTTAGAAAAATATAGGTTTGTTTCTTGAAGATTCCCAAGTCGTAATTGTTTAGGTATTAAGTATTTCACTGTATTAAGTATTACATTTGAGTCTTGAAATGAGCTGATAAAGGAAAGTTATAAAGCGTATATAATAATAAATATAGGATATAGTTACGGATTGCCGACGGTACTGGTGTGTTCGCCATCGAGACGACAGACGTAGCCATCGCGGTGCGCTTCTTATTCCTTATGTTGGTCGGCGGCATCGGTATATTTCCCACATTCATGCCAACGTCTTTACTGGGCCCGGCGACGCAGCTCACTCTGACAAAGAAAGAGAAACATCTTTACACATACCAATCCAATATGCTTGAGTGCCTGGTTGGGCGCAATAGCGGGGCGGGTGACGGTCCGCTTGCCTGTTTGATTTACTAGGCGAGAGACTCACAATTTTGTGATATGACCGGAAGATCGGTGTACTGGAGAGCATTACCTGTACGAATAGGGTCCTTGTACAGATACTCAGTAGACACAATTTAAATTTCATTTACATACTACTTAAGTGACTTTACCGTGGCAACATTAACCGCTTCACATCCAGCGGGCTGTCAGCTTGTTTTCTACCCGATGTTGTATAAAAAAAAAACTACGACTCTGATAGAATTTTTCTAATTACAACGAACGATGTGGCCGCATCTGCCGTGCGAGTGCTGGCAGATGGGAGAGGATAATTCTAGAACGAAAGCCCGAAGATATTCTAGAAACAAGGTGTTGGCGATTGGCTGGATAGAATCTTTTTATAAATAATATTATTTTGTAATGACATATTTTTTAACTTGTTTTACTTAGTTACGGTTTCTATGTTATTATTGTGTCTGCTCCATTTGTTCTAACAAGTAATATTATCTTATTAAACTCGTTCTTTTACTGTACATATATCTACGTGTTTCCATTCTTTCATTACACAGTCCTCTACTCCTTAATACAAGGCTTGGGTTAACGATGCGTTGGGCGTCCTCCCTCTAGGTGGACCGAAGAAAGATGAACTCAAGGGAACGACCAAGAGTAGTTGGATGCAGAAAGCAGAAGATAAGAAATGGTGAAAGGCATTAAGGAAAGCATTAATCCAGCAATGTATAGCAGGACGATGATGAAGAGTATTAGTAATTTGTCATCACTTTTACATATATTTCCCATAAGCAGGACTTATGGTAAATGTAGTAAGTATAGGACAGGGACAAATTAATAGCGCCAAAGACAAGACTAACAAAATGCATGAAACAAGGCATGACTATAAAAATAAAATTATACAATCAACTACCTCTATACATTACTGAATTACCAGCTACCAAATTTAAACACGAAATTAAAAAGTTTTTTGAAATTAATCCGTTCTACAGTGTAAACGAATATATGTCGAAAGAACACGGCATTCATCATCGACAAGATATTTACTGTTATGTGTATATAATATTTGTCAATATGTAAATTAATTTTATTAGATACCATATATGTAAAAATGACAAGCTAAATGTAAGTGTTGAAACAAGCACAAGCTATCGTTTAAGAAATGAATTTATTTTATTTGTACCCACGAATTTATAAATGATGAACGTATTTCAATGTGTACATGCCTAAATAATAACTGACTACATAAACCCAGCGCAAATAGTATGTAAATACAACACGCACAGCAACGCAAAACGATTTTATAAACTCTAAAAAGAGAACATATCTCGCAAATACAGCTTTTTGGTAACAAATCTGCTACAGTAACTGTTATTTCAGAAATAATACATGTACAAAATAATACATCTAGTGTTGTAATTATTTCGTAGTATTTTAGGAATAGATATTCCACAGTTAAAGAACTTTATGAACTACGAATAACATTCGTAGTTCATAAGAAAAACATCTTCTCTGTACACAATCATATTGTCAGCAATTCTTATTCACCCTGCTGGAATACGGATTTCCCCTCAATCGAAGGGGTTTACAGCATACTCCACTACTCTGCTCAACTGCGGGTTGGCTGAGGTCAGTGTTTTCAAGCCGTCTAAAGGCCACTGACTTGGCTTAAAGACTGTCATTTAACGACAACAGTCGACGGGTTAACGTGACCTCCGAAGTACGGAGAAGCTCGAGATAAATAAACCCATCCATGAATAGGCTACAGTCGACGTTGCTTGACTTGCGTGTTCGATTACGACTGACACACGCAACGATGGCACTGAGCTGAGCCACGCGCAGGTGGCTGCAAACTTATAATTATATATGTAATAGGTTAATTACATATATAATCATATATAATTCAAACAATTCGCAACCAGCACACAGGATCATAATCTTATAGCGCGATGAGCATGATTTCTGAGGATACAATACTCTTTGAGGATGTTTGTTACTCTTTTATGGATAAGCGGCCGAATAGACTTGAATGGAATTTGATATACATGAAGAATAATTATATTGTGGCTTGACACTTAGGATACTTTTTATCCATTTTCACTCGCATTCCATCTCCAATCCATCCACCACGGGGTGTAAGTGGTTCATCAACATCTTTGAACCTTCACCTGCACGCGGTGTACCCTGCTGACTGACAAACGAAGCTCTAACGAAAAGAGAGGTAGAGAGCGTAATTGTAAGCTACCCGACTGAGGAATTTACCTCCAACTCACTGAATACCGCAGCTAAATAACGGTTCCCTTGAGGGCCGTTGTATTCCTACGAGTGAGTGAGGTCACCAGAAAGGTAGGAGATGTTGCGATGGCAGCGGGGGTGGCGTCGCGCGTGCGATATTTTATGTTGCGAGCGTTAATATGGCTATGGTAACCGCTTCACATCAGGCGGGCCGTATGCTTGTCTACCACCCGACGTAGTATAAAAAAAAAAACCTACTGCGCGCTGCGTTCGCGGGGGATGAAGCTACAGGAAGAAGCCAGTTATATAACGCCAGAAGCTCGATGGCGTCATTTTGCTTATCAGACTATCTGATCATTCTGATCGGTCTTACAAAATAAAGCAAACGTCGACCGTAGCTTGTCTGTGCATGGGTTTATTTAACTCGCGGTCCTTCGTGCTTAGAAGGGCACGTTAAACTGTCAATCTCGGTTGTTGTCATTTGCTAAGTCAGTGGTCAGGCTGGCAGCTATTTAGCGAGATCGTGGCATTTGGGTGCCTTGAAAACACAAGCTCCAACCAACCTGCAGTTAAGAAGCGTTGCTGAGTACGCTAATAAACATCTTCGTTTGAGGGAACATCTCACCAATGGGATGATATGCGTTGATTTTTTTTTATACTACGTCGGGTGACAGACAAGCATACGGCCCGCCTGATGTGAAGCGGTTACCGTAGTCATATTAACGCTCGCAACATAATATATCGCTCGCGCGCCGCCACCCCCGCTGCCAACGCAGCATCTCCTTCCTTTCTGGTGATGCATAAAATACATAATGTTCACAAAGAAATGTACAAAATATGGCCTCATTGTTAAGTAATAATTAGGCCTTACTAACATTCGAAAGCCATAACGTCAATCAAAACGCATTCGCTTTAAATACGCACATAAAAGAACAACCATTATTGATATTAAAAATGTCTATAGCTAGGCACTTTCGCAATTAGCAATCACAAACATCGCAAGATGCAATAAATGGCGATCATAACGCCAATGCCAACTTGTACAATTATTATAATAATTTGGCATGAGCTTAAAAGACTATAATTTTATGTCATTATCAAAAATAGCAAATAAATATGACATGCCAAATTGTTTGTTGCGTAGTTGTCTTTTGTTTAATCTAGTTATAGGTCGACATGCCAGTAGTTATAAACAAGGGCTATCGAATTATAATGTCAGAAACATTCACCACTGCTAAACTTAAATTTCCTCAACTCCCTACAATCCCGGATCCCTTCCGGTCGGCTAAACTGAGATCAATTCACATACGACATCTCGATCCAGGAAATCAGACTAAAATTAAGTTTACGGGTAATAATCGTAATAATTTCTTAGAACTTCAGGCTTTTTAACAATGTAGTTTGAGATGAGACTAATTGAACCACAGTTCAATTAATGAAATCAGAAAAATCTGAATTGAACCTTCAGCTTAGCCGGCTGGAACTTAGGTAAAAACGATATAGATATAACTAACTAGCTAAGCCATTATTGTTGACTTCGCCTAGGCGGTGCAGATCTGTATCTGCAGAGACTACCATTACTCTAAACATGAGTTCGATTTTCCGAATTCCTAATAACTCAGGAGCAATTCTTAATATTTTTTTCTATTTTTATATTTTTTTTATATTAGCTCAGCATATTGGCTCCGCCTCGCCTGATGGTAAGCGAAAAGAGGAGCCCCAATCGCATCGGCAACGGACAAGAGACCTTGATGTTTTGTCAGTTGACGCTGCCATGCTGGTCTACAAGATGCTTCTTCACGCTTCGCTTGAAGGATTCCATATTGTATGAATGAGGAAATATACATAATAATAATTAAATTATCCTCAAAATTCAGTTCCGATCTAGTCTCGATCTCACAAATGTCACATTTGGTATTCGTGTATCACAATACGTATACCAAAGTGTGATTATATCGAATTATGATCGAAAATTATACAAACTAAAAATGGCATTCAGCTAGCAATAATAATTGATTAATGATAATTGAAATCAAGTAAATAATTTTTAGTCAATTCTAAATTAAATCTCGATTCGGTTTTCGTTCTGCGATCGTAGAAAAATTACGAGAATTGGCCGTCTGATCTGAATGATTTTCACCTTAATTGATCTGACCCCAGGTCGAGTTAGATTGAAAACCACACACTGCACTGATGGTGAGCCTAGTGTGGCAGTACTGCCGTCGAACATCACCAGTTAAGAACCTTTCTGACCAACGATCGAACCATTATTCGATAACAAGTTCTACATTCACATTCTATACTCTAGCATTCTTCTGTTATTATGTTAATAGGAATAATGCATAAACGTCGTTACATTAGTTCCATCGACAATAATTTATCACAATCATCATTAAAATAAAGTTTAACACTCAATGAGGATAAATAACTCAAAATAATATAATTTCCTGCTACATATAAATATATTTGTATGTATGTAGGTATTGTAGGTACATAAACATGTTTTAAATTCGCAAAAGCAACAAATTCACTCGCAGTTGGAATATTACTTACTACTACTTAATTAATATACCAGAGGATTACAGATAAAGAAAATATCTTTATTTGCAATCCTCTAGTAATTAATAACATAATATTTATTTTAACAGGTAGATATAATATTATATCGACATTAAACATATCATTCACACGAAGAGATCGATGGCGTCGCTGTAATTGGCAGTCTCATCTGTCCATGGGTGGGTTTATTTATCTTGAGCTCCTCCGTGTGTCGGAGGGCAGGTTAAGCCGTCGGTTCCGGTTGTTGTCGTTAATACCATTCGTTAAGCCAAGTCAGTGCCTTTAGGCAGCTTGAAAATACTGACCACCACCATCCCGTAGTTGAGAAGCGTGGTGGAATTTGCTCTAAACCCCTTCAGTAGAGGGTAGGCCTGTATCACAGCATTTGGATGAACAAAGGTTGACGACGAAACAATTATTTCCCAAAAAAAACTTGTTGGCTGCTATTTCAGAATAACATCAAATTAATCACATAAAGAAACCCTTGAAATATTCCCTTCCCGTAGCCATAATAGGAAAAAAACTCAACTGTCCATCAGTGCGGATCACCAAGGATGTATAAAGCAGAAGATTCCATATATGTAGCGATAATTGGAAACAAAACTCACAATATCCCTACCAGTTGCGATGTGTCGGTAGGGAAAGGACAAATACATCAATTTGTTTTTTTTTATATGAGAGGGTGGCAAGCGAGCATGTGGGTCACCTGATGGAAAGCAATCACCACCGCCCATAGAAATCAGCAACACCAAAGGGTCACCGATCCGCTGCCAGCCTTTTAAGGGAAATATTGACTCTATTCTTGAAGGCCCCCATGTCGTATTTATTTGGTAATACCGCTATAATGTATAATATTAATTTGTTTGTATCAAAAAAAATATTATTCGTTCATGTGTGGCATATCAAAGAGTTTCAATGGATGTATTTAGGTCACTCTTAATCAATTAAATTGTAATTCCGTCCATCTGTAGCGAGCCTAAGAGGGTGAGCGTTCTTTGACCTTAAACATTACTGCACTAATACAAATCATCTTTAAATGCATTGGGGACGCGATATTTTGTAACTATTTATTTATTATATATACTCGTACTTAGTTAAATCGTAGAAGGGCAAATTTGAGGTAATTTTAGGGCACCGAATATGTAAGTCTAAAGACAGAAGATTCTCATCGAAAGAACCATCAATATAAAACTATAATGATAGAGTCAAATAATGTCTATAAAATGAACAAAAATAAAATAGAATCTGGAATAAATAGCTCACAAAGACTTCTTAAATATAGAAATCTATGGACACTTGGTCTGACAGACTCGACGGATACGAAGCATGGCACACAGGCGAGATTTATGTGTAAACATATATATATTTTATACCACGTCGGGTGTCATGGCCTGCCTGATGTAAAGTGGTTGCTAGCCTATAGACGCTAGCTAGCAATAAACGAGTATTGCTTACATGCACCCACGCTGCTAACGCGGAGTATCCTCACGTTTAGTGACCTCATTCACGCGCAGGAACACAACTATCCTCAGCTAAGAGTATTGTTATTTGGCTGCAGTCTTCTATGAGGTGGAGGTATGCTTACTTCGCTAATCGGTTGCTCTCTAGAACTCTTTTCAAGCAACATCGACCGTATCAGATCCTTTTATATTTATAGCAGGGTGCACCACGTGTAGGCGAATTTGGCTTTGGCCTTAAGGATGATGATGAGCCACTTACACCAAAATATGCAGTAGTATGAGCGTGTCCCCTTGGGGAGAATGCTAAGACATATGATATAATATGAAGTGCGAAATTCCTGTTTACTCACCCAGGCTTATTGGGATCCTGTTGCATTTCGTAGGATACGTTCAGCCCACCCCACGTTGATCGACCAGGGACGGCGTGCGGCGAGTGACCTGGGATGCTGGGTTCCATTGCTGCCTGCAAATTTAACAACAGACCACGATTGGACACTGGATTCATATAACTTCTATAGTGGCATCGTTCGCCGTCGGCAAGGAATTGATCTTCACAAGTTGGAGCCAAGATTCCAGAGAGGTTTTCTTCTGCGAACTGTCGAGTTGTGCAATGAACTACCAGCTGAAGTTGTCCCCAATAAACTGCAGTACAGGGGTTCTCCAAGAAAGGCGTGGCGATGTTTTTACAGGGTCGGCAAGGCGTGTTTATTACTTGTGGTGTTGCAAGTGTCTATGCTACGATAACTGCGTACCCTCAGACAGATCATATGCTTTTTTGCCACCTCAGTTGAATTAAAAAATAATATTATAACGATATAGGACCTATATATACGACTATAGGTGCTAGTTGAGACTTCGCCTGTTTTTTAATTAAATAACAATACAATAATAAAGTACGATATAGTTCATTATTTATTACGTCCTACTAAGAATATTTAATGGTATGACAAATCCCAAAACTAGTTTAGTGAAATGATGAATAGATCGTTTACCGATGCCTTCAGTTTTATTCCATTAAGTACGAGTATTAAGTACCTATTTCTAAATACATACATAATTTCTCGAATGGAACAAAACTGCTACCCGAGAATAGACGTAATATAGAATTTCGGTAGATTTGACAATCGGACATAGTTGGGTCAGATTAAGGCAAGTTAGTGACCATCAAAATCATCAATTTGCTTTTCGAGAGAGAGGGAGATTATCCCCATATTAAAAAAAACAATCGAGCGTCATTCGCTTCGCTCGCTCTGCTTATGGTGCTCATAAACTAAACCTAATCTATCCTACTATGTCGGAGTAGCAACCCTACCGAAATTACGTCTAAGCTTGGGTAGCAGATTTGTTACATTCACAAATTAAGTACTACTGATAAACCATCTATTAACATTTCACTTAACTAGTTCAGGGATTTGACATATCTCTAAACATTTATATTAAGAAGGACTAAGAAACAAGAATATACGACATCTACCTTTCGTGGTATTCCTAGTGATTTCGGGAAATCCGGGGTATTCTCATTTCCCTGCGACATTATTATACATATTATGAAACCAAAACATTACTTCAAATCTATACGAACGATCGAAGCTATACGAGTGTACCAGCGAAGTTATGTAGGAGTAAAAATATATTTCGCTGCTGTCATTAGATGATTGTCCTTAACCCAAGTCGGTGGCCGTTGAACGGCTTGATAACACTGAAAAGTGGGTCACTACACCAGCAGTGGGATGAATATGAGTTGTTGCAGAAAATAAATTTATAAAATTAGATCTTGAAAATTCCTACGAGATACTACTACTACGGGATAGGCGCAAGCTAATTTTAAATTATTTGAAAATTTTCCTCTTGTATTTTTTGTTGTATTTGATTCATAGTTGACACTGAAATTGGCTATTTTTTTTAATATAATTGTCTATTTTTGACACAGGTGTCTCACATTTAAAAGGAGGACCCCACCCTCCACACTCATCAAACACACACAATATATAAATTGTGAAAGAAATAATCATTTTTTCTTTTTTTTTTTTCATCAAGTAAATTGGTGTAAATAAAGTCATATAACCACGAGTTGCTGGATCAGAGAACTTCGATATAATTCTTCAACATTTATTAATAGGTATTAATGAAAATTAAATATGCTTAAGTCACACTGAACTGTACACGAAATGTAAAGATTTGATCCGCCGTGTTTTAACTTAAAACATACGTACGATTTTGTTGGATTATTTTGCGAGATTCATAAAGCACATCACAAGTTTAAAACATCTGAAGTACATTTCAAAAACTGTTAATTCCTTACGTAGGACGGCTAATGTATCAGCACAGCAATATAAGCCGATGAGAGTGTGTTTTGAGACCATTAAGTGGCACATGTGACATCGCGACATGTGAACACAATTATTATTAACACATTCCTAACTTTTAAGTGTCGTATGTTACGCGAACTAAAGCACATTTTATATAATTTTACACGATCACAAATTATTATACGTTATTTTAAAACCACCAACTCACCATAGTACATAATTGTTTGATAATAAGTAATCAGAATCACAGTTGACAAACTACATAATACAGTGATAACCAGTGTTCCCGCGTTAGGGGCCACCGCAGCGACGGATAGCCATTGATATGGTAAATATATCGGTCGGCAGATGTTGCACGAGAACGAGAGTCACGGGACGGCGTCTACGCAATACTGAACTGAATGAGAAATTGAGGGAACTTCGCATGCATAGGGCTACGGCCCGAGCAGGCGAAAAGGGCGCTGAGCGCAGGTAGCCCGACCAAGGGAAGCAGGTAGTAACAAAATGGCAATGTTTAAATAGGATGCGCAAAGGGACTATTCTTAGAACCATATCTGTGTTAAATATGTTTATTGTTTTAGGAAATGATTGAAAAAAATATCAGGACCTTTTTAGGATTTTTTTGAGGCATTTTAGAATATTCCACACGAAAAGTATTATTTTGTTAGTTGGCCAATTCGCCATGTGGAGCCAAATATGTGCTAAACTTATATTTAACTAGCGGCCCGTCCCGGCTTCGCACGGGTGGTAAGTTTTTTTTAATATTTTTACCTTTTATTTAGCAATAAATATAGCCTATGTTACTCAGGGTGAATGTAGCTTTGAGTTTATTCATTACAAACATATACACACACACAAAAATACAAATCTTTCCTCTTTATAATAGTAGTGTAGATTGATTGAGTGGGCGAAGATACATACAATCTTTCATGCTATCCCTACTTCCTACTATTATTGTAAGTTTATATAATAAATTACTATTATTATATATTATAAATGAAAGTCTTTGATGTATGGCCGCAATTCAGTTAATTCTTGGACGGATGAACGGCTGAATAAATTTTGATGAAATTTGACAAGATGTAGAATATTCTGGACATAGGATACTTTCACCTAGGTATTGTAATCACGTGAGGCGAAGCTGCGGGGAGATGCTAGTAAATAATTAAAATCAGCATTAACCCATTATTCATCCCACTGCTGGGATACGATACGGCACTTTCCCCAATCGAAAGGGTTTAGAGCGTACACCACAACGCTGCTCAACTGTGGGTTGGCGTAGACTCGAAAAGTAGTTAAAGCAAAATATTGACAATAGACAACTGCGACAGGTAGGAATTTTTGACAATAAACTTTTTATACATTTTTTATACGTGAATCACTCAAGATTAAACTTCAAAAAGGTTTTTTTTTAAAAGCGACTTTCAGATTACGCACCGAGAGTTCCCTGTCATTACAAGTTGTAAAAAAACCATAGCAGTACTGTAACATCAAATATTTAGTATGCGAGTGAGTAAGTTACCAGGAAGGGAGGAGAGAAGCTACGATGGCAGCGGAGGTGGCGTCTTGAGAGCATTACTTTACGCCACAACCGTCTATACTATACAGCATACGGCTACGATAAACGCTTCACACTGGACACACTTTATTCTTGTTGACTTGTTCGCCGATGCAGTATAAAAAAGTAATTTTGGGTCAAGGTATTCGGTCACTTATAACTCCACTCGATTTGTTTCGAAATTGTCAATTTTCAGATTTTTCCTTTATGTTATGAAAGCTTGCCATATAGCTTATGATTCCTTTGGGAATATCAAATTATGCGGCATAACCAATGATATTTTTTGACTGAGTATTTTTCCCAACTCTAAGGTATATCAGCTGACCTGAATTATTGACATATCAACGTGTGGAAGTATCAACTGTCAAATTCATCAACTATATACCTTATCTAGCTATATCCAGCGTTCAAGTCTGCACGGTGCAGACTTTAACGCTGACCATTGGGCTGGTTCACAGACTAAAAGTTTCTTTAAAAGGGATCGAAACCGGAGCCAAATATAATATTCGATCAAATTAACTCGGTTTAAATTAGAATCACAATTTCTAATTTAATAATAACAAATCGAAACAAAAGACATGTCAAGTATCATATTTTGGCTGTTCCTCTCGTATATTATCCATGATAATGAAACTTATTAACATTACAAATAGCTTTGTATTAACACAGCTTAGAAAACGCTCAGCACTGCATTCCCTACCAGTCGTCCAACGGACACAGAGCAATCGTGTGGGCCATGCGCATACGGGGTGATGGAGGGACAGGCGTGTACCGAATATCCAATTTCAATTAATTTATTCCAATAACAATACAACACAATGTGGGAATACATTAGGCAAATTGTCATTATTAAGATTCAATTAAAATAATTTAATGTCTCTAACTAATAACAAAATCTAAGTAGTCAATATAAAAAAAAATGTAAGTAGTCCATACATACAATCTACTCTATGGTACTCGGTAGCCGGTACACGCCGCAACTCAACGCAAAATAAAAGGCCCGTTTTGACAGTTCGCGCCCATGAAGTTCTCTATTTTTTACCGATCGAAATGTTCTGAAGGCAATTACATTTTCCATTGATGGGTATCGCTCACTCGGCTAAGTGCTGTGCATAACGATTTTTCATATTGTCCACAGACTATTAATAATCGGTTAAGGAAAAAAATAAATCGATCAAGATAACTTTTTTTAAGACCGACTCGCAATTGGCCGGTCTTATTTATTTACTTACTTTTATTTATTTTACTATTGTTTTATTTATTTATGTATTTACTTTCGTAACATTATATCATTTCAAAATACCTACAATATCAAAGTTTAAGTAAAATTTTCTAATCAGAACTTTAATCCAACACACTTTACAATACATGTTCAAATTGATCAAATACTCATGCAAACTTGAATCGATTTATCTAAGTATCGACTACGGAGTCGTTTGGTTACATCACTTGTAGTTAGACTCTAAGAGATGACTCATTTCACTGTACATTTCATTTAGATTTATTGTTGTACTACTAGTACTTCTTATACTATGTTATTGTTAACTTGCCGGCACCTCTGCCGTCTAACTCTCATTGCTTTCACTGATACTATGGCATTCTGTGCGATTTTGTAGCGAGATGCCTACTATCGGCCTTGGTTGACTGTTTTACCTATGGCTTTCGATTTAAAAGCTCATATTTTATAAATAGCTTTGGTTACAGACTTCGCTTGTTTTAAAAATTATTAAATAAGTTGAAAACAAAAAAATAATTTGATAATTCAAAATAGATAAAATAATGAGCCTGTAAGGTTGAAAGCTATATGCATTTTTTTTTTTGTAATGCCCATGCTATATACAGAAAAACCAAATGCTGTGCGTGGGAAGACGACGCGTTGGTCGCTCTTCTATTCGATGGTCTGACGGCCTCAAGAAAGCGGCTGGATGCGGAAGGCGGAGGATCACATTTGGTGGAACCACAGAACTAATAATATAGAGTATTATTAGTTCTGTGGGTGGAACGCATTGGCGAATGCCTATATAGTAAAACTACAGCAATATAAATTATGATAAAATTACTGCAGTACATGTAGGCTGATGATGATGATAGTTTTTTATAAAATTCCCACACTTAAAACCCACATTAAAAAAATCAGTTAACAACAAGCATACGACCAGCCTGATAAGCAATCATCGTAGCTTATGAACGTTGCATGCATGTCACTCACGCGTTGCCAATCCTGTAAAACACATCTTGTCCCCCATCCCGAAATTATCTTACATAATATAGTAGCTGTGTCAGCGGTTACCGGGTCAAATGGTAGCCCATCTTTCCTTAAGATATTCAACAACAACTCAAGATGCCAACAAGATGGCAAATTCAATTCAAATTGGTTCAGCCGTTTAGTCGTGACAAGGTAACAATCAGACTTACAGACACACTTTCACTTTTATATATGTATGGAAATGGAATGGAAGTATGGATATGGATAAACGAATATCCCATACGTACTTTGAAACTTTCGCGTAGCATGATTAAAGTGATAATAACATGTAAGGTATTTTTACATTTAAGGTAGGTTTATGGGTGTAAGTGGTTTATCAACATCTTTGAACCAAAGCCAACTTCACCTGCTCGTGGTGCACCCTGCTGACTGACAAACGAAGCTCTGGCGAAAAGTGAGGTAGGGAGCGTAATTGTAAGCTACTCGACTGGGGAATGTACCTCCACCTCACAGAATACCGCAGCCAAATAACAATTCCCTTGAGGGTTGTTGTGTTCCTGCGAGTGAGTGAGGTCACCAGAAAAGAAGGAGATGCTGCGTTGGCAGCGGAGGTGGCGGCGCGGAAGTGATATATTATGTTGCGAGCGTTAATACGATTACGGTAACCGCTTCACATCAGGCGGGCTGTATGCATATCTGCCACCCGACGTAGTATAAAAAAAAACATGCCTTTATTATTGCCTGACGTTTCGACCAGGTTGTCCGTGGCCGTGATGTCTGTAACCACAGCCGGTGCCACCTGGTCGGAACGTCAGGCAATAATAAAGCTATGTAAAAATACCTTACATGCATGATCACGTCAAATCCCGTGGTTATTATCATTTTAAGCCCATACGTAATCATTCATATATGTATAAGCTTACCTGCTTTTGCGGCTGGTGGAAAATATGCGGTGAAGGCCCACACAGTTCTGCCGCCGCAGCTGACACCTAATAGGAATAACAAATTGGTTTAAAAATAATAGGATAAACCACTTGAAACGAATTTACTAATTAACACGTCAACACATCATATTATAATTTAAAAAAAAATGCTTTGTAAAACACGGCAGTCTTGCGTGTACTGTCTGTCTAACAATAGCAGTGTACTATTATAACGACGATGACATATTATAATCATATAAAATGGATTATGGCAACGGTAATAAACACATATTAAAACTGGTAGGGGGAAATGCAGCTGTCTATATAGCCGTTTTCCTTAGAACGCCGAACTCGCAAAACGAGTTGGGTAGACAATAACTACAATTATATGTATTCATGAAAATATTTTTTAATACTATACCTTATTTTAACTATTTACTGAATGCTTGCGACCTAGTTTTGCTCTATACAGTTATCATCATTTTAATGTAACTATATGTATTGCTATAGTAAATAAATCCGTTATAGTTTGACATGTATTTATAGGTTGTACAATACTACTATAGAGAGTGATCAATTCACCATGCATAACTTATTGGATGATCATTCCTACGATCACAAGTAGCGCAAGCTAAGCTTTGTTCAAGTTCATATGCATATTTCGAGATCGACATGCATATATCGTGTATCTCGTGAACAGACAGACAAGCAATCTGTTAGTAGAAACATAATCAATAATGAAGCTGGCACACAAATATCATATTATTTAAAAACTGGTGTTTATAAAAACTGCGAATTATTTAAGTATATAATACGAAGTTTTTGTGTTCAATTTAAATAATGGAGGACAGGTACTTTAGACACACCGAGGATTAATTAAAACCAAGCGCGAGAAAGTGAAATAGCAAAAAATAAACATACCACGGTCAACTTAAAAATCGTTTTTAAAGATTAATACTATCTTTTAAAAACGATTTTATTCTATTCATTGATTTAATTCGAGATAAGTTGACCGTGGTATGTTACCTATTGGTTGTGAAGGAATATGATATTTGTGCCCAAATCAGAGTTATAAACCTGTGCGTGCGCGGAGAGGTTGAGGCCATGGCTCGTGGAGGGCAGGGGCACGGAGACGAGCAGTGAGGCCTGCCCATCGCGCTCGCTCTTCGCGCCCTACAAGCCACGCTATTAGTACACGCTCACACGCCGACACCCGCCAACACTTGGAATTCGATTCTGCCTGGCTTCACCCGGTTAGTTCGCTTTATCTAGAGATAGTCTGTCCACCGTTTGAACTATGTATGTTAGTAATATAAAAGTAACGTTGAAGACGTGATAATATCTCGGAATATTTTAAGCGATCAAACCAGTCTAAGTGAAACAGAATCAAATTCCAACCCAATATTATTTTAAATGTCAGCTATATCTAGAATATTTTGACGGCTACTGAATTCAAAACTTTGTAATTATATGACTAGCTGAAGCAGATAAAATATTTGGTAATCTACCTCACAATCTGTTGTTAGACAGATTGCTCTAAGCTCTTGGTTCCATTTTTTTACAAGGTAGATAATACTAGACATATAAAAATCTAAATTTCAGATACATTTCAAGAATAATATAAATGTTTCATATTAATGCAAAACATGTATTATGGGGTAGGTGAGTTGTTTATGAAAATTTACTAACCTTTGATTTACCTTACTTAACCTTATTGTTGATATTAAATGTTTGTTGGGGATTTGAAGAATGACACTTATTTTTTAGATTTTAAATTCTAGTAGAAAATATATTTAAATTATTACAACACATAATATTGTCTCTAATCAAAAGTGTAAATCGCGCCGCTATCGGGCTGCTCCATGGAGTTTTGGAAATCTGTAGCAAAATCTTCATTAACGGCTTCAACGTTATGTTGTTGTAATTATTAGAGGAACAAGAAGATCTTCAATTAATGAAAAATAAGCAACTTATGCCAATTACTTTTTGAACACTACGCTATGATAACAGACAAGGTGTTTACACTAACAATTATTAAATATTATACAACTAAGGGAAAGCCAAAACAAGAATTCTGTTCTTGTGTTCCTGCTAGTGAGTGAGGACATAGCAGTGAATGCGTAGCTGAATTAGTGGTAGGGTTGGCGGCGCGCGACCGACATTAATTCATGTTTCGAGTGTTTATATGGTTACGGTAATCGCTTCACATCAGGCGGGCCCGCAGGTTGTATGCTTGTTTGCCACCAGACGAATTAAAAAGGAACACTACTTCAAGGTCCTGCTTACAGAAAAAGTAGTTCATATTAAGAATCACAATCATGTGATTAAGTATCAATTAATAACGTACGTAATATTAATGGGGCGTCCATTAATTACGCGAGGTGTTCAAAGCGGGGATCGAAGTCTTACTAAATTGCACGTTTAAAATCCTCAAAAATGCTTCACGTAACTAATGGACGTTCCCTAAGGAATATTTTGCGGATGGGGCAGATCTTTAGAAAGAGGCGTTTTGCGAATGAGACATTTAGAAAACTATGCATTCTGTGAAAGAGACCTTCTGCTATTATAGGATATTTTGCGAAGTAGATGTTTGGAACTGGATAGCCTGAAGGATTATTGTATTCCTACTAGTGAGTGAAACCAGTCATCAGCAGCTCATGGAGAAGTCCATCATTAGAAACGCCTAAGCTACAAGTTGCACGTATTTATAGGTTACGGCAACCGCTTCACATCAGGCGAAGTAAACACTTATTATTCACTCGATTACTATCAGAAACATAAAGAAAGGGGCACTTTTGAAATAAATATACCGACACACAAGAAGTATGTAAAGCAGTGATTTTATAATTTGTAGCCAGACTCTCGGCTTAAGTTATGTACGACTTAATTACAACTTGTAACTCAATCCACAATAGACTTTCCGCATATAAAAATTATGATTTTCACCAACAGAACTGCGCACATTCAAAGCATATATATGTATTATGTTGGACTAAGCATTATTGAGCGAAGCACACTAAGAGCACATTATTACTGTAAGCTATCGCCCAGTACTCGCAATAGCAAAGCTCATACACGACTGGACTTTATTGATCTCTCGTTTATAAATTCCAACCGCACACTGGTAACACATACGGCAAACTATACCTATATAGAAACGACCAGCCGGTCGTACCAACCAAATCTCACTATACATGAATGTTTATTACATATAATCTTATACATTACTTAAGCATATTTCGACGAGCTCGGTAGCGTAGCGGTCAATGACGCGGCTTCGACACCAACGCTCGTGGGTTCGATTCCCACATAGGACAAACATTTGTGTGCATGAACATATCTGTTTATTATCTTAGTCTGGGTGTTTTCTATGTATTATATTATATTTACGTATTTTATCAGTTGTCTAGTATCCATAACACAAGCTTCGCTTACTTTGGGGCAAGATGGCACTGTGTAATTTGTCTGACAATATTTATTTATATAGCATTGTCTATACGTATCATTCATTTTCTAATTACTAGAGAATGACAAAGTAGAGATATGATAAGTAAATATAGATACATTATTTACCGGAAATTGTTAAAGTTAGGTACGGTCGGTTTCCTAAGATAACTGACCACTTTGCGATACTGAAATGTATAGCAAAGTGGTCAGTTATCTTTTGGGAACTTGTTTTCGCTTTGTCGCCATCATAATTAATATATTTTGGTCCTTACATGAACTGTAGAGTACAGTTAAGAGTTCATCTAGCTTTGTACTTTCGACCTTATTGCCTTACTTCTTATACTACCCGCATTAACTTTGAAATCTGATGCTTTTGATTCATCATCATCATCAGGTCCATTTTAGTCTCCACTACAGGACCACGATTTGGCCTACACTCCCCATGCTGGCCAAACGATTCTATTCTAGTTTGCCGGAAACCACACTGCCAGCTTTTGATTACTGTACAACTATTGCAGATAAATGCACACGTCAAACATATAATTTAAAATTATTGAATTTTGGAAAAATAAAGAATACTTGGTGCATTTAATTTAATGCTAGTTAACACTAGCACAGTCAGTCAGAATTTTCAGACGGTGTTAATGTGTACGAAGATTTTTTTGTTTCCGAACTATCTTTAAATAACTTCATACAAATCTGTGCGGTCCGAAATTTTCCGAAAAGAAAATAATAGTGTCTTAACGCTTAGCAAATAAAGATATGTGTAAGAGTTGATTTGTCTATTACTTCTTTGTCTAGAAATGACAGTATCCATCTAGGAGTCATTGACTGGATTGGAACAACTGGCTGTTAATTAAAGTGAGCAGATTCTTCTGTTGTCTTGGTGAAAAAAAAAATGTTTTTTTTTTTATACTACGTCGGGTGGCAGACAAGCATACGGCCCGCCTGATGTGAAGCGGTTACCGTAGCCATATTAACGCTCGCCACATAAAATATCGCTCGCGCGCCGCCACCCCCGCTGCCACCGCAGCATCTCCTTCCTTTCTGGTGACCTCACTCACTCGCAGGAACACAACAGCCCTCAAGGGAACCGTTATTTGGCTGCGGTATTCTGTGAGGTAGAGGTACATTCCCCAGTCGGATAGCTTACAATTACGCTCCCTACCTCTCTTTTCGCCAGAGCTTTGTTTGTCAGTCAGCAGGGTGCACCACGTGCAGGTGAAGTTGGCTTTGGTTCAAAGATGTTGATGAACCACTTACACCCCAATGATGTTAGTCGATGAAAAACTGACCTGTTTGTATATATATATATCCATTTAAATCAGCACTCGAGTGAAGACAAAGAGAGAGAGAGAGAGAGAAACACATAGATACATTATAAGAAATGCGATGTGAATGGTAATGGTAACTAATAATGATAGTTGTCATTATGTTCCATGAAACTATGATTAACACATGTACATAATTTCCGTTAGGTGAGTACATATTTGTCACAGCCTACGAGCTGCTCAAGCTAAAGTATCCCATTCTCAAGCTGATTTTACAAACCCACGAGCGAATAGTCAGAACGCAGAGATGCTCAAGAAAACGCTGTAGTATGTGTTCACTTTGAAGCGATTTGTATTATGTTAAGGGTCCTAAAAGTGAGTATAGACTAAAGCAATTGCAACTAGAGCAAAATAGAACAAGCCGCTCGTCGTTTCGCTACAATCTAATTTAATAAACACGGGAACAAATTGGTGAAATTTTTTTAACATATTATGTAATTAGTTTGATATAAATTACTTTTCATCCGGGAAACAAATGGCTGAAGGTCGTCTCTTATTCGTATCTTATGCTGCGGCTACACTACCTTACCGTCTACCGGGCTGTTACCGCAATAATTGTGGCATTAAATTACCGTTTAAATTACTGCGTGAAGTGGTGTGGTTACACTAGAGTTTAACTAGATATGTCAATAAATTAGACGGTAAAAATATCATTTTTCAAGATGGAGGTTGAAGCTGCAGCTGTTATATTTATTTAGATGGTTTCGGTCTTTTTTCTGCTTCAAATCATCATAGTACACCGCGATTTTTATCGGGGGATACCCGACCGAAAGCCCATAAAAAGATACGGTTCGCATTGGAATAATTCCAAAACTCAAGCTTTTTTCATTTGACCACTCCATGTCGGTCGATACGTGCGTCGCCGTTGAGCTCATGTTGCACACTGGGCAAACGGTAGTGTGGCCACAAACGCATTAATTACTGCGGTAATTCTCTTTGATGTGCGAAAAAAGACCGCCGCCGGAGCTATTGTCTACCGCCATTTGCCATATTGAATGGCATTGTAAAATTATGGCCATAAATCGTGGTTACACCTAGGCGTTGTTGAAATTATGGCAATAATTATTGGCATATCACGGTAGTGTAGTCGCAGCATTAGGCAATGTTAAAAAAATGTGTGCGGAAAAGTAATTTGAAATACTGTCCAATTTCCAAAAAGTATTGTTGATGCTGTTGATCTGTTTATAATGCTATAAGGCGAACGGGTCGGCGAAACGGGTCGGTAAAAGTAAATATAATTATGTGGATCAGTACGAGTGCTTTATTACCAATGGAATATATAAAAAAAATATGTATAATAAAGGGCAGTCATCTTTATTCAAACAAAAATGAACATAAGTAATCAACACATTTGTAAAATTGATAGAGATAAATTAAGACTGTATTTTAACATTAATTATATTATCGAATAACAAAGTACGAGTATATTCTCGAAAATGCTGACATTATATTCGGCATAATGCTCACGACGAATGAGCTCCTTTTTACTTTGGGTTTAATGTTTGTTAAAAGGTCCGGACATCCGGCATACACTCACCGAGTGAGCTTTAAAAAGTTAAGACCTACTTTATCTTTCCGACTCTACCGCGCCTTGTCTTTGCTCGATGAAATGTTACACCAAGTCGCTCGTTGGTTTGTTAAATCAGGTAATAAGACTTCGAGCGTCGTGCTCGAAGTACGGCTCGTATCGAATGGACAGTGCAACAACACCGGTAGTCCTCCATAGTATTAGTAGCATGTACTGCAATGTGGACTATCAATTTATCATTTTGTATAGGTGACCATAGCATATTGGCCCCTGTGTGCCCCAAACACGAAACGCGTTTTCATCTGCTGTTATACTTATATAATCTGCACCATTCACTGTACCTTCGCCGCTGGTTCCCTTGTAATGTTGCATTCCACTCATTTGGCCGTAATTAGCGTATTATAAGAATTCAGATCCCAAAAATATACAGATTGATCCCTGCCAATTTATAAACCGTTTCATTGCCCTCCACGTATGTATGGAACCCGGAACCCAGACCTACTCCAGCCAGACATCTCAAATAATGGTGACATATTCTCTAGGCTCGTTGTTCTAGTAGGTACAGCTCAATTCTATACTCACCTTTAGATTACCTTTAATTAATTCCGTAATATTTATGACATCACGTTTCCATAGAACAATCTAGTGAATTAAGTTTTTGCACTTATGATAAAATCCGTATGAAAATGATTGTCGACTGTAAATAGAGTAGATTAGATACCCATACTTAAAATGTTGAATGTTATATCAAATATGCACACATAAAGGATAACAAATAATATGCAATTTAAAGATAATTATATAATAGGCCTGACCTGTGGCTGCGAAGGTGATCTGATGTTGGAGATAGTGTTCATCCCGCTGGGTCCCGGCATCGGGCTCGGTAAATGCCTGTGGGAAAAACATAAAAATCACAATACAATACAGGAAAAAATCGTAATTTGTTACGAGTTCAAACTGTGTTGAAACGAGTAAGAACGACAACTTGCTCGTCATCGTAATAAATAACCCTTTGGCCCAATGTTGCCAATTTATTTTTACAACAGGTGTTATAAAAAGAATGAGAAGAAGTAGAGTATAGAATATGATGTAATAATATACGAGGGGAGGTCAATAAGTTCGCGGAATGGAGGGGTTGATGGGGATAAATTTACCCGTCCAGGTAGGCACTAGTTAAGCACCTCATTAAGAGTATATATACCAAGTTTGAACCTAATCGTGTCATTAACTTTTGAGTTATCGACCTGCAAACAACTAAATCGGGAAGAAGTCAGCCAGTATGGAGAAAATTGAACACCGTGCCGTTATTAAGTTTCTTACCAAGCAAGGAAAATCCGCTCAGACGATTTTTCAAGAGCTGTTAGCGGTTTACGCGGACTCTGCCCCTGGTAAAACCATGGTTTACAAGTGGCATGGTCTTTTCAAACAAGGAAGGGAGTCCATTGAAGACGACCCCCGCTCCGGACGGCCAATTGAGGCCACCACACCGGAAATCGTCGAAAAAGTAGAAAAACTTGTATTGGAAGATGCCCGACTGAAGAAGAAGCAACTTGCAGCAATGGTTGGAGTATCCGAATCAAGTATTTTAAATATCCTACATCATCATCTTGGGATGACTAAAGTCAGTGCAAGATGGGTTCCGAGAATGCTCACGCCACTTCAAAAACGCGAGCGTGTCGAGTGCTCTCACCAGTTTCTGGAGCTCTGTGGAGAGAGAAAGGAAGAAGTTATGGCCCGGATTGTTACTGGAGATGAAACCTGGGTTCACCACTATGAACCTGAGTCGAAGCAAGAGTCGATGCAGTGGCATAAAAAAGGCACACCTCCTCCAAAGAAGTTCAAAGTGTCACAATCGGCCGGAAAGATCATGGCGACTATCTTTTGGGATACAGAAGGTATTTTACTGATCGATTATAAAGAACGTGGTGCGACTATAACGGGACAGTACTACGCTTCTTTACTGGAAAGATTGAAAGAAGCCATTAAGAAAAAAAGAAGAGGAAAACTGTCAAAAGGTGTGCTCCTTTTGCACGACAATGCACCCGTCCACACGTGCCATGTTGCGACGGCTGCCATTCACCGATGCGGCTTTGAACAATTAAACCACCCACCATACAGTCCAGACTTGGCCCCCAGTGACTATTATTTATTTCCAAAAATGAAGAAAGAGCTGCGTGGAAAGAAATTTGACGACGATGATGAAGTCAAGTCGGCAATTTCGGCCTATTTTGACACCAAAGACAAATCATTTTTTTTCGATGGTATAAACAAGCTATTTGAGAGATCCGAAAAATGTATTAGGGTTAAAGGAGAATATATTGAAAAGGAAAAATAATTTGGTGTTTAATTTCAACCTCCTTCTCTCTCATTCCGCGAACTTATTGACCTCCCCTCGTAAACAACTAGCTGACCCGGCATAATTTTGGGTTGTTGTATTTTTCAATGCTAAATCATAGTAAAATAAACATTTTATCAATAAAATTAAAAAAAATATTTAGAGGTCACCCTTATCATTTAGGTGTATGAAAATTAGATGTTAGCTAGCTAGTTAGCTGATTCTCAGACCTACCCGATATGCACACAAAATTTCATAAAGTTAGGTCACAAACATCGCGACACGAAAATTTTATATTATTAGAAGATATATCATTAATAAAGTTGTAACTTTCGCAAAACGACACAATAAACATTTACATTCGCATAATGTCACACTCACAATTTTTTAAATTCGCATGACACAAGTTTATATTTAGGGCCCAAGTCAAAATTGCAGTCGATTTAGATCAAACTGTTGATTCCGAACTTAATTTAGATCAAACTGTTAATTCCGAACAGAACTTCGGTTTAATATTAACAAACATCTTCAGGTCAATTGCTACAGCTCAATTTGTAATACTGTGTTATTGTATGTGAACTTACCTGGGACTAGGTTGAGAGGCAGGGCTGTGCGCAGGGGGAGGTGGCGGCGGTGGAGGCGCTGGACTCACGCTAGAGAAGTGCGCCGTGGGCAGCGGAATCTCTGGGATCGATTGTTCTGTTTTAGCCTGTTACACACGAAACTATGTAAAAACACAAATTTAATGATGGGGAGAATATTTACAATGTACTGTCAAGTCTGAGATTTTGGACACATCTTTTTTTTTTTCATCTTATTTTATCCTAGCCACAGCGACTTTAGATTACCTCGTCATTGATTCCTTACTAATTAATATGATCATGGATATTTAGTGGCTCATAAGAAATAATGCACTAGAGTTTGTCTAAGCTGAAATGGCGCCCCTCTCCCGCGTTTACGCACACGAGGAAATTTAAAACACTGACGACACTAAGCCACGTAAAAATGTCATTCCATTGGAATGAGTCATACAGGGTTCGCCGGTCCTTAAAGTTAATTGTCGTTCACTGACTCTGAGAGGAAACTTTCTTAAATCAGACTATACTAAGAATTACACGACTCTGAGTGCGGCTGTGAAACACGTATAAATGCCTTTCCATCGGAATGAGTCATTCAGTCAGTGGCCAAGTAGATTAAAATGTAGGACCTGCTTCACGCAGCGTATGTTTAGTATGTAAATTCATAACCTGGTAAAACATAAAAAAAATGCCTTAAGTATATATTTGTTTATATTTTTTTAAATTCTTTGTAGACCATACCTACCAAAAATCTGTAGTTATTTGATTTATTATCCAACAAGTCATAAATAGTCTGAACGCGCGACAGAGCGGACGTCTTGTTTCATACAATACTTCAATGCTGCTCTCTACAGTAAGCGTTATCGGAAGAAACGTAATAAAATTGCTGCATGAAACATACTTCGCAAACTTCTATGTTTTTCGAATTATTTTTTATTTAACGCATTCCTCAGTCAACTTGATCTACTACATTTTCAGACTTTCGGGACGGGGGCCCACCACCGTAGGATTAACAGCGGCAACCACCAAAAAAGGCAATGAATAATAAAGTCCATTGTAGACCCAGGGGTGAGACTACGGTTGCCTTGGAATGGAAATCACAATAACGTGAATCACAAAAGACGTATAAAAATTGATTTTCGTTTCGAATTCGATTCACATTCCGATTTCCGTTTCGATTCCGATAACGATTTCGATTTTCATTGCTTCATCGATTTCTTAACTATCAAAATCAGACTGCCACTTTTGTAAAATTGTCGACTCATACCACAAAAATGCGATTGATATTGAGATTTCTAAAATACGAACCTTTTTGATGCTTTTGTCTAGTCCATCCGCGGGCGTTTCCGAGGGTATATGAGTGGGCTCCCACATGCCGGGGTTACTCTGTGTGTTGTTTTCATTTGGCTGAATACAATACAATACATAAGGTTATTGCATTTTTAAACGACTCAAAAAAGGAGGTTCGCAGTTTATATATATGTATATAAATTTATGTATATAAATTTCGCGTACTATTTTCTCAAAAACTACTCACTCAAATTTAATGAGGATTTTCGCTATTTGACCAGTAATTACTGTTTTGCCTAAAGGTCACAAAAATAGATTATTATCTTCTTGCTTCCTTTTATATCCGTAGGTTTATGACTTTACATAATAACTTTTAAACTTACACGTTGCATGATTTATGAAAATAAGAACGGGAATTAACGTGTTCATGCATAAGGGTATTTACATACCTTTATTATTGCCTCATGTTTCGACCAGGTTGCACTGGCCGCGTGGTCACAGGCTGACTGTCTTACACAACATGGTCGAAACGTCAGGCAATAATAAAGGTATGTAAATACCCTTATGTATGATTGCTTTAATTCTGGTTGATATTTTCATAAATTATACCATTACATTACATAGTTGTAATAAATTGTTAAGCAAAAATTGCTGGCAATACATTACATGTGACGATCGGACGTGATGGGTCTTTCATGCATACTAGTTACTAGTTTTAATTATTAATTTACCTGTGGCGGGGGCGTGGCGGCATAGTCGACGGGAGCAGTGGGCGTGTTTGCGGCAGATACGGCTTTGCGCTTCTTGGTCTGTTTGGTCTCCTCCGTGTTCGTTATTACTGACTCCTGATATGGAACGGATTTCCCCCCGGGCGCTTGGACAACAGACGTCGTGACTGCAGTGCTGTTGACACGATATTTTTATTGATTAGATTGTGTTTTAGGGATTTTCGAATTCGTCGAATTGAAATAATGTTTGTTATATATTCAGTATTTTTTTTATACTATACCTACACAGAAAGTGCTTTCTTACTTTTTAAAACCTTATTTATGGTCAAAATACAAATATTTATTTACTTAGCGGTAGACGAGTGTACGGACGTGACAGTGGCAGATGCGACCGAGCTAATAACGCCCACTGGCTCCTTAGTACCGCTGGGCGACGCAGAAGGCGGCGTTGCCTTCGCCGCATTCACTGGGGTAGAACTCCCTGGCGCTGGCGAAAGATACGTATTAACTTTCAGATTCGGAATGCGAACGAATTCATACGCATACTCCTTAACGACCATGCAAAATAAAAGAAAATACATAAAAAAATTAGAAGGATGACAAACGCGCATGCATCCGAAGGTTGGACCGATTTTTTTATGTATATTTGAGGGGTATGAGTATAGGTCGTAAAGTATATTTCATATAGGTAGGTGACATGGCAGAACAACGTTTGCCAGGTCAGCTTATTTTCATATTAATTCTTTCTCATATTGGATGATAAAAACACTTTGTGCCATCCTGAAGCCTGCTGGAATAGGTGATGCAGAGGCCATATAAATAGGCGATAGCTGATTCAAAATAAGTACTTAAAACAGAGCACATATCCAACTAAAAGCGCATCTATTTAATGAAGCTCATGGAACAGGCTCACACATTCGTAGTGAGGGGCTAAGCGCAAAAAGAATAGTGATAGTGGTATTCCTAGATTCTCCCTTATTTCCGCAAAAAAACGTAATGTGAAATATGATTCTCTCTTTTGCCTGATTTGAGGTAAAACTTTTTCTACACTTAATTTAATAACGAACTAGGTCAATAGTGAATGTTTGGCGGATGAGATCGCTCCCACAAGCAAGTTAATTGATTTTATAGTCATTGTGTTAAAACCAAGTTAAAAAGGTTAGAGGGCGCTGCTGTAAGTCTTATACATTATGAAATGCATTTTTATGACTATAAGATAAGAAAGTCACCTTTTCCGCTCGGTATAGGGATCTGGTCGGGCGGTGGATGCTGCGGCGAGGGCGCTGGAGTATTGTTCTTGCTGCCTGATCCTCCCGCGTCCCCTGCAGAAGACCCGCGGCGCGATGGCGACGGCTTCTTTTTGTCTGACGAGTGATGCAATTTTCCGCCTAAATATTATCGTTTGGCTTGGAAGAAGTGGCTTGAAAACAAATATCGCTCATCAAACGATATGAAGAGGACTAATATTAGAAAGCAGTTAATAAGTTATTTAACTATAAGCAGTTTATTAACTGGACAAAGAACTTTTGTATATTTCGTGTTTTTTTTGTAATTATGACAATATACCACAACGGTTAGCGATATATGCTAGAAAAGGTAATTATAAATGGAAAAAATATTGGTTAGAGAAAATAACTACTGGGAACCTTGACAAACGAAATTTACGAATGAAATCACCAAATAGCAATCAATCATTTGAGATTTACGACCAATGCCTTCATACTCAAGTTTATTCACATTTCACTGTAATTTTAAATGAAGTAAATGCTGCTTACTTTTAGTAAAAAAATATAATTTCAATATGACAGCATGTTTGATAGCTTAATATATGATAAATACAGAGCACGGAGAGAAATAAGTGCGTTGTGTTTAACGCAAGGAAGCCCGTCAAACGATTGAATTAATTTTTTTAAAAGGAATGCGGGTCGGCGCGTGACCAACGCCCCGATTGCAAGTGCGTGTAACAAATTTGTACAAATGAAATGAGATGTTTGCATTGATTTACTAATCCTATCGACATACAAAATATATACTATCCTACTAATATTTAAACGAATTTCTGGCATTTTTTTACTATAAACGATGTTAATAAGCACACGACTCGTTTGATATGAATAGATTATGTTTTGTCAGTAGTCACACATATAGAATATGTTCTTGATTAACATACGGGATGAAACAGTAGTTATATTTATTATATTTTTAATGATATTAAGTGTGTAAACAATGTGTCTGTGACCGAGCTCTGCCTTGGAAAGAGAGTTTAAAATTTATGAAGTTGGGGACTTAACTCCCTGTCGAAGTTTTCCTAGGACTTGGGGTTCAAGTAGTTTTTTATACGGTCACCAAATCCCTTGATATTGCACGTGTCCCTGGTTTCCGTCACAGCTTTCCATCAGGCGGGTGATATGCTCGCCAGCAATTTTAATGATATGATATAAAGATGTGACCTATTATCACCACAATCTCTCATCATTAGCCTGTCCGTTTCCCATTATATGCGGTCGGCGTAGTATGTCTTTTTCTTCTCTTCTCTCTTATCAGCCCATATATCTACAGTGAACCCTTCCTAACCCGGATCACCTCTCACGGCTCTCACACAATCCAACCACCTCCTTTTTGGTCTTGCTTGCTCTCTTATTATATCCATTTGCATTCAAATTCATAGTGCTCATTACACACACACCTATACCATGTAAGACGATTTCCTCTAAACATTTCCGCCACAGGTGCTACTTTCAAACTTCACCATATATAATACTAAACTTTCACGGTTGGTTACATCACTATTATAGTCATTCAGTCTATTCACGCCACACATCCATCTCAGTTTGCATTTTCATTCGCATTTCAGCTTTCAGCAGTTCGCATTTTCATTTGCATTCTTCCTTCATCATTTTTTTTCAGAGCCTAACATTACGATTCATACAAAACAGGTCTGATCATAATTTTATATATTATGCCTTTAAGCTTAAAGCAAACTGGTAATGCGACACTGTCTAGTCACATGGAAACAGGACTGGAGTGACCGCCGACCGAAATTACAAAACATATATTCTGTTTTTGATAAACAGATCATTAGACCAACATTCTAAAATTTGTTCCGTATTCGCCAGTCTACACTGTACCTCCAATCCGTCTTCGCTGATGAGAACGATGTCGCCAGCAATAAACATGCACGATACGTCAAAGCGTCTATGACTAATAGGAAGTGGTAGGGGCTAAAAGGCTGACCAACAGCCACACCGAACTCGTTCGAAATGCCAGCAGGCGCCCGGACTCCAGTACGGGATGTTCAGTACATTGCCCGAATCAGTTCCACACATTTCTCAGGCACACGTTTCTCTTTCAGGGCTCACCACAAAACCTTAAGGAGTACTCGATCATATGCCTTTTCGAGGGCAATGAACACCATGTGCAGATTATTGTGCACTTGTCTATAATTTACTTTATTACTCGTAAATAAAATTTTATATCATGCATAGGCCATTGTTCCAGTGACCACAGACTAAAATAATAAAGGTAACCAATAATGTGTTACATTACATACAAAAATGTACGTAGGTATCTTATTAGAGATACTAAAGCTCTTCTATGAAATAATTTTAAAAGGCAATTCTGTACCTGATAACGAGGGAACTAAAAAAATCTATTTAACTGAAGCTACAACTACATACTTATAAATGAAAACACTTATAAATGACAATACGTAACGTCACAAGATATATGCAATCTACACACAAGCAGGGTTGGTATAATAAAAACAAATTGTTTTTAAAACACGTGTTTACAATAAAAAGTGTCAGGTTAATAATGACATGAAATATTTAAAAAAAGACACTAACAAAAGAAAGCACTTCAATGGACTAGTGGGTATTCGGTATTCCAACTATTAAAATGTAAATATCCCCTATTCTTAATTAAAAATGGACATTAGGACATCCTGTATGAAGGTAAAATGCTAAGTATTGAATAAACATATGCAACATAAATGTTTATATATATGCAACTTAAACTATTGATCGATATTTGTAAATTATTACCACGGCGAATTGGCAAATAGTCCATAAATGAAATACGAAGATTATAGGACTAATTGATTTAAAATAAATGGCTTAAATTAAAAGGAAAAAGAAACACTTGTTTAAAACAATTTGAACTGTTTGTTTTATAAAATAAAAAAAAATACTGTTTGTTTCAACCCTGCACACAAAATACATTACACACCTACAAATAATTGTAAAAGTTTGGAAACAAATCCAATCTAAGGTTCAGAACAATACAGTTTCATGCACTACGGCTGTATTAATTATTTCCCATAAGTATTCATTATTGTGTCTACCTTACTACTGTTCAAATTACACTGCATCCAATTTATAGTTGTATTCCTAGCAGGCATTTCCGTGAATTATAAATATTAAATTTTTGATTACAAACAACTTATTGATTTTTTTTTATTGTATGAAATAAAAAAAATCATGCAAGATACACGCGAACTTATCTAATATGTAGTTAGTTCTATATTCGAAGTAGGTTTTGGGATTATTTCGTAATATTTTATTTATATCAAGTATATTTTAACGCGTATAGTCATTTACTATATGGGGTGTAAGTGGTTCATCAAGATCTTTGAACCAAAGCCAACTTCACCTGCACGCGGTGCACCCTGCTGACTGACAAACGAAGCTCTGGCGAAAAGAGAGGTAGGGAGCGTAATTGTAAGCTACCCGACTGGGGAACGTACCTCCACCTCACAGAATACCGCAGCCAAATAACGGTTCCCTTGAGGGCTGTTGTGTTCCTGCGAATGAGTGAGGTCACCAGAAAGGAAGGAGATGCTGCGATGGCAGCGGGGGTGGCGGCGCGCGAGCGATATTTTATGTTGCGAGCGTTAATATGGCTCCGGTAACCGCTTCAGATCAGGCGGGCCGTATGCTTGTCTGCTACCCGACGTAGTATAAAAAAAAAAAAAAAAAAAAAAAAATATATACTATATAGGTACTTCGTCACTTCAATGTAATATCTATACGTACAATAATAACATTATATACGTTAATTTGCTAAGTAAGTCATCTATATATATAAAATTAATCCCTATTTCCCTTGGTCACGGCATCAAGCGTGACGGCAGGACGGATTTCGCTATTTCTTTTTATGTTGAATTTGTTTATTGTTAGGAGGAGGTTCTTGCGAAAGAAATAAATAAGATTGTTTGCGAAAAAAAAAAACAGAACGACCATATTAACTTTTCTAATGTCATTTTGTTGTTTGAAAGAACAGATGCAGATAGATTTGCGTGAAACCAATTCGAATTCATATGCATTATTAAAAAGACAGGAGAATGTTTGTCGCGTCAGCTAGTGATTTAATTTTGTATTCTACCTGTCTATTTGCTGTATCAATTCAGATTTTTGCTTTTTTGCATTATTGAGTACTGGGGTTTATTACAAGCTTTTATTTAGTTTCACTGCGATGTCTATGAACTTCAATTATATAGGTATCAAATGTAAGGCTTTGGTAAGCAAAAACATAGTAAGAAAACTTTTTAGTTATTTGTTTTATTAAAAACTAATTATAGCTTATTAATAAAAAAATGTTAAATCTTGTTTATACAATAAAGTTACAAGAAAAACAACAGACAGTTTTTAAACAAAAATCATACTTCCCAGTTTTTGGAAAAAACATTAAACATTCTCGAAATCTTTTTTTGTGGAAAAAATACTAATTGCTTACCCTCACAATTTACTGTCTCTTCAGTAAATGCACATTGTCCCCTTCCCCAAATTGGTAAAGAATGAAATGGCGTTAGTTATGTTGGAACTTTTGCTTACAGAAGATGTTGTTGACAGCGATCTGATCCATCGATTTTAGCTAGCATGCGTCTTAAACTTCCTTAATTTTTTTATGAAATATATTTCATAGGTAATAATATCGCATATCAATAAAATGTAGGCTCATTTGCAAAAGTGGATATACATAGCTTGAAGGTAATATCGCAGCCGCACAAGTCTATAATAATAACAACCTAAATGCAACATAGTATAATTATAGAAATATTTCACACCTTACGTGTGAAATTTTCTATAATTATTTGACCGACTTAAGTAATATTTTTTTCCTTATTCTAATACTGACTTTTGCAAATGATTATATATTGAATTAATACGGTAGTAGACTATATCTTAAGTAATTAATAATGGATGCAAGAATAGTATATAATCACAAAACATCTGTGAAACTGCACCTCCAATTTAGTTTCACAGAAGTTTTGCACTTATTATGAATTATAAGTAACTGAAACATTAATAAAGGACTTGAGTAGGGTTAAAAGAGTGACGTCACCACCCACTATTTAGTACAGTTTTAGTACATATCGTAATTGCTATAAATACTTTTCTAATGGAAAAAATGACCTCCACCGCCTAGGTGAGACTTGAATCCACGACCCCTCGATTACCGGTCGTGTGGTCTTCTAACTGAGCTACAGGACGGTTTATGATGGTGACGAATTTTTGCATTTCTATACACTGCTGTAAAGGCGCAGTGTGGCGCCATCTACCTATTAAGTATTACACTACTAACCATGGCATAGCAGCCCATAGTTACAGCTGAAATTCGACTATTTTTGATAACACTAAACTTATTAAAGAGGGGGAGAGGAAATTTTCCATTTTAAAAATAAATATATAGTACTTCGGTAAGTTAGCCAAAATCAACTATTATAATAATAATTATATGTAATTGCTATTTTGACAGCTGATAAAAAGTATCTAATTTAATTAAGTATTATAAAAAAACCATCTACTTAGATAACAAACACCAAGTGCATGCAACGATATCTACATTTACATTAACTATAAAGACTATCGGAACCGACTTTTGTCCGAAGACTTGTGTTTCCGGCCGGATGGCGGAGTCTCAGCAATGTCTTGGTTCACGTCTGAAGCCAGAGTGATATATACCATGTTAATTAGTTACAAACGTTTGGTGTTAACGAATAAGATTAAAAGCTAATATCAAAAAGTATGCGACAAAATATTGTTGTTAGGGTGTTTTACGACCACGGGGAAATACGTCCAAAAATTCCTTTTGTATCGGAATCACATTGAGTAAAACTCCCTTAAAACTATTTAATAATTTTCAGTAGTAAATGTTTAATACACTTAGAAAGGGTAAACGTAAAGGGTGCCGATATCAAAAGGACATCATTGCAAAATGCAATATTTATGTGGCCTGTATGTATGTGTGTGTGTTATCCGACGTAGTATAAAAATGTAGAAAATGACATTATACCGAAGAAAATTTATTTTTACTACAACAATTTAAAAGGAAAATGATATATACATGTAAAAAGGTGGATGCAAACGGCACAAAATTGTGGAAGTCTATGAGGGGGCCAATAATCAGCTGTGGATGCCCTTTGGCTGATATTCTTCTTTAATACGTTTACAATTTTTATTTTAACAGCTTTTAATCTAATCCGTAACTAGGATATTATATGCGGTAAAAGGGTCTACAAAGAAATTACTATAGCTAAAAGCGTGGCTCGTCGTAAAAGTTTTGTTAATGAAAACAACAAAGAAGTTACTAGAAGATCTATATAGGAAAAAAAGCGCAGCGTAAAACAATCAGCATTTAAGGTAATTGATCCTGGTGGCTTGCTCATATTTTAAGAATCTATCATTAAACAAACATTTTTATCGTAGATGCAAATGAAATCATTCCTTATGTAACAACAACAATTAAATAAATATTAACCGAGTTGTTACTACTTACTGATCTTAATTTATTTTTATCTTATTGTTATTTTGTGACAATAATTCATTCCACATAAGAAATAATTTCATTTACATTCATGCCAAAATAATTGTTTAATAAAAGATCCTTTCAAATATAATGTACGAGCAAGCTACTAAGATGAAAAAACCTTAAAAGAATTATTTGTGCTAACTAGCACTACCATTGAATAAAAAATGAACATTCGCAAACGACAATAATAACGTGGCGATGAAGAGATCACTTATTCAATTTTTCCAATTGAAAATACATAAAAAGATTTTAAAATTTTCCCTGTGTTACATTTTTAATTTTACCTATTTCATTTTTAAAATTTTACTTTCAATTTTATACTCAGTGATAGCGCTAGTTGACGCGACTAATTATCTTAATATGTCGGTATTAATTTAATGTCAGAATGACTACATTACAGTACTTCTGTTCATTAATACTGCTTATTATTATTTATTTGGGCATATAAATAAATAAACGAAGTAGACAGTGAGCAGCATTATATGCTATAAGATTGTATATGTGTATCTTAAGCATATATTAAGCCGTTGACTGTCTACTTGCTCTTTCGGCACGATAAGATGGTATCTGTGACATTTGTGGGCTCATGAAATTTCGTAAAAATTTACAACTGCTTTTGTAGGCACAAAATGGTCGCTAGAGATAATAAAAATATTATGTATAATTTTAGGACACGAACTGATTCAGTCAACGAATGGCCCAATTTTTAATAAAACTCGAAGACGCAACTGTCACTTGACAATAGTTTTTCGATATTAAATTCTCCCAAGTCACGTCACTATATTAATGTGTCATAGATGCCTTCTTAATATGCCCTATTTGTAGTTTTTGTATTTATCGATGACAAATACTCGGAAAAGGTTTTCAATATTACAACTAAGTACCTAAAGGAATATTTAATGTCTATAATTACATTTTATTGAGAAACTAGTAAGTACTCACCCATTTGTGGGTTTGTATTTGTGGGTGTTTTTGCCGAATTGGGTGTATTCTTGCCGGACACAGCACTGCCACCGTGCGACGATTTGCGACCAGGCTGAAAAAAAAACGTATAAATAAAACGAAATCTTGTCAGTGAAGTGTTTCTGACATAACGCTCAACGGCTCACTGAACAAAAGGAACGATATACACAACACCCTCCGCCCGCTCAGATAAATAGCCTTTCTGCAATTGTAGCGTAAGATAGAACAGGATGCCAAATGTATGACATAAGCTAAATCGCTTGATGCATCGTCGTCAATTCATGGGCATACTGAGGTGCAGCTTTGACAGCGTGTGCGTGGTGACAAAGTGTTATCATTCGCACTTGTGCTACAAGTGTCTATAAGCGTCGGTAACTGCTTCACACCAGATCGGGTGTAAGTGGCTCACCATGATCTTAAGAGCCAAAGTCAACCTCACCTGCTCGTGGTGCAACCTGCAGCGAGGCTATAGCAAGAGAGACAGGGTAGAGCGTATTTGTAAGCTGTCCGACTGGGTAAGTACCTCCACCTCACAGAATACCTCAGCCAAATAACAATTCCCTTAAAGTTTGGTGTGTTATTGCGAGTGAGTGATGTCTCTAGAAAGGAAGGAGTTGCTGCGTTGGCAGTGGAGATGGCGGCACGCGAGCGATATTTCATGTTGTGAGCGTCAATATGGCTACGGTAACCGCTTCACATCAGGCGGGTCGTATACTTGTTAGCCACCCGGCATAATGTAAAAGGCGGTATATTGTACGAAGTGGTAAAGTCCAGGCGTCTCGAGCACGAACAATTTTGTACACTAGGTTGCACCCGCTACTTCGTACGCACGAATCCTGGTAACATGTCGGAATTTTCAAAAATCCTTTCTTAACAGATGCGGGCGTCACAATAGCTACCTGCATGCCAAATTTCAACCCGATACGTCCCGCGGTTTGAGCTGTGTGTTGATAGATCAGTCAGTCAGTAATGGTTGCCTTTTTTAGATACAGATTGACCGGGTCAGTACTTCTCGCTTATTCTCGTATAGTACATTACTGTCACAGCCATTCAGATGCAGTGACGGCCATAGTGACGGCGCCTTAAGCAATGTGGATAACGGAGGCACATGAGTAAAGAAACGGGGATGGACAACCAATGACGGGTCATTACGCGAAACCTTCTTCTTCTTCTTCTTCCTTAACGTCTCGAATTTAATTCTTCAATTGGATACTTACCCCTTTAGCCTTGGTCGCGTGGGTAGGCGTACCGCTTCCACCAGCCATTGGGGAAGCCTCTCCCTCTTTTTCACAGCTGGAATCACTCGATTGACTGTCGTGCGACACTGGCTTGTACGGCGGGATGGTCTTCACGTTCCCTCCCTTTTTCTAAACAAGCAAACCTTGCAATCGTCATGGCTTCAAAATATGATCAAGGGGACGGTAGACGGCAGATGCTTCAAATGAAGCATTTAGCCGTAACCATTTTTTTCGTAAAATAATACATTAATTCTACGTAGAGAGTACGACAGGTAAGGTACTCGTATGCTAGCCGACTAGGGTAGTACCTCCATCACTCAGAATACCGTAGCCAAATAACAATTCTCTTGAGGGTTGTTGTATTCCTGCTAGTGATCAATCAGAAAGGAAGCAATTACTGAGTTGGCAGCTGGGGTGGCGGCACGAGAGCGGTATTTTATGTTGCGAGCGTTAATATACGCTACGGCACGGTAGCCGCTTCACGGGAATTGTTATTTGGCTGCGGTATTCTGTGAGGTGGAGGTACATTTCCCAGTCGGGTAGCTTATAATTACGCTCCCTACCTCTCTTTTCGCCAGAGCTTCGTTTGTCAGTCAGCACCCTGCTGCACCGCGTGCAGATAAAGTTGGCTTTGGTTCAAAGATGTTGATGAACCACTTTCACCCCAATCTAAGTCTTAATAAAAATATCTTAAAACTCGATAAGGTTCACATGCACCTACGTTTTTTTTTATACTACGACGGGTGGCAGACAAGCATACGGCCCGCCTGATGTGAAGCGGCTTCCGTAGCCATATTAACGATCGCAACATAAAATACCGTTCGCGCGCCGCCACCCCCCGATACAACGCAGCATCTCCTTCCTTTCTGGTGACCTCACTCACTCGCAGGAACACAACAACCCTCAAGGGAAATGTTATTTGGCTGCGGTATTCTGTGAGGTGGAGGTACTCGTACATTCCCTAGTCGGGTAGCTTACAATTACGCTCCCTACCTCTCTTAAAACGTTGTATTGTGGATTCCACTGAAGCATTTTCAAGAATACTGCGCACATACGAATAGTATAGGACCGTAACCGTAACTGATATTACATTTTTTAAATTTCGATATCGATCTAATTACAAAATCTAATGATTTACATGATTTTTTAGTAATATAATCAATATGTGGCTTAAATGATATTTATTTATCCTGGATATACGTAAACCTCTCGTTAAATTTATCATAGTACCTTTCACCAAGTGTATGGTTAAAGTGATTTCATCATACATGTGATTTGACAATTGTTTTGGCAGGTGGTTAAATTAAAGAATTATTTGAATTCAATAGAATAATAACTGAACAGAATGCTTATTCATTGGTATGAATAATCAATCTATTCAATTTTATTGAATCGCAATAAGAGATGGTGGTAAGGGGAGCAGATATGTATCGTGAACACGTCAATAAATAACGCGGTCTAAAATTAAGGCCGTGTTTCTGAACAATTACGACATGGGAGCCTTCAAGACCAGTCTTAATTTCCCTTAAAAGGCTGAAAACGGATCGGCGACCACTTGGTGTTGCTAATCTTCATGGGCGGTGGTGATTGCTCTCCATCAGGTGACACACCTGCACGTTTGCCCCCCTCTCATATATAACAAAATACACATGCCATAACGACCACACAACCAACCTTAGTGTATTAAAACGGATATAAAATAACTTTCATATATGACGTTTAGAACATGCGTCGACAGACATAATGTCCAAAGAGCTGACACAGAAAGATCTGCACCTATATCAAATTACAAACAATCTTGATTTCTCTGCCTCATTTTCAGAGTGCTAATGCGGCATCAAGCTCTATTTAATACGTCCCTATAATATCGTTGCACACAACGCATTAGAAACGATAAGCTGGCATTCACTTCACTCAATCGTCACTGGGTTCATCTACACAAAATTTATGGGCTATACTATGAAAGTATATATATATGTACATTTAAGACTACGTTATCGGCACCGCACTGTAAATACCGGTGTCAAATTCTAAGGGTCCAGTGCATACGTATGTGCGAGCGCAGTAGGAAACAGGATACTCTTAACCATAGCAATTGATAAGCTATGTAGGTATACGAATGTAAACTTTCAATGTTTTAATATCCTGCTATGGCATACCGTATTTAAATAGCATTATTATCTTAACAGTATAGAAAATTTGTAGATGTTAGCACCGATTTATGAAAATTCATTTAATATACTTACATCAAAAGAAAATATATGAATAAATGCATCAATAGATATAGATGACGGGCGACCTAGTGGAGAGAGGGAGGTGACTCAATGGCACGTGTGCTAGGTGAATGCACGAAAATAATTCACATATTTAAGAGATTAGAAGAAGTAGGGTGAAGCGTATTTGTAAGCTGCCCGACTGGAGAAGTACCTCCACCTCACAGAATACCGCAGACAAATAATAATTCCTTTGAGGGTTGTTGTGTTCCAGTGAGTGAGTGAGGTCAGCTGATGGGAAGGAGTTGCTGTGTTGACAGCGGAGGGAGCAGGCGCGCGATCGATATTTCAATTTGCGAGCGTAAATATGGCTTCACATCAGGCGGGTCGAATGCGCCTGTGGCGTGGCTCGTCTGCCACTCGACGTAGTATTAAAAAAACATTTTAAATATACATACAACATACCTCTATACATGACGATTGCTATACAATTTTCTGATTGAAAATAAAAAGATTTAGCACAAAACAGCACCTGGCTCTTTTTATTAAATCAGTAATGCAAAATCTTTAAACGCATGTTAAGAACAAAGTTATGATTATTTTATTCCGATAGCCGTAGCTTTTTTAATTGAGGGTAAATAGTTCATAAATTGCTTATAACCTTCCTACAAGTACCCACGGGTATTGAAAAAAAAAACCGTATGAAAATCGTAACCGAGCATGCGAAACATGCCAAAACACAGTGCAGTGTTTCAATGTTCATTATTAAACTATTGAGCCGATAACGATGCTCCATTAAGCATGTCTATGAAATATTTATTTACCGAAAGTCACCGAAATCGGGCTAGCGGTTTACGAGTAACAACGCAATATTTCTTTTCACGTTAACGCCAATATTTCAAAAACTAATGAACCGATTTCGTTGTACAACGAACTTAAAGATTGTATTTACGTTTCATCGTAGGAACGGTTTTGAAAGTTGTAATGACACAAACATACGTACAAACTTAGATATATACAAACATACAAAAACCTCGATCGCTTCGCTCGCTCGGTCAATTAGAGAATTTAAGATACAGCTTTATCGGTGGCTAAAAATATAAATGTTTCTATGAAATGTATTCAAAAGTTATTGTGGAATAAATCTTATTTTATAATTTAAGAAACTGAGAAATAAATTTGATCAATACTATATTTTTATGCCAGTTCTGGCGAAGAATGTCACGAGCAATTTTATCATATAAACATCTTTAGGTGTAACCATACATCTTAGAAATAAATGTTATTATTCTTATATTTTTTATTTACCCGAACACTTAGTGAATTATATCATCATCATCAGGTCATTTTAGTCTCCACTACAGGAGCACGACCCTCTCTCGTCCGTCCCAGATAGAAGAAGGATTTGGCCTACACTCCCCACGCTGGCCAGACGGGTTGGGGAGGCCTGATCGTTGTTTTATAATGTATTTCCCTTAGTCGCCTTGTACGACATCCACGGGAAGAGACGGAGTGATTCTATTCTAGTCTGCCGGAAACCACAAGGCCCAGTGAATTATATGCCTAAACCTTATGTCACTCCTCTGATTGTTAAAAATTTTATGAAAATGTTATTTCGTAATTTTCTTCGTCAACCCTTATTCATCCCACTGCTGGGATACGGGCCTTACCTAAATCGAGGAGGTTAGAGCTTACTCCACCACGCTGCTCAACTGCGGGTTGATGGAGGCAGCATACGTGGTTAATACAATATGGACTTACTACGAAATTACTGATTAGAACCAATTATCGACCATTTAGTTTCGTGACCAGTAATATTAGCGGAATACTCCATGAGTAACATTGTAAATAAATCCTCAGTAGTGAACCTAGAAATCGTTATAGACGCGCAAACATTAAAGAATTATCGCATAAAATATACCTTTTGAAAACAAATGAAGAAAAAAAATACTTACCCAATGTTTAATTCAAACCAAGTAACAATTATACACAACAATTATTAATATTTATACTAATGACTGTTACAGCAAAGAATATAATTATTTTTTCTATTCCTGATTTCGTTCGCAGCCCATGCAAAACTAATTTCCCAAACACCTTCAATATCCTTCTTATTTCTTTTCAATTATAGTGCCTCCATCTATTGGAGAATGCTATAATCGTTGAAACTGTTTTCAGCATAATTTTAACCAAAAAAAATTTGTGAATAAAGCTAGCGAAATCATCTTCGCTGGAACCGAGAAAGTAACGTACTGAGAGATTTTAAAGCTTTCGAGAACTCTCAAGTTGCGGAATGAAATCCCTGTTGTTTTTTCAAGAAAACCGTACTTAATTAAGGGGCACTTTTACGTGTTCGAGTACAAAGGCACCAAGTATATTTAGTAACTTTCACCAAGTCTTAGCAAATAAGACAAGGTTTCCTTATCCTATAGCTTTTGAAATTCAATCTATTTTTAGGGTCATTGAAATTGAGTATGATTTACGTCATCTAGCGGCAAAAAATAAAACAGTACCTACGGGTTTATTTTTTGTTGTTATTCGATAGGATACAATGATGTTTTCATAAGAAATGTTAGTTGCCAACGCTCAAGCTATTATTTTTCGACAGGGTTAAATAATCAGCGTAAATTAATGATTATAAAGCACGCTTGGAGACATTATTAATGAATGTTTGTTCCGAATAACTCTGAAACGGCTAGACCGATTTTGACGGGGATTTCACTGGCAGATAGCTAATGTAATAAGGAGTAACATAGACTACTTTTATTTTAGAAATTTTATTTACGCGCGGTCGAAGTCGCGGGCTCAGCTAGTCATTTTATAATAGCTGTAAGTTTGTGTATACGTGCGCCTAACACAGGTAAAAGCGAACCAACAGCGAGTATGGTGTTTAGTAGATCATCATGGCTTTGGCATATACCAAGTAACAAGGGTGTAAATAATTTAACTAATTCTCGTAACTGTCTGGCTACTAAGGAAATATCTTTTAATAGTTCCCCAAGTAACAAGTAAAATTCAGTTTTTATACTATAACGTTCAAGAGAGTTCAAGAGGTAGGGTACAGCGTATTTGTAAGCAGATTTTTTACAATTATTTACTCCCCCCCCCTCCCCTTGTCAACAAAAGTAAGCAAACCTCCCCCCCCCCCCAAATGCTTACGTAATCCCCGACATGTGGGTTTTGTTTTCAAGCATAGACAATTTGTGGGTTGCTATTTTTGTAATAAAAGAAAAAGTAAAAAAAAGTAAATAATAACTGCTGACGCAATCACGATATCGACCCCCCCACCCACCATGTCATCAAAAATAAGCAAAGCAAAGACCATATCGACCCCCCACCCACCATGTCATAACTACCCGAACCTAGTATATAAAAAAATGTTTTAGTCGCCAATTGTCCAATATGTACTGTGCGGCAAAGATACAACAGGTGGCAAATTAATAAAATAAATTTGAAAAGAACGCATCGAAATCTATAATTATATCCATTCCCATTCAAATCATTTCGGTCTCTTCGTTACATGTCTTTCATACATCCGCATTACTACGAAAGGCGATTTTCTCTCATTTCCATCTCAGGTAGTACTTTCAAACATCCTCTAATATAATCGTTCCTTATCTCATTGATTCTAGTCATGCCAAAAATCTTTGTTGAGCACCAAATGACTTAGACGTCCAAACGAGGCTCTAGCTAAAAGAGGTAGGGAACAGCGTAATTTTTAAGCTCGCCGACTGGGGAAGTACCTTCACCTCACAGAATACCGAAGCCAAATAACAATTCCCTTGAGAGTTGTTGTGTTCCTGCGAGTGAGTGAGGTCACCAGAAAGAAAGAAAGGAAGGAGTATAGGCTGACAGATCAGTGACCCTTTTATGTTGCTGATCCATGGGCGGTGGTGATTGCTTTCCATCAAGTGACCCCCATGCTCGTTTACCCCCCTCTCGCATAAAAAAAACTATCAGTATCGTGTAAATAAAACATATAATTCATTTTCAAACAAGCGGCTCTAGCAAAAAGAGGTAAATTACCTCTTTTTTGCCAGAGCGTCATGTTAATCGGCAGGGTGCACCAGGCGCAACTAAAGTTGGCTTTGGCTCTAAAGATCATAGTGAGCCACTTACGCCGCAATATTTTTGGAGAATATCTTCTTTACATTAGTTACATTCGAAAATATGGCAACATGAGTCGGACTCATTTTGCCAAATTTCCGAATGTAACTGCCTAAAACCTATAAAGCCGAAAATAAAATATTTTTTAAGCAGGCTTTGGGCGCTCGCCTTCTCGATGGCAGAAGATTGTATTTGGTGGAAAGCATTGGGGAAGGCTTATATCCTGCAGGGGGTAGATATAGGCTGATGATGATGATATAAATGTCCAATTATTATTAGCATAAATAGGGAAGAAAGAATTGAGACATTGTATGTACTTATTGGAAAATGCCCGGCACTTCGCCCATCTCTAGTAGAGCCTTTAGTTCCTAGCTGTGTTCAGTAGTTTCGCCTGTAGCCCAGCAGTAGGATGAATAAGGGTTGACTAAGAAAACTAGTGAACACAGCTAGGAACTAAAGGCTCGCTAGAGATGGGCAAAGTGCGGGGCATAGGATATAATGTCATATCGAATACTAACAAAAAATAAACCCGTGCCATTTTATTTTTGCCACGTAAATCATACTCAATTTTAATGTCCCTAACAACAGACTGAATTTCAAAAGCTTTAAGTTTGGGTGAGGCACTCTTGTCTATTTTGCTAAGACTCGGTGAAAGTTACTAAATATACTTGGTTCCTTTGTACACACTGTTCAACTGCGGGTTGACGGAAGTCAGTGCTTTCAAGTCGCCAAAAGGATTGACTAGTAAAAATATATTTTATATGCGAACTGTAGTGGATATTTTCGACTCATTTCAATTTCTTTTCATGCCTTATTTTTTTGAATAGTTTTCTATGCTTTAGTTATGGACCATTTAATCGCCCTATTGTGCAATTTTCAAATAAATAAATAAATATTGTCAGACAAATTACACAGCGCCACCTAGCCCCAAAGTAAGCGAAGCTTGTGTTATGGGTACTAGACAACTGATAAACATACGTAAATACATTTTTTTTTGTTTAAATACATACTTATGATACATAGAAAACACCCAGACTAAGACAAACAGACATGTTCATGCACACAAATGTTTGTCCTATGTGGGAATCGAACCCACGAGCGTTGGTGTCGAAGCCGCGTCATTGACCGCTACGCCACCGAGCTCGTCAATGAAACAAAAATGAATATGAAACCTTTCAGACTAAACTCTTTTCGTTTAAATTTGTACCATCGAATTTATGTGAATGTTCTACTGTAAATGATGGATACAAACAGCACACTATGTTCTCCGGGATTAGGATCTTTGGCAGACACTTTGAGGAACACGTTGAATTTCTTTTTTTTTTTTTGCACTAGGCATAGTATACTGGATTGCCTTAGTGGCAACAATATAGAATTACCATGCATTTAGAAGATTCTGCATTGTACTGATAAAATAGGATACTGCATTATAGGTTCCCAAAAGAGTTAGATATTTAAAATCCTCTGTGCACAGCAGTTGAGCTTCACTTAACAAGACATCTCGTTATGCTGCTGTACTACTTCTCTAATTTGTCAAGAACATTAGTAAAATTCCAAAGCATCCTACTCCTACTAATTTCAGGGACAGCAAAACAGCAGCATAAAGAAATGTCTTGTCAAATGAACATACAATGGGAAGGCAGCTGTAGATTTACCTCTGACTGTGACTGCGCTGAAGCAGACTATAAAGCCGGCCTTAGTCCTGATATCCGGAATTGGACACGGAATTCAGAAACTGAATTTAAGAATTTGAATTCCGATGTGTGTGTGTGCGAGTTCCATCTTTAAAAATGTATGGAAAGTAGTGCGTTCCGAATTCAGATTCTCAAATTCTTCATACTCAGTATTTTATGTCAGCTCGAAATCAGAATCTAAAAAATCTGCTTATGTGTATTGGCGATTTGTATGGAATTCCATAAGTCCGGAATTAAGACTTAAGATTCTGAATTCCGTGATGGATTCCGGCTCTGTAAGGTTGGCCTTAATTCCCATTGTGGTAGAAGTGTATGTAGATTTTGGATTTCCATGTTACGAACACCATCAGAGTGGCCGTCACACTACACTACGCCCGTGTCCAAAAATTATCATCAAACTATTATTATTATGTAATTATAAAGTACTCGCTGTTACCCGCTTCGCTTCGCCCGCGTGCTCCAGGGGAGCTGGCATTGATTTGTGTATATGTCACGGTAAGTGTGATTAATTGAAAATTATTAATAATTACCAAAATTGAAGGCAAAAGTAATGAATTATTCACTTTTACCGGTTATTATTAATAATTAAACCTTACTTTTGGTAAATGTAACAAATTTTCAAAAATAACGTATGCTAAGCATTTGGTTCAAGCAACAGAGGCAGGCGGTAATGTAATAAAACATATTTTGGTTAGATTTGAGTTGATTTTTGGTTAGGTTAGGGTTTTCTTGTGTCCTGCTATCGGAAATAGGAGCTCCGTCAACCTACCTAGTTGATGAATGATGTGGTGCCAAGTAAACTTAATTATTGTTAATTGTCAATTTATTACATTGACGTTATTATTATATATAAATATAGACCAACACAGATTATTTCTTGTTTGTTTTATTACTTTATGTGGTGTGGTACCATGGTATAGTCAATTATTAATAAAAACCAGTAAAAGTGATGAATTTCACAGTTTTATTCACATTTACCAAATCACAAGGCAAGTATTAATAATTACTAGTTATTATTAATAATAACCACAGTAATCTGGGGGCACGGCAGTGCCCCCGCCAAGTCGAGCAAAAAGCGCCATATTTTTTTCGAAGTAATTCCGGCGATTTTCAACCCCCGATAACTTCGTTGTGGATAAAACTAGAAACCTGAATTTTTAGTAACCAATCAGGCATTGTACAAACACAGTATATTGCAAATTTCATTCAATTTGATCCAGTAGTTTAAGAATTATAACTACTCAAAGTTCTTAATTTTGTCACTCACTGACTGACCGATCATCAAAACTCTAAGACACTTCTAGCAGACATAGAAGCTTCAAATTTAGAATTTATCAAGGAAAAACTAAAATATTTTGCAATTTCGGTCTAGTTTTCTAGATACACCAGCTGCATACAACACAAAACAATCTAATTTAATATAATGTGTATCACTTGTGAGATACTGTGTTTTCATGCGATGGCCAAGTCGATCTATTTATTTAAAACATAAAAGATTTTTAATATTGATATGGTCTCTATAAGATTTTATTAGGTTAGCTAATTACGTAATTACTGAAGACAGAAGGACCCTTTAGTATTATTACGAATCATTTGTATGGGAGTATAGAAAAGTGTTGTTTTTAGACCTTTTCAGGCAATTTTTTAAATTTTTCTCTGCGTAAGAACCATACTCATACTTCAAGGAATACTCTAAAAAATATATTAGTGAAATCGGTTCAGCTGTTCTCGAGATTTGCGCTTAGCAACGATTGCAGCGATTCATTTTTATAATATAGAAGATAAATAAAGTTTACGTCATAATTTCAGAATTTATATTTAAATAGTAACGCTCATGGATCCCATCCCCATATATAATCTGGATTAACTTACCAATTTACTGTAATGATGCTGGCAATATCCGCAGTACTTGACGTTGTCTAAGTAGTTGCCTGCCTCTTCGCAAAGAAGTCCCAAAGCTTGGGCGCAAGTGACGTGGAACGGTTGCTTACAACCTGATAACAAGCATTTATACTCTTAATTTAAAACTTGGTGGGTTATTAACTGAAAGCTGAGACAGGTGGCAGCACGCGACCCCGTTCCCTTAACTATGACATCGACAAACATAAATATTTCGTTATCGGTTTTGTTGTTATGAAATTTAGGAACGGGAAGATTCTTGCCTATTTTTCGGTATGTCCCGAAGAAGATAATAAGCCGAAATGTAGATGAAGAAATAATTTGTCGGGTCCTAAAGGACCGTAATTAATAACAAAAGAACCAACGTTTTAAAAAACCATAAAGGTTCAACCGCGAATGGCGACCTCTGCAGTATTTAAGCGATTGATGGTTTTGAATTCATATATAAACATTTGGTGTTTTATTATGTAATATTAAATTAAAAACAGCTGACATATAAAACATTACAGCCAAATAATTGTTCCCAAGAAACATAATATTGCCTTAGTAGCAAGGGTGGCAACGCGTGTACGATACGTTGCTATTTCATATAATGTTTGGGGTTTAAGTAGCTTTAGAACCAAATCTAATGTCATCTGCACGTGATGCACCTTATCGGCAAACAATCGAAGCTCTGGTGAAAGAGGTACAGCATGACTTAAATGAAATTGCAACCAAATAACAATACCCTAGCTAGATGATTGTTGCGGTTCCGCAAGTAATGGTGGTATGCCTCTTGGCCAATGTCTTTGTATCCATATACTTGTGCCCAAGATTTGATTAAATTTCTTTGACGGGTACGTGCCACTCACTGCACAAATTACACAAAGTATCTTTAACCAAGACAATTATTTAGACACAGTTCATATCTTGTGTGCTGTCCATCTTTTTAATAAATAGGTAATATAGGGACAGAATGGTCCACGTAATCTTTTGTCAAATAGCAGGGTTTGCTAGCATATTTTATGAAGTCAAATGTCTTTGAACATATCTATCTATATACGAGTACATTTGGAATTTGGACGAGTGGTATACCATCCTAAGCGAGGTCGAAATACTGCATTAGCAGCGGGAGTGCTAGCGCTAGAGCAATATTTCTTGTATTGCAAGCATCTATATGGTAATCGCCTTACATCAACCGTATTCTTCTCTGGCATAGGTCATAGTAGAAATATACTGGGGGCCCCCATCCAACGTGATATAAAAAATACTTGACATCAATTAATGCCCCGAAGGTGGTACATAATTAGAACATTTAATTGACTTAGGATGCTTACGAAAAGAGATATGTCACCGGTTCAACCTCTCGGCATGATAAAATGAAATAAGCGTATGGAATAAAGTATGCTTTGCATTCACACTTACCTGCTACCTATAAGCAGGTAATCGGATTCTTAATGTAAGCAACCTTAGAGGGAAAATAAAGAATTAGCGGTGCGGCGCCGCAACGCCGAAGTCGACGTTCTGTTTCCAAACCACTCCTATGAACGTCCAACGTCGATTTCTGCATAGCGGCAGTGTTTGGTACTTATTGTTTCTGAAGTTAGAAATGTAACTGAATTATACAAACCTGATTTATTACATTGCATACAAGCTCCAGCAGTGGCTCTGTGGCCCTTGCCCAAATCCTGACAAATGTAGCATGCCTGAAAACATTACAATTTATTAAAAACATTTACAACACGATGAACGTAAAGAAAAAAAACAATTGCTACTAAGAATATATTATTTAATATTGTATGTACCCTCTTTGAACTCCTTGTACTTTTAATATACCTAATAAAAAAATATATATATTAAAAAGTACTAAAAAAAGTAATTGTTTGTTTGTTTGTAAAAACTTTATTGTAATACAACAATAACAAATAGTATATGCAAGAAACATGTTGTACAATGGCGGACTTATCCCATTAGGGATCTCTTCCAGTCAACCATGGAATGTTCACAGGAGCTTACTAATTTTGCAAGGTAGATATATGAAAGCACTTTAGTAATATTTTTTTTTTATAATCTAAATAAATCAAAATATTTATTTCCTTCGAATTTCTGAAAATTTTAACTTCAGATATGATTAGACATAAAGTGGCATAAAAAAAATACTTTCAGAGCTTCCTTCTTTTGGGCTGAGAAACTTTATATCGTCACTGAGCGAATCATCAAAGTTGTAGTTGACGAAGCGCGCACAGATCTATTACCCGTGAATACCGGCGTACAAGACTGTGTATTATATACCCCACATTGTATCTTGTGCATATCGACGACTTGCTGATTATACGCAACATTCAATGCTATGCAGATGATGATGATAGATGCTATTGTCGTAGCTCCTAGATTGGAAGGTTAGCTCCCCTTAGTGTTAGTCCTAGCATTGGCATATTAGTCGTCGACATATCGAGTATTGTTCAGTTTCGCGGCCACTTGGTACGCAAAATTCAACTGGCTTCTAGGAAGATTGGTGTCATCAACGAAGCGAGACAGTATTTTACACAACGACATCGCCTTCAACTATATAAAGCCCAGACCTCATATATCGACCTCACATGGAATACTGATTGCATTTCTGAGTCGGTGCGCCCCAGTACTTTCTTGCTCCATTTAACCGCAAACAACGAAGAGCAGTTCGACCCAGTGATCTCTGATTGACGGGACTCTCTCTCTCTCTCTCTCTCTCTTTACGCGTAGAGATGTAGCGTCTCTTTGCGTTTCATACAAATTATATCACGGAGAGTACTCGGATGAGCTGTTTAATTTGATACGTGGTCTGAGCTCCACTATCGTAGAACTCGCCAGAAATTAAAAACCATCCATATCATCTTCATAATTGGTGATCTACCACAATAACTTTCCTTTTTATACTACGCCGCGTGGCACACAAGTATACGGCCCGCCTGATGTGAAGCTGTGGAATTAACTTCTAAACATTTACGACAAGTGAGCCTACGAGAACAGAGTCTTTATTTCTCATAAATGCTGGCTAAAGATCGTCGACCCCTTGGTGTTGCTAATCTCCATGAGCGATGGTGATTGCTTCTACCAGGTGACCCACATGCTTGTTTGCAAAAAAAACATACCTACTTAGTGTAAAAAATTGTACATATACTTCTAAGGCAAGTTATTTTAAAAGTGAACGAGTACTAATGAAGATTATAATATGGATCTATTAGAAATACTATCCACACAAAAATGATAATCCTACTTTTCTGAACAAGAATTCAATTTATTTCATGTAATAGTTATTCTAGAAAACGTGTTTGTGTTCCGAAAAATCGATTTTATGTTAATTTTAGGGAAACAAACGTCGTCAATGAAATTTAAAAATATTTTATTTACAGTAGCCTTCGATCATTGATACTAGAACTAGATGCACAATCAACACCCAAATATATGTATATATATATATATATATATATATATATATACATACATATATCTTCTGCCTACTGCGGACATAACTTTGCTTAGTTTTTATTATCCATCTAGTTCTAGCATTAATGATCGAAGACAGTAGCACATTTTTATAGGTATTGGAATCCAACAGATATTGGAATTTTCACTCTAATTCACCAATGGTGCAGCTATATTTTTTATAGTACCTCGGGTGTCAAACAAACATATGTCTCGACGAGGTCACTTCTTCACTGATGTGAAGTAACCACAGACTATTCCGTTATCCTGTGAGAATTTTAACAGTGTCTCCTAATTTCGGGTCTAAATAAGAAATAAATCCATCACTGTGAAAAAAAAAATCTTATAACCCTATCTCTATAATATTACTTTTCAATTAAAGATATCCCATATTTACGTTTCTAGCAACAAAAACATTTCTTTCATATAAATTTACGATTGCCTTTAGACCCATTATCCAGGTAAAATCGGTTCTTAGTTGAGGTCTCCTACCTAATCCTACTTACCAAATTTTAGCTTCACATTAAATCTCTAAAGTACTGGATCGTACTTTCGAGATTTAATGTTTAATCATTGAATGAGTGACTTTTCGCATTTGGTGTATAGAGATATTATGTAGAGTAGACTGTACTCTACTGTACCTTGTTGTATCTCTCTGGGGGAATCAGCCGCAGAACTATGGGTTCCATAGAAGTGACATTTCCGAATCGAACCTCTGGTATGTAGAGAGCACACACCACATGGGCCCAGCCTCCGGTGTCTGTTCGCTTCAATGCTCCCGACTTGGAAGGGCATAGCTCACATCTCTGTAACATATGATTTTAAACACTAAGACCACAAATATCTATATATGTATGTATAATAATGTACATACTCCGAGTCATCTCCAATAACAAATATGTAAAGCGTATCAAGAGATTTCTTATAAGAATTAAGTATTATCTTGTATAAGTTTAAAACACATCAATGAAAGCTAAATTTAAAAGAACAGCAGTAACCAAATTGTATGTGGATATCAGAGTTTTTTAATTTTGATGTAAAAGGCAATCTTCGAAATTACTTATCTGATTTCAAAATCTCTATCACCAATATTTAGAATGATTCGTCAGGGTGAATATATATGGCGGATAGAGCTGATGAAGGACAATAATCTCATTTACAATTTTGAATAAAAATAATACTCACAACTTTCCCTTTCGTTTCGGGGCTTTCGCATTTTCTGCAATACCAAGGTCCGGTAGGTACAGTCACTATTCCATAGCAGGCTGAAGGTAGAAAAAGGTTTAAATTTATATAACTTGATATAACAATGCATCGAGCAAGAACATTATTTTAGGGACAATAAATTAATCGCATTAGATGCACAATAATAATGACTGTATTTATGACAACTGTAAATTTTAAAAATAAGGTCTCGCACCCGTACGCCGCAGCACATTATTGAAAAGATATTAATTGGGCTCATTTTACGGTACCTGCTTCTTAGCATAGGAGTTGTTTCTTTTTTTCTAATTGTTTTTTCCCATTAAAGCAACAATTCAACCCCTAACTGGCCTCTCACAAAATCTAATAAGGCGAAAAGAATCACTTGTCATTTAGAAGAAATTAGTGGAGTGGACGGGCGCAGGGGCAATACGTATAGAAATAATAAGTAACATTAGAATATTACCTTGGTGCACTGCAACTGTACAACCATTCCCGTCACAGTACACTAGAGGATTGTCAGGCCAACCCCGCTCGTCTGAGCAGACACAGCAACCTCCTACCATCTCCTTCATATTGAACACAGCATTATTACTCTAAACCCTGCAAATATCTCGGAATATATATCATGAAACGAAATATATATCACGAAATAATTACATGAATGGGATCTTAGTAGCAATTTCTGTTTGATGAATGAGTAAGCCAAAGAAAAATAACTAATTTTTTACTGATAAGAGTTTAGTGCCTTTTTTTAATAACGTTTACATTAATACAAGTTTTAAACCTAACACGGACTCCATATTCTCATAATGTCCTTTTAATAATCTCTGTAATATGAACGTTATTACAACATCAACAAAAACTATGATACTCTGAGCATGCTCAATAACACAGATGTGTAAAGTTATAAATTAGAAGCTTGCTGCATCAACTGGTGCAACAAATTCCAATATCTCACTGCTGGGATACAGGTTATTGGAAGATTTATTCACAAATATTTAACAATTGAAAAGTACAACATTTTTACGGGCTGCTCCTCTCTGGGTTTTTGTTTTGCTATCATAGCAGCCTGTATAATATTTAATTTATAGTTAATCCTGCATTCAGATTCTAGGCCTTTAAATAATTAGAAGACTCAAATATAAATACGGTATATCTAAATACGGTATATTTTTAATAATAACAATATAGCATTTATTAAAAGGATTATATATAGTAATTAGGTTCCTCCAGGCGCATAATGACACGACCGCAAAATGTCATAATGTCGGAAAATGTCACATTCGCTAGTTGTCATGTGGGATGTGTGTGTGTGGATGGATGATGTGGGATGAGTTGTAAGTGGTTTTAGGTTGTAAGGATGATTTTGTGATGTTAATACATCACATGGAATGATTTTAGGGTGTGTTAGGTATGGGTTTCGGATATTGTTATGTATGATTTTGGGATATGTTAGGGATGGTTATGGGATGTGTTAGCGGAAGATTTAGAATGTGTTAAGGATAGTTTTGAGATGTGTTAGGATTGGTTTTAAGACGAGTTAGGGATGGTTGTGAGATGTATTACGAATGGTTTTGAAATGTATTAGAGATAGTTTTGAGATGTGTTACAGATGGTTTCCGAGATGTGTTAAAACATATATACTCATATGTACCTACTATTATTAAATATTCGGTAAATATTGCTCTTTCCGTTTTTTTCTTAAAAGATAAGCATTCGCGAATTACTCGAGGAAAAAATATTTTATAGCTGTATAGATCAGTAGCTATAAAAATATTAGTTTAAGCAGTAGGCCGAACGTTGGTACCACATCTCAAAATCATCCGTAACAAATCTCGAAACCATCCTTATAGACTCATCTTAAAACCATTCCTAGCACATGTCGATATATATAATTTCATCTTATCTGATCTGTTACGTTTTTATGTGAAATAGTTACCAACTCAGTATTTAAATGGAGTGTCAAGGGCGTGGTAAAGTTAAGGTTATATTAATTTCAGGAAAACATAACTAGCCAGTTCAAGAAAGTGGTTGATCCAGGAAAGTGGTCAATTATTAGCCGAATAGCTTATATTGAACATATGTGCCATTGTTTTACTGTAAAAATGAATAGTGACATACTAAAGTTACATTTGCGAACGTGACATTATACGCCGGGAGGATTAGGATCCTTGTCAGTAAAGGATTTCTTTTGAAATCAGTACTTCTAATCTTTGTTAGCTAGATAATATAAATTTGTTTTTGCACTATTGGGGTACAATTTTAAATTATAAAGTATTAATAATTTCTTGAGAATGAATTTGGAGGTCAGAACCCACAGTAATTGCAGCAAGTAATAAAAAAATGCACTTGTAAATTAAAATAACATGAAGAATAACATTTTTTGGTAGGTAATGAAAAAGCTAATATGTGTGTTACAGAAGACAAAAATAGATAAATGTGAATGATTTAAGTTTCACCCAATGTTTTATTATACCACTAATGAATGTTTGCTAGTCACTTCAAATTGTATAGGGCTCTGATATGTATTCATTATTAATATACTACATATTATAAGTCTTTTTAACAGCGAGGAAAGTAAATTGATTAGTAAATAAAATCAGTAATGTTCCATCACTAATATTAGTTGTATTCGGAACCACCACACTGACAATAAAATTAGAAAACTAAATTATGTATAGAAAAAGAAAACTGAGAAATAAATAAACAGTAATATTAGGTAATCCACCTCCCATTGAATAATACTACCAATAATAAATTCAGTATAATATTTTCATAAATATTATACTGAAACAAATTATGTGTTGTGTTAGTGTTGTTATACATATTAATATTGAAGCAAGAATTCAAATTAAATAATCTTTCATCATAATATGTTTCTAGGAAACTGAAAAAGTACCACTCGGTCAGTTTAGATTCAAAGGTGTAAGCGACTATTCTTAAATATTGTTATAAGTACATACATTATAATTATCGGATGGAAAAACAAGCATGCAGTACTAAAGAAGAATTGCTTTACTTTTTCCTTTCGTTTTCCAGAAAGTTTACATACTACACTGTTTTTGAGTGTATATTATGAAATACCATTCCAATTAAGACGAAATATACTTACGAAATATTACTGTTTATTTAATACATTAATTTGGATAAATCCATCTCGATTTGACAAGTGTTTTTCTCGAATTTGATGAATAAGGTTCAAACAATGGCCTCGTTTCTATTGATATTGTTAAGGAAACGAAAAAAAGAACTGTTGCCTTAACAATATCTATAGAAACAAGGCTATTGTTTGAACCCTGTTCATAAAATTCAAGAAAATTGTTTCCAAATCGAGGTAGATTTAATCAAACCGTTCAGGTTAAATTTGACACAGTTTCAGTGAAGTAAAGAGCAATTAGCAACTCTTTTTTTCACTGCCTCACTCGTTTCGTGACAATGCACAATCACTAAAATGCCGCCTTTTTTTGTATGTAATTTATAAGACAAATTACACAGCGCCATCTAGCCCCAAAGTAAGCGAAGCTTGTGTTATGGGTACTAGACAACTGATAAACATACGTAAATACATTTTTTTTGTAAATACATACTAATAATACATAGAAAACACCCAGACCAAGACAAACAGACATGTTCATGCACACAAATGTTTGTCCTATGTGGGAATCGAACCCACGAGCGTTGGTGTCGAAGTCGCGTCATTGACAGCTACGCCACCGAGTTCGTCACTTTTAAATCTAATATCACAGCCGTTACAAAAAGGATTTATAATTTCCACATTAACCCCTATGATATGGGTATCAAATTAAAGGGCTTGATAAGCGAATCACAGTAAGTCAACTATTTAGTTCTTTTTTTTATTAACAACTAGTAAAAGATTATTTAAAAAATTTTTTTTTGTTTATTCATGTTTTACTTTAAACAATTAATTTCACCTAGTTTTAAACTAGTCACAAACTAAGGAAATCTTACAATATGGGTGCTGAGATGACTGATAAATATACTTAAATACGTTTTTTGTAAATACGTGCATATAAAACACCCTAGTCATAAAAAAAATACTAAATCCTATAACACAGGTTTATCCTATAATAGGGTCAATTTCGACTGTCACAAGCGTATATTTCATAAATATATAAGTAAAAATAAAGAACTTTCAAAAGTTTCCACGGGAATCTGGATATATGCGACAAAATCAGTGCATTTATAAGCCCGACTTAGGAAGTAACTCCATTTGGCAGAATACCGCAGCCAAATATCAATTCTCTTGAGGGTTGTTATGTTTCTAGAAGCTAGTGAGGCCACTAAGAAGGAAAGAGTTGGGTGGCAGCGCGCGAGCGATATTTCATATTGCGAGCGCTTATATGGTTCACATCGGGAAAACAGTCATAATACATACATAATGTATGTATTATATTATAATACATAGAAAACATCCAGACCAAGACAACACAATAATCGAATCTGCGACCTCGGAGTCAAAGTGGCCATTGCTAGCCATTCGACCACCGAGCTCGTCAAAATTATCAGATGATAAAGAGTTACGCGACGAAATAAAGAAATTGTGAAGATTTCAAAATTATACTTGTTATATAAAATTCTAGTGTCAAAATTCTCATGTTACCATATACATATACTCTTCCGAAAAGGCTTACCCGTTTTTTTTTTTTATGAAATTATGTGTACATATCGGGTAGGTCTGAGAATAGGTAGAAATTGTGAAGATTTCGAAATTATACTCGTTATATAAAATTCTCGTGTCACAATCTCGTGTCAAAATTCTCGTGTTGCCATATACATATAGTCTTCCGAAACGGCTTGAGCGATTTTTATGAAATTTTGTGTACATATCGGGTAGGTTTGAGAATAGGTTATCTATTTTTTATGGCAAAACAACGTTTGCCAGGACAGCTAGTATCGTTATGGCATACAGTATCCTCTAAGATTACAGTCACGAAAGCAAATTTTTATACAGCTGATTGATCAGAAACCTGATAAGGCTATTTAAACTCGATTGCGATAGTTACTTACATTGGAAAAATCATGTGGTGAGGCAATCCACGTAACAGGTCTCTTACCTAATAATAATTTATATTTATAGGGATAATAGACTAGCTGCCAAGACAGACTTCGTTTTTTCAAAAGTTTTTTTTTACTATTGTCCGCGCAATTTTTAAACTTTCCGTGTGCCTTAAGGAAAATGCAAAAAAAAAATTGCCGAATTGTTCGCGCCGTTCTCGAGTTTTGCGCTTAGTGACATTCATTTTTATTTATAATTATAGATTTTATTAGGATAAGAAGTATTTTACTTTCTAGACATCTTTTTAATCAATTTCAAAAAACAGGTTTTCTGTTTGAATTGTATGCATGTATGTATGTTCGTATTTCAAAAACCACTAATCCGATAGGAAATAGCTATAGACTAAAACATAGGGTTAAGTTGACTTTACGAATGTTATAATATATACACTGAAATCATATACATATAATGAATATTATCGATACGGCGCTTAGAAGGCACGGGTATGAATAATGTGATTCGATGTTTTATTATTGACGAGCTTGGTGGTGGAATGGCTAGCAAAGGCCACTTTGACTCGAGGTCGCGGGTTCGATCCCCGCCCAAGATAAATATGTTTGTGCATGAACATGTCTCTTTGCTTACTCTGGGTGTTTTTTATGTGTTATATGTATCTATTTTATTTATTTATTTAATATAATATCATTATGTATATATATTAAGATAATATATCATTACTATTAACAAAAAATATATATATTTAAGTAATATATTACAATACAATATAATTGCAAATTGCAAGGGCTGCCACGCGGCGCGGCTTATTAAGAAACTAGTTTATAGTACCTATTAATAATAATCTAGTCACAAATTCTTCATTTCACTATTAACAACTATCATTATCATATTTCAACTGTCCATATTAACCATATTTTAACACAAATGCTTATCATGCTCACTGCACTAGCATTGTTTAAATTAACTTCAAAATATTAAAGTGTATGGGGCATCTGCTTACACGCGGCACAATGAGCTCAGATGATGTGCCCACTGTATAATTTTACATACAACAGTAGAATTTTACAGAAACAGACTTATAGCTGTGAAATATTTGTTTTAATGTGTCTTTACACATCATCATTATCAGCACAGCCTATGTGGATTGACAAAGTGATAAAATTAGCTTTTTCATGCTACTGTATGTTTAATAACCAAATAAAATAAGCAATGATATCAATAAGTCATGTAAGATATATATAAGTGTATAACATTCTATACAGTTAATAACAGGCTCCCCTAATATAAGCAGAAATAAGTTGAACATACTATAATACAAAATAAATAAATAAAATAAACCTTTATAGCTTTTTACAAAATTACGAGTTGCTGAATTTACATTACATTTGTTATTGACAATTGGTCTCTTAATTTCTGTCATCCTTCGACTAATCCACCAATATCTATCTCTCGCTATACGTTATCCCATATCCTTTTTAAAATTATATTACTGTTAAAATATATCATTACTATTATCATTATTATGAATAAACGAGCCGTTTTTGTAACTATTATGTTTTAAAAAAATATTTATACATACTTAAATTAATGTTACCAAAAAAATGGTTAGAATCTTTTGTCAGTTTGTCTCCGATATGAGTTTACCGATAAAAGTTAACCGAGCTTACCAACATGTGAATTGTATTTTTATAATATTTTTTTGATACTTGATTATATAAATAAATATAATATTCATTTAATCAACATTTACGAATGAAAACTTATCAAATACTCAATCTCAAGAGCTGATTTTGTAATCCAGCAAGTTAACAAATTATGCTAATATGCCGACATTGTCAATCGTATGTCTTGTTTTGTCCCTCCAATTCGCATTGCAGACTTGCTTTGCTCGATTAACAAGAACCTATGCATCAAGTATGAATATAATCAGATAATAAAAAAAATTGATCTAAGAATTTTCAATGGCTGATATAACGGAACAGCCATTGTCTAATGAAAATAAATTATTGATAATACAATTCTCAAGCTAATTTTACTACATACAGCTGACAGCTGAGAAGTTGTAATAATTCAAACAAATCAATCCTAAAAAGACTACAAAATATAATCCTGAGATCAACATGTACTGTTCCATAGTTTGACACTATTTCTGAAATACGTAAACAGCTACAATTCAACACAGTCAAGGATGAGATCAATATTTCTGCCAAAAGATATCAGGAAAAACTAGATGCTCACCCAGATGTATGATATGACAAAAACTTATCAAAATATAAATTCCTGAAGAATGAGTAGTCATTCTCCTGTAGGACACACTCTAATATATGTAACGGCAACTTAAATCACATCTGCTTAAAGCTCAAATTATTGTTGATTACAGATACCAATAAAAAAAAAAGATAATAAAAAAACTAATTTGTGCCATGACGCTAAAGTCACTATATATAACCATTTCACTTGCATACATGACAACTGGTTAAAATTGTTTCATGTTAATTAATAAAAATCATGTCATAAATCAAAAATGAATATTTCAAAATGTTTTTAACATAAAAATCCCAGTATATACATATATTAGGCCCTTATTATTATCAATCATTATATATCAAGTCACACTTTAACATAGTAATAATTATATTTTAAATAAATCTCATAATATAACATATAAAATACACTAGCTATACAATACCTTTAGAATATCACTAGTTCAATTAATAATTTCAACTATTAAAACAATTAATATATATTCTGCTTTGGTCACCAGTTATTTTATACAACAAAAGCAATTAATTTGAAACCTCAATCACAGTAGACATATAAACAGTAGACATATAAACAGTAGATTGTATCTTGCACATTCAGGGTTAACAATGTTAAGGTATTCATATGGTGCAGCAGTGACTTTGGACAAAATAAGGGGCTTGCCTGTCTTTGGTTAACTGCTTTTTTGATATTTAACTAAAAGTAATGAATAGTGGAATAACAAACATTTTTTCTAAAGATCCTGTGACAATATAATGTGCGAAAGAATAATTTAAACTGCAAATAAATAATTCTGAGGAGCAAGACAGCTCAGTGGAAGCGATAAACAGGTAAAGATAATGCCTGATATAGACATGAAAAGCAATTTGAATTTCAACATTGCGGAAGTACAAAAAAGTTGCTATAGAATATATTACTAATATGCAACTTTAATATTCACTACTATTACATAAACAAATATATGTGTGCATTGTGAGTAAGTGTATGGTGTGAGAAACAATTGGTCGCACATTGATGATGACAGGACAGACAGCAGGTGAAGTCGACGAAAGAAAGCAGCAGCAAGTGAAAATAATGTGAAAATGCTGTTATTAATACTGTCATAAGATGCTGTATTTTGAGTACTAAGTTTTGTTTCTATTATTCATATAATATCATGAATGAAAATATGATACAATTCCAATAAGATATTGAAAGAGCACTAAAGGATCTTTCTGACATACTTACAAGATCATAATTAAGATTTGCATTATGCCGCAGAGCAAAAGCAAAGTTCACTTAATCATGTAGTAGCATGTTAATGTTTGTATGGATTTGAATACTGCTCTATGTCTACTGTGTCATAAGTACCTATTTTATGAATAAGTGGTTATCAGCTGGTATTGTCAACTGATCTGCCGCGTATTATATCCATTAGCCATATATAAATGGTGTTTTATGTTATTGACTTCTCATCAAGCAAGTATAAATCAATGAGCCAATACAATTTGAAGTGCAGATGGACGTATGCCGTGAATGTAAATGGCATGAAATTACATACAGCCTCCATCTAATTAATTTATATTTACCAAAGAAACAAATATCCATTCATTGTTGAAGATATTTCAAAATTCCGGTATAAATTCATTCATTCATTAATTATTGACAAACTTATCACCTCACCTGCGCCTACCAATAACGACAAAAATGTAGTCAAACTGAATCAACCGTAATTCATGAGAAATTACGTATTATTTATTCCGAAAACAAACAAAATTAACACTCAGATGACTAAAACGAAACAAAAATTAACTGCGAACCCTTTATGCAGCCATAAATTTAGTTATTTTTCTTATTTGGCTGCCGTTTATCCAACCAAAAGCCATGTTGAAAAGGAGGAATGCATTTTGTTTTGTTGATGCATTGATTGATCATGATGCGCGTGTGTTTATGAAGACTGTCAGAATGTTACAGCACTATGGATTGTAATTTTAATAAAAGGAAATTTAGTGCAAATTATTAAAATATACAATTTCTCTAGTAACGTATGTGCACAATACATGTAAATAACGTTTATTTGTTATTAAATTATTTTTTTTGTAATGATACCATTTTGTCATGAAAACTAACTTTGTAAACTTACTTGACACATTCAATAAGGCTGGCCATAGACGGCCGAAATCCGTCACGGAATTTTCTTCGACCATGAATACTAGAACTAGATACACAATCAATACATACCCAAAAAACGTCCCTATCAAGACAAAACCCAAATGACGATCAGGGCACTGAAAAAAGATAGAATTACATATTTTCAACTTTTAATTAATATTATTTTGTAAAAAGTTAACGTAAATATTCATTTTTATTTGAAATTGTAATATTTGAATAAAATTGATACGACTGAATTTGATATTCACTTGGTAAATGAATTAGTCGAACTGTTTCATTACCACTTCATTTGGTCGAATTACATTAGCTACGTACGTTCTGAAATAAATGGAGTTGCTAGTGTTCGTCTTTTTTATTTTTTGTTGTAGAGATGCAATCGATGTGGTACAATTGCCATACAAAATATTAAACTTTATGGCTGCGATGAGTTCAATCCTTAAGATTTATATAAATTTTAAGGTATTGATTTTATTCACGAAGTGTTATTTTAAATAATCCTACAACTTAGTGTTACAGTATTGCGATCAATTTATTTTGTAGCTTAATGTTAATCCAGACCATACTATATTCATGTGCCAAAATACCATTTATTTCGCCATGATTGAGTCCTAAATCACAAATCATTTATTTGCTGTTACAGTTTTTTTACAGGCCTTATTTCAATATATATTGTGCCGTGTATTACGTCTGATAGCAGGCATGCAAATCATTGGTATACATTCGTCATCCATCATCATACATCGTAGTCATTAGAAATAGTATTCATTACATTTACGGTTATAGTACAAATTTCATGTCATTATTAAAATCATTTATAAAATTTAGATAAGTATTCATTAATATTATACATTGATTAATAGAGTTTATTTATTTTGTTATTTAGAGTGGTCAATGTACTCTTTTATGAAAAAGAAACAATGTTCCAATAGCCACACAGTCAATTTTGTCTTAAAGGCTTTACCATCCAGTAGTTTAATGTCATTGGGAAGCAGAATATACAGGTTTAAGAGCCCTATCACACATTTGCACTATGCGAGATTCGGTATTGAAGCGTCCCGACGGTCACGTGGGTCACGAGTCCTCATAATTTCTATGTTGAAATTACGAATAAGCGATTTTGATACTTTCTCTCTAGTTTCGTATTTTTTTAGTATTTCTACTTAAGAAGTAATTTGTTATAGTTGTATCTACACATTTTTAGAGTGTCATGGATTTAGTATGGGAAGAAACAGATTATATGTACCATAAATGAGACAGATGATTTTTATTAAAAATAAAATTTATTTTATTACCTAATCCTTTATTTATCTAGGTACTTTTTGATTTTAGATTAAAATTATGGATAAGAATAAAACTAGTAACAATTTACATGGGAGTGTAAAACAACTTTAATCAGAACTACTTATTTGCCAAATTTCTATCAAATCAATCCATGGTTTTGGTGTGAAAAAGCACCAAATGTTCCACCATGATCAAACAACTGTTTAAAAAAGAATGAAAATCAATTATTCTCCGTTCTTGAACTACGTAGTCTGTTACCTGAAACAATTATTATTATTAATAAAATCTGAAATGAATATAACAGCTTCAGCTTCTAAATGATTTTGTTCATACTTACAATCCCAGATTCTGTTTCTATTGTCCACGTATCTATCTCCTCAAGTGCTGGTATTGGTCGTTTCGTCTATATTAATGAAATTTTTCAAACAAAGAAGAACGTCGTGGCCTTTAGGTATCTAAAATAAAAATAAACTAAGATAAATCATGCCAATTCACCAGTGATTTATGAATTTGACAGTTAGTATATCTATACTTTCATATAAAGAGAGAGTTTGGCTGACTGACTTATCATCGTAGAGTCGAAACCTCAGAACCTCGAATGATAAAATCTTCTATTAACTAAAAAAAGTATCTTTTATTAACTAGGAAAGTAAAAAGTCTTAAATTAAAATAATTAAAAATAACGTTAGGTCAAAAATGAAAATAATAAAAAAAACGTGATTCAGGGTTTTTCAAAATTTAAAACTGGCCTCGACTACACATGGTGCACCCTGCCAATAAGCTAATGAGGCTGCGGCAAAAGTTTTGGGGTGTAAGTGGTTCATCAACATCTTTGAACCAAAGCCAACTTCACCTGCACGTGGTGCACCCTGCTGAGTGACAAACGAAGCTCTGGCGAAAAGAGAGGTAGGGAGCGTAATTGTAAGCTACCCGACTGGGGAATGTACCTCCACCTCACAGAATACCGCAGCCAAATAACAATTCCCTTGAGGATAGTTGTGTTCCTGCGAGTGAGTGAGGTCACCAGAAAGAAAGGAAGGAGATGCTGCGTTGGCAGCGGGGGTGGCGGCGCGCGAGCAATATTTTATGTTGCAAGCGTTAATATGGCTACGGTAACCGCTTCACATCAGGCAGGCCGCATGCTTGTCTGCCACCCGACGTAGTATAAAACAAAAAAAAAGTGGCACATCAGATTAGGTTAAGTGGCAATCGTACATCAAAACCCACCCCGGAGTTAAATCACACAAATCAATGAGATATGTGAATCCCAGACTCGAATGCCGAAGCCTGGGATGCAACCAGGATAACTATATAAAGAAAAAAAAAAATCTGTTTTTCGTCGTGGGATCCCCGACGAAAACAAAGTTCCTTACGCTTTTTCATCAGTCAGATTGTTATTCGAACTATATAGTGTGAATTAGCCACTATTGATTGTAGAAAATGATGATGAGATGAACAGATGTGTTCAAAATCTTGTCATCTCATTACCGAAACGAATTGAGCTCATTCTCGTGATCTGCACCCCAAATTACCTCGAAAACGATTCCCATGTCGATAGATGGTAAGAGAAAAGAAAATCATACCGCACCTCAATCGATGATGTCGGAATATTTTCTTTATCCATCGTAATGTTTTCTTGGCAGTGAAGTTATTAATTCTGAAACAGTTCCATTATTGTTATTAATGCCGAATAAAAATATAAATGAGTATTATATTAAATAGGTGTATTGAGGAAAGAAAATGGCTGAATCGCTGGAGGATCTTAGTCGAATGTTAAACGATCTCAATGCGGCTTCTCGATCCGTGGGGTTGAGGATGAATTTTGACAAAACTGTATTTACGTATGTATCAGTTGTCTAGTACCCATAACACAAGCTTCGCTTACTTTGGGGCTAGATGGCGCTGTGTAATTTGTCTGACAATATTTATTTATTATATAATCTTATATTATATTTAATATAATTTATATTAAATATAATATAAGAAGCATCACACGCGCGTTGCGTGTGATGCCTCTTATATTATCTCTGGTGTTACAGGCGTTCATAGGCTACGGTAACTGCTTTCCATCAGGCGGGCCTTATGCTTGTTTACCACGCTGGTGGTATAAAAAAAAGCAAGCGAAGCTTGTGTTATGGGTGCTAGGCAACAGATATACATACGGAAATACATTTTTTCTTTTTGTAAATATATACTTATGATACATAGAAAACACCCAGACTTAGACAATATGGTGGAAAGTATTGGGAAAGGCCTATATCCAACAGTGGGTTGATGCAGGCTGATGATGATGATGATTGAGGAAAGAAGTACCTTGCTTTATTTTATACACATTATGTACATCTTTACTTTCATGCACATTGATACCTACGAGCTTTTCGACCCATGCTGAAAATAATGAAATGAATATTAAGAATAATTCAACAATATGTTGTTGCTAAGCTATGTAGATTTCATAGAAAACAAACACTAGAAAGAATTGTACTTACGTGATCAAAACTTAGTAGTCGTACTATACTCTGACGCCCGGTCGATATTGGCGCGAAGAAATTCGACATAGGTCTCACGCTGACGAGCTCTCGCGCTGTACTAAATTTGAACGGCCGGTGCATCGCATTTTGTAGTAATTTTGAAGTTATATTTATCGTTTGTATATACATAAGATAATAAATTCATGCTCCAAATTTATACATCGTTTATTCCTCATGAAGTAACAATTATTCTGGAATAAATTTTGCTCAATAATTTTATCACGAATTCGATAAATTCACAGTTTACCTAAAGCGATTTTCGAAGTTTTTTGGGTTAAAGGAATGTTTTTTTTCTATATTAAATCAATGATATTTCAAAATTCCGAGGCCGCTATGTACTATACGACTATATAAGAAATAACATTCTATTTTTTTTATTTCATTTGTTTGGAACAGTAGTACAATCCAGGAGCTCAAAAAAGTGATTGCGCGCATTTTATGAAAATCTTTCTCTGCAATTTTGGGTTTATTTAAAAAGTTAAGCAAATTTTACAAAAAGCGAGGCCGCTATGTACTATGCCAATAGCTATTCTGTACTATTCAATAAGTCAACATTGTTAATGTATTTTTGTTTCCGAGATCGAGAACGCCAAAATTGGCCATTTTACGCAAAAATCACAGTCAAAATGTAATATGGCTCTTAAGGACATATTGTAAACATTTCTCCTAGAAATATCTTTCTAGCATGTGGGTTGATACAATTTGCTCATGATAATAGCTCGAGTCTGTCTCTGGTTAACCACCATTCTTTTGCGCCAGAATTCTGGATGCGATGCAACGAATGTGCAGATGTCTCTTATGTATAAACATGGCAGTGGAAGGATATTTAGCTTTCTAAAAAAACCGGACAAGTGCGAGTCGGACTCGCCCACCGAGGGTTCCGTAGGTACGTAGTATCATTATTAAATTTGATATTTTTCATTATAAATAAGAAATAATGCGTCGCAAAAAATAAATAAAATATATTTTTCAATGTGTACATCAAGCCCTTTCATTTGATACCCCATTTGAACTAGTAGTTTCAATTTGAAATTTCGACACCCTATAAAAAATATAGACCCCCTATTTTTTAAGATCTATTTACAAATGTATAGTTTTGAGATTTATTCCTGTACTTGTAGTCTATAACGATGTTACTTGCCAAATTTCATAGTTCTAGGTCAACGGGAAGTACCCTATAGGTTTTGATTCCCTTGGGTGTGTCGAAATATGCGTTTTTTGCTGAATAAACGGCCGTAACTTTTTTCTACGTAAACTTAGCAGTTTGATTTTTTTTTAACTTCATGGGACCGTAGACCTGAGTATACAGTTCAAATTTCAGCTTGATACCTCCACGCATTCTCGACATAGAAATTCTTGACAGACAGACAGACAGACAGACAGACAGACAGACAGACAGACGGACAACAAAGTGATCTTATAAGGGTTCCGTTTTTCCTTTTAAGGTTCGGAACCCTAAAAATGGTTTACAGCTGTAATCCACCCAGGCATTGCAGATGGCACGGGTACATTTTTTTGCACCTTGAAGGTCCAATCCATCTAAACAGAGTTACCCCAAATAATTAAACCATAGTTCAGCACAGACGCTACATAACCATGATAAGCGGTAATTGCGGCTTCCATTGAAATAATTTGCCTGAGTTGTTTTAAGGCAAAAACAAAACTGATCAACTTATTACATACTTGATCAACATGAGCCTTTCAATTCAAATGCTCATCAACTGTAATGCCAAAAAATTTTACAGTGTTAACTCTTTCTATCTTGTCGTTGTTATATTTTACATTCAATGTTATTTGATGTGAGTTATAAGATGAAAACTGAATGAAATTTGTTTTGTCTATGTTAATTTTCAAGTCATTTGCATTCATCCAAACCATTAAATTTTGTAGTGCTTTATTAATATTTGCTTCGTATGTATCAATATTGTCGCATTTCACTATTAACGTTGTATCATCTGCAAAGAGTATACTTTTATGTTGGATACTATTTGGGAGATCATTGATATATACTAAGAACAGCAATGGTCCTAGAAAGCTTCCCTGAAGGACATCCGTATCACAGCTACTGAAACTAGATCTACAGTTGTTCTTGCTAAGTACTCTGTTTGCTTTATTTATTGTTATTATTTCAGTGCATTGTAATCGATTCTTTAAATAACTTTTAATCCATTCGCATGCTTTGACCCGGATGCCATAGTGCTGCAACTTTTCTAAAAGTTTAGTGTGATTGACACAGTCGAATGCCTTGCTCATATCAAGGAATATAGACATTACGGGCACTGAAGTTACTTTCAGTATAAGTTTATTACTTTCAGTGATAAATTTTACGAGTCCAAAGCACGCGAGTGTCGTCGAGCTTCCCCTGCGAATGCCATACTGGTTAGGGTGCAGCCGGTGCAGGATGTTGTGTTTATCGAGATACTCTATTTATCTCGTATTAATTGGTTTTTCAAACACCTTTGATAATGTGGGTTGTAAGGTAATTGGTCTAAAGTTATTTGGGTCATCTTTATCACCCTTTTTGAAAAGTGGTTTAACAATTATATTTAGTTCTTCCGGATACATTCCCTGATTATATGAAAGGTTGACAATATGAGCAAGAACACAGCATATGTATGGAGCACAGAGCTTCAGAAGTAGTATATTATCCTAGTTGGTATATTATCATAACCGCTACTTTTACTGCTTTTTAAGGAAATTATAATTGTTATATATTGCAATGTCATCTACTGGTCTTAAATATATTGTTTGTGAAATTTCATTTCAAATAATTTTTAAATCTGCTTTACATTATTTTTACTGTTTTTAATATAGTAATTATATTTTATTTTACGTGCATTATTTATACATTTTTTAAGAATATAATTATATTTATAAATTTGTGACCTCACCTACCCTCTGAGTCGAGTGTGGAACTGACCGCAAGGGCGCTGCGTATTACGAAGCTTCGTTCGCAGTATGTAATCAACTGAACTTTTAAATCATAATATGATTTATTTGTTACTAGCTGACCCGACAGACGTTTTTCTGTCTTCTTAACAATTTAATATGTCTTTATTTGAGGAGCTCGGTGGTCGAATGGTTAGCAATGGCCACTTTGACTCCGAGGTCGTGGGTTCGATTCCCGCACAAGACAAACATTTGTGTGCATGAACATGTCTGTTTGTCTTGGTCTGGGTGTTTCCTATATATATATTATAAGTATGTATTTACTAAAAAAAATGTATTTAAGTACATTTATCAGTTGTCTAGTACCCATAACACAAACTGTGCGCTTAATTTGGGACTAGATGACGCTGTGTAAATTGTCCAGAAATATTTATTATTATTTATTTATTATGCGGTACAACCGCTGTTTATAAATTTATTTTGTAAACACTGTTTTACCCACGCTTCTTTCGAGATTGGGTAGGTTATGTCAGTTTGAAAAAATATTAATGTAAAGAAAGACATATTGGTCGCTGTAAGTAATGATGTAGACTGAGAGGAATAACATTACGAAAGAAAATATAAATAATTTTAACAAAAAAATAACCGACTCTAAATATTACTCTACATTATAAAAAAATACCCTTATGCTTGAAGACTAAAGTCTTCAACCAGTGCGTCTTCCCTGCAAAACATATGGTGTAGAGACTTGGACACTGACCATCGGACTGGTGCACAGGCTACTGCTCGGGGTTTCTGTGAGAGATCGAATCCAGAACGAAGAAATTCGACGGAGAACCTAAGTTGTCGACATAGCCTTCAAGAGTTTGCAAGCTGAAGTGGCAATGGGTCTGTCACATCTGTCGAGTAACTGATGGCAGATGGGGAGGAAGGCATTAGAGTGAAGGCCGCGCGTAGGACGACGTGGTCTTATGACCTTAAGAAAGCGGCTTGAAGCGAAAAACGGAGGATCGTATCTGGTGGAAGGCATTGGGGAAAGCTTATATCAAACAGTGGGTAGATAAAGGCTGATGATGATGATTAAAAAAATATGGAACCAATATGGAAGTATACTCTATCAAATAAAAGAGTTTTTTTCAAATCGGTTTATAAATGACGGTTAACAAACAAAAAAATACAGCCGAATTGAGAACCTCCTCCTTGTTTGGAGTCGGTTAAAAATAGCTTCGAACACAGAACAAAGTCTTACGTAGGAAATAAGGAGTAACTAACGTCACTCAATTGTTTTACCGTCCCGGAACCTCTCCACTAAAATTTGAACTTTATGGTATGGTATTAAAGTTCAAATTGACTATTAAGTATTATCGTATGTATGGGCGTATAGAAAATTATTTTTTTAGACTTATTCAGGCATTTTTTTTTAATTTTTCTCTGCGTAAGAACCATCCTTGTACTTCAAGGAATATTTAAAAAAAAAGAATTAGCGAAATCGGTTCAGCTGTTCTTGAGATTTGCAAGCAATGATTTCAGCGATTGATTTTTATATTATAAGATTATTTAATCATTACCAATAAACTATTTGTTTTTCATTATAAAAATAATTTATTTTTTCCAGTTTTATGTATCCTATTAATTTCACATAATTATTGTATCGTCGAAATCGTTGATACGAAATCGTTGATACGAAATCGTTGATTCAACAGTTCGACGTTTTTAGAATTTTTGGAAGTTGAATATTGACATTTATTCCACATTTTCAATAGGCAATAGCGAGACTAGGGCATTAGGTTGTCTTTTAACCAATTACGACTCACGTTAATATTTAGTTTAGCACGGTATCGTAACTGGGTTTAAGCAGTATTAGAATCACAAACACGCGAAATAAACTTTTAAAGATATTTATTTTCACAATATTACCTAAACTATAACATCTTACGTCACAGGGTACCTACTTCGTTATGTAGTCAACCCTAGCGCATCTACACGCACATTTGTACGTATACAGACGCGATTTGTGTTGCGTTTTTTGTATGGAGTGGAGTATTTATTCAATACGGTATTTATTATGATTTGGCGATTTATTCATCCACACATAAGGTACATAATAGCAAATTTTACGTGTATATTAAACGCCATGAAAGAATAAAAAAAAGAACCAATATAACACAACAGAATTTATATCTTGCGGGAGGTATTTCAGAATAGCCCAAAAATTTCCTGGAAGGATATTTTTTTGTTGATCAGGCCAGAGATCTTTTGATTTAATTCTTCTGCAATTCGTCAACAAAATTGTTAGATTTATAATCTTTTTTTGAAAATATTTGTGTTTGTAATATTGTGTTATTCATATCACGTGTGAACGTATCAGTCAAAGCAGCAGTTCTTTGGTAATTTACAATACAAGAAATACTAGAAAAAACAGTGATACGTAAAAAATTTAAAATGATTAGAAAAGATCTCAGTGAAACTCTCTCCCTTATCCATTTACAGTTTACTCAGATTAAGGCTACTTTTATCTAATTTCAACCGCCACGATAGCTATTTTGTTATCGTGAATTTCTATTTATAATTACGATTAAACTCTTGTGAAACTCAAATTATAGCTCGCTCATAAATTGTACAGAGTACGGTTAACGACCACAATTGAATGTCTGTGTTTACGACACGATAAATGTCAAGTTTAGGTCGATCTGAACGAATAAAATTTCATGCCAACCTACCGAATCATATTAAATTCCCCTCTGAACACGTGGTCCGACTGCTTTGTTCGACTAATCGGACCACGTGAACTTTTTTTTCCTGTTAGTTCGATTAATCGGACTATGAGGAATGGCAATTCCGCTTTGTCCGACTAATCGGACCATGTGAACTTTTTTTTCCTGTTTTTTCGATTAATCGTACTACAAACTATCACCCTATTAAATCTTTACGGGTTACAAAAAAATATTGTGGTTTGCAACAAAAACGATCCAAGGAAACTATTTCTCGTGACAATTTCATATTGTGTACTAATGCGATTCTCTTTTCTCATAATATTATGAGAAAAAAAAACGCATTAGTAAAAACCAACAGGTTTATTATGATCAAAGATATATATCTTTGATCATAATAAACCTGTTGGTTTTTTTTAGAACGCTGGGAGTGGAAAGGTTCACTATTTAAATAAATAAATAAAAAAAAAACAAACTTTTTTTAAATATGTATTCGGACCATGTTTTCTAAATAATGGCAAGATGTCATAGTCCGACTCCCTAATCGAACCAACAGGAAAAAAAAGTTCACGTGGTCCGATTAGTCGGACAAAGCAGTCGGACCACGTGTTCAGAGGGTTCGTAGTGAAAACGTCCAAAATTACGGACGAAACTTTGGAAAAACGCGGCAATAAACGCGACGCGATGAGTTAATTGGAATCAAATTGTAGAAATTCACCTACTAATATTTTAGGTATATAAATGTGATCCGACTCGATTCGACGTGCCTCTGCTGTAGTCGGCGGGCGCTATAGGCTTTTCATTACATGATAGATTATAAATAGTATATACCATACTCAGTGTAAAGTAGAGATGAAAAAGCGTAGAAATATCATAAACTAATGCCTTTGTTTCTATGTGAAATACGGGTATTGAAAAAGTGTGTTTCTAAATGCGTTCATTTCCACAATGTTAAAAGCATTTTAAAATCGGTGGCATGACAGTACCAGCATAGTAAAATTGAAAGAAAGCATCAAAATGTTATTATACAATTAGGTATTTAAAAAAATTATAGTACTTAGATATAATACTTAGATATATCAATTTATAATAATAAAACTCAGTTGGGGTGTTTGAGGTTTTGCGTACATGGAGTTACACGTTGTATAGTGTTCGTCAATATAAATCTAAAAGCATTTTATAATGAATAGATCACTTTATATAGCAGCTAATATGGGTACGCTACCATTATGATTGCTCTGAAAGTGAAAAATCCCTAGGTCTGTGGCTCCGAGTCTCTGCTCTGGCTGACATGTAACTAAAACCGGCCAAGTGCGAGTCGGACTCGCACACGAAGGGTTCCGTACCATCTATATATATATATATATATAAAACAAAGTCGGGTTTGTTCAAACACTTATAACTCGAGAACCGCAGGACCGATTTTCATGGTTTTTGATTTGTTGGATTTCTCTCCGTCCCGAATAGCAGAATAACTATTAAAAACATTGGAAAATTGTCGAAAGAATAAAATAAAAGAAAAAACATGTTCCCATACAAATGAAAGTGTCAGTTGAAAAAGGATGGCGATATTTATTGGTTGTCAAATATCAAAATGTCAAATCGATTGCTGTCACTTTTATGTCGCGAAAGTTGTCTGTGATTTGTTTTGAAAATTGAAAAATGTCATATCGATTGGGGTGAATACGCTTGGTAACGCTTGGCCCATGGGGTCCGAGTCCGAGCGCAAGAATCAAATCAGAGTAAACATCAAAAGAATGACAATTACAAATCACCAAAACGATAAAACCGACAAAATGTTTTTATAAAAGGAAATCTTTATTTATAGTAAATAAAAATGCCGGTTGGCGAAGGCGAGTGTTTTCAAGCCGTGTAAAGGCCAATAACTTGGCTTAACGACTGTCATCTAATAATAACAACCGGGACCGACGGCTTAACTTGCCTTCCGAAGCACGGAGGACCTCGAGGTAAATAAAGAAACCCGTGTACAGGCTACGGTCGACGTTGCTTAACTTGCGTGTTCAATTAGACTGACACGCGTAATGATGCCATCTACCTTCTCTATTGTTTTCCATCATTCATTGTTTTAATTCCATAAAATCATCCATACAATCATAACCATATAATCATAGAATCAAGTTCAGCTAATACAATTTTTATGTACCACGAAATTCATTGATTGTTAGGCGGTACGAAGTTCGCCGGGACAGCTAGTTATCTTTAAAAACCGGCCAAGTGTGAGTCGGACTCACGCACGAAGGGTTCCGTACCATTATCTATAAAAACGGCAAAAAAATCACGTTTGTTGTACGGGCGCCCCCTTTAAATATTCGTTTTATTTTTATTTAATTATTTATTTTTAAAGTGAATATAGAACTAAATATTATGTGAGTATTTCAAATGTCTACCTATTGTCGTTATCAATTGCGAGCAATAACGAGCAAAAAATCACGTTTGTTGTATGAGAGCCCCCTTAAATATTTATTTTATTCTATTTTTTAGTATTTGTTGTTATAGCGGCAACAGAAATACATCATCTGTGAAAATTTCAACTGTCTAACTATCACGGTTCATGAGATACAGCCTGGTGACAGACGGACGGACAGCGGAGCCTTAGTAATAGGATTCGTTTTTACCCTTTGGGTACGGAACCCTAAAAACGTCAATATAGGTAATGCACGCCACCATCACGGGCACGGGACACCCCAAAAGCCGGGTATCATTCAACTTGCAAGTGTATTTTTGACACATATCATAAATATCGCGACATTCGCGACAGACAAGGCGTGTCATACCCACGGAAATGAATGAAATCAAATGGAAGAGTTGTATGGTAGATACCAAGCGTCAAGCGTGCCAAACTGATACAACGATAGGCAATATGACTACTCTATACGAGTATACTATTAATAACTTCGTATTGCAATTGGTTAATTTGGTTGTAGTATTGTGTCATAAAAAAAGCATAAACCATATAAAATTTTACTACGATTTTACGTATCGTCATTTAAGTTCTATCACCACGTAAGTAATTTTTTGGCGGTTTTGACATTTTGATGCCACTCGATATAGAATTGAAAGACGCGTCGTTTCGCCCAATTAGAATCAATATGACCAATAAGAACCTTTAAAATTACGTGAAAGTAACAGCACGGCAGCCCATGTCTATAACAAACTAATCTGTTTTATGTCTCTCCAGAAAAGTTACTAAAAATGACTTACGTGGTGATAGAACTTAAACGACGGTATGCGACCGTTAGAAATCTATAAGATAAGCGTTCGGACGCATAAGGTGATGTTACACGGTTCAACCAAATTGATTCACTTCGGTTGAGTGGCGCAAAAGTGAAAGATACTGCTGTTTACACGTGAACTATCTAAATTTAAAAGTGAACCTGAATGGTTCACATTGCTCAAGAAAATGTCTACGAATCAAATCGTGCGCGTGGGAATCAATTTAATTTGTGATTATTTAATTGAAGAATTAACAAGAAAAAAGCGAAGAAACAGACGGCGTTGGTGGGTGCGCCAATGGATATTAAGAAGACCGGCCTTGAGCGCTTCAAATTGTCTATTGAGAGAAATAGCAGAAGAGGATCCCGATACATACAACAATCATCTTCGTATGAATGAAGCAAAATTTGAAGAACTTTTAAAAATCGTTACTCCATTACCAGCACGAATAAAATTGCAAGTCACTCTCAGACACCTTGCTACTGGTGATAGTTTTATATATTCATTAAAATATTCTAAAAACAAAGACGTTTGTTCCTCTTTCCATTTATATACCATTTTTTTCTTATCTTCTTGACTCTGCGACCAGGGCCAGTTAAGTTCGAAGAACGTCGATTTTATATAAAGCTGCGCTATCTATCAAACCGTATGGGTACTAATTCGACGGCCATCTTGCCCCTCTGACCTACCTAACCTCTTACTATGTCCCCGTCGTGGAGTTACATTTCCTTGCTGGATATCCGACTAGATAGAAGTACTTTGACAGAATTTTGATAATTTTCAACATAATAAATATCTAAATTCAATCCAAGTACTTCTATTATTCAATTGAAGTTATGATAGTGTAAATACAAGAGAATCTATCAAGTGAAGTATTGGTTAAAACTGATTTTGGAGTTTCGAGTCGGGCATGTCTAGTCTAGCTAGCGAATTTGTGATAGGTAGTTGACCTTACATCGTGCGTTCTTACCTATAACAAATTGGCAGGCGAGACTAAAGGCGCCCGATTCTAAAAACTCTAAAATCAGTTTTAACTGATACTTCACTTGATAGGTACCTATATATAAATACGACATGGTATTACACCTAGGTACGTATAGGTATAGCTTTAGTAACCAAATGTTTGCCTTGGAGCAGCACTTTCCATACATGCAAGAAATTTTCAGAGTTGCCACTCTTTTCCACTATACTTACTTTACTCTTTGCTCTGCGACGACATCGAGATGAATGAGCATGTGAGTGAAACATTCAATTCTTGTGTTTACAGTTACACCGTTCAACTTTCGTTCAATTGCGTTGAACGATGAACGGCAAAAGTGAAAATATTGAACAAGCTCAATTCTTTCAACGCGATTGAACGTGATTGAACATTGACATTGAATGATTCACTTTTACGTTTACATTGTTCAATTTGGTTGCTTCATCCAAATTGAAAGGCAAAAGTGAACCGTGTAACATCCCCATTACTGTTGACACGCTCACATGTCCGCAGATCCAGCGGGACCCTTTGCTTGATCAAATTAAAATCTAGTTGGTCGAATTAGTATCGATTAGTACCTACCGATTTGTATAATTTTAAATTTCTACCTCAGTAGGTTCATTGGTAAAATAAAAAAGAAAAAAAAATACAGTCAGCAATATAATAGTAAACTAATCTGAAGGTAGAAATAATAGGCTATTAAAAAATAAATATAAATAATTAATTGGCCTTTAATCTGAAAAGGGCCCCGGTGACTGTAAAATTTTATTTTAATAATGAATCTATCGAGGTAGAAATTTAACCATATACCTACAAATCGGTAGGTACTAATCGACGCTAATTCGACCAACTAGGTCTTAACTTGATCAGGCGAAGGATCCCGCTGAGTCTACGGACATCACGCTCACCACACCACGCCCCGCGCGCGGCGCGTATGTACATAAGTCATATAAGTAGGTTTGGTCTGTGGTCATACCTTACATATTATTATTGTTTCGATGTCTAAGTATATTTTTTTTATAATTGTTTCGAAAAAAAAAACGGTGTTCCCTTGTATCGCAGATAGAAATTTCATAGAGTTCCTTTGCGTAGAAAATGTTTCATACAATATTAGCTCCTTGTATTTTTATTTTTATTGTTATTGTTCTAATGACTATTGATGTCAATTCAAAGAATATCTCATATATTTATATCACATATTTTTATTTCACAAAATAATAAAACTGTAGATTTTTTTTTAAAGAATATGGGTGAATTGCACAAGCAAGAAAAACACACGGTAATCCTGAGAATGGTAGTGCTGAATGCTGTTTTATGATGGTTTATATTTTTTCTTAGTAAAGTAAGTACTCCTCTACCTTGGCAAAAAAAATCATTAAGTTACGGCCTTTAATACACATAAATAAAAAATTACAAAGTGTAATTTTATCATCACGGTGACGTGACCTGTCCTGTGACCAATTCCGCTCTAAAATTATCTTGGCCTGATAATACGATTCATTAGATTGATTGAAATCGATTTTCATTTTATTAAATTAAATATAGTCTATCAGAAAAACGATTCAATCTTTGTTTAACCTTCTTCTTATACATTTGACAGGCAGACTTTTGTCCGGAAAAATGTTATCATTTTACAGGACAGTAAGTTTTAGTAAAATATCTCCGTCAACATCGCAATCTTGCGTCCGGCCACCCTTACCTTTACTTACTTCGGATTTTCGGATCAGTCCGGCTGAAGCTCTCGTCGTGTTCGCACCGGTCACATCGTATTGTTTGTGGTGTTGTGGTTCGGTTCATAGTAAGTATTTTAATTCAAAGAAAATGTAAAAACACAATGTAATTTATTCAACTTAATTTTTCAGTACCGAAGTACTGAAAAATTAAGTTGTTGTGTTCCTGCGAGTGACTGAGGTCACCAGAAAAGAAGGAAATGCAGCGTTGGCAGCGGGGTGGCGGCGAGCAAGTGATAGATATAATAAGTTGCGAGCGTTAATACGGTTACGGTAACCGCTTCACATCAGGCGGGCCGTATGCTTGTCTGCCACCCGACGTAGTATAAAAAAAAAATCTCTGGTGAATAGGGTGCCGTTATTTTGCCACTAGACAAGGGACGGAAATTTTTCCATTTTTAAAATATTCAAGATTATTAAATTCTTAGTCCGATGCGGCAGGTCAGCACACTAGTACATTCTTGAAAAACTAATAGCCGATCAGTATTTGTCTCATAAAATAGTTTTTCAAGAATGTACTAGGGCCCCAGTTTACACGATGATCAAGGTCTGTTGAAAGATTTTTTTTGGTTTAGGGGTTTAAGAGTTTTTAAAATTTTTTGTGACCGTGTTGTATGTAATCAAATCGCGGTGTCAGAAAAATCTTGTGTTAAACAGCCATTTATTAGTAGTTAATAAAAAAAATATTAAAACTTTTACTCAGTGATTAGTTTTTAAGGTAGAAATTTTCAGACAATTTCCTATCTATGGAAATTTTCTATAGCAAGTTTTATAGTAGCTGCCATATTGGGTTAAAAATTGCGGCATATAAGTAATCGTACATTATCACGGGAACTAAACGAATGTGTCAAAAAGAGGTGGGTCAAATATATATAGTCAAACGTTACTGGTAACAAATCCTTGCAAGATTTGATTACAGAGACTGCGGTGAAGTTAAATAAAAGCATGTAATAATAAAGAAAATGCACGTATCGACAAAGGTTAAAGTGGAATCGGGGACAAAGGTTAAAGTGGAATCGGGACATAATCGGGAGGAAATGTGCGTGGGTGAGGGAGTCGCCATGGCCTGGATGCCGGCATTGAATGGGACACAATCGATGTCCATGGCGCCGCTCCGTCTGTCTCCCGACTGACGTCAGAGAGAAAGTTGGGATAACAGATACGTGCGTACTGTATCTAGCTGCGCTATAAACAACCGCACACTCATTCAGAATCATTCTTTTATCGGAACATTCGAGCGGTAGGCAAAGCATAAAATTGTTCCTTCCGCAGTTTTTCGGACGGAAGTTCCAATTTTTTCAGATACGTATCTCTTCCGATTGGGTCGGTGTTGTAGTTTACTTTTCATCCAGCAGGACCTTTGTCTAAAATAACAGAATAGGTTTAATATCTACCATTGGCATTTATTTCCTGGAAGACACTACAAAACGTACTTAAAATAATTCGAACATTAATTTAATTCGGCTTTTCGGTTAAGAGTAATTCCCCTGATGTGAAATAGTTATTGCAGCCATTTGCAAGAAATATGCCAATTCAGTACCTCCTCAGGAGCATAAACTAAAATTTCTCACAGATACAATCAATGCCATAAGTGATTGATATTTGACTGCAATGTAGATGCACCAAGATCTTGCAGAAGACTACAGAATCATCATCAAACTGTATCTACTCACTGATAGATGTTACAGGTTTTCCAGCTTGCAAAATGCTTTCCAGCATATGCGACCTGTTGCTTTTCGCATCCAGCTGCTTCCAGTCATCGTTAACAGAATATGTCATTAAAATTACCTGTACCCAACGTTCTTTTGGCCGAGCGTCGTCGGGTGTAGGTAAAAACTATTTATAGAGGCTGATCTTCTTTTACACTAGGCACGGGTTTAGGGCGTAAAGTAAACTAAAGGGCACTCGAGGGATAACATTTCTGCAATGGAAAAGGAACGAGTTTGCCAGAATACGAACAGGGTGATTGTATCTTGTTTATGCAAACATATTGCAAACATATCCTCGAAAATTGTGTGTCGTTGTTTGTAAGTTATTTACGATCAAACTGCTCAACGCATGGGGGTACAGTTTACATGAGAGATGAAGGTTGGAGAAGAGTAATTGAGCTTATAAGGTTAGAAGGCGGCTAAGAGCAAAGACACGACGGCTACGAGACGACCTAAGGGCCAGGGAAGGCCCTAGGGCGGGCTGAAGGTTGGAGAAGAGTAATTGAGCTTATAAGGTTAGAAGGCGGCTAAGAGCAAAGACACGACGGCTACGAGACGACCTAAGGGCCAGGGAAGGCCCTAGGGCGGGCAATACTGCAAATTTGCCTCCGGTGGCTCCGGTGATAGAACAACAATGAAAGAGTTTCAAAGGCATTGTATGGGAATCGTTTTGTTACTGGTTCAAACCCTGTAAAAAATGCATGTAGTCTTAGTCCATAAAGTTAATATACTATGTTTATGTGGAGCGAGCGTAGCTAGCAAAACGCTTATATACTTACACCTAAAAGTCATTCTTGGAAATGAATAAGCTCCAAAACCACGGAACCGATTTTGATGAACTTGTCACAATTAAAGAACTCGACGTTCTTGGTTTGTGTCGAAATAAAATTGAGATTGATCATGTCCTTGAGGAATGATCATCAAATACATTTTCCATTGAAATCAATGGAAAACATACACTCAGCGAATCTACTCGCACGGCTCGCACCACGCAACCTCGATTTCGGCCCCGTGGGCTTTATGGTACAACCTAGTACTATATAGAAGATAAATTTTCTGTCATTTTAAATCATGACGCATCGGGAAAGCAGCCAAAAAGATCGAAAAAACAGCGAAAGAGGAAAGTAAGGTCGTTTGAGTTTTTCTAAATACGTCAATGTCTTCAGTCGCGCGCCGGCCAAAAATATTATTTGCGTGATCTCCGTGCACATTCTGTGTGACAATTGACAAAAAATTGGGAGGTGTGGCAGGATGGGGGAGTGGCATCGCAAATGGCGCCTCCACTTGTTTGTGTAGAGATGTTGACGAATCTTGTGTTTATGTTTAAACAACAAGTTATTTTTGAAACAGAGAACGTGACGCGATTGTCCGAGGAATACTTATTGAAATTGCGTCAACACAAACTGGAGTCAGATGATTATGATATTCGTGTATATGTTATGGTCAATATAATAAACAGGTCATTATTTATAATGCCCGGGCAGTTTAATAAATTATCAATTATTAATAATTAAGCTTACTTGGCACCACATCATTCATCATCTAGGTTGACGGAGCACCGCTTTGCAGAGCTCCTATTTCCGATGGACAGGACACAAGAAAACCCTAAACAAACCAAACTAAAAATAAAAAATCCACTCAAATCTAACCAAAATGTTTTTTTTTTTTTTTTTTTTTTTTTTTTTTATTGATTTATATCACAATCTACAGACCCGGGGTCCGTACCTTTTATTAACAATGTTCTATTTTTTTATCTTACAATATTCTTACAATATAAATTGCACGTCGCTATTATGCTAATAATTATATTATTGTCTATTACTACTATGTATATGTTATTGTCTATTGCTCCTATTGTTTACCTTTCAACCATGACAGCCAGGGCAGACCAGTCCCCTCTGGCAGCACCCGTTCACGAGTTGATGCATGGGGCAGCCATCACCGCATTCAACCATTTTATTGGGAATGCGGCGACCCGCCACACGACACCACCACCAGTTTGAACACTTTAGTGAGCATGACTACCTGGGCTGTCAGGGCTGCACAGTAAAACCTCTATTTATTTCCCTATGGTCTTTCTCCTTCTCTCCCTCTCACCCACCAGATACGTTCTTTGACCCAGCATATTGTCTGTCGTTGTCACTGATATTGCATGGGCGACCATCTCGTTTCTGTGTCATCAGTACCGTACGGAACTGAGTAGTCGCGTTCCTATTTTTTGTTTTCTTTCCTATTGCTTTGCCAATTCTTTCACGACGGGTGTATCTCGACTCCAGATCGCCATTTGCAAATTGTAGTCCCGAATTGCTTCCGTGGTAGCAGTTTCCGCACGTTTTAAGAATTTTGCAGTTGCGTCGAATAGTTCGCTGCAGTCTGTGTAATATATACAGCTACAGGTATGTCTCGAAACTGCCACCACTGCATGGGGGACACTACTATGCAGTTGAAGGTTTTTCATCGATGTCCTGATGATTACCACTGACTCGTATGTCAGTCCCTGTGCTTCATGAATGGTCAAAATACGAGACCCTGCGCCACTGCCGTAACCTTGACCGATCAGTAGCTCTTTCTCGGCCTGAGTATGTACCAGGTACAAGGTGTTGGCTACGCTTGTGGGTATTTGCGACTCTCTGTACCTCATCAGCTTCAGGGACCGTGTCCGAGTGTTGGACGAGTATATGCCACTGTATACTTGTCTGAGGGCATACGCAACGTCTAGTGGATTCCTTCTTGTGCACAGCATTTCACGGCTGATGTTCGCCGCTGGGCTTGGGCGATGGTATTTAAGTCGGAAAAGGTTGGATCTGTCGATGAATGGCAGTTGATTTATATCGCCAAAGAGCAGGACCTTCTTGGCACCGGTAATTCGCACTGCCATCACTATGGCCCCGAAATGGTTCATCAGCGCTTCGTCGATCATAAGTCTTTCGTAGGTGTCTGTCGCTGGGATCCCATTTGCAAGTACTGAGGCCATTGTACGTGCTTTAGCTCTTGTTTTTGTACCGATGCGTTTAGTTATTTTCTCTTTCAGGTCGCGAGTGGATTCAGTCGTGGTTGCAATGACCAAGTCTTTGCCTGGATTATAATTCTCGGAAATCCATTTTGATTTTCCACATCCGGGTACTCCGTTGACCCAAGTTATTTCTGGTACCTCCCAGTATTCGAAGGCTCTGCCGATGCCAGTCTCTGATGATAGAGCTTCCGCTTTTTCTAGGAATCTGTCATCTAGCATTACCTTCGTACACTTGGCGGTGACTACAATTGGGTCTTCTGGAGGAGTCTCAAACACCAGCCTTCCAGTCCGCTCTGTTTCTACCTCGTTTAGAGCCACAAAACCATCTGTCGCGCTATATGCAGCCATGTATGTTCCTGATACCTTTCCCTTTACGGTTTCGGCTGTGTCATTATTGTACACAGCTGCATCTGCTTCCACTAGTTTTACGCTGAGCTGTCGGATCATTACCTTGCAGATAATTCTGCATGATAGATGAGCAAATTTGCAGGTTGACTTTCTGAGTCGCTTTTGTAATAGCTTTAAACTCGAGGAAAGCGTTGACTATGTGGTCCTTAGGCTCCTTCACAACTCTGAGTTCAGGCGGGTCGACTTGTCCCATTTCGGCTTTTGTCCGGACTTTTTTCTGCTCTTCGCTTTGACCTGTTGGAGATTGCTTAAAAAAGGTCTGCACTGCAAGTGCCTGTTTTGCTGCTACCTTTTGCGATGTTATTTTGGACTTATTTGGGCTTACAATGCTGCAGATTGCCTTGGATAGAGTTCCAGTTATAGTGGATAACAACTTTTTTGTTGGACTAGGTTGCTTCTTAAGCGCTTCGCCCCTTTCCTGAATCGTCTTCTGTTGTAAGCGTTCAGATCCACTGTATCCTTCTGGATTAACTATGGGATAGCCCCAGCTATCAACGGGGTGTAAAGAGGCATCAGGTCTGACATCTCGTGGCTTCAAGAAATGGAGGTTTTGTCCTCTATCCTCGTATGCCACAACCTCGTGTTTTGATGAGGCTTCAATGATGCCTAGATAATTCCTGGTATCGCCTTTCTCATGTGCTAGCACCATAGCATCTACGCTTATTATCCTGGGCTTTCCTCCTCCTAAGTCATCATCTCTACCAAAACTAGCAAACACCGAACATGCCTGATCAAAACCTGACCTCTCGTCACCTTTCTCGAATAATGCAATAGTCTTGCCTTTCGTTCGGACTATTTTTTATTCCATTGACAAACATGTTTTATTACATTGACCAAGTATCGGGCAGTATAAATAATTGACCATAAAATTTATTACATTGACCATAACATATACGTGTATAAATCTATACATCAAGGCTGCCTTACGCACGCGGATTCGCCCGCTTGTATGTCGGTTATATTTCATTCAAATTCATTTAGCTGTGAAGACTGTGAAATATTAGTATGGATTGTGAAAATTTTAATCCGATTTTTATTGGATCGGATTTAAGCAATGCCACTATGGTTGCACATGCAGCACCTCTTAAAGAGACTCCTGGTTACGTCACTTACCCGCCGAAAAATATTTTTTTACAAGAGTGTCATTTGAGTGCTACGATCTTCTATAAGTAGGTACTTATACGGTGGTAAGCACTTTCCAAGTCAGTCTGCCCCAATTTACGTCAAAATCAGGAAGAATGGTTCACTAAACGGTAGTCTTTCTTTCTCGATATCGGTACTTGCGAACGCTGTAGCTACTTTGCTGAGACGCAAATGAGATGGGATGGGATGGGACGCGCCGTGACTACCGGATTCTTGAAGGCCCGACGACATCTCGTTCGTACTTCAATGTAGATCGGCGAACCAGGTCAAGGTTCAGATATTTTTACATCCCCTCATTCCTGTTTGCTGCGTCATTATTGAATCAAGAGCATAAAGAAGTCCTCATATCAACTTCAGTTAAGGGGACGTCAGTATATATTTGAAGCCGGATTTCATTTTAGTTGAGCCATTTTTTTCGTACAATGGTATATAAATAAATTCTTTATTTAATTTTTTATTATTCTATAGAATGTCAGCCAAAGTCTCATCGAATCATGCATAGGGTTCTGTAGAAAACGAGGACCCCTTAAAGTTTTGCCATGTCCGTCTATCTGTCTGTCCGTCCGCGGCTTTTAGTACTAGAAAGCTGAAATTTGTCAATTGATCACGCTGATACATCATCACTACATAGTATAAAACAAAGTCGCTTTCTCTGTCCCTATGTCCCCATGTATGCTTAAATCTTTGAAACTACGCAACGGATTATGATGCGGTTTTTTTTAATAGATAGAGTGATTCAACTGGAAAGTTTATATGTATAATATATGCATAACATAGTAGAAAAACACTGATAATTTAGAGGTTTGTAATGTGATGTCGTAAATAAACACATTTTTTTGCTCTTTCATTGCAAACGCTGGCTGAACCCAACGAGATAGATCAAAATAATGTAGTACAGTATTGTTCACCTTAAAATGGTCTACAAAAAAGTTCGCGATGGTATATGTCTATCTCTTAGTGGTAACACACAATAACCGTTATTTTATCCTTTGCTTTTTACAAGAAATAATGCCTTATTTACGAAGCGATTTTAAGAAATACAGAATTAATCCTTATCCAATTAAGTACCTTAAATACATTGCGCATTTAATATAGATCAATATGGCCCTTCACAGCATGTAATTTAAATGAATAGTTTAGAAGATATTACACATTTAAAATGCAGGGACATAACGGCTGTGGCGGTACCGGCCGCGGAGCCGGCGGCGTGTGCTTATAACTGGGGAAGGACTGGATAGGACAAAGCGCAAAGACCTTCTGTAGTACATTTAGTATCAGCATTGCACCCGTGCGAAGCCGGGGCGGGTCGCTAGTAAAATGATAAAATAAAATAAAAAGTTCGGTTACCTCCCCTACACTTAACTACTACTATATGTATACACTATTGAATTGTATTGTATACACTATTGTCTATCTTTTTCATGCGTAACAGATACGTTAAACTTACACCCTCTTTTTACGTCGGGGGTTAAAAGGGATTAGTCCGGTCAATTTAGACATTCGAGGCTACATAAATTCCCACCAAGCTATAAATTGGTGAAATCGTTCAAAATAAAATTTGAAAGTTCCCCATCTTTCCCCTGTATGGAAAAAAAAATATACAAGTTTAAAGGTTAAAAAAAAATTAGTTTTTCGCGATTTTCAGAAAAACGGTAAGTTTTATCATAAATAAACTTTAGACAAAATTGTAGATCATAAAAATATCTATAAAAAATGTATCAATACTTTTTTCCTACGAGCCAAAAGTTGTAATCGTCATAATATGCATGAGTACGCCACGTATATACATCTCTATAGTTGTAATATATGTTAAAATATTTTTCTATCGGTCATTGTAACTTACACTTATAATATAAAATATACATAAGTTATAACTATAAGAATACCAGGTAAAATGAAACCCAGTCCCTTAATATATACGCCATTGTAACCTTGAGACAACATCTCTCCCCTGTTCAATTGTGTGCGTGGCTAGGGTCTTATCCCGGAGACGATCAAGTCCACTTGACAAGTCTCATGTGATTGACGGTTTCACTTGATGGGAGACTTGAGCCCAAAAGGTGCTGTCAAGTCCGGTCAGCCACAGCCTTCCGATCTGTGTTCAAGGAAGTCGTCGCAATTCGTTGGTCGCAGTAATAAAAATAATTTCGAATGCTGATATGGCATTCTATTTTTGTCAGAATACTCCTTACTTTTGACTTTCCATAGTACAGGAAAATCGCTGTAGAGAGATATTAATAATAGGACAAATTCACGCTTGGTACTAAAGTCGGCGCTTCTCGCCAAGGCCATGTCTAGGACCTGGGGGCCAACCGCCGAAGCTCAAGCCGATTACCATCGGATTTTTTGATTGCAAAAATCAAATTCCATCTTAGATTTATGGCACTTATGTTTAGCTTAGCTAATAGATACCCTAGAACTCCTAAAGATGTTTGTCAATAACAAAAACGTAAGACCACACGTTCAAGTGTGGCTTGGTTATCAGCTAGACCCTACAGACTGGGGTTGGAAGTTGGTCAACAATTCATTAGAACCAGTCCAAACTTTACTTCCACCTGCGCCGGAAAAACTGCTGAACACAATTTTTTGCAACTGCAAAAAGGGGTGCAGTGCTAAATGGGGTTGCAAAAAAGTCGGACTGTTATGTTCTCTGGCATGTACACATTGTCAAGGCCGGTCGTGCTCTACTAATATTGAATCACCAACAAAGGAGGATCCGTTTGATTCCAACGAGGCGACAAGCGATACATCGCTATTAACGCAGTTTACATGCACTCAGGATGAAGATGAAGAAGAACAAGAAGAAGAAGTACAAGACGAACAAGAACAAGAAGATCAAGAAGAAGAACAAGAAGAAGAATTCGAAAGTTACGACTCGTTTTCACTACTTTTTTTAACTTTTTTTTTTACTTTTTATTTTTTCAATCTCTGCTAATATCCATTATTTTGCAATAGTTTCAAATGAAACAGGATCACAACACAACTGGCCCGTGGAATAGGCCTACTGGGGAAACCACGTAAAAAAAAACGCGCTAAGTACACTACCTCATAGGTGACGTACTCATGCATATTATGACGATTACAACTTTTACAAATTTTTGAATCGTTATAACTCAGAAACTGTGGCTCGTAGGAAAAAAGTATTGATACATTTTTTATAGATAATTTTACGATCTAAAAACTAAACTTAAGTACAATTTTGTCTAAAGTATATTTATGATAAAACTTACCGTTTTTCTGAAAATCGTGAAAAATACATTTTTTTGACCTTTGAACTTGAATATTTTTTTTTCTATACAGGGGAAAGATGAGGAACTTTCAAATTTTATTTATAATTATATTTTGAACGATTTCACCAATTTTCAGCTTGGTGGGAGTTTATGTAACCTTACGCTTATATTTTGGTCTAATTTGACCGGACTAGATATGCATTTACGATGTTAAAATAGATTTGGGCTAGTTTACCACCGTATATTATGAAGAGTAAAGTGGCACGAAACAAAAACTTGCCTCGTGCCAGCTTACTACTAGCTATTATAAAAAGTAGTACGCTCGCACTAGTGCCAGAATCTGAGCATGCCAGTTGACATCTAAGTTATAATTTCCGCGTACAAAATTGATTTAGCAGCTAGGTAAGGATAATCTCTATAGAGGCAGGCAAGGAACCTATGGTTTCTATCCATTGGTGAGTTATGCCCTTAAGTCGCCACGCTGGGCAGGCGGGTTGGCGACTGTCGCCAGAGCCTCGTCCGCTTATCAGCAGGGTGCACCACGTGCAGGTGAGGTTGGCTTTGGCTCCGAGATGGTAGTGAGCCACTACACACCACTTACACATGGCAGATAGGGGAGGAAGGTATTAGAGTGGAGGCCGCGCGTAGGACGACGAAGCGTTTGACGCCCTCCTTCTAGATGGTCCGATGACCTTAAGAAAGCGGCTGGAAGCGGCTGGATGCGGAAGGCGGAGGATCGTATTTGGTGGAAAGCATTGGGGAAGGCTTATATCCAGCAGTGGATAGATACAGGCTGATGATGATGATGATGATGAAGGAACCTATGTCCTCAACCCACGGACGGATAAATCGCCTTCATTTCTGGGCCCTACCGCCGGAGCTGAAGCCGATTACCATTAGATTTTTTTACAAAAATCATACTTTAACAACTTAGATTGGCGGTAATTGTGTTTAGCTTAGCTTAAAGAAACCATAAAGCTCTACCGACTAAGCTAAAGAAGTTTGTCACTAACTTAAACCTAAGATCTATTTTCGCATTCAAAATATCCACTGGTAATCGATCCACCAAACAACGATGGCAAATTTGTAGACTTTAGGAATGTCCCAAGTTGTAACAAACAGTAGTTATTTTACGTCTTATCTGTAATTGACACCAAATTAATATTGATTTGAGACTTCATGTTAATTCTTCCATACAAAGTAATGCATACAATTTAACAAGGAACCTATTTTGCGAATCCTTGCTATTGTATACATTCCCCTTTATGTATTATTACTTATTTACAGAAACCTAGGATAAGGAGGTATTTTTACTTTTTTTCAAACACTTACTCCAATAAACTTAAGCTATAAACAATACATACAATTCAACTACACAACTAAAGTACCTAAAATTAACTAATCTATATATATAAAAGAAAGTCGTGTTTGTTACAACACTTATAACTCGAGAACGGCTGGACCGATTGCCATGGTTTTTGATTTGTTGGATTTGTTTCCGTCCCGAATAGCAGAATAACTCTTAAAAACATTGGAAAATTCTCGAAAAAATAAAATAAAAGAAAAAACATTTTCCCATACAAAATGTTCGTGGTTGTCGTAGCTGTCAAATGTGACGTTGTCGTACGTGCATACGCCAAATGTATGCGTGCGTTCAGATATGTATATTAAGCTCATTATAGAACAAATATCATAGATTAAAAACAAATGTTAACTCTATTGGTCTCATTTTTACGTCTTGAAAGTTGGCTGTGATTTGTTTGGAAAACAGTTTTGTGGATTTAAATATTTATTGCAAAGAGAATGTAACCACTACGTTTTAAGAGGAGTGTTGGCGACTGGCTGGATAGAATCTTTTTATAAATAATATTATTTGTATTTGACATATTTTTTAAATTGTTTTACTTAGTTACGGTTTCCATGTATTTATTGTGTCTGCTTCATTTGTGCTAGCAAGTAATATTAACGTATTAAACTCGGTTCTCTTACTGTACATATATCTACGTGTTTCCATTCCTTAATCATACAGTCCTCTACTCCTTAATATTTGGTCCATTCTTGCCGTAAGTAACAAAAAACCATTTCCTTCTCGAAAAATTTTCAAAATTTTTCACGTCATACATTTTCATTTCATTTCACGAATTCATATTTTCGTCCATAATGGAGACACGTAGTAAGAGCAAATCGGTTGCTAACCTGGCGACAGCTATGCAAGTCGAGCAGATACAGCGCGATCTATACGTAAGATCACCGCGTGGTGTCCGGTCGGCTGCAGCAGCAGTAACGGATGGTGTTTTAGCATTGCCTGCTAGTTCTGTCACACAGCCTGTGGACGCCACCCTCTCCTCCGGGGCACATACTCGCTCCGGCAAACGTCCAAGTGGCAGTACTAGTCAACATCACCATCGCAATGTCCAAACACCATCTCGGAGTGAACGTAGTATTTGCAGTATGCAGTCCGCAAGCGAGCATTCACATGCTTCAAATTCTTCCGCTACTATTCGTGCCAAGAAGCTATCTATCGAGGCGGAGGCTCTGCGGCATCGATTGCAGCGGGAACGGGAACTCGCTCAACAGCAGGCGGAGCGTGAGCGCGAACTCGCTCACCGGGAACGGGAACTCGCTCAACAGCAGGCGGAGCGTGAGCGCGAACTCGCTCAACAGCAGGCGGAGCGTGAGCGCGAACTCGCTCACCAGCAGGCGGAGCGTGAGCGCGAACTGGCTCATTTGGAGTCTGAGGCAGAGCAAAGGGATCTGGAAGCCAAGCTTGCTGCATTGGAAACATCAGATAAGTCATCTCGGTCTAGTTCTTACCATTCCAAGCGGCAACGCGTCACGACCTGGGTTTCCGAACAAAATGTGGCCATGGCGACACATGCAAAAAACATACCTGGCGAGACACCGGCTATCTTGAACAACACACAAGAAGTATGTTCAAAGCAGTCTGTCCCCGCCAACGCGGTACCATTTTACAATGCACGAAATGTCAACCATGGAAACCAGTCGAAACCCGCAAACGTAAATGTCGGCTTAAACAAACATGAGCGACAACAGGCTAACCTTCCCTCTTTAGACCCAATAACTCAGTTGGCCCAAGCCATTAATACCCTATCTGACCGCCCAAAGAAACAAGAGCTTTTATCTTTTTCAGGAGACATAAATCAATGGATGGCATTTAAAACTAGCTACGACAAAACTAAAATTTATTTTTCCGCAGCAGAGAACTTATCACGCCTTAACAATGCTGTTCGTGGTTTGGCGTACGAGTCTGTGGCTTCGCTATTCTGGACTTCCTGCGATCCCCAAGACGTGATGAACGCCTTGGAACAAACCTACGCCCGACCAGAAGTACTTGTAACGCGCGAGGTTGCTACTCTGCGCGCCATAACAAAGTTAAGTTCTCCTGAAGATTTAAACTTCCTGGCCAATAAATTACGGAATTTTGTAAGTACATTAAAATTATTAAATCAAAGTGAATTCCTTTACTCACCAGAGCTCTTTCGCACTATTTTAATTAAGTTAAGCGAACACACTAGAGCTCGTTTTACCGACTTTGCAGCTACTTACATACCTGTGCAACAGAATGTTGCAAAATTAGAGGTGTTATCGCGGTTTCTACTGATCGAAGCCGACAAGCAACTAAGGTATAACTTCATATCCGATTGTACGTCTAAACCGCAACACCCGACACACTTCTTAAAATCGTTTAGTAAGAAAGAAATTAATGTACATGCTACTACCTCAAGTGACAAAACGCCTCAGTGTTCATATTGTAAGCAAGGGCCTCACAATATTAAAATGTGTAAAGCATTTTTGTCTCTTGCAATAGACGATAGATGGCGCTGGGTTCGAGATAGTAAAATATGCTACCGCTGTCTTAAATCAAATCCACATACTTGGAACAATTGTCGAGCTAAGCATTGCGGTGTTAAAGGGTGTACTAGACGACATAATTCACTACTTCACGGCACGGCAACTGCTGATACAGGAGTAACTCCGACGCCTATTACACAATGTAATACGAATATAACCCAAATACCTTCAAATGTGTCAACTATTACTAGTGACGAAAGCGGTGGTGCGAACAACATTGAACCAACCGTTAAAGTTACGAACACTTCTGATATTTTAATTAATGTAACAGGGTCGCAGTCGTATTCACGTCCACTTGGTCTACTGAAAACAGTGCCGATCGTGCTGGAGGGCCCTAATGGCAATTTTGAAACGACGGCGTTGCTTGACGAGGGCAGTACGGCGACGCTGATCGACGGCGAGGTAGCAGCGCGTATTGGAGCTACCACCACTTCTCAAGAACGGCTTCGTATTGAAGGCGTAGGTGGTATGACAAAAGACGTTGACGTAAGTTACGTAAAATTTTTCATTCGTGGGCGTAATTTACCCGACCGATATTTGGTAGAGCATGCGCGTGCTATTCAACCTCTGGGTCTACGTGTTCAAAATCCACATATAGTCAATTTTATGGATTTTACACACTTGTCTGATCTAGCTGACGAACTTTCATATACTAACGTAACTCCTACTGTCCTTATCGGCGCCCCCGATTGGCATTTATCGTTGAGCCGCGAAGTACGTTGTGGCAATAGGAATGAACCTGTCGCCTCGAAAACTTTATTAGGTTGGGTGCTTCACGGCGCTCTATCAGTTTCGTCCAAACCGCTCGAATTTATAAATAACGTATGTGAAAATCTAGATGCTCTAATAAAAAGTCAATACGAAATTGATTCATTAGGTATTACAAAGAGCACACCCCGACCCAACGAAGATGATAAGCGGGCTGTAGACATTGTTGATACCTCAGCACGTGAACTCGATGACGGTCGGTTCGAGGTTTGTCTACCTTGGAAAAGAGATTTGCCTATCATACCGGACAGTTACCCACAAACATTGTCACGTTTCAAATCCCTTGAGCGACAAATGTCAAAAGACCCATTATTTGCTACAGCGTACCAAAATTTTATTAATGATATTGTCAAGAAAGGTTACGCAGAAGAGTGTAATCCACAGACTTATTATAAACGGATGCCACCAAATGTCTCTTGCGTTAACCCAGACGGCACTATTCGATGGTACCTACCCACATTTGGCGTCTTCCACCCTCAAAAAAGGAAACTAAGAGTTGAACATGATGCAGCCGCAGCTACCAAAGGCATTAGCCTTAATAGCTTGCTTTTGCAAGGTCCTGACCTATTGTGTTCTCTTTTAAGTATCCTCTTTCGTTTCAGAGAAGGTGTCGTAGCTCTTAATGCAGACATCAGGGAAATGTTTCCTCAAGTGAAAGTAGCACCGAGAGACAGAGATGCTCAACGTTTTCTCTGGCGCAACAAAGACGGCGACATTATGGAGTATCGTATGACCTGTTTAATTTTTGGTGCGATATGCAGTCCATTTATCGCGATGCATGTAAAAAACAAGAACGCTAAAGAGTTTGAGGTGAGGTGTCCTACCGCATGTAAAGCGATTCTTGAGGATCACTATATGGACGACTATCTGGGCAGCCACCCTAACGTTGCTGATGCCGCACAGCTAGCCGCCGATATAGTAACAGTTCACAAATCATGCGGTTTTGAAATGCGAGCTTGGATTTCAAACTTCCCTGAGGCACTTACCCTTGTCCCTAAAGAACTCAGAAGCTATGCGAGTTCAGACGTTTGTCTACCACATAATAGTGAGGTTGGAGTACTAGGAATCAAATGGAATCCATCGGAAGACTCCTTGCGATTCCGCCCAGGACCTGATGTATCCTCCAGCATGATAACTAAACGAAGTTTATTATCAAGTGTGATGAAAGTGTATGACCCACTAGGTCTACTAATGCCCGTAATTATTTGGGGAAGAATTTTAATTCAGAAATTATGGCGGGCGGGTATTGACTGGGATACACCAATAACAAATAACTATCTTATTGAATGTAATGAATGGTTTACTCAATTACAGAATGCCGCCAATATTAAAATTCCGCGTTGCTACTTAAGCAAGTCCGATCCCGCGGATATTCAACTACATTTAATAGCTGACGGCGGTGAGCAAGCGTATGCCTGTGTAGCATATTGGCGTTTTAGTTACGATAATGGCTTTGTATCCACATCTCTTATAGGAAGTAAAGCACGAGTTGCTCCACTGAAGCCTCTATCTATTCCCCGCTTGGAGCTACAAGCGGCACTTATTGCTTCGCGGTTCGCACAAACTATTTTACTTGCTCATCGTCTTAAGCCCTCCGCAACCACTTTTTGGACGGACTCAACCACCGTACTAAAGTGGATACGGAGTGATGCGCGGAAATTTAAACCTTTTGTAGCTCATAGGTTGGGAGAGATATTGGAAACCACTAACCCGTCCAATTGGAGGTGGCTCCCTACCTCTCTCAACGTTGCTGATGATGCAACAAAACCAAAAAAACTGCATTTGACTCCGTCTCATAGATGGTTTTGTGGACCACAGTTTCTGTTAGAGCCACTATGTAGTTGGCCGACCGAGCAAATAATTGACATGAATGAGACCTCACCAGATTCCGAAATAAAGACGGAACTTGTGGGGCTGCTCATTCACGTCCCATTTCCAGATCTTCCGGTACCAAATCCGACGCGATTTAGTTCATGGTTGCGTTTGCTACGCACAACCGCCCAGATTCTCCGGGGTGCGCGAATCTTTCGATTAAAACTATCTCGACCTATAATACAAAATTCTAAATTGTATACAGATGGCGCCACATCCTCCTCGCAGCTTCGTGCGTCAGACATGATACAAGCCGAAACGATGCTTCTACAACAAGCTCAGATGGACAGCTTTCCTGAAGAACTGAAAGCCCTTCGAGCTACGCAGCCCGTGCCCAATAAAAGTCGTATAGCAGCACTTGCACCAGTACTCGACAACAACAATTTGCTTCGCCTAGATACACGAATTAAATCTGCTCCAGGAGTCACTGAAAACGCCAAATCATCTATAATTTTGGATGGACACCACCATATAACACGTTTGTTGATCCTTCATCACCATGTTCAAGCAGCCCACTGTTTCAACGAGCTTGTCCTAAACGAATTGCGACAAAAATATTGGATAATAAAAGCAAGAAGCGCAATCCGCAGCGTAGCGAGGGCTTGCACTAGGTGCCGAAGATGGAAAGGCCAAACAATTACGCCACAGACCGGCGATTTACCTCTAGAAAGATTAGACCACCACAAAAGACCGTTTACTCACGTAGGCCTAGATTACTTTGGCCCAATACTAATCTCCGTGCTTAGACGCCACGAGAAACGCTACGTTGCTCTTTATACGTGTTTGGTCACGAGAGCCCTTCATCTAGAAATAGTCACATCTCTGTCATCTGACGCCGCTATAATGTCTTTAAGACGTTTCATTGCACGCCGAGGTTCTCCATCTACCATATTCTCAGACAATGGCACTAATTTCGTCGGCGCATCGCGTGAACTTCGATCTTTACATGACGAGTCAGTCGAAGAATTCGCAACGAATCACAAAATTGAATGGCGCTTCATTCCACCTGCATCCCCTTTCATGGGAGGAGCCTGGGAGAGACTTGTGCGATGTGTGAAAAAAGCCTTAAGATCATGTCTTCATGAAAAATTAAAGGAAGATGTACTAATGACGTTTTTGATAGAGGCCGAAGCAATAGTCAATTCACGACCACTCACGTACATACCATCTTCAGCAGATGTACCTGAAGCATTGACGCCATTTCACTTCATTCTAGGGACTTCATCAGTAGCACCGTGGACATGCTCGCTAACAGATGCAGATTTAACACGTAGATGTAACTGGAGGAGAGTATTACGCCTCGCCGATCATTTTTGGGCACGATGGCTACACGAATACCTACCAACGCTCCGACCAAGAGGCTATTCACGAAACGTGTCGACATTGAGCGAGGGTGATGTGGTGCTTATCGCTGACCCTACTCTGCCTCGCGGTTTATGGCCGTTAGGGAGAGTAGTTAAGACCTACAGAGGTCCTGACGGAGCGGTCCGCGTAGTGGACGTCCGCACTAGAAGCGGCACGCTGCGCCGACCGCTCCGGAAGCTTATTTTAATTGAGGCTGATGCTGAGCCCCCGCCAGTCGCCACCAACAGCTAGTGTGACACACAGGGGTCCAGGATGTTGGCGACTGGCTGGATAGAATCTTTTTATAAATAATATTATTTGTATTTGACATATTTTTTAAATTGTTTTACTTAGTTACGGTTTCCATGTATTTATTGTGTCTGCTCCATTTGTGCTAGCAAGTAATATTAACGTATTAAACTCGGTTCTCTTACTGTACATATATCTACGTGTTTCCATTCCTTAATCATACAGTCCTCTACTCCTTAATAAGGAGGATGTGCCATACAAATAGCGTAATTCTAATATGTATGAAATGGAAGCGAAAACAATCAGAATTTGTACCAAATTCGCTTCCGATTCATAGAGTCGTTTTTTTACTTTGAGTTGCGCCAGGCTGATTTATTGGTTCTAAAATATTTATGCGTGCGTTCAGAAATTTAAATCAAGCTCCATAAATCTATATAATATATAAAATAATGTCGTGTCTTGGTCGGGAAAGTATTAAAAACATTGAAAAATTGGCGAAAGAATTAAATAAAAGAAAAAACGTTTTCCCATACAAATAGTGCCAGTTAAAAAGGATTGGAATATTTATTGATTGTTATGTAAATGTCAAATCGATTGGTCTCACTTTTACGTCGCGAATGTTGTCTGTGATTTGTTTTGTGGATTGAAATATTTATTGTTGTGAATTGGTACTTTTTTTGTGACTTTGTAAAGTACTGAACTTATTATTTACCCACTGCTGGGATACGGGTCTTCCCTCAACCGAAGATGTTTAGAGCATACTCCAACACGCTGCTCAACTACGGGTTGGGCCACTAACTTGGCTTAAGGACTGCCATCTAATGATAAACACCAGGACCGACGGCTTAACGTGCCTTCCGAAGCACGGACGAGCTCGAGATAACATAAACTCATCCATGAACAGGCTACGGTTGACGTTGCTTAACTTGCATGTACAATTAGACTGACACGTGCCTCACGCCATCGTGCTTCTCTATTATTTTCTATTATTCATTATATTAATTTCAAGAAATCATAAATTTTGTTCATATACGAGTATATATGTACATCACGACATTCATTGACTGTTAGGCGGTACGAAGTTCGCCGGGACATTTTTTGATTAAACAATAAGGAAATATTTATTTTTATGAAGTCTTCAGTTTTTATAGATACGGGTCTTCCCTCAACCAACTCAAGGGTTTAGAGCATACTCCTACATGCTGCTCAACTGCGGGTTGGCGGAGGCCAGTGTTTTCGAGCCGCCTAAAGGCCACTAACTTGGGTTAACGACTGTTGACGGTTTAACGTGCCTTCCGAAGCACCGGCACGGAGGAGCGCAAGATAATCTAATGATAACAACCGGGACCGACGGCTTAACGTGTCTTTCGAAGCACGGAGGAGCTCGAGGTAATATAAACCCATCCGTGTACAGGCTACGGTCGACGTTGCTTAACTTGCGTGTTCAATTCGATTGACACGCGCAATTATGCCATCGAGCTTCTCTATTATTTTCATGGTTTTAATTCCATAAAATCATAAATTTAGTTCAGCCAATATGTACCACGACATTCATTGATTGTTAGGCGGTACGAAGTTCGCCGGGACAGCTAGTACTAAAATAAAACTAACCTAAAACTAAAAAAATTAGCCCATGTAGTTTAGCCAACCAGCGAGATGGTTCCCAAAATGCTAGCAGCATTACCTCGCTGGATGGCTAAACTGATCCTTTGGGCGAGGAATGTGCCAGATCTTGGGTCACCAGTTACGTCGACCAATCTTTTTCCTAATTCTTTTACAAACCTTTTTGTGCTGTGACCCCATGGACTAAGGGTGTCGATCCCAAATGGAACAAATGAGATTTCGGGGCCGATAACACTGTATTTGTTGATGTTAAGATTTTTACTATTTTTGTATTATGTATGTAAATCACGCTGAGGGGCTCAATTTATTATTATCTTGTGACCAATAGTGTATGCAGTGATCCATTTGATACCTGTCAGCAATGTTAGCATAGACAAACAACGCTTTGAATAATATTCTCTATAAGTTTTGCCCCCGACTTGGTCTATTTTGCGTTTAAATTTGGCAAGTTTCATGGAAAATTCAAAGGAGATTGTGCTTTGAAGTTGGTAAAAATTTCGCTCTGGTGTGGCTGATCTCTTAAGATATTTTTACATGCATATTTTTTATAGTACGTCGGTTGGTAGCTAGACACGCATACACAGCTCACCTGATGTGAAGTGTTTACCGCACCCATATTAACACTCGCAATATAAAATAACGCTTGCGCGCCGCCACACCCGTTGCCAACGCAGCGACTTTCCTACCTTTTTGGTGGTCACCAAAAAGGAAGGAAAGACGCTGCGTTGGCACTCACTCGCAGGAACACACCAACTTTCAAGAGGCTACTACTTGGCTTTACTATTTGGCTGCGTTATTCAGTGAGGTGCATGTACTTCACCAGCCGGGCACCTTACAAATACGCTATACCCTACCTCTCTTTTCGCCAGAGCTTCGTTCGTCTGTCAGCAGAGTGCGTGCAGGGAAGTAGGCTTTGGTTCAAAGATGTTGATGAACTACTTACACCCCAAATGAACCTCTTACACCCCAAAGCCTTACCGTACCGTAACTTACAAAACGTTGCGCTCTATGGTTGAGAACCGATTCAAAGTCAGGCTATAGATGAATAGAGAGCATAGACATGGTGAAGTTGTAATATTGGATTTGTTACCACAATCCGTTGCCACAATACCACAATCAGTCGCCAGCATATGGAGTGCCTGAAAGTTTTTGCAACGCTTATTCAATAGAGGTATTAGGACCACGGATAAGGGCCACTGTCGAATTCTTCCTTACAGTTTGTAACGAAAATAACCGCGCACTACATGGGCCGTGCTCCACGCGTCCATGGGATGAAGTAACTGCTTTCCGTCAAGCTATGAGGCTTGTTTCGTTAGCTAGTTTGCCACCTTAGCGGTGTAAAAACAAAGACAAACGTATAAAATCACTAGCACACCGTATCTATACAAACTAACACACAAACTAACGGATAGACAGTGTTTTTTTAATTAATATGTATAAGGCACTGCGTCATAACGCCAAGAGCATAACGGCCTTGTTTACGTTAATATTATCTCAAATTTTCTAATAGTATTAGATAAATTATCTAAAGTCAATATTTTGAGATAACATGATATAAAAACTAAAATATCAAAACCTAACCTATTATACAAAATACATATACGTCGAAATTATTGTCGGATACACACATTAAACAAGAAATTACATTTTAACCGAAAAAAAAACTGACTAAGAAAAGTCTAAAAAAATTTTGTTATTATCGCCCCCAAGTTTGGCCTCCCAGCTTTGTTTGAAGCCTTGAACCCATTATAAGATCCCCAATGTTTATCCTCAAATGATCGAAGCCTGAAATAATACCCTATACTATATAATACCCTATTCCACTCTCACAACTGAGTTGAATCTAATGTAATGACACCTCACAGAAAATTCGTTTGTATTTCTTATATTTCGAGAATTAAGTCAAACGTACTTTGTGTACCTATACGTTATATAATTTTTTTATGTATTGTCACCACAGAAATTTGCCTGATTATTTAGAATTCTGTGATTGTGACATTTATTTCGACTATAATGTACATTTGTTATATACCCCGATAACCAATCATACAGACACGGGAGTTTCTACACGGGTTTCATTCGAATTTTCCCTGAAAATACATATAAATATATTTTTGTTCGCATTTATTTTATCTTGCGTTTGAAAATACTCGCCGCGTCGTCAGAACTGAAATCTTCATTATCTTGTGTGAGTCATATTATGTAACCGACGCCCATAATGACGCATAGCAATAACGATAATCGATAAGCATCAAAGGAAAATCACCGGTGATGACGAAAAATACGTTTTGCTCTATTGAGGTAAGTACTAGATAATTCGTATTCTTGCAACACTGAATAAAATAGCACACGTAAGAAGCAACGATGGACTGGTTCTCCACCATGCTGCTCAGCTGCGGGCTGGCGGAGGTCGATGTTTTCAGTTCGCCCAAAGGCCAAGGACTTGGCTTATCAACAGCCTGGCTGGACAGACGGCTTAACATAGCCTCCGAAGCACGTAGCCGCAGTATATCCATGTTATTTGTACTTTCGTACGGTATATTTCCTGCTGAGCTCACAAGTCGACCGAGAGCGAGTAGAAGAGGTGATTCTATAATAATAAATACACACGGCTCGTGAACAAATTACACACTGCCAACTAGTTCCAAACTAAGCAAATGCTTGTACTATTGGTACTAGGTAACTGATATTACTTATACTAAAATACATTTTTTTTGTAAGTAAATACTAATGCACACAAATGTTTGTCTCGAGCGGGGATCGAACCCGCGACCTCGGAGTGGCTATTGTTAGACCACCGAGCTGGTCAAACTGGCCTAACTTTTAGGTCCTCTATGACTTGAAGATAAGCGATTTTAATCTTCTTTAGAATTATAAAAAAATTAACGATTTTAGGATACGCGAAGCCAATTTTTGTCGACTTACCTAGCTATATATAAGCTTCGTTTCTCACAAGAGATGAGGTGCTATACTTATACTTTGTATACGCAACCGCGCTTTGTACAATGTCATTTGTTTTTGTAATATTCATAAGAATACGACGTTGCATTTGTATTTTGTATCAGAATACGCCGTAAAATTCTGAGAAATACTTGGCAGAGACTTCATCGCACATGCAATTGAAACGTACGTGGGACAATCTCTACAGACAGGTGTTCCCACGGTGTTCCCGTGAACCACCCAATGCTTTAACGAACATTTTATAATATGTATTGAGAAATGAGATGCGATGTCAGCACGCACTAGCTGCTCCGCGTATTACGGAACATTCTGATGTCGCACCGTTGCTGACAAATTATAAACGGGCCTTTGTTTCTCATTTTTTTTTTTTTTTTTTATACTACGACTGGTGACAGACAAGCATACGGCCCGCCTGATGTGAAGCGGTTGCCGTAGCCATATTAACGCTCGCAACATAAAATATCGCTCGCGCGCCGCCACCCCCGATGCCAGCGCAGCATCTCCTTCCTTTCTGGTGACCTCACTCACTCGCAGGAACACAACAACCCTCAAGGGAATTGTTATTTGGCTGCGGTATTCTGTAAGGTGGAGGTACATTCCCCAGTCGGGCAGCTTACAATTACGCTCCCTACCTCTCTTTTCGCCAGAGCTTCATTTGTCAGTCGGCAGGGTGCACCGCGTGCAGGTGAAGTTAATTTTCATTATATGGGTTCCTAAGCATTATTAAATTATGCCATAATTTTACCCCCTCTTCTTTTCAAGGATAGAGTTTCATTCAAGTCAAAGTTTAAGACCATTATGAATTGCTATTATTATTGTTGTGGCTGCATTGTGGTATTGTCTCGGTACTCTTTGCTTATTATTGGTAAGAACCATGGAAGTAATAAGTACTACGTAGTACTTATTACTTCCATGGTAAGAACTATGTAAACTTTGCTAGTGTCAGGGCTGTATGTACCAAAATAAATACCTAAATAAATACACTCTAGTTCTGTACGATATTTACTCTAAGTAGTGGTAACATTACTGCGGAAAAGAATGAAGTTGCTGTTTATTGTCGCTTTATTGATAGCCGCTGTCAACTCTGACTAAATAACAAACACAGGTTTCAGAGGTAGACCCATGAGTAAAGCATGTCACCAAGTGGGCTTAGGTGGCGGCCGCGTGGCGGTCTGTCCTATAGTATGGAATCGCAAGCCGCGTGGATTAGAATATTTTTTTATACTACGTCGGGTGGCCAAATGAACTCTCGCAACATAAAGTATCGCTCGCGCGCCGCCACCCCCGCTGCCAACGCAGCATCTCCTTCCTTCTTAGTGACCTCACTCACTCGCAGGAACACAACCCTCAAGGGAATTGTTATTTGGCTGCGGTATTCTGTGAGGTACACGAGGTACATTCCCTGCCTCTCTTTTCGCCAGAGCTTCGTTTGACAGTCAGCAGGGTGCACCGCGTGCAGGTGAAGTTGGCTTTGGTTCAAAATGTTAATGAACCACTTACACCCCTATAATATATATAGAATAGTTTCATTAAGTTCCATACTATACGACAGGCCGCCACCACCGCAGCCACCGCAGGCCACAAACGCGGCCTATGATATGCTCAATACCTCAGCAATATTACAAATTAGACAAATTTTCAAATCACACAGTGAGTTAGTACTCATGTGCTAGATAACATTAATTAGTGCGCGTTACATAGGTACTACCTACATAAATATCTGAGTCATGTATGATACTTTATTTGGACGATGACTTGTTTATTAACACTGAAATCACCAGTCAAATTATGTAAACATGCTAGGAAAAACAAGGCATATACATTTAACTACCTTATTTTTAAACAATATCCTGTGGTACATACATAGGAGAGCCTTTTATAGATACAGAAGATTGTAAAAAATATTTGTTGATTGGCGCCACTATATTCAACTGCCTGATCGAACATGAGTAACTTCTCTTCACCGTAGCAAAATAAACCCCACAGACACGGCCGTTAAGATCATTGCATATCTTATGAAAAAATAATAACGGGAATTTACGCGATCATGCGTTACATACCTTTATTGCCTGACGTTTCGACCAGTCCTGTCAGCCTGTGACCACGGCCAGTGCAAGTTGCAACCTAAGGCCCTGCCGCCGAAGCTGTAGCCGATTACCATCGGGTTTTTTGATTCCAAAAATTGATCTTAGATTAAAGTTATTAACAAACATTTTCAGCTTAGTCAGTAGAGCTCTAGAGTTTCTTCCAGCTAGCCTAAACTTAATTACCAACAATCTAAACAGTAGTGTCATTTTCGCATTCCAAATCCGATGGTAATCGGCTTGAGCTTCGGCGGTAGGGCCTTAGGTTGCAACTTGCACTGGCCGTGGTCACAGGCTGACAGGATGATACAGGCTTGAGTCAGCCTGTGACCACGGCCGGTGCAACCATGCATGATCGCGTTAATTAACGCTGTTATTGTAACATTGAAAATGTTTTTTCGTTCGCTCCAGTAGGCCCCCATTTTAGCTGAAAGTGCGACTCGCCCGTGATACCCTGAGGTTTAAGGCCACGAGGACGTATGAGGGCTCAAAAGACGCGGAATTTGAGGGGCTTTAATAAGATGTAAAAACATTTTGGAGAAGTTGGTTTTGAAAAAAATTTTTTTTGGTAGATTCATTTTCAATGCCCTTCAAGTCGTGTAGAGAACGAGATCTGTAAATGAATGATTTTTTAAAAAACGTCGTTAAAAGGTTAAAAGTCATTGCATATCTTGATGTTTGGGACATGGCTCACGCCCGCAATGTTTTAAAAACGTCAATTTGTTTGCAATAATCAGTTTTCTTCCCTTGTGTGTACTTAGGGTCGCCGCACACGGGCCACACGCTACAGCCACAAACGCCGCCACGAGAAGCTAGAAGCAGCCATAAAGGTAGCTGAAGCGCGCGACAGCCACTTGTGGCCGGTGGCCGACACTTGTGGTCGGTGGCTGCTACTTTTTTTTAACCCAATGCAAGCAGTATCATTATGGACTCGGACGAAGAAGGTTTAATTGCGCTGCTTCTGATACGAAAACGTCGTCGTAGAAGGCGAAACCGTAGTTATTGGTTACATCCAATTTTAACTAATGGACACAAATGTACGGAATCGCGCGAGTTGCGTGTGGCGGCGTTTTGTCTCGGTGTCTAGTGGCCACAAGAAGCAAGCAGCGACGATTTGTTGCGTGTGGCGGCCACCGGCGTCAACCATGTGCGGCGAGTCCATATAAAATGTATGAAAACTGCAGGAAATATGCCGGTGGCGGCGTTTTGTGGTTGTGGCCAGTGGCCCGAATGCGGGAGCCCTTAGGTTTGTAGTACTATTACTTACTAGCAAAGTACCCGTGCTTCGCTACGGGAACACTCCTGATTTGCGTTTATTTTTGTTTCGTAATGACCATTATCACAAACATACACCATTTAGGTTAAGACGTCCCGGTAAACAATATTTACGGTAAACTTACTCCTGAGCAAACTACATACAACTGATCATGAGAGAAGCAGTCCTGTCTCAAGTCAACCCCAGCGACCTTTAGAGACTGCCCCTGAGCTTTGTTAATGGTCATAGCGAAACACCTTTATCAGAAATTGAAGTGAAGTTTCTTAAATTGAACTGGGTTGTCTTATGGAATAATGGGAATGCGGGTTATCAAGAGAGATTCCTCAACAGCGCATCCTTGTTTGTCCTCACTCAACAACTCATCATTCCAGTTGTTTAATACGTGAACAATGGTGGCACGAACCTCCTGATGATACACCTCCGTTCCATGCAAGTGGTAGGAGATGGAGCGGAACAGGCCAGCTCCATCACCTTCCAAAACTATAATGGTATGGGGCATCATCACACCTTCCACAAATATAAATTTAGTGAATCTTGACCTCATGGTTTGAAAAATACCGAAATTCTTATATTAAGTAGGTATATCCCATAAAGTCGGTACTTAGAATAGGTTTTTCAATTAGTTTTCGACACCAGATGTAGCTTCATTTGAAGGACGCAGTTTTTTTTACGCCCTAGGACCTAGTGGATTACCTCCGGGGGTAACTACTGGAATGAGGTGAGCGATAAACCGTCATGGATAACCCCATGGTATGAAATAATCTGTCGTATATACCCTTTCCTTAATAACGAAACCATAGCGCGCTGTACAAATGCTAGGTAAAAAGAAGTTAATCAGTTACCCATAAACATCCGCTTTTTTATAAACAACTATTCCACCAAGTCTCAAAATCGTAGGTGAATCGGTTTCCAAGAGGGTTTTTTTTTCAATCCCCTATTTTAACCTCTTAGGAGTGAAATTTCGGAAAATCCCGTCTTAGTGCGCGCTTGCATTGTATAAGGAACACATATCCAAAGTTTCAGGTTTCTAGCTTCAGGGGTCTGGGCTATGCGTTGATTAGTGAGTCAGTCAGTCAAGTCAGTGAGGACAAAGCCTTTTACTATCTAGCTTTTGCCTGCGGCTTCGCTCGCGTGAAGTTCGCGCTTTTTAGATTATCCAAGTCAAGTCTAACACGCAACGCAACCACCCTCATGTAGCACCTATAATTGTACTAAATACGGATGCAAGAACTTTCCAGATAACTACTACTACACCAGTCCCGTCCTCGCCGCGCCGGTCGCCCGCGATATTATAAGCACTGATTGACGCCAAATACAAATTTAAAAACCTATTAGGATAACATTTCAGTCAACACACAAGTCTCATTCCATCAGCTTAAAAAAGTTAAATCAAAGTTTAAAAAAATTACATGACTGACTGACTCACTAATCAACGCACAGCCCAAGTCAGGTCACGTTAGCCACGTTGAATTTTAAAATCGTTGTGGTTTTCGTAATCAGCGACCCAATAAAATATACCCAATAAAAACAATAATATCCTTCATGATTTTCAGACTTTTTGACCCCATTTTACTCCTTGGTTTTGGGTTGAATTTCGAAAAATTCTGGAACACGTGTTCACTCATTTATCTATAGTCAAACTAATCTCGTTTCCCTACACAAATTTTGGACCTCCATTTCACCCTTTTAGGGGAAAAATTTGAAAAATCCTTTTAAGTTATTTCGTGTCCACTATGTTATATTTTCAAATCGATGCGATTTTCGTAATTGACGTGCCAGAAACCATAGAATCAATACCCATATTGATATTATGACATTTCAACCCCATTGCACCCCCATAGGGGGATGATGATGAGGAGGGGGATGGGGGGGAATTTTATGTCACGTCGGGTATGTTGGATTATAAAATAGTTGTTGTTTTCGTAATCAGCGACCCGATAAACCATAAAAACAATACCCATGACGATTTTCAGACTTTTTCACTCCATTTTACCCCTTTAGGGGTTGAATTTTGAAAAATCCTGAAACATGTGTTTAATCATTTATCTATAGAAGTACTCGTGTGAAGTTTCGGATAAAATAGTCCAACTAATTTTGTTTCCCCATACAAACTTTGGACCCCCGTTTCACCCCCTTAGGGGATGAATTTTGGAAAATCCTTTCTTAGTGCACCCCTAGACGTCATAAGGAACCTACTTGCCAAATTTGGAATCTCTAGACCCAGCGGTTTGGGCTGTGCGTTGATTAGTGAGTCAGTGAGGACAAAGCCTTTTATTATTATAGACTAGCAAAGTACCCGTGCTTTGCTACGGGAACACTCCTGATTTGCGTCTATTTTTGTTTCGATTCCAGATATTTATTTTTTTCCCCATAAAGGACTGTTTCGTATTGACCATTATTACAAACATACACCATTTAGGTTAAGACGTCCCGGTAAACAATATTTTTGGCATTCGCACCAGGAGCCAAAATTGCAAGGCTTCCCGGAGAACTTACTCTTGAGCAAGCTACATACAACTGATCATGAGAGAAGCAGTCCTGTATCAAGTCAACCCCAGCGACCTTTAGAGACTGCCCCTGAGCTTTGTTAATGGTCATAGCGAAACACCTTTATGGGAAATTGAAATCTCTTAAATTGAACGGGGTGGTCTGATGGAATAATGGGAATGCTGGGTATAAAGAGAGATTCCTCAACAGCGCATCCCTTACTGTCCTCACTCAACAACTCATCTTTCCAGTTGTCGAACACGTGAACAATGGTGGCACGAACCTCCTGATGATACACCTCCGTTCCATGCCAGTGGTAGGAGATGGAGCGGAACAGGCCAGCTCCATCACCTTCCACAGCTATAATGGTATAGGGCATCATCACACCTTCCACAAGTAATTTAGTCAATCTTGACGTCATTGTTTAAAAAATACCGAAATTCTTATATTAAGTAGGTATACCCCATAAAGTCGGTACTTAGAATAGGTTTTTCAATTAGTTTTCGGCACCAGATGTAGCTTTATTTGAAGGACGCAGTTTTTTTTACGCCCTACGCGCGCGACGGACAACCTCTGGGGGTGACTACAGGGATGAGGTAAGCGATAAAAATATAAAAACAATAATATCCTTGATGATTTTCAGACTTGGCATGTAAGTGGTTTATCAACATCTTTGAATCAAAGCCAACTTCACCTTCACGCGGTGCACCCTGCTGACTGACAGACGAAGCTCTGGCGAAAAGAGAGGTAGGGAGCGTAATTGTAAGCTACCCGGCTGGTGAATGTACCTCCACCTCACAGAATACCGCAGCCAAATAACAATTCCCTTGAGGGTTGTTGTGTTCCTGCGAGTGAGTGAGGTCAGCAGATAGGAAGGAGATGCTGCATTGGCAGCGGGGGTGGCGGCGCGCAAGCGATATTTTATGTTGGGAGCGTTAATATGGCTACGGTAACCGCTTCACATCAGGTGCCGTATGCTTGTCTGCCACCCGACGTAGTACAAAAAAAACTTTTTGACCCCATTTTACTCCTTTTTTTTACGATAAAATAGTCCAACTAATCTCGTTTTCCCATACAAACTTTGGACCTCCGTTTCACCCTCTTAGGGGTAAAATTTAAAAAATATAACATAGTGGACACGAAATAAGTAATTTCGTGTCCACTTTGTTATATTTTCAAATCGATGCCATTTTCGTAATTGACGTCCCAGAAAACCATAGAATCAACACCCATATTGATATTATGACATTTCAACCCCATCGCACCCCATTAGGGGTGATTTTATGTCACGTCGGCTATGTTGGATTATAAAATAGCTGTTCTTTTCGTAATCAGCGACCCGATAAACCATAAAAACAATACCCATGTCGATTTTCAGACTTTTTCACCCCATTTCACCCCTTGTGGGGTTGAATTTTGAAAAATCTTGAAACACGTGTTTACTCATTTATCTATAGAAGTACTCGTGTAAAGTTTCGGATAAAATAGTCCGACTAATCTGGTTTCCCCATACAAACTTTGGACCCTCGTTTCACCCCCTTAGGGGATGAATTTTGAAAAATCCTTTCTTAGTGCACCCCTAGACGTCATAAGGAACCTACTTGCCAAATTTGGAATCTCTAGACCCAGCGGTTTGGGCTGTGCGTTGATTAGTGAGTCAGTCAGTCAGTCAGTCAGTCAGTCAGTCAGTGAGGACAAAGCCTTTTATTATTATAGATAGATAGATACTGTGGTTTGTCAATTACTTATACTGTGGGTTTGTATAGTTTTTTCACTCACACATTTCACTCATTTCACAGTATCCTACCTACAGAGACATGTTCCTGCATACTTGAAAAATTTTTTTTGTTAAAACGTAGAAGTAGCTATATTTGTTCTAACGTAAGTAACTATAGTAATATTACCTTACTGTGATGGTACATAGAGTTGCAATGTTTTCCCAGGCGTCACAGCACGGGATCCTTCAATTGGTTATGTGGTCTGTGCTCGAAAAGGACTAAAGGTGGTTACATAAAGGACCCGATTACATATTTACAAGTAGCCTGTACGTTTGAATACAAAGCAAAATGTAGTTTATCCCATGCAATTATCACACCGAAAGCTAGTCCGTTTATGTAAGCACCCTGACGAGCTCGATGGCGTCGTTCGTTACGCGTGTCACTATTATCGAACACGTAAGTTAAGCAACGTCAACCGCAGCCTGTCTATGGATGTAATTACTTATCTCGAGCTCCTTCGTGCTTCGGTGTGCATGTTAAGTCCTCGGTGCCGGCTGTTGTCATTAGATGACAGTCGTAAGCGTAGTCAGTGGCCTTAGGGTAGCTTGAAAACACTGGCCCCTGCCAACTCGCAGTTGAGCAGCGTGGTGGAGTATGCTCTAAACTCTTTCAATTGAGGGGAGACCCGTTTCCCAGCAGTGGGATGATTATGGGTTGCTGCCGACCTGCCCACCAAGAGCTCGCCCTTTATGTAAGCACCCGCAAACATGTCTACAAAGTCAGCAATGAATTAGTGATCCTTGTTGTTTTTTTTTTACTACGTCGGGTGGCAGACATGCATACGGCTCGCCTGATGTCGAGCGGTTACCGTAGCCATATTAATGCTCGCAACATAAAATATCGCTCGCGCGTCGCCACCCCCGCTGCCAACACAGCATCTCCTTCCTTTCTGGTGACCTCATTCACTCGCCAGAACACAACAACCCTCAAGGGAATTGTTATTTGGCTGCGCTATTCTGTGAGGTGGAGGTACATTCCCCAGTCGGGTAGCTTACAATTACGCTCTCTACCTCTCTTTTCGCCAGAGCTTCGTTTGTCAGTCAGCAGGGTGTAGGTACCGCGTGCGTGAAGTTGGCTTAGGTTAGATGTTGATGAACCACAATATGTTCTAAGCGCCACTACGGCTTATTTATAGGTATTTCATATTGACTGACAACATTTTCATAACGTTATGACGATACGATGTCGTGATCAAAATACATCTATGTGCTAGTTTACCAGAGGCGTATGAAGTTGTCAGAAATCATTAACATCCGTGGACGTGTTAAGTGAACCAGACCATGTTCATTGTCTCGATACACAAAATTAAGTGCGGCATAAATGGATCGAAGTGTGAGGTACTTCATTTGCTGAGCATCGACTAAAGATTCTACTACGCATTACAATTTTATTGTTACTGCGCGAATAATGTCTTCGGGAAGATGTGGCCTTGTTTGAGTTTCTGATTATGCAAATAATTTAACGACCTTCTTAAGGGATACACACACAGGCCTTGAATGTTTTTTTTTTCTCCACAAATCTCCTAAGGAAGGTGTTAGGAGCCGCAACAAATGTGTAAGACAGGGGAGTTCCTGTTTTACATTACTCTTTGAAGTCACTTCACATTTAACGCTCGTAACATAAAATATAACGCAGCATCTCCTTCCCTTCTGGTGACCTCACTCACTCGCAGGAACACAACAACCCTCAAGGGATTTGTTATTTGGCTGCGGTATTCTGTGAGGTGTAGGTACATTTCCCAGTCGGGTAGGTAGCTTAAAATTACGCTCCCTACCTCTCTTCTCGCCATAGATAAGTTTGTCAGTCAGCAGGGTGTACCGCATGTAGGTGAAGTTGGCTTTGGTTCTGGTTTATACATATGTATGTGCTGACTGACAAACGTGTATATATATATATATATAGTTTTTAATATTTGAATATGTAGTGAGTTTAACACTATATACCCAGGAAGGTAGCACAGCAAATTGCTCATATATTCAAGGGCACTACATCGTTATTATTTATGTACATATTATGAAATATACTTGTTACCGCAGACTTCAGATTACCTTATAGAATAATTGTCTTTAGATATATAATAACGTTAGGTAATTTACCTAGTACAACAAATATTATAAATGCGATGCCATATTTATTTGTTTTTGACGATTAATAAACCGCTGAATAGTTTTTGTTAATTTTTTTACGAAAACAATAAGTCTAATAAAGTATTCCACATTAAAAAATCTTATATGTACATCAAAATTTTTATCATCTCGTTATCCTATAAAAGTATATAAGAAAAAAGCAACTCAACCAATAAAAAATTAAAAAAAACGATAACTCACTTGTGAATAATAGTAATGAAAAAGTCACAGTTTGATTACAGGTGTCATTATGTGCCTAATTGCGGTGAAATTAGAGCCACTTAATGCGCAAGTGTGTTGAAAAAGTACCTATATTACTGCAGATAAATGATCTTGAACTCCTAAACTTTGACCCTATAAATAAAGTTGTGAAGTATTACTAAAGTCGGATCTTATATAAATTGGCCACTTCGCTTCCTATTTCTGCTTGCAGGTGTAAAGATAAACCTAACCTAACCAAAATAAAGCCAATCATTATTATATTTGACGCGAAACATTTTATTTTGATCTATACCTACATTTTGTGGAAAACATTGGAATTTACTTAGGATACCGTTAATTATTTACAACTGGGTACCGTTAAATTTAACTGGCTGTAATAAAGGTCAACATATACTAAATCTTGTTTGCGTCTACATTTCAAAGTTTAAGCCATATGTTAATATATAAACCACAAAGTTAATACCATATAGGTATTAACTTTGTGGTTTAAGCATCACATTACTATATATGTATACATACATACTTTTTTAATTGAAATGTAGATTTTCTACTTTATACATTAGATTTTCGTGCTTCGGAGGGCACGTTAAGTCGTCGGTCCCGGCTGTTGTCATTAGATGACAGCCCAGTCAGAGTATGCTCTTAACCCCTTCGATTGAGGGGTGATCCGTATATCCCAGCAGTGAGATAAATAAGGGTTGTCGACGACGATATAAGATTGTAGGCAAACGATTTTTTTTTGTTGTACTTTGTTGGGTATATCGACAGTCCCTACGTATATAGCAACATGTCAAAAATGGCATTTTTTTATTGCACAATTAAATTTATAAAAATTTATCTGTAAAAAAACATTTCCTTTTTAAATTGATTGTGTATAATTAAAAAATATGAAATTAACTCATTTGTGCAATAATAATATTCTTTAATTACTATATCGTAGTTTAAGCAGAGATGTCTGAAATGAAAAAAAAAATTCGTCGATATATGGGTAGTATTTTGAAGTACATAACGTATTATAATATCTAGTTTGTATATGTTCTTCTAATAAAACTCTCGTGTCACGGTATTTGTAATTAACTCCTCCGAAATGGCTCGACCTATTTTCGTGAAATTTTGTGAGCATATCGGTTAGGTCTGCGAATCGGACAACATTTATTTTTCATTCCCCTAAATGTTAAGGATAGTCCACCCCAAATTTTATTTTTATTTTTTAGACAAAATTTTTTGTTTTTATTTTTTTATGATACCGCATAATGATAAAAATACGTAGTACAACCCCAAATTTTCACCCCTCTAAGACCAACCCCTAAATTTATATAGAAAACGTTTGCCGTGCCAGCTAGTATTTCTATAGATATGCAGTGGCATACGCTTATCGCTTTGATACGCTTAGTGAAGCGTCAAAAATAAACATCCAAAAAGTGAGCCAACTGTCTTACCTCACAATTAGTTCACACAAGCAAGCAGACGACGTCTGACGTTTGTATCATTGTGATAATTGAATGAAATAGGTAAAAATGCCGTAATCAAACTGTGACTTTATCCGTAATATTTTTCGCTGGCAGCATTGGACAAAAAAACTAAAATTTTGATTACTTTTTGATTGATGATTTTTTTGAAGTAACAATCTTACTAGAAATTCCGGGTCTTGTCCATAATGTACGGGAACGGTTATTTTTTATTGAAATTTAATACATAAATTCACGTAATAAGATTTATTATAGTAGGAAGTTAATAAACTGGGTATACATTATTATTAAACTCGAAGACTGATTTCTTGTGAATTTGTGGTTTTAATAATAGTTTGTAATAACTGGTGACCGAAGAGCTGGCAGCTGTCTAGCACTACGCGTCAGTATCGCGGTACAATGCCAAAAGGCCCCTTTTTAGATAATATCTAGTTTTATTTTTAAATTTGCGTAGTTTTAATTAGTCCAGTATATCAGTATTATTTTTAGAAAAAGTTTTTATTAAGTACAAATTTTCAATAAATGTTATATTTCTTGTGTCTTATATGTCTAAATACCTTAACACTCCGGATTTATTTTATGGTTTTGACAGATCAAATATTAAATAAAGCCTCTTGCAAACTAAAAGTCGCAATTTTTCATATGACACGATAACCGATATATTATATCGCATAAATGTCAAATATCGGATTTTATAATTATATTTTTAGTTTTTGTGAACCCTGGTTTGATTACGGTTAGAAAACACTAATATTACTTAATAATATTGAATACCTACTAGTATAAGGCTGCACAGAAGCGTTCCTTTAGAAATATTGTTCATAAATTCTTCACCGTGCTACATATACAAGTAAAAGTAAATATAAAGCAGAGGCTGTAAAATAACAAAATGTTTGCCGCAAAATTCGGGAGTCTGGATTCAAGTACTTTATTTACTGTTAATCACTTGTAGACTACTCAAAGCTTGTAGATTGTAATATTTGTAAGACGGTCTCGCGCAGTGCTACGATTGCTACGTCTTGTGACTACGCAATGCTGCAGATTATGGCCGCCAAGCTCAACAACGCTGTACACCTCAACCACTCCATAAAAATGTCGCGTTGATAACTACAACGTAAACTTTTACATGTGCAAAGCGTGAATTAATGTGTGTACGTGCGACACCATACAAACTGTTCCAAATTAGTTTCAGAGGGTAGACGCGGTCGATATGAAAGACCGGCAGGGATTGTCCATATTGTGCATAGTAAGTATTTGTTTGTTTGTTTGTAATATCTTTATTGTACAGAAAATAAAATTTTCAATATATTAAATTAAAGGAAAATTACAAAGGCGGTCTTATCCCTCACAGGGATCTCTTCCAGCCAACCTTAGAGTATCTGATAGGAATTCATGTATAGGCAAGTGGATCGTACCAAACATTTGTGGGATATAACTACTACGTTAATTATAAATATATATGTACATACATATAATAAATAATACAATATTATAGGATAAGAATATAATAAACATTGCGCAAATTAATAAAATTATATCGTCCTAGGGTTTAAATCTGGATTCCGCAAAGAACCTTCTCAGCGCTGATTTAAAACAATTTAAAGATGAACCTCTCCTGATCTCAACAGGCAGTGAGTTCCATAACTTTGCTGCTTTTACCATGAATGAATTTGAGAGGGTGCACGAGTTTTGGTTTTGTATAACCAGTAGCAAAGTACCATAGGAACGTAGCCGGCTTTCAATGTCACAGAGCTGAACACCTCACGCAGGTACAAGAGTGCTGATGGATTGAATATAGCATTATATAATAGCGTGAGTACATGGATATTCCTGCGATACCTGATAGGAAGCTAGCCGAGTTGCTTGCGAAACTGTGACACATGATCGTATTTGCGTAAGCTATAAACGAACCTAATAAACTGATTTTGGAGGCGATCTAGTTTATCAAGCAACTCTTCCGCTGGGTCTAGGTAGGCCACATCGGCGTAATCGAGAATGGGAAGCAGAAGTGAACGGGCAAGCATGACTTTAGTTTTATAAGGCAGAAAATTTTGCAACCTTTTTAAGGAATGAAGCGATGCTAATAGTATTATTACTTTATACTATGGCTCTGGTTTTGTATTCTGCTCCTAGAGACTCAGCACCTGATGAAGTGTAGGAATTGACAATGGTACTACAATGTGTGGATGACTCCTTGCGTTGCAATGGCAAGCGTCTATGCTGCCTGTCTTGTTTTAATATAAATATTTATATTCAAAGTGAATATTCACTTTAAAAACACTTTAACAACTAAATATTCTGTGAATATTTCAAGCGTCTACCTGTTGCCGTTATCAATATCGTGCAAAAAAATCACGTATGTGAGCCTCCTTGAATATTTATTTTATTCTATTTTTTACTATTTGTTGTTATAGCGGCAACAGAAATACATCATCTGTGAAAATTTCAATTTTCTAACTATCACAGTTCATGACATACAGCCTGGTGACAGACGGAGACGGACAGCGGAGTCTCAGTAATAGGGTCCGGTTTACCCTTTGGGTACGGAACCCTAAAAACAAGTGTGCTTTAGACCACACGACAGATGTAAAACTTCTTTAGTTCTACTAACTTATGTCTCCCTCTCAACTTCCGTTCACCTCGTCCGACCACACTATTCATAAGCACATTACAATCACCAGCTTACTCCCCAAGTCAAGCGTGTGTAAAGAAGATTTACTTTTTTTTATTTTTAATACTACGTCGGGTGGCAGACAAGCATACGGTCCGCCTGATGTGAAGCGGTTACCATAGCCATATTAACGCTCGCAACACAAAATATCGCTCGCGCGCCGCCACCCCCGCTGCCATCACAGCATCTCCTTCCTTTCTGGTGACCTCACTCACTCGCAGGAACACAACAGCCCTCAAGGGAACCGTTATTTGGCTGCGGTATTCTGTGAGGTGGAGGTACATTCCCCAGTCGGGTAGCTTACAATTACCCTCTCTACCTCTCTTTTCGCCAGAGCTTCGTTTGTCAGTCAGCAGGGTGCACCGCGTGCAGGTGAAGTTAGCTTTGGTTCAAAGATGTTGATGAACCACTTACATCCCAAAAAGAGGTAACAAATTTTGGACAAATGAAGAAAAGAAAAAGAAAGAAACAGGTTTATTTCGTCGTTTTGCCATATAGCCTTTCGCGGGCAATAATGTTTGTAAACAATATTACTCACCAGTCGTATTTAATGAAAGACGTAATATCATAATGTTGCTATTCATTTAGGCAGTCGTCGTGCCTATCAGAACACTCGGTTATATCGTCCGTTTTATTGCGGAACTCATAAATCTAGAGTTATGTCCAATGATTAATGACTTTCTACAGTACAATCTTCATAAGGAATGTACAAACTAATGCGATAAAGAAATCACGATATACTCCAAAGGACCTCTGAGATTAACCAAAAATTTCTCCTCTATGGTTTGGGTCAGAGAATCTAGATCACATTCGACTCAATAGGAGTACATACGTAGCACCTACTTTGATAAAATAACCTGTGAAACTTATGAGATTGAAATGCATTATAGTCTAAGGCTTATATTTCAGCTAAGCTTGCAAGTCTTGCAACTCATCTCTCAACAACACATCTGAGCCCTACCTGCGAAGCTAAATGCGATACCCATCGGAATTTTTGACTGCAAATATCAAATTTGTAGGTGCTTAGTTACTAGAAACCCTGAAGCGCAACCGATAAAGTTGACGAGATTTGTCAATAGCTCAAACCTAAGACTTATTTTTGGAATCTAAATATGGGAATCGGCTTTAGCTTAGGAGGTGGTTAGGTTTTACGTTTTAGTATACCAACAGATCGGGGTGGCGGCGCGCGAGACATATTCATGTTCCGAGCGTTAATATGACTACGGTAATTGTTTCACATCAGGCGGGCCGTACGCTTGTCCGCCACCCGACGTATTATAAAGAAAACATTTTATTACACGAAAAAAACCTACATACTAGGTATAAATATAAAATATTTTATATGATCTACTCCTTTTTGCTAGTGTAAAGTACATAATATTGATTTACTTAGATCATTTCATAAAGTCCGGTCATATTGGAAAATACAAAGCGGGAGGTCCTGGCTGACAGGACAGATCACCACACAGCATAAACCAAGTATCCGAGAATTTTTAAAATTGGTATAATATGCTTCTGTTAGTATTTAGAATGTGGACAAAGAAAGAAATTTCGAAAATTCCCTCGAGATCCCTGGTCGGCCGACCTTCTTTTTTTGTACCATCACCTTCAGTTACATCTACAATTCAGACAAGATAAGACAATAAATGGCTCTACCACCAGTTATATCTAGAATTCTAGAGCCGATTTATTGTCGAGTAGCTATCATAGCTAGATAGATATCATAGTTAAGAGATAGAAGTTATGTAGGATTACTTTTTTAAATTGTGTATTCTGGAATTTAAAAAAAAATATTCCATTAGATGTTATCGTGATATTCATTTATTTAATTAAGTACAAGAAATATATAATTTTATAGTCTATCAGAGTAGGTACTATTCCGCGTCATAGTTAAATCATAATCAAATCTTACATCAGCAACATGTTTTCAGTTTACGTGCGCGTCAGTTTTGCCAAATCACTTAGCTATAAACATTGGGATAAAGGATTCCATGGCGCCAACGCGACATTTGTTTTCCATGGACGATGCAGACGAGTAGGTGGCAATAATATTTTATAGTGATGTATGCGTCGTTGCAGTGAGTAAAAACAAAGATGTAAGAAGTGTACTCCAAAGAGATACCACTGTTGGGATTTTCAAGCAGTTTTCATGAATAGAAAGACTGGTGATAAAAGTCGGGTCTGGCATCTCAGTCTTCTGTCGAAGTTGCCATCGTACGATCTGCCTAAGGTTTTGTGCAAATGAGTTGCTAGCCTTTTGTACAACAGACCCTATGCTATGCGGATGACAGCACCGGGGATACTACGTTTTATAATTCCCCGTTCTCAGGTGGTGGAGAGTCGTGAACGACTTAGAGACAAGCCATGAGAATAGTCGATGACCCTGGCTGACTAAACTTACAAATGGTATTGAACACTTAAATTTAAGGAGAGACTTTGCCTCAATTTGTGTATTCTACCGATTATATTCCGAACACCCATTATGTTCGGAAGAGTTGTTCGATATGATACCTACAGCCTTCTTCTACAGTCGCACCGCTCGCCATCGGCAGGAAATTAATCCTCACACATTGGAGCCAAGATAGTCGCGAACTGTTCGGTTCCAGACAAGTTTTTTTCGAACTCTCAGGTTGTGGAATGAATTACGTGCCGAGGTTTTCCCAAAAGACGCATGGGGTTCTTCAAGCGGGTCGTTTGTTTGTTTGTAATATCTTTATTGTACATAAAATAAAATTTACAATATAGTAAATTAAAGGAAAAGTACAAAGGCGGACTTTTCCCTCACAGGGATCTCTTCCAGCCAACCTTAGAGTATCTGATAGGATTTCATGAATAGGCAAGTGGATCGTACCAAACATTTGTGTGATATAACTACTACGTTAATTATAAATACATATGTACATACATATAATAAATAATACAATATTATAGGATAAGAATATTATAATAAACATTGCGCAAATTAATAAAATTATATCGTCCCATGGTTCAAATCAGGATTCGGCAAAGAACTTTCTCAGCGCTGATTTAAAACAATTTAAAGATGAAGCTCTCCTGATCTCAACAGCCAATGAGTTCCATAACTTTGCCGCTTTTACCATGAATGAATTTGAGAGCGTGCACGAATTTTGGCTTTGTATAACCAGTAGCAAAGTACCATAGGAACGTAGCCGGCTGTCAATGTCACGGAGCTGGAACACCTCACGGAGGTACAAGGGTGCTGATGGATTGAATATATCATTATATAATAGCGTGAGTATATGGATATTCCTGCGATACCTGACAGGAAGCTAGCCGAGTTGCTTGCGAAACTGTGACACATGATCGTATTTGCGTAACCTGTAAACGAACCTAATACACTGATTTTGGAGGCGATCTAGTTTTTCAAGCAACTCTTCCGCTGGGTCTAGGTAGGCCACATCGGCGTAATCGAGAATGGGAAGCAGAAGTGAACGGGCAAGCATGGCTTTGGTTTTAAAAGGCAGAAAACTTTGCAACCTTTTTAACGAATGAAGCGATGCGAATAGCTTACGACTCACCTCATTTATGTGGGGCGCCCATGACATAGTCTGGTCCATAATAATTCCCAAATTGTTCACTGTTTATGAATACGGGATAATAGACCCGAAAAAAATAACATTAGGAATTACCATGGCGTTCAGTCTTGAGATGAAGTAAGGGCTGCCTAGCACAATGACATTAATTTTAAGCCCGAATTTTTGTGACCATATCTCAATGCAAGATCTGAATTGATTACGCTAACAGCATGAGAAATATCTTCAAGAGGGGCAGCCGTATAAATCTGCAGGTCATCAGCATACATATGGTACGAAGTAGAAATTGAGGCAGTAACGCCATCTATGAGCATGGCAAAAAGGATTGGAGAAAGAATACCCCCTTGAGGAACACCAGCAAGTAACCCACACCAGCCCGATTTACGATCATCAATCTTTACCAATTGACGACGGCCAACGAGGTATGACTCAAACCATGAGAGCAATGAAGATGACAGGTTGAATGATCGAAGAATCGAAACAACAAGTCAAAATCTACCGTATTAAATGTGCTGGTAAAATCTAGAAGTGCTAGAATTGTGACTAATTTATTGTCAATATTGCGACGTACATCATCAGTGATCTTGACTAGTGCAGAAACCGTACCGTGGCCACTCCTGAAACCAGACTGATATGAACTTAAAAGCTGGTTCTCTTGCAGATGGTTGGTTAAATGATGGTGTACAAAGTGTTCCACAACTTTTGAAAGAACAGGAAGTATGGTTATTGTCCGAAACTGGCAAAAGGAAGTAGGGTTAGGATTTTTTGGCAGTGGAATGATGTGACCGAGCTTCCACGGAGTAGGGAAAATACCGGTTGAAATATATGTATAAATATATATGAATATATGGACATACATATCATGTATGTACATATATTCTCATAGATTTTAAAGGTTTTAAAAAGCGTTCCCAGTCGCCAAACGAGGGGCTATACAAGTTCAAAAAATACTGCCAAACTTTTGAAATCCTTGGATGGATCTAAAACTACGTGTTTATTTTTGTAAAAATATGAAAGTGTTCTAATAATAGAACGCTTTCATATTTTTACAAAAATAAACACGGAAGAGATTACGCAACACGTGTTCTAATCACCTATAAGTAAGACTAAATATCAAAACAGTGAGGCCTTTGAGGCATCTGTAGTAAGTATATATTTAGCACAGGGTTTCAGGTGTCCTTGAAATAAACTGATAAACTAAGTTATTTCCATGTACTCAACTTGTTGTTATGTATATGATTTTCCTCCTTGCAGGCCTCAAATGGTACTATTCAATATAATGATACCACTGACGATACCATCGGCAAAAACTGTAAGTTACCTACTCGTCTTTTAGTTTTTTGTTTTCCTACGTATTCTCTTCACATGATCATGTATGGATAGCTTTGTCAAAAGTTATATTCTTATCACGTTAGACATAAAGGCTGTATTCGAATTACATTGTTATCTATACGTCCAATCGTGTACAAACATAGTAACGACTCTACTGATTCTGTATTCAGATGTCATGCGGTGATCATTTCCAAAAATTGATTCACCAACACAACAATGGCATAATACAAACTATTTTCAGGCACAACGATACAGTAACCATGACTCAGATATAAACCTAAAATATGTGCGATTTTGACGCGAATATGTCTTTAAAATTGCTCCCGTAGGGAGGCAATTTAAAATAAAACCGACCAAGTGCGAGTCGGACTCGCGCACGAAGGGTTCCGTACCATTATGACCAGACGAGCTCGGTGGCGTAGCGGTCAATGACGCGGCTTCGACACCAACGCTCGTGGGTTCGATTCCCACATAGGACAAACATTTGTGTGCATGAACATGTCTGTTTGTCTTAGTCTGGGTGTTTTCTATGTATCATAAGTATGTATTTACAAAATAAAAAATGTATTTACGTATGTTTATCAGTTGTCTAGTACCCATAATACAAGCTTCGCTTACTTTGGGGCTAGTTGGCGCTGTGTAATTTGTCTGACAATATTTATTTATTTATTATCTATAAAAACGGTAAAAAAATTACGTTTGTTGTATGGGAGCCGCCTTAAATATTTATTTTATTCTGTTTTTTATTGTTATAGCGGCAACAGAAATACATCATCTGTGAAAATTTCAACTGTCTAACTATCACGGTTCAAGAGATACAATCTGGTGACAGACGGACGGACGGACGGACGGACGGACAGCGGAGCCTTAGTAATAGGGTTCCTTTTTACCCTTTGGGTACGGAACCCTAAAAAACCAATGATAACAAAATTAAGGGATAGGTACAGTTTGGTGTTGCAGCTACAAATCTATCATCTCCATCCAAAATTCCATCACACCACTGAATAGATGACGGATCAAAGAATTTATTACCAACGCTAAGTAAGGACCAAAGGACTATGGAACATCGCGTGTGGGGGATAGAGCGCACCATTTTGAGATAATTTTAGTGCATATAACGTATTCACGTACAATACACGGCCGTGTCCATGACACAGCCACACCCCATTTTTTTAACTATGTCGGGTGCCAGACAAGCATACGGCCCGCGTGATGTGAAGCGGTTGCCATAACCATAATTGCCATATAAAGGCTCGCAACATGAAATATAGTATAGAACTCCGTAGTCATCGACGCAACTCCTTCCTTCCTGGTGACCTCACTCACTCGCACAACACAACAACCCTTACCTAACCCTACCTTAACCTTAAGGGAATTGTTATTTGGCTGGGGTATTATGTGTGTTGTAGTGGATTTTTTTTAACTAATTTTAATACTCATTACATTCAAGTTCAGTAACTAGATAAACGGGTAATTATTTAAGTAGAAGTTAAAATTATGTCTCAGATATCAAAAATTCTTAGGTCTGTGCATATTAATATGCATTGAGAGTGTCATTCTTAGCATAGTCAGTCCATGGGTATTTAGGTACCTGCGAAGCAATTGACATTCAATGGAAAAAGTCAACAAGTATAAAAAATGCATTTAATATACCTACTGTTGCGATATTTAAGCCGTGTGGTTTCCGGCAGACTAGAATAGAATCACTCCGTCTCTTCCCGTGGATGTCGTACAAGGCGACTAAGGGAAATACATTATAAAACATCGATCAGGCCTCCCCAACCCGTCTGGCCAGCGTGGGGAGTGTAGGCCAAATCCTCCTTCTGTCTGGGACAGACGAGAGAGGGTCGTGCTCCTGTAGTAGATACTAAAATGACCTGAGGATGATGACTGTTGCGATAAATAAAACAAAAAAAGAAAAATACGTATTGACTGAGTAAAAAATCAAAAGGCCAAATCCTCCTTCTGTCTGGGACAGACGAGAGAGGGTCGTGCTCCTGTAGTGGAGACTAAAATGACCTGAGGATGATGACTGTTGCGATAAATGAAACAAAAAAAGAAAAATACCAATTGACTGAGTAAAAAAAACATAACAAAGTGATAAAAGTGGTAACGCATTACAGGAATACATTGTATTTTGCTGATTCATTTTATTATGAACATTAATTTAAAAAAGAATGCCTTTCCAAATATTAATAGCAAAAAGCTAAATTATTTCGTATGTTTATTAAAATGACTCTTGTTTTTCAATAATAACAACGCAAATAGTCGCTATTTATTAATTATAATTACAAAGAAAATGCCTCAAATAACTTTCTTTTTAAATTTTCCGAATAGTTAAGTAATTTATAAGTATTTTTTTTATTGAAGTTATTTTAATAGACAAGAATCGGTTCACAAATATATACAATTTGAGTTAACAAAATAATAACTTTAGTGAAAGAATCTTGCATGTTTTTTTTTTAATTGGGGCTTTGTGTGAATTTAAAAAATCCGGGTATTCATTCAAAAGTCACATACGCCAAATAATGTGGGCGTATGTGATGGTAACCACCATATTATTGAAGAAATTTAGCGTCCCTTTGCGTGTTTCACCAATAGCCTGTTTTCAGAATTGTTCAATATTATGCCGAATTGCCAAAGGCTTCCTTCCCTTCTTTTCAATTGCACAGCTCATGGGCATGGGCCTCATCCTCACACTTTAGAGTTTAAAAGAGAGGATTTGTCTAGAGCACTAACTAGATACAGAATGAACACTTTGACGACGTTTTTAACATTGCAAATGTTTTTTCGTTCGCTCCATTTTCGCTGAAAGTGCGACTCGCCCGTGATACCCTGAGGTTTAGGGCCACGAGGACGTATGAGGGCTCAACAGACGCGGAATTTGAAGGGCTTTAAGAAGATGTAAAAATTATTTTGGAAAAGTCAAAAACTTTTTTGGAAATCGAAAAAAACCGACTTTTTTCGACCGAAAATTCACAGAAAATTTCCGATATCTCAAGAACGGGGCCGAATTTCAAAAATATGAAAAAAAATCATCTCGGTATTGAACCAAGGAACAATTTAGGTCATTACACTTTTTTCGATATTGGTGACGGTTGAGGCTGTAGAGGTGCCTTTAGCCGCGAGTTTTGCGCGGCGCGAGGTGCGATATCACGCGGCGGGCGGCTCGCGTGCGGCCACGAGGACGTATGAGCTCAAAAGACGCGGAATTCGAAGGGCTTTAAGATGATGTAAAAATATATTGGAAAAGTTGGTGGTGAAAAAAATTTTTTTTGGTAAATTCATTTTCTCTGTGAATTTTTCAGAAGACTACAGCTTGGGGTCTTCAAAAGGGTGTAGAGAGGTTTCTTCAGGGCCAGCAATGCCCCAGTGGTATGGCTGGTGTCAATGCGTCCATAAGCCGCTGTAGCTGCTTACCATCAAGCAGCAGATACTTGTTTGTCACCTTTGTATTAAAAATTAGCTTTAACTCGATCAATCTTGAGTTCGTATTGATTGTTTTCAGCGACTATTGGATATAATTTGCGGTGATATGTTACTTAATTATGTAGATATGAACTGATGAACACCGTATGTTTCCTATTGTGTTAGTGTTATTAACTCAATAACAATAGCGGTATCAGACAACGCTTTATTTTTGGCTCTTTTATCACATACCAATCTAACATTATCATACAAATTGTTAGAATACTTATACATTTAGGTTTCTGTAGAGGTTCCGTGTGAGCTTTTTTAAATGTTTGTATGTACAACATCTAAAATCGACGGCATAATTTCTTAGAATATATATCTTCTCACATGATAACTACACTGTGTAAGCACAAGCATGTGCTAATTATTTTTCTTTCCTATATTACTGTTTTCATTCTTTTTTTTTGTTATTGTATCCTTACCAACATTAAATATAAATTAACATATCTTGTTATGCATGATTGACATAAGAGAAGTGTAAGCAATATTCTATGCAATATCTGCAACATATCTTGTTTCTGTAATACTCCACAAATAATACTTCGCTAATAATATGACCAACTGTGTTGGGTTCACGAAAATGTATATCATTCATTATTATTATTAAATAAGTTCATATTATGAATCTGTTAGTGGTATGTACAAATTAATAAACAAAAAATAAACAATATTTTTTTATCACATAATACCTCTGCCATAGAATTAGGATTCTTCGCTAACCTCAACATGCCTACTCTAATATCGGAGTATGTTGACCGATTCGATGCATCACTTTACAAAAAGTAATTAATAGTACTGGTATCATTTAAAAGATACATGAATTACATTAACCACATATTGGGGTGTAAGTGGTTCATCGACATCTTTGAACCAAAGCCAACTTCACCTGCACGCGGTGCACCCTGCTGACTGACAAACGAAGCTCTGGCGAAAAGAGAGGTAGGGAGCGTAATTGTAAGCTACCCGACTGGGGAATGTACCTCCACCTCACAGAATACCGCAGCCAAATAACGGTTCCCTTGAGGGCTGTCGTGTTCCTGCGAGTGAGTGAGGTCACCAGAAAGGAAGGAGATGCTGCGATGGCAGCGGGGTTGGCGGCGCGCGAGCGATATTTTATGTTGCGAGCGTTAATATGGCTACGGTAACCGCTTCACATCAGGCGGGCCGTATGCTTGTCTGCCACACGACGTAGTATATTAAAAAAAAAAAAACATTAATACTGCCTTTTGATAGTGATGTGGAGAGATTTTTTGTCGCGATTTAGTTATAATTTGTACATATTTTTTTTTCGGTTAGATATCCGAGTATACCTAAATGAATATACAATAATAAACTAATTTATTATGTCTACTACTACTTTATGTGTCTGTACGTGTCTACGTACAGAAACTAAGGGGTTAGCACACACGTAATTGATCGCGCAGTACATACTGGGCTACTTATTGCACACCTAGCGATGCCTAGGACCGAAGTAGACCTCCAACTTCGCACGTCCTGGCTGTTGATAAGCAGTCAGCCTCTTATTGCTGTCGTTCTAAAGTCTTTATTGTACAAAATGGGGTATAAAGGCCTCACTACGATCTTCAACCTTACCTGCATGTGGTGCCCCATCGACTAGCGATAGAGGCTCTAGCGAAAGAGAGGTAGGGTACAGCGTATTTGTAAGCTGCCCGACTGGGGAAGTACCTCCACCTCACAAAACACCGCAGCCAAATACATACACGGGTACTTCACATCAGGCGGGCCGTATACTCGTCTTTCACCCGACGTAGTAGAAAAAAAAAACAAAAGAAATAAAATTACATGGCAATAAAAAAAATACATTAAACTAGCTGGTCCGACGAACATTTCATCATATCGCATCAGAATCAATCGTCATGATATCAAAAAGCCGTTCCATACAAAATATATGAGAAAATGAATGTCATTCATATTTTTGTTTTTTATTATTTCGGATGTTTTAATGGTTATACTGCTAGTCGGAGCCGAGAAAAATCCAACAAATCAAAAATCATAAAAATCGGTTCAGTCTTCGTCTTGAGTAGGTACTAAATGGTGTTGTGTTGAAAACTAACCCGACTTTGTTCTATATAATAGGCTATTTGACTAACATTTTTTTCGGTTTGATATACGTAGGGACGTCTCCATAATATAACCATAGGTGAAAGAATTACTTCGATAGCACAAAAATCTCTTGAGATATAGTAATTTGAAAACCACAATTTTTAGACTGCCCCAAAACGCTCCATACAAAAGACTACCGAATTTTGGAAACACAGGTTTGTATTTTGTATGCATCAAATCAGAAATTTGTACGACAGCTATGTTAAATATTACGTTTATGTAAATTAGTATCATAATAAAAGTTATAGCATTTTTTATTGCTTCTCAATGGAAATATTATTTTTTAATAATTTCATACTTTTAAAATGGACTTTCCCGCCAAAGTTTGATCGACCCTAAAATAAGTCGGACAGAAGATATTAGAATGAAAGTTTGCAGATCTTTATAATTTTGTGTATTTTACGATATTGTTAAATAATTTATACAATTTTTAAACATTGGAAAATAGCCTATTATAGAAGGTTATTTACAGATGTGTAAATAACATCCAAATTGAATCCTTATTTGCAAGGGTCGGTAGGACTATGATAATTAAGTTCACTAGTGTCCGACCGAAACTGGTTTTTACGACCGAAATCGAAACCGAAACCGAATTTCGGCATCGGTCTCAGTTTCTGCCGAAACCGAAACCGAAACTTTTACGAAACAATTATCTAAATTTAGGTACTTTTCTTATAATTACATTACGTTACGTTATAATTGCTACTTGGTTATCTATATAATAAAACAAAGTCGGGACCACCGGACCGATTTTCATGGTTTTTGATTTGTTGGATTTGGGTCCGTCTCGAATAGCAGAATAACTATTTAAAACATTGGAAAATTGATGAAAAAATAAAATAAAAGAAAAGTCATTTTCCCATACAAATGAAAGTGTTAGTTGAAAAAGGATTGCGATATTTATTGGTTGCCAAATCGATTGGTCACTTTTATGTCGCGAAAATTGTTTGTGATTTGATTAGAAAATTGAAAAATGTGAAATCGATTCTGGTGAAAACGCTTGGTCCATGGGGTCGCGAATCAAATCGGGAGTAAACATCAAAAGAAATGACAATTACAAGTCACCAAAACGATAACCGATTTCAAAACTAAAAAATGAAACAAAACGTTTTCTTTTTTAATTTTTTGATTAAACAATAAGGAAATTTTTATTTTTATGAAATCTTCAGTTTTTATGGATACGGGTCTTCCCTCAACTGAAGGGGTTTAGAGCATACTCCACCATTCTGCTCAACTGCGGGTTGGCTGAGGCCAGTGTTTTCGAGCCGCCTAAAGGCCACGAAGTTGGCTTAACGACTGTCCTCTATTGATAACAACCGGATCCGACGGCTTAACGTGCCTTCCGAAGCACGGAGGAGCTCAAGATAATCAAATGATAACAACCGGGACCGACAGCTTAATGTGTCTTTCGAAGCACGGAGGATCTAGAGGTAATATAAACCCATCCGTGTACAACCTACAGTCGACTTTGCTTAACTTGCGTCTTCAATAAGACTGACACGCGCAATGCGCCATCTCTATTATTTTCTATTATTCAGTGTATTAATTCCATAAAATCATAAATTTAGTTCAGCTAACACGACATTCATTGACTGTTAGGCGGTACGAAGTTCGCCCGGGCAGCTAGTAATTATTAAATTGAACGTTGAAACTCGAAATCTTTAATATCATCACCCCTAATGCACTATATTATAGTGCATTAGGGGTGATAATATTAAAGATTTTAATAAGAGTAAGTACCAAATACCTAACTATTGTTTGTTTATGTATAGCATTAGCGAATGAGTTAAATTAACCACATTCTACTATAACCTGTGCATTAGTCTGTTATATTAAATTATTTTTCGATGTTTACTACCTACTCTTATACGATATCACATGATAAAACTTACCGAATTCAAAACAAATCACACGAAAACTCACAAACAACAAACATAACGCACTGCAAACACAAACAAGTCACGACATGATAAGGCACGTGGACGCGGCAAAATATCTTCGTCGCTTGGATGGAATTTACCGCGCCGAACATGACCGAGCACAGCGCGGGAACTCCCGAATGCAGTTTCGGTTTCGGTCGCAGTTTCGGCAGGTTTGTCGCCGAAACCGAAGCTCGTTTTTTTTGCCGAAATTCGACCGAAACCGAAACCGAACATTCGGTCGGACACTAAAGTATATCGCAGGTATATACCGTATGATACTATATTTAATAAAAATATTTTATATAAACGCTCTACATTACTTACGTACGTACATATATTGAGTTGAGTTGAAATTAATTTTGCCCTTTTGATGCTGATTATTCAAACGAACGTTCAAAACACAACGGTCATATATAATATATAACATTAATACTAAATAATATTATGTAGTATTAATGTTAGACAATAGTCGGACAATACATTACTATTATAGTATTAACTTATGATAATACTAGTAATGTATTGTCCCACTATTGTTTTATAAGTATCGTGCAATTAATGAAAATTGAGACTAAAATAAAACATGTAAAGTAAAGGTACGAACCCGGGGATTTTATTTTACATTACGTCGGGTAGCAGACAAGCTTTTAACAAAATATTGAAATATTTTTACTTAGGTACTTCTTTTAACAACAACACGTTTGCCTGTTGATTAACATTGATTTGCATCTATTTTGAACTAAACTTCTATCTACACGTATTCTAATGTGTTTTGTCAGGTTGTCTACCATTACGGTTCAATGACACTTCTATATTTCGATGAATTGCGTTTGTCCTACCCGACCTCGTATTTATCAGAGAACAATAAAATAAGTATTTCTTGCTCTCTCAACAAATGTTTATCATTAAATCAATGAATAGAAAGACTAGCTCTAACTAGTTCTGCTCATTATTGTTTATACATTTGGAATGCTTTAAGTATAATATAAAGCCGTTATACTTACTATTCTCAATATATATTTTATACAGATCTACAATGTAATTCAAATAACAAACAAATATAACAAATTTTCCAAAAAAGAGCCACCGTAATTGTTTTCTTTATTTTTTCTTCAATCTGCATAATATGGGATCTGCATAATACATAACTTAAGGGAAAGAGATCGACTTCATCATAAAGGATAAAAATCGGTCACGGTGGTTAACAGGTTTGGTACCTGTAGCGACCACCGGCGATGCACCCTAAATATCATGAACTCGAAAGAGCCTGTATGATGAAGCCCGTACGAATCTACGTCTAACTCTTCCTAATCCAAATCACTCTTTTAAAAACTTCTAAACTTCGGAAACGTTCCAACTGGAACTTCGAAACAGATTCAGTTCATTGGAAACCACTTTTTTCCTATTCTATCTAATGCCTCGTCCATGTCCTCATGGACGAGGCATTAGATAGAATAGGAAAAACATTTCACGAAGTCGGCATTAGGCACTTAGGGCGACAGCATAAAACTCGAGAGGCCAAGCTCTCTAGGGAGACTCTGGCTCTTAAACAGAAGTGACGAGAGGCGACAGTATCTGTTAGAGGTTTGACAGAGTATGCTGCTTTAAATAAGAAAATGATACGGCTGGACTATCGCGTCTTTAATGCTAAACGAATTAAGGACGTGATAGCGCGCAACAAAGGGCTAAAAAGTTTTCTCTGCCTTCTGAAAAGGCTTACCTGTCGAAGCTCAAGCTAGAGTATGGTCGAATCGTGTCTTTGAAGCCAGAGATCTTCACGGAGATGGAGAGATTCTATGGCAAACTTTGTGCTGCACATGCACATATCCCTGCATCATCTTTTCGTTCAAGTGATCGTCGCTAACCCGACACGAAACCGAAGACATTCCAGACATTAGTGTGGCCTAAGTAACATTAGGATAGCCAGTAAACAGCTGAGAAGTAGTAAGGCTCACAGTGAAGTTGGATTTACAACAGAACTGTTGAAAGCTGGAGGAACTACAACATCTGTTTGATTCCGTCATTCACAATAGGACCGCGGCAGTTACGTGAATCAGGAGATTGGTCGTCTTGTTCATAAAAGGTGAGAAAACCTTATTGAAGAATTATTGACCGACACTCCTGACCCACGTTTATACGCAACAGCGTATCAAAGGTTATCACGAATCGTCTCGCTCGAAGGCTCGATGATTACCAGCCCCCTTACCACCACCTCTTATTGCGATTCAATAACTGAATAGAAAGCTTATTTATACCAATGAATAAGCGACTCTATTTCAAATGGAATAGAGTCGCTTATTCATTGATATGAATAAGCAATCTATTCAATTATTGAATCGCAATAAGAGATGGTGGTAAGGGGGCAGCCACCGGATCAGGCTGGGTATCGTAAAACTTCTACGTGTGCGTTAATTTTGGTTTCAATCTACTTACTACTCAATGGAAACGTTTTGTTTACACATGTAGTTGTTTCTATGACGTTATTTAGTTAAAAGGTTCTTTATAGAGATAGCTTTGATGTCACAACAAACACTTTACAAGAGTAGTTGATGTAGGGATTGTGGGACAAATCACTTTCGCTCAGGATCGAAATAGATATATTTGATGACATACACACTTAAAATATTTTTTGGGACAAGCTATTAATAAAATCTTTATAATTAATAGATTCCATGATCAGGGCATATTTTGTTTCAAACTTGTCATGTCTTACGTTTAAGTTACAAACAAAAAACAAAAAAAAAGTTTACAAACAAAAAATAATAATAAGTGTGACAAACGTATTAAATTAAGTCGGTAGAGTTCCAAAGTTATTATCAACTAAGCTAAACACAAATACAATAAATGTCTCTTATACCTATAAAAACAAAATTAAAAATTTTGACAAAACCCACGACGGTTAAAACGTAGTTGAAAAAACATAAAATAATTTTGAAACCCCCGATTTAAAGAATTTATGCTATGAACTTAATAAAAAAACCAAGAAAATCCGTTGGGGCTGCCATTAAATGAACAGAACAATGGCAGTTTTATAGTAACTTGTATACTTATTTATGTTGAAATTTAAAATAGAGATGGCAGCCCCTGACGGTATAACATTGCATACTTGGAAAATATTTTCCAAATTTGTCACTATGTCCCTTCAAGTGGAATATTTCTGAATATTTTATTTTAGACGATGCCGACATTGTTGATGCCTTCTCCAAATATTAAATTCATATGCTCAGCGGCTGAGGCTGGGCGTTGATGAAAATGTAGGACCACAATATTTGCTTTGATGAAATAATTGATAATAAAAAAACCTGAGGCTGAGCGTTGACGTAGGACCACAATACTTGCCTTTGATAAAATAAATAATTGATAAAAAACTTCGTACGTATAATTATGTTAAGATTTGGCCTCAGAGAAATTATAAATATTTATGTACACAAAATTTATATAAAGATTTGGCAGTCGACGAGATTAACGTCCGATCTTTTTGTTTAATTGCTTCTCATTTTACTTCAGATACAATTAAAATAATGCAATAACTTTTATTATATTGACATTAATACGATGCAGCTGGAGAGATGTCACGTAGGTGGACTGCCATTCATGTTTCAGAAGGTATTGTAAGTATGTAATTGCATAGTGTGGTCACGTGCGTTAGACATATTTGCTGTACATGTGTTACGTATCAAACCACTACACCGCGAATTCAGCTAAAAATACTTAACACTGTTTATATCTATTATGTGATGTCCATGTAAATCAAAGAGTGTGTAAATACTTGAGTACGAACTTACTTTTATCTGAGACTGGCACGTTTCTTACAACGTGTATGCCCAAAACTTTCAAACGATACATCAAGCGCATTAGAACAAAAAAGCGTAACTCAAAGCGAAAGAGTTGTAAGATTTGACATGTGTCACATCGTTTCTTCAGGTAATTAAGCGGTGACGCAAATAGTTGGGCCGCCGGGAGCTCTCCTACTGGAAGGGCAGGACTGGGGCGGCGCGGCGCCACGCTGCGACCGACGTCTCGTTTCGTCCTAAGTTTCACAGCGCGTCACAAGGCGCCGTCAGACGTGCCGCTTGATGAGACTCGAGCGAGCCTCGCTAGTTCGCTAGTCGCTACCGACCGATAGTCGTCTGCCGACCAAACTCGGCACACTCCACTCGCCGCGTTTGAACGCGCCCCACTCATTGCCGACTTGACCGCAACCGCGGCACGACGTACTATTACCGACGCGTCTTCCTAATTTTAAAAAATCTCAATTTATTTTCCTATATTTTATAAACGAATAGGTATACAAAACTCATTAGAGTTATCTCGAATAAATGACCATAGGTCAATGTAATAATAGTACAACGAGAAACTTATAAATTTTCGCTGTGCGAAAAGTTAACTCCAATTTTAGACATCTTAGTTTGCAGAGCTCGACTCACTTTCAGCAACGTCAGTAGTTGTAACTTTTTGAAAACTTCAGAAATATAATTTATTTCTGTGATTATAATAATAAATTTTCAATAGACGTGGATCAGAAAGGAATTGAAAATGTCGAAAAAACATCTCCACAATCAAGCTGCTATACCGTTAGCTCCTGCGGTATTTAAGGTAAGTGTTTATCAATATTTATTTGCGAATTTATTTTTTCATATACCTATTCCATTATTTTTTTAACTGTGTTAATTTTAGGTACGTATATACGTTATCGGCAAGCGGTTCAACTTTTAGTGCCCAGGCGCACGGTGATACGTTAGAAATGCTTTGCGATAATTTCATTGGAAAGTAGGGGTGTATTAATTCATGTTATTAAATTGAACGTGTTTAGGCAATTTCGTTCGTAGGGCAATTACTTGGAATTCCGAGATTAGCACTCGTCGAATAAAACAATTTCTATTTCGGAATTAACAATACGTGTCATATCTCATCATAACATACGTGACCTCAAAGCCTCTCCCGGGTTGTGCATCATAATTTTATTGTCTACGACTACATAGTATTATTGAATTTAAATTTACATAATTTCTTTATATTGACACAAATTTGAAGTTTACAAATTGCTATCCTTCAGTGTCAGTTGAACTAAAGGTAATTTTTTTTTCTTCAAATGACAGTTGGCAATCTATTTTACTGTGTCTATTTCCATAGGACGTTAAAATTCGTAATGTATTGCATCACTCAAGTACTGCACATTGTCTAACCTTGTGTGTGACGTATTGCATTGCTTCATAAATGAAATGGCTGTGCGACTGTATTCAAAAACCACCTCCGCCTACCTGGCGTCGGAGGGTGCTTTCCACTTGTGCGTTATTTTATAACTACAAACAAACAATGCTACCCTAAAATTTGCCGTTCCTGCTGGTAGTTAATGTCCAGAATGTTCTAAGATATTAATCTTTCAAAGGGAATCCATTTTAAACGAAAGAATATAATGTCAACCGCACAATGGTGCTCGAACAAAATTATTCCATTGTATTTTGGCAATTTACATTTAGTTTTTGATGATACCTTCCATGAATTATTTATTATATACAACTCATTTTTTATACTTTCATGTCGCGTAGTGTACGAATGATCTTATTACAAACCTGCCGCATATGTTTCGTTTTTGTGCATAGTGCACCAAAATGTGGTTGGACCTTAGTTCCGTTCCGTCTTTTGTTTAGGCGTTATCAGACCGAGGCAAATAGAAAAGTAGTTTCACGGCACTTTGTTGGTAAATTGAGGTTTAGGTAGGTAACCAAAACTTAAGAAAAACATGCATGTCTGTAGTTAGAGTTCTAAGTGCCACCTATTTTAGAAATGTTGATTGGTTTTTTGTGATGATTGGAATTGATTGTGCGAGCCTTATGTATCAATAAATTACGTAAATCAAGAGAAATGTCGCAAAAAAAACGATTACAAAAACATAGAGTTAATCATCATAAACAGATTTCTGGCAAGTTGTCTAAATAGGATAGGTATATACCTACATAAAAATAAGTGTTCGAAAAAAAAATATTCAAAATATAATTGCTCCAAATTTTTCAATTATAATTGTGATAAGTTGTAATCTCGCAAGGTCGTACTTTATCCTATATTAACATTTAAAAACCACTTCTATTACGTATAAAATATATACCAATTATACCTGAATATGGCTTGTCATGTTTTCCTTGTTTGCGAAATGAAAAGTAGAGCGCAAAATTTATTATTATTCCGGATTACTAAAATCATTTATTAGAAACATTTTACAGCCAACAGCCTGACTCAAATTAACGGCTTCGGCGTAAATAAAATTGGTCCCTTGTAAGAATTATAACAAGCCCAAAAAGACTACAAAAAATTCATACAAGCGACAAATATATGCAAAGCCTAAAAACTACTTTCTACGTAAAGTCACGTTTTGACTAAGTTATATGTTCGTACTTGATTGCCACCTTAGTTTTATATAAAGAGCAATAATTTTTGTAAGTAGTTCTTGTCTGTATTTCAATCGGCCCATTTATCGCATAGTTATTTCAATTACATAATTATATTTTTATAATTATAAGTATTTTAAATTGAAATTTGTTGCATAGGTCTGTGAGCTCTACCTGTTGAACGGTATCCCCCCATACAAATAATTTTAGAGCATACTGCTCAACCATGCTGCACAACTACGGGTTGGCGGAAGCTTGTGTTTTCAAGCCGCTTTAGCTTAACAACTGTTATCTAATGACAACAGCCGGGAACGGCAGCTTAACGTGCCCTCCGAATCACGGAGGAGCTCGAGATAAATAAACCCATTCATGGACAGCCTACAGTCGACGTTGCTTTACTTGCGTGTTTGATTAGACTGACACTCGCCAACGACCTCTTCGGTTACTTGGTCACTGTAAAGTAATTACGCGCAAATCACAAAAAATGTAATACACATACGGTCACTATAATTTTATAGTAAATAAAAATTTACGAGAAGTCAATTTCAAAGAAAAAAATTATATTTTAAGGAAATTGTTACGGTCAAAAGGTAGTAACAATATAAAAATGGTTAATGTAATAAATACCAACTATGTGTTAAGCTTATTTGGCACCAGATTATTCATGAACTAGGTCTATTTCCGCTGACAAAACACAAGAAAAACTTAACTTTACATAAACTTACATACATGATGGTAAAAATAACAAATTAGCATTTAATAAGTCAGCTGGGTGTAGTCCAATCGTACTATTGAGTGATGTGTTCAGCCACTCGCCTTAACTACGTTAGGAGGTGTGGTTTAATGGCCAACTGGTTAAAATAGTCATTCAATTATTCGAATCAGTGGACTGATTTATATAAAACTAGCGGCCCGGTACGTGCTTCGCTACGTATAAAGTAAAATAATAATAAGAAATAATTGAAACACCAAATTCATTTATTCAAACAAAACAATATTTTATTAATTGCTAGCTATTTTAAAACTTAATCCAAAACATTTGGATAAACAATATTTTTTGTTTTTCCATTTTGAGCATGAATAAACAAACGGCTGGGGGGTACCGACTCTGGAACAGGCAACATAAAGTCGAAGCACGTCCAAAATGAAATGACCGCATGAATGACATAACAACATGCTTGTACTGTCAACACTGAAAAAAGTTTCAATTTGACAGCACAATCCCCATCTGAAAAAAGTTTCAATTTAACAGCAAAATCCCCATTAACAAAATGATCCGCCATTTATTGAATTCAATTGTTACAAAAAATGTTATAAATGAAGAACCGTTCCACCGATTTTGTGCAAACTTCACCTAAACCATCTACTAAATAGTACGAATAAACCCTAAACATTTGGTTTGGATAGGTGAGCCAGTTCTTGAGTTATAAAATTACAACGAAAAGTGGCATTGATTCAAAACAAAAAAAAATGATAAGTTCGTTATAATTAAACTGATTGATTTAATTAAAACGATTGATTACCTGTCAATCAATCATCATCAAAATCTATATTAGATGGTCGCTGACTAAAATTAGGAGAAAGTAGGAACTGATTTTACAATGTCTAGCCAATATGCAAGTAGCTCGGCGCAAACGCGATTGTCTTTAATGATAATGATTGTCTTTCTAATAGCAATAATTTTATTTTGAGATTGTATTTTTTTTTTATAATATTAGGTATTTTTTAAATTGTTTCTTAGAAGTCTACCTGTGTGCTAACCACAGAAGTTGACTTCTACATACGGGTGAAACGTAATTTTTTTTTCAAATAAAAGTTTGTTCAACACAATGATGTTATATTTCTATTTATACTAGTATGACATACCCTTAATTGCGACAGAAAACGGTTTCGGCTTAGATCGGGACATAGCCTGTTGCCGTCCACTGAGCGAATATGGCAGCATTTTTTTTTTTTTTGGAAAGATATGAAATTAACTAAAGTTCGTGTTAAAATAATTTTTTTTTGTTTACTTACGTGTGAATGTAATCTTTTGAGGTTTAATTATTTTATCACCATAAATTTTGCATTTTCGGAATACAGAAGACGGCATTTGGACCAAAATATTTCACTTTTCGGGTGTTCGTTTTTACGCTTAGTCGCATATATCTATATTAGATATAACATCATTAGTTCAACATTGTCAAACGCACATCAAAGCCCTATAGAGAAACATTTGTTAAAATGTGTAAATAAAAAATAACTTAAGTTAAGAACAAGTTATGTTATTACCTTATACTCAAAGGTTATTACTGACATTAATATAATTATCACTGTCATGTAAATAACTCGATTTAAAGACCGATACGATTGTTTGCAGACTTCGCGCTAATATTTCCACGTTAAGTTCGATATCTCAAAACTACTACATAATTATATTAACACATTCAGTGCCAAGGCCGCCCATCGGCGTCCCAAGAATCATTAATCACATGCCAAAAGCGCCCATCGGCGTCTGGGTTTGGTATTCATGTCTATGCTAAATAGTATACATAGCTGCATGAGGGTAAAGTTCTTAATACGTAAGTCAGCAATGAATGGGTTAAGTTTAGATTTCTTTCAGTAAACATACCAAAAATAAGATCAACAGTTAAATATTTATTTTCATATTAACCCGACTAATGTGATGAGTTTAAATATGATTTTTATAAAAGACATCAACGTGTACCCTTTTGTGAAATATCCACTGTATCTTGAGTTATTGAGCCCTAGTGGTCTAAGTAAATATATCAACCGCTTGTGATGGTGATGGTCTGGTCGACACTGAATACGCCGTTCTGCGGTCCGAGTTACATCAGTGTATTTTCATTAGCACAAGCTGAAATTAATAATTTATGGACTAATCGGTGGGCATAAAATTAGGTTTTTATACTAAGGTTTTGAAAATATAATTTTACATATACAAAACTTATCGGAAGAAATTCTCTAAATGATAGGAATAATCATATGAAATCTGTTAGCGTAGTTTAAGATTATTAAGCGGACAAACAAACAGACGCAGATAACAACTTTGTTTTGTACTGTTCAGAAGATGTTACGGGAACGAATCAATAACTTTACCGCGCCGTACCTCCTACCTACCTTATATTTAACTTTGAATAAAAATCGCATTTATTAGGATATTAAAAATTACTTTATTATACTTTGTGTTGCATAGTTATTTTCTGCAAATTATTTTGGGAAATTTTAATATAATAATATTATTGATATTGAGGAGCTCTATGGATCACGCAAGTTAAGCAACGTTGATCGTAGCCTGTCCATAGATGGGTTTACATATCTCGAGCTCCTCCGTGCTTCGAAGGGCACGTTAAGTTGTCGGTTCCGGTTGTTGTCTTTAGACGACAGTCGACCCATGTCAGTGGCCTTTGGGCGGCTTGAAAACACTGGCCTCCGCCAACCCGCAGTTGCGCAGCGTGATGGAGTATGCTCTAAACCCCTTCGATTGAAGGGAGATCTGTATCAGCAGTGGGATGATTATGGGTTTATTGATATACATATACAATAATATCATATGCTATAAAGTACGTAACCTAGCATATTGTGCAGTAATAGTGTAGATTTATATTTTGCTATGCTACACACTCGATATCTCTAAAAGGCTCATGAAAGGAGAGCTTCCAATTGACTCATCATAATGTTTACAAATTTTATGATTGATTGCTGAAATGTGATATAAATATGCCCAAGGTGTGTACATTGCGCGTTTCAATACACATACTTCATGTTTCCTATACTTTTTACGACATTTTTCAAGATAAGAACTTCGTTTTACTTTTAATCGCCTCAGGATATAATTATTATAATATTATATGATAAAAAGTACATTATTAAAAGTAAATAATAATAAATATAGTAGGAATAAGCATTTTTTTTTGTTTAAAAGTAACGTGTCACGTTGTGAGAGTCATTTATCGTTAGGAAACTTGATAGTTATTTAATTTACGCTTTTATAGCTTACAATTGGGTAGTATCTGCCATATCCATGACATATTCAATAAATCATCCTTAGATAATGAAGGTACCAACATTTGCAACCATACATTAGCAAAACATACTTGTTACACAAATCATTAGTTGGAACCAAAGATTTCAGAGTCCAAAGTCCAACGATTTTGTACGTACCATTTGTAGATCATTACTGACTTTTTGTCTCCATTGATGACTGGCACGAACTGGTTTTAATTTCGTGACATTAATTTTGTAAATTACTTAGTAACCTTCGTAGTTCAGCCTTCGAAAGTGCGATGATGTTTGTGACTGATGGCTCTTTCCAACGAAATAATAATTAATAGGATACGGTATCTTGTCAGTATTGTCTACACGACCCGATGTAAACTGACGCGAGTTATTGTTCAGCTCGATGTATAGCTTCAGAGGAAAATCTGTTCATAAACAATAACAGGCAGGTCGCTAAGCTAATTTGCGGAACAATTCGTGCTGTAATTAATGCCATTTTCCATGACATGTTGTTTCCTCTTCATGCCAATAGGAAATAATTATGTTAAATAGCACCATATTCGCAAGTATTCAAATCTACAGAAATGGTATTACACTATTCAGTTTGAAATTTTGATCGCATGAAACGCAATTATTTTTCAGTAATATAAAAACAATCTCGTTTGTGAATCATTAGCCTCTATGTAGAGATAACGAGCAAGTTTGGCCTCAGTTTTACTGAAGCGTGTGCCCAAAAACCGGCGTTAGCGCCGCCGCAATGCGCATGCGCGGCCTCCAAATTGGTGCGAAGAGTGTAGAGGAGGCGGTCGCGGCGGCGGATAGCTTCGCTCACTCATCGACTTAAAAATACGTAACGACTCGTTTTTACCGGCACTTTCACCTTTAACCGTATTACCTTAAGAATCATTTTGGCATGATTTAACAGCTAAAAGTGTAGGCTAACTTGTACGAGTCGGTGCTTGTGGCAACGGAAATTTCCACAGCCGCGCTTCGCTTGCCGCGTTTACCGCCCGCGCCGGTCCTGCCCCGCGCCCCTCTCGTGCCCACCCGAATACCATTCTCATGGCACTGATTGTCCCCTGGCGTTCGTTTTATCCTTACCTTACGGCATTCACCAAAATCCAGCCAGGATTAGAGATTCATAGTGTTATCCGCTCCTAGTTTCGAATGAGTCTCGATTACTCACGATACCTATTCAGGCGATAGCAGTAAACGTAAAGAATGTAGGTATGCAATAGCGATTTCACCGCGAATTACGTGCGACCGTTCTTACTTATTTACTTTCAAATTCTGAGATTTTTAATTTACAGTTAGGCGAAAGGATATTAAGTTTATGTTTCAAATTGGACTGCGTCTTTATTCGTTAGGAGACGCGTATGCGTTCGCGATCAAAAGTGGTAAAAAAGTTTATAAATTAAACAGGTATGGAAGGCAGTCGGCTTTATGTTCAACGTGAGCTGTGAAGGTATCGCGTCCTCGATCACGACTTCGAAACGAATTTTCCAGAAATTTTATTCTTAATGTTTCTTTCGGCAGTTTTTTACACATTTGATTTTTTTTAAGGATTTGTCTTAAATTTATAAATCATAGATTTTTAAGTAGAAAAGAAAAGTTGTCAAAAAACTGAAGTTATAATGGTAGTATAATTAATAATTTATAATACAATGAAATATTTGTATAAATAAATCTGCAGGTTTAAATTCAACTTTAATACAAAATTGGTATTTATTTCGTTTCACCGCAGAGGCTGCAATCAAGTCTTGCATTTAAAATTTGAACCACTTCCCAATGTCCGAGAGAATTGGAATTTGGCACACTTGTTTAGTTCACGTGTTAATGAATGATCATCTAAAAGTCGCTATTGTAAATCCAATATGGCGTTCGCTATAAAATCGTTTTTTAATATTTCCACATTAACCCCTATGATATAGGTATCAAGTGAAGGGCTTTGAGCAAATACCATAATAAATAAAACTTTTCACCTCTTTTTTTTATTAATAACTAATACAAGCTTGTTTCAAAAAAATGTTCTTTGTTTTTTTCTTGTTTTAATTTTTTAAACACTTATGCTGATATCTAAAATATATTACATATTAGTTTTAAATTTTTCTTGAACAAATTTGTTCAATTTTGATACAGCTGCGTACCTATAATGGTGGATTTCATACGATGATGCCGGTCGAGATATTTTTCTAAACTTCCACATCAGTTTAAAGTTAAATAAATATATCATATTAAGGTAATAAAGCAACTGTAGAAAAAATCCTCAAAAGCTGCTTAAGCAATACAGGCATCGAATAAAGGAAAACAACAGGCGCAATCGAATTGATTTTATGGTATAAACCGCGTACGTTCCTCACATTCCTCACTTCATGACTCGTAAACGATAACAGAAAATTGCAAACATTGCAAGTTCTTTATACTTCCGTAATGCAAATATATAAATTTGTAGTCATCAAAATTCGAATAAATTATTGCCTTTTCAGGTACTGGATATCATAGATTGAGAAACAGAGTTCTATAAAATATGCGAATAAAATTTTAATATAAAATATGCGAATTGAATGCTTACGAATATATCACCAATTTTAGGTGGATTAACAAACTTTATGTCAGACCTAATTAAACTCTGTAGTTAGGTACCTACACAGTAGGTACATATAATAGTCAAGTTTAGCATGCTCCATAGATTTACGCAGGTAAAAATTGCTATACTTAAATAAATTGAATAATGCATAAATATGCAGACTTGTATAACGAAACCTAAGATTTGATTATGATTATTATAATGCGCATTGCGGCAAAAATTCGATAACTAAAGAATGCAACTACAATTAAAGACAGTGTTAATGCACGTATTGCATCTAAACGCCCAGCTATCACGTAGGTAAAAACATTTATTTATTAAACAAATTCAGTATTATCTCAGCATTACACGTGTAAATAAAAAAACCCGTCCAAGAAATAATGTTGTTTCAAATTCGTCATTATACTTCTAGATAACTAAAATATACCTACTTGAAATTTTCAATTTAATGAGAGTAGGTACATAGAAACTTAATAGACTTGCTTACATACGTATTTATTTAACTGTAGGTACTTACTTAGTATATAGAATAGCCGTTATTAGAATCAAAATGATGAGTAGCGCGCTGTAGTTACTTCGTCGATAATATCAAATTTATGACCGCGCATTTCGAAAAAACATTTTGTCGGTCAAAATATTTATTATCTATAATAGGCTTGTATCCCATTTTTTTTACGATTTGTTATCTAAAGACGTCACAATAATATAAATATAAGTGAAATAATTACTTCGATTGCATAAAAACTTCTCGAGATATGATAACTTGAAGATCACAATTTTGGACTATCCCGAAAACGCTCCATACAAAAGGCCACCACGTTATGACGTCACACCGTGCTATTATAAATGCATTAAATCAGAAATTTGTACGACAGCTATGTTAAATATTGCGTTTATGTAGCCAGTGCCGTAACAAAAGTTATAGTATTTTTTATTGTTTCTACAATGGTAATATTTATTTTTTATAATTTCATATCTTTAAAATGATCTTTCCCACCAAACTTTGACCGAACTTTAAGATCGCAGATCGTTCTAGTTTTATGTATTTTACGTTACTGATAGAGAGTTTTTATAATTTTGTGACATGGGCAACAAGCCTATTTTCAGAATGTATGCCAAAATTTCCACGGTCCAGTCTCAAAATAAAATTACCATGACATACATACGGATAAATGGACATAGTGAAACCAGAAAAAATGTTTATTCCAGCACGGAATCCAAAAACAAATGGAAAAAATATTGACAGCGTAATACTAATACCAACATTATATACTCGTATGTACTACACCTACCTATTTGCCTATGGCCTCTCAGATAGTCAAAGGTGGGCTGGAAGTGATTCGTCCGCCTTTGTACAAATATGTCTAATCATTGTATTTCTACTGTGTTCTGCAACTTTTGTACAATAAAGATACTTAAAACAACAACAACAATAATAAATAACAACACATAATAATAATATAGCCATTTATTTCCTTAATAATTAAAAGTACATTACATACATTCTCCACTTGCTTTGATCTTGCATCGAATGTATCTAGTCTTTGAAATCGAAGTACCGCCAACAGTCTTTTCTATTTAGTTTGACCATATTTCGTTTGACCACTTTTCCTTTTTCCACAGGGAAACATGTCCATATATTAAGAGTAAATGAAGTTACAAAATACGATCGATCTATTCCCCTGTTTAACCACGTAGTTAATCGGTGTCTACACTACAATATTACAAAAAGATTAGAAGCTTTAGCACGAAGGGCGCGCTAAACCGTTGGTGATTAGATTAGGGTGCTTCAGCGTTGGCAAATTCCAGCTTTGTTCGGCATTGACATAGAATTTTTAACCTAGTTCTCTTATCCCTTACTATTAAGTGAACTATTCTTGTATATATATATGTGTGTGTCTTGTATATATGTATGTCGCGAACTACGTTCTCGCAATCGGCTCTAACGATTTCGATATAATTTACAATAAAGGGGTTTACAGGGACCAGAAATCGATCTAGCTAAGTATCAACTTTAGGAAAATTCGTTTTCTCTTAAATATCATTTCATCTATTTCCTTATTAAAATAAACCAATACAATAGTATATAATAGTAATAGACAGGTATTATAACAAAACTTATAGGTAGAGAATCTATTCGATAGATAGATAGATAATTTTTGTATGCCTTGTTTAAGATATCTATGTTTATAATTTGTGTAGTAGATTCCTCTTATACGTACAGTTAGTTGCATATAACGTGCATCTAAAAACGGTTACCAGTCTGTCACTACGATTCATTTATATGTTAACAGACGTAATACAAACGGTAAAAATATTTGTCAAATATGTACTGATTAGCTCTTAAATTATTTATTATGAAATATTTTTTATTTATATAAATTATGAATTTAATTTTACTAATATATATCCTTTGCATGTAACAAGACAAATGGTTTACCAAATCCGTTATTTGATTTATGCAATACCGACCCCGACCGAAACAAACCTGAAACCCGTTCTTATGCACTATACAGACCTTGTCACATAAATACAATATTTTATATAGGTATGGTTGGTATGGACAATGGAGGCGCGTGTTCCTGGATGAATGCGCTCGGTAGAGTCACGTTATTAAGTAATATTATATTCTGTGGTAGAGACAATAGATATTAAAAGTAGTAAACAATCATTCACGTGATCTTAAACCACTAAGATGCGGTTCTACTAAAATAATCTATATAAATAAAAATGAGTGTTGCTAATCGCAAAACTCAAAAACGACTCGACCAATTCTGCAAATTTTAGTTTAAATATTTTCATTAAGGTTCATAGAAGGAAGGTTCTCATGAAGAGAAAAGACGTAAAAATTGCAAGGAAAATAAAACCCCACTTTCTAGTACGAAGCCGGGGCGGGCAGCTAGTTAATAATAAATGCTACTAACACACATAATTCTTTGCCGGATGATCTTTGCAGGTTCTAAAAAAAGTTTGACACGTACAAAATCTAATTTATATTATGCTAGCGGCCCGGTACGTGCTTCGCTACGTATAAAGTGAAATAATAATAAAAAAAAATTGGAACACCAAATTAATTTATTCAAACAAAAAAAAATTTTATTAATTGCTAGCTATTTTAAAACTTAGTTCAAAACATTTGGATAAAAAAAAATTTTTATTTTTCCATTTTGAGCATGAATAAACAAACGGGTGGGGGACCGACTCTGGAACAGGCAACATAAAGTCGAAGCACATCCAAAATGAAATGACCGCATGAATGACATAACAACATGCCTATACTGTCAACACTGAAAAAAGTTTAAATTTGACTGCAAAATCCCCATTAACAAAATGATCCGCCATTTATTGAATTAAATTGTTACATAAATTGTGATAAATCGAAAGAACCGCTCCACCGATTTTGTGCAAACTTCACTTAAACCATCTACTAAATAGTCCGAATAAACCCTAAACATTTGGTTTGGATAGGTGAGCCCGTTCTTTAGTTATAAAATTACAACGAAAAGTGGCATTGATTTTTATATATACGCGAAAGTGTGTTTATTTCTTCCATTTCACTTCATGATGGCTATATTTTTTTTATATCATAATATAGGATAATAAATAACTAGTTTACGAACTGGATACTGATGTAGGCTGAAATGTTAATTGCACATGGTCAAAGAGGAGAGCAATAATTAATAATAAAATTAAATAATTTAATAGTATCAATTATTAACTACGAGACTTATCAATAATTTAATGCCCAGGATATTATGAAGATTCTAATGAGGTTGAAAAGTTAACTCGCTGTTAAGAAAATAGTATTATTTCGTATTAAGATTGGTATAGCTAAGAGCAGTTCATGCTTGATAGTCACAGTTAAGGATAAAAAGACTCGAGGTTTTCACACCTCTAAGTTGTAACTACAGTCTGACTGCAACTTTTACTACGCATGGCATAACAATGGCACAAAGGTGTTAAGGTAGAAATGCTCATAGGTGTACAATTCCCAATTGGTCATATGCACTTAGCTAAGAAGAAGAAGCACACACACCAGCTGTGTATAGTCTACGACTTCATCCAACTTGATAGACCGCGAGATAAAACCTTTCTGCAACCGATAGTCTGTAGATCTGCATAGTATGCGACTATTTCAGGTCTGAAGTGTGAGGAGGGGGAGAACTACCTGCCGATGACGAGCGGTGTGATTGTAGAAAAAGGCCGTTGGCCGTTTATCATACTATTGCTTTGAACACAATCGGCAGAACACACAAAAAACCGCGGAATCAGGCGACCGCACCCCTCCTCTGAGTCGAATGTGGAACCTATCGCAAAGGCTGCCACGAGGCGCCGCGTATTACAAAAGATCGATCGTAGTATAAAATTTATTCTTAAGTGAACATTTAAATTGTAAAATGAGTTATCTCTTTTATATGATAATCTAATGAAAACACAAATACTTAAATTGAATTTATATTTTCCAGTTTTAATAAAGAGTTACACATGTTGTATCGTCTATATCGTTGATTAGACAGTTCTACATTTTTGGATTGTTTGAATATTGATATTTATTCCATATTTTGTATACATTACGAGTAGATTGTATAATGACCAATTGCAAGCCGCGTGAAATATTTAGTGTACCACGGCAACGTAACTGGATTTAATCCAATCTCTTCTTAATCACAATCATTAAAAATATTTAAAGTATAACGTCTAACTCTAAGGCATCTTTGACCGTGGCGCACACAATAGCACGTATACAGATGTGGTCTGTTTATGTAGTGGTTATTTATAAGGCGTGGCCACTCAGGGCGTGACTCTAGTCTAGGGCTTTCCTTCTATCACTAACTCGGCAGATGTGCCATGCCAGCTGCCGCTTCAGCTAGCTCTGAAAGCTACGTTTGAACTTTAGTTATCCGTCCAATTTCTTCGTTCCGCATTCGGTCCTAAACAACGTACAGGACATAAGGTTGACAAAAATGTTCCTCAGGTCGTTATAGCATTTTCTAACGACACCATTTGCATTTGTATTTTATTAGTCATGAGGTAAGCCGTCAATTTACAGTACAACAAACATTCGCAACTTTTATCAGTTCAAGAGTAAAATCAATATACCTACTACAGAATTCAAATATAGGGCTCAAAATGGTTGGTGGATCTATTAATATTAGTAAATAGAAGACCTATTTGTTTTCCAAAACTAATTCTACATCTTTCTGGGAAGAAAGTATAATTAAATAAATATTATTAATTGTTTTGTACCTAATACCTAAAAGTAATTGTAAACCCAATTTAGAAAAGTCTTTAACTATTTGATTAGTAATTTTTGGTATTTTACATAATATTAACTAATAACTCTAACATCTACGAATAGAATATGACATGGAAATTTACCAATTTGTCATTTTACAGGATTTTTCAGAAATACTAGGAAATATTACGTATACATAATATGTAATGAATGAATCAACTATCTTTATGGTGTGATTCATATAATGGTACATGGTATAATCAGTTGCATAAATAAATTATTATGGCAATTGGGTTAAATAATCTTATCTATTACTTATTTCAATAAAAAATATGTATCATAAAAATATAAGTTCTCAATAATGTATGTATTAGGATAGACAAATTTAGTGTGGGCATTACGTCTCCGTGGGTGGTGTGTTGTGGACGTGGATTACATTTGCGCTTTCACATCCCCATTGTTTCGAGTGCTCTTGAAATACTAATGAGGTCGCACGACATCGTTCACAAACAAATGTGTAATTGTATTGGCGGAAGAATGTATACATATTCTAAGTACATAACTATAATCACTCACGCACTAAATTATATTCATAGTCTCAAAATGTGTTTTACAGCTAACGTAAAGTTTGTGTTAAAAATAGTATGATGATTTTCCTCGATTTTCAAACAATACCCATAATAAAAATATATAATTCCTATAATGTTATAAGTATTATTAGGTTTTGTCAAAGTTTTGTTGACTTATAGTAGAACAACACAAAATGTAAGCTCTTCCGTTGTAGTAAATTAACAAGACCATTTTAGGTCGGCAAGTATAACAAATTATAATATGACTCCATTAGTACATTATTGGTTTTACAAGGCGAACGAAGTTTTTTCATGTTGACTGTACTATTCCTTTAGCGTGGAAAAGTACATAAAATGTACCAAATATAGAGTCATCGTAACTGATGTGTCGGGGAATTACTAGTTTGTTGGAATGTACCTAGGTACCTTGATGCGAACTCGTTAAATCATCGAAATCATTGTCCTCTATGATATTTGTTTATTCCGTACTATTATAGATTTTATACTATTTGTGAGTTTTTTACAAAATGGGAAATCTACGCGAGTAGTAAATAAAACAATACAATTTATTAAGGTATTATTTTATGAAAAAAATATTACTATATGTTAAGAATTGAAGAGCTATTGGAGATGTTACCTATATATTGAATAGAAACAGATTATGAACAGAATATATTTCGATGGAAAACTAATAAACAAGAATATGCACGCACAATGGTTGGAGAGTAACTTTGGTTTCCATGGATAACGTAACTAATAAAAAAAAAATATCTAAATTCAAGATACATAGAGCAAATATAAAAGAGTTCGCAACAGACACCAAACGTCAAAATGGTGTAGCGGCATGTATGAGTGTCTCTATATGTCGAATTCACAGCAATTCACACCTACTTTATATATTATGCCAGTGGTCGAATTTGTAAGCTTATATCACAAAAAATATATAAAAAAAAATTAAGGTGTACGTGACTCACCATGATCTTTAGAGCCGAAGCCAACCTCACTTGCACATGGTGCATCCTCTCGATTAGCGATAGAGGCTCTTACGAAAGAGAGGTAGAATACAGCGTATTTGTAAGCTGCCCGACTGCATTCCAAATGTAAACGAAGCGCATTTGGATGAAATCTGAAATTTTAAGAAAGAATTAAAAATATTTTTCAGCCTTTATTGTTATTATTCATTCTAGAATTTAAATTTTAAAATTGTACCCGTGTATAGTCCAATGCCATCTGAATGTATTATCTATAATTATCGATATCATTATGCATATCGATAGAGCTAAGTTACATCTCTGACACAAACACGGAAATAAATTTACGTACATAATTCATATTTGGCTTCTTTTGAGTTTTTGACAACATATGTTTGTTCATCTCCGCCAACCCGCAGTTGCGCTCCGCCAACCCGCAGTTGTGCTCCGCCAACCCGCAGTTGAGCAGCGTGGTGGAGTGTGCTCTAAAACCCCTTCGATTGAAGATCCGTATCCCAACAGTGGGATGATTATCATAGGTTGATGCCGTTTGTTCCTCTAATTCGCTAGGTATATCTACTACTTTATGCAACAACAATACTAAGATTAAAAACTATGATTCATTTCATTATCATATTTCAATAGCACTCATTAAATGATGCATCATCTTTTCAGTTACCTCAACGATTATTATTTAATTACAATTCTCAGTTAAGTACAAAGAAATATAATTTGGTATATTTACGATAATTCCAAAATTGGCCGTTTTTGTTATGTCAAAATTACAGAAAATTATCGACTTTAAAAGTGAACATGTCCCATTAAGTATGTACTTCTGAGAATATTGATATTATTCTTTATCCTTTGTTCATGAAATGTAAATGAAAATATAGATTATGTATTTTCATTTTGTCTATATTAGTATTCTATCATATTTTTTTATAAATCTATTATTAGATTGTTATGCAAGAAATAATCTTCAACGGCCTACTAAATGATAATATATTATATTAGTATTTATGCATATAAATTATGCCGACACAAGTAGTAACAGATATGCCACACCAACTTGCAGGGCGATCATCATCATTGACGAGCTCGGTGATCGAATGGCTACAAATGGGCACTTTGACTCCGAGATCGCGGGTTTATCCCCGCACAAGATAAAAAATTTCTTTGCATGAACATGTCTGCTTGTTTTATTCTGGGTGTTTTCTATGTATTATATGAATGTATTTACAAAAAAATAAAACAGTTATCTAGTACTCATAGTACAAGCGTTGCTTAGTTTGGCACTAGATGGCAGTGTGTAATTTGTCTAGGAATATTTATTTATGTTTTTGTTATATTTGAACCCTGTTATGCAGAATGGATCCAACGGACAAACTATGCTAAATTAAGAGATATACATAGCGAGAAACTTCAAATCGAGTTTTATATTAAACGCCTCAGATTCTAGCAGTTTGATGACATATACTTCACAAAACTTATATAGCATGGTATTTTTACTCTAAATATCGGTTTCCGGCAGACTAGAATAGAATCACTTGGCCGTGTGGTTTCCGGCAGACTAGAAAAGAATCATACCGTTTCTTCCCGTGGATGTCGTACAAGGCGACTAAGGGAAATACATTATCAAATATCGATCAGGTCTCCCCAACCCGTTTGGCCAGCGTGGGGAGTGTAGGTCAAATCCTCCTTCCGTCTAGGACGGACGAGAGAGGGTCGTGCTCCTGTAGTGGAGACTAAAATGGACCTGATGATGATGAAACTCTAAATAGCTTTAACTTAAAAGTAAAAACACTATACTGCATAACGGGGTCCATTTATTAGGAAAATTGTGCATGCTTTCATTCAAATTAAAGTCTGAAACAATAAAAATCAGAACTAATAAGTCGGTATATATTTTAGTAAGCGGTCTCATGAGTTTACAACTCCATCGATTAACATGAGTACGCACCACTCTGTGATAAGATAAGCTTGTCCTTGGTAATACTCTATGGTTTACCAGCTCACCAATGTTATTAGCCATATAGGTACCATTCTTGCATTGAACCTCTATAAACAAGATAAAATTAATTGTTAGTAATCTGCCTAAAAGTACTATTACATATACTGTGCTAAAAGTACATCCTTTCAATTCAAGATGGTAACATTGTCATAGTAAAATATGTTACATATTTAAAAAATAATATTTGATATACCTACTTTGATTATTAAATTCGTAAATTAAAAGTATTCTCTGTCTATCTATATTTCACAAATAATAAAATATCTAACTTAATTATTGGAGATTATTCATTTAAAACGGAAAGCCAAAAAACAAAAAGAACATGGGTTGTGTTTCTGTATTTATGCTATCACACTATATTAATAATAAAAAAAAATGTGAAGGTAACCTGAAAATTTACAATATGTTACACTACCTTCCACCCGCGGCTTCGCCCTTTTTTAATAAAAAGTATGTTACGTCCTTACTTTGGGAATTTGTGAGCAAAGTTTCATGATGATCAGTTGAGTGGTTTCGGCGTGAAAGCTAACAAACAAACTCTTTTTTTCTATACCACTAAAGTGACAAACAAGCACGGCCCACCTGATGGAAAGCAGTTACCGTAGCTATGAACGCCTGTAACGCCAGGGGCATCACACGCGCGTTGCTGACTCTGTAAAAACCTTTACCAACTCGCATTCACATTTATAATATTAAAGAAGGGATAGATAGTAGTAGTACTTCACATGTATCATTAATTTATTACCGAATTCCTTCGTATTGTCAAATCACTTTCGTTTCCTAATATATATTCAAACTAGCTTGCGTCCGCGGCTTCGTACGCGCGTATTCCGGTATACCGTAGGAAAAATCCTGTCTTAACTAATGCGTACGTCATAATAGCTACTTGTATGCCAAATTTTGAACGCGATCCGTTCAGTGGTTTGAAATGTGCGTTAATAGATCAGTCAATAACAGTTGCCTTTTATACATACTAATATACCTAAAATACCTTTTATATATACATACAATAAGAAAAACATCCTTACGTAGGCCATATCAATTACTACAATATGATGTGCCAATAATATAACCGAACTATATTGTAACATTTGTAAGTGTTTTGAAACGCTATTTGGGGGCAGTCACCACAATAGATTAAAATGGCGGTAGTTGAGAAAGTCGCGAGAACCAAAAGAGTGTGCCATATTTCATCATAGTCGGACACTGGGAAGTGGGTCAAATTTAACCTGCAAGATTTTATCACAGCCGCCGCAGTGAACCTAAATAAAAGCTAGTAAAAAATACCACATTAAAATTACACTTATCGTGCTCTCAATGTAACTAATTCATGTACAGATAGAGATTAGATAAAGCAAACGCGCCATATTAGGATTTAACATTACACAACGTAACAGTTCTAAGAATGCGTTAATAACCTCTCAGTTAATTAAACTGCGATTAAACATGCCGTCAATGATCATGGATAACTTTACTCCTATCTTCGGATAACGCAATTACCTATTTACATGGGATTCACACTTTCAAAATATTAGCTTTGCTCATTTCTATATACTTATATGTGTCAATGACAAATGTATTATATATAATATATTATTTCCAAAATTTTCCTCAACACTTCTGAATATTACAATTTAATATAATAAATAATTATATTAAACGTTAATTAGATGTTATTACAAATATATAGCTTTATATAGTGTATCCGCTCGTGTGGAATCCATAGTAGCGAAATCATCATCATCAGGTTATTTTAGTCTCCACTACAGGAGCACGACCCTCTCTCGTCCGTCCCAGACAGAAGGAGGATTTGGCCTACACTCCCTACGCTGGCCGGACGGGTTGGGGAGGCCTGATAGATGTTTTATAATGTATTTCCCTTAGTCGCCTTGTACGACATCCACGAGACGAAACGGAGTGATTCTATTCTAGTCTGCCGGAAACGACACGGCCAAACACAGTAGTGAAATAGATAGTTGAAAACCTATCTATCTATGTAAAATATCTAAATTTACTATCCGGAGGGAGCCTGGAGGTCTGTAATATAGGTCTAGGCGTAGTTAGACTCCAGAGTCTCACAAGGACCTGATCTATAAATAAAATAAATAAATAAATATTTCTGGACAATTTACACAGCGCCATCTAGTACCAAATTAAGCGCAAAGCTTGTGTTATGGGTACTAGACAACTGATAAATATACTTAAATACATTTTTTTTGTAAATATATACTTATAATACATAGACCAAGACAAACAGACATGTTCATGCACACAAATGTTTGTCTTGTGCGGGAATTGAACCCGCGACTTCGGAGTCAAAGTGGCCATTGCTAATCATTCGACCACCGAGCTCGTCAAAATCTATGACTGTTTGCAATATGTTTGTACTACAAATCTACAACGCTACAACTATGTAATACCTTGTGAAATAGTAAATAAACAATTATTATTTATAGACTATTGTGAAAAATTCATATAAAATAAAATAAAATAAATCATAAAAATACATTATAATTTACCAACATTCTACTTTATGCAGATACATTGTACTTGGTACTCTATACACAGATTTATTTTACTATTATGCAGTCGATTAGTTATGTCTTCTAGAGTCATTTAACTAAAAAACAAAAGCTTACTCACATAATGATAGTTTTATATATGTATATAAGTTCTACAGTATAGGTAACTGGTGAAAGTAGCTATAGGTATATCTTGTAGCCAACAGCGATGTTTCGTGATACATAGTAATCAAGAGCCACCACGGACTATCCTAGGAACGGCGACGGACATCATTATGTCCCACGCAAGTCTTTCAAAGCCTAGGTGCGGTGAATAGTATATACTTACTATTTCCTACCCTAACTACACACGAAAGCCATGCAAAGTATTTATGGCCGATTAAAATTTCTTACATTACGAAAATATAACCATCTGATAATTAAAAAAATATTATACTAACATTTATAGTATCATAGGACAGGCAAAAAATACATGTAAAATATCATAGCAGACACGCGCACCATCAGTCGCACAAACGTTTTATTTATTTAAACGTTTTATTCATTTTAGACATTTTTATTCTCGTGGGTATAAAAACACGATTGTATTTACCGTAATTCATTTTTATGACCGTTTGTCGAAAACATGCCATTACCATTTTAATCTGAACAATCTTTATGTCTGTCACAGTATAATATATATAGATCTTTCATAATATGAACAATATGAACATATATAGCTTTTACACTTAATTTAATAGGCTATTTTCCAATGTTTAAAAATTGTATAAATTATTTAACAATATCGTAAAATACACAAAACTATAAAGATCTGCAAACTTTCATTCTAATATCTTCAGTCAGAATTTTTTTTAGCGTCGATCAAAGTTTGGCGGGAAAGTCCATTTTAAAAGTATGAAATTATTAAAAAATAATATTTCCATTGGAGAAGCAATAAAAAATGCTATAACTTTTATTATGATACTAATCACATAAACGTAATATTTAACATAGCTGTCGTACAAATTTCTGATTTGATGCATACAAAATACAAACCTGTGACGTCATACTTTGGTAGTCTTTTGTATGGAGCGTTTTGGGGCAGTCTAAAAATTGTGATTTTCAAATTAGCATATCTCGAGAGATTTTTTTGCTATCGAAGTAATTCTTTCACCTATGGTTATATTATGGAGACGTCCCTACATATCAAACCGAAAAAAATGTTAGTCAAATAGCCTATTATGTAGTTAGTTTAAATAAAATTTGGACTTTCCAACACTACTTTTTCAGATCGAAATATTGCGATGTAATTTTTAGTTCTGTACTATATGGAAATGACTCACTATCAACTTTAAAGCCAAAGCCAAACTCGTATGTGCACTCTGCCGATTAGTATTTATTTTCTAAACCTACCTGTTCATACAATTTATACACACTCATATTCTTTCAAGTATAATACACATGTATTATTTCAAGTTCCATTTTCATGTTACGTCACTGTTATTGGCAACATTACCGTCACAGTAACATTGAAACTGCTGGCAATGAAATTGTGTATGGCGACGAACTTGGCGTTTGAGAAAAACATACTCTGCAAACATAAATTATGTTCTCGACGACGAAGCAATAGCACAAAACATAGCTGTTTAATGCCGCGTTGACACGAGCAAAGTACACTTGGAGAAAGTGGGCAAGTAGCTATGATTAAGATGAACGTGGTCACAGACCAATTTGATTGAACACTGTAATATCCAAGTATGCTATGATCAGTGTTGCCGTTGCCACGATCAAAATAGACCAAAATTGTCAAAGTCGCACTTTGTACAAGCCGTAGATATAGAAAATTATAGACACATTGTTAGTTTCCCTCGCATTTACACCATAAAAAAAGTAATTTATGTTATCACCATGTAAGGAAATAAGACAGACGTCTAAAAAACGTAATTTATAATAAATGTATGTCTATGGTAATGTGGACTTTGATACTTTGATCGTGTCAACGCGGCTTTATAACAAGGTATTATTTGAGACGTCTAAGCAAAGAGTCATTACAAAAAACATGGAAAATTATTGTAGAGATTTAGATTTTATAAGTATAATCTTATAAAATCAATATAGAATTTACTTGTCTTACTGGATGATGTAAATTATATTCTGGTTATGGCAGATTTTGGTTAGGCATATGCGGGCGTCGAACAGGCAGAATTAAAAATAAAATAAAATTGTTTATTTTGCCGCTATGCCCTTGTGGGCATTTTGAGACGTTTTACATTTCTTATGAAACAAAATATCTTATTTTACTTTTCGTTTTTATGTAGCTTTAGGAATATATTTATTTCTTTCTAGTCTTTTTTAGATAACATTTTGATATTGTGTCAGTGTTGATTTTGATGCTTGACCTAGAAGCGGAGAAAGGTAGTTCCTATTAAATTAATTTCGGTCGCTCTTTAAAAAGGGATACCGTCTTCAATGTACTCGACCCAGACCACGTCGTTCCTTATCGAAGATATGTAACATAAATGACGAAAGTAGAGTCCTAAATTATTTGTTTTACAAATACAACACCTTTAGAAGTCAATTTGTTGGTAAAGCCGAAAACTTCCAAACAATATAGGTACGAGGAGTAACTATTACTAATAACAGTAATTTGTTAAAAACTCCAATAATTTTTAATTGCTTTACTTGCGGCTTTTGTACAGAGTTAAGTGAAAATTCCAAAGCAGTGACGAAACGTTCGTCGTCAAATGTTGTCATATATACGAGTTATATAGCATACTTCGTTTTTAAACAAATAGTAATGCGGTTTAATAGTCGGCGCTTTATCTCCTGAATTGAAGAGTTTTAACTGGGTATGGCTATATATTACGGATAAGATATCTTTGTCGGAAGGATATTGTGGATAATGTTTAAAATGATGGGCGATAACGGTTCAATATTTATTCAGTACCTAAATGAATCCCATAACCGTTCTGAGTTTATTCAAAATTTGTGTTCTATTAACTATTTCCATTATTTTAAGAGAGACAGTCTTGTTAACCCTTTTACTTAAAATCCAAGCGGCAATTAACATCTTACAATTAAATATAATTGAACATAGTCATTTGGCAGATGTAAATATAGTTGAGTGTGTGCCATAAATTATTAAGGTGACAATTCCGCTACGAATCCGGTTATAATCGGCGTGCGGATCGTCCGCGGCGCTCGACGCTACCAAGTTTATAAATATACCTTATTGTATGGAGAAAGTTTACAATGCGATCGCGTATCATTCTTTATTGTTTACTTATGTGTGGATGATGGTCAATGATTGAATTTATGACATTCCTCCAACGGTATAAAAGCAACAATCAAAATAATATTATTAAAATTTATGTCTATCCAAAATTACGATAAAAAAAATAAGATGTTGATACTGAAGCCTGTAATCTTCAGGCACCGGCCAACATGATATTGAATTTGCAATATGTTGAATCCCTTTAATACTCTACGAACTCTCAAGTTGTGAACTGAACTCCATGCTGCGGTTATCCCAAGAGATATATAGAGATAAGGTTCAAGAAAGGCGTGAAGGGGTTTTTACAGAGTCAGCGCCGAATCTGTGATAGCTGTGGTGTTGCGAGCGGCCATAAGACTATGTTGGCTGTTTACTATCAGACAGAAAAATCTATGCTTATGGTCCGGAAAGCCAGAAATGTATCCATCAAAATAGATAATTTTTAATTATATGACACTCCAAGTAGTTAGATTTGTCGCGATTTAGTTTAGTTGGGCTTACGTGTATGTTGCAGTATGAAGTCTTCCTAGGGTCATTCTATTAGACCTCTATATTTAATATGGAACTAGCTATTGGTAAAAATAAAATAAAGACTGTCTCACTACGGTTTCTAAAGACTTATCAAAAAAGAAAAGAATACCTACTCGTATTACTACAATCGGTTCATTATCTTCGATTACAGCTCTAACTTCTTGTATATATAGATAGATAGGTATATAGATATATGTTTTATTGTTGAAAATAGTTGCAACATTTCTATACTACACGTAGATTTTATCCATGGTTGCGCATTACATTTCATCACTGAGCGTTTTGATTACTTACAGATTTTTATTAGGCTCTATTAGAGTAGTGTATTGTCGAAGTATCGTCTACTATGAAATCGTTGCTGTCAAATTAATTGACATTTAAAATAGACGGGTTTTATTTGACCGCATAAAGGCCACACACATGGTCATGCTTCCTCGAGTTTTTGTCCGTATGCCCATCAACATGACCTCATTTGAGTATTGTAAACTTTTCCGTTCTAGAAATAGATCATTTTTATTATCCATTAAATTATTTCTATATGTAATCACATTGTATCAGTAACTATAGATTTGTATTATGTCAATACATTTCTTTTATATTCTAATTCAAAGTTGGATTTACCTTTCGTTCACGGTCGCGGAAACCCTTATATTTACATTTTCCCAATAAAAGAATATTCTCTTTCTATAAATAAGTACATTTGTTGCGTATTTTGACTAAAATTTATGTCATATTTTGCCATATCGACAATTACACACACAGCGTGTGGGATTTACCAGGAAAATAGTTACAATATGGGAATAAACGCTGTTACACATAATTTACTTATCGAATGAACGATTACTGGCTAATAATGAACTGATCGTTTCAATAGAATTTATTATCATACCAAGGGATGTCATTCACTCAGCAACAGTAGTAATATCGTATGCCTAGTATGTTAATTTCAAGAAGTAATTACATAAAAGTCAGTATACAACAGGAAATTGGAATTTAGACATCGATTTAACTTATAGAAAATATACTGGACTATTAATACACATAGCTACATGCTGCCTTCAAGCATACATGCAACACTCGCGTGTATTTGATTTCAATTCCCAGTTAGATTTTTTTTATACGACCCGCCTGATGGTAAGCGGCATTGAATTTTTTTATGTTGTGTGTTATGTGAAGCAGTTACCATAGCCATATTGACCACTGCAATACATTGCTCGAGTGCCTATGCCGGAATCCGTTTCTTTGACTTTTTTTTTTATATTACGTTGGGTGGCAGACAAGCATACGGCCCGCCTGAAGCGGTTACCGTAGCTATATTAACGCTCGCAAAATATAAAATATCGCTCGCGCGCCGCCACCCACGCTGCCAACGCAGCAACGCCTTTCTTTCTAAAACTTTGATTGTCTTTGGCTTTAAAGATGGTGATGAGCTACTTACACCTCAAAATGTAGACATCAAGCTTCAAACTAGATTTAAAGGCAGTGTTTAATTTATAACAGCTTGAAATAACAACAAATCCATTGCAGTATTCTATCAGATACTCGTAATATATGATAGACATGAAGCAACAAACCATAAACGAAAAAATATACTATGTTTGTAGTAAGTATGAGAGTTTACTGTGCTACTATGTAGTCAGTTAGTTAGGATTTACAGTATCTACCGTACGTCCTGCGATCATGTCAACGCCATTCGAAACCAAGCACGCAATCACCACGTGGTTGCCGTGTGCACGACCATACAATAAATTATACAAACAGTGTCTCAACATGAATAAAAAAGGCAAAAATGTCATTGAAATGAACTGTTATTATTTATTTTGCTGTTGGACCCTTAGACGTAGACACGTCTTACACTTTTTTTTATAAATAATATTATTGTAATTTTGTTACCTACCAGCATTTCGGAATTAATCTTTCATACCTACATGTATTTTCATATATCGGGTTTCAAATATATTTAAAAAACAGTTATAGCATGTGTCTAAAGTTGCAAGTAAAATTTGAAGTTTTACAGGGCATAATGTTTACAGTTTATAGGTACATATATATATATATATATATATATATATAAAAGAGTTGCTTTTTGTTCCCCAATTATATTTACGATGTTACTTTTAATTAACTTATTTCTTGAGGTAAGACTGATATAACACAATTACATCTTCTAACTAATGTCAATATATCTTTTAAAATTAGAGAAAAACAAACACCCTTCTTGTTTTATGAAGTCTCCCGCATTCGCAGGTATGTCCGAGTACGTTGCAGATGTAGAAAATAATAAATCAATCAATCGGTGTAATGGAGCACTTAATTACTATAAGTTAAATTCAAATAATAAAAACATAACACAATTAAAAAAGCACATACTTACATGTAGGTACTTGAAACAACCTAATCCTATACGAGTATATCCGCGTGCTTTGAATTTTATTAATCGATCGTGTTAATGAAGTTGACATACTCGTATTATTTTATCTTTGATCGCGGTTTTCCGGAACAGGAGATACGAGCTCTCAAAGTAGACACAGTATCTATACTATGAAGTACGTACTAAAGTGCGGAAGTGCAGCACGTGTTAGCTACAACTGGATTTATTGTCGTAATAACGTGCAACATTTTTTTACTGATGGTCACTATTGGTGATGATGATGTAGACTATTGGTGTTTCGGTTTTAAATGTGAACTTTCTTATTAAATGCTCATCTTTCTAAGTACGTGATGGAGATAGAAAGTCTCAACCATTTCAACTGCACTCCGACTGCAAATTGCTATTTGACTGCATTTAGTACGACTGCAATGAAATCGACAGTACAGCCCGATTGTAGTCGAGGTGCAGTTGGTGTGGAATTCGTACGTGCATTCGTTGGAACTGCAGAGCCGGAGTGCAGTTGAAATGTAATCCGTCTGTGTAGAGCCTAAATACCAGCGAAAGAAACCGCGGGCATTTTTTTATTTAAGTAGAAATTTAAAAAATGAGTTTTATTTTGTAAAACGTATTGTTTGTTTGTACAACTATGTTGCAGGACAATATCATGCTAGCGAATGACAAGCACTTCATTTAAGTGGGTAGTCTACAACAACCAGACGGTCATGCATGGCTCTAACTTTATATACTTAGATCTCCGTAGCATGGAGAGTTCAAGCCGTACTCAAGACAATGTATTGAGTACGGCTTTGATTTAAGTCAGACTCTTAACTAATAATACAATGATGGATTGGCTGAAGGCGGGTGGGTGTTGAGTGATGTTCAAAATACACATCAAAAGATAAACATTCAAATCAAATTTTAACTGAGCGGGCGGGGCCTCCTTGTCTGGCGGAAAAAATCTTTTCTTGTATATTATTTGTATGTACTACCTACCTATGTTTTAACCGCATGTGCACAGTGGACTACTTATCATCTTTATACTATGGAATCATTTTGCATGTCATTTAACCGTTTTCTTGAGCCAGATACTTAAAGTCCCAGGTTGGTCCTCCGTCTACATTTAGATTGTTCGTAATCACGAAATGATTCCTTCAATCCCAATGTAATTAACTCTAGGACTGATACTCCGATTTTGATGAAAGGTAGATGTGGAATACGTAAATACAATTTATAAACTCGTTGTGCAACGAAATCCGTTCAGTTTTTTTTTTGAGATATTCGCGTTAGCATGACAATAAATATATTCTCGCAAATATATATAATATAAAAATCTTCGCAAATTCCTAGGTTTTTATGAACCTTCATGAATTTAATAGTTTTTTCCAAAATGTTCTGTGATAAAAAGTATTAGGTATTGTTCAAAATTCAGTTGATAGCTATATAGATTAGTAGTATATAATAAATAGTTAGATAATTTAATTTTTATAATTAATAACAAACACGTAAAAAGGTGTTTACAAAAGTAAGAGCAAAATTTTATCAGACTCGAGTCATACACTTAATAAATACAAATATTTTATATAATACATTATTATAACAGGCAATAAGTAATTACAAGTGCAAAATTTGGCTCTTATTTTTGATACATGTCTAGTGCATTAATTGCTCCGAGTTATTGCTAAGCGAATTACTTCTGCATGCACGAAAGCGAATTTATTAATTCCATGTAATTGTAAGATAATATATCGTGGTCAACCCTTATCATCCCACTGCTGGGATACGGGCTTTCCCGCTGATCGAGCTGCTTCCTGCTGCGGTTGGCGGAGGCCAGTGTTTTCAAGCCGCCTAAAGGCCATTGACTTGGCTTAACGACTGTCATCTGATAACAACCGGGACCAACGGCTTAACGTGCCCTCCGAAGCACAGAGGAGCTTGAGATAAATAAATCCATCCATTAACAGGCCGTAGCCTAACGTCGACCGTAGTCGACGTTGCTTAATATATAATCACGACAAACTTGTATCATGAACTTAGTATGAACTTCTCTACGTTTTACTATGTAAATTAATGCGTTAAGTTTGGTATTACGTAGACTTGGCCAACATTTTGACTCACTATACCTTAATGTAGCCTTAGGTTTAATGGTTGTAGTTATCAAATAAAGTTAGCAGTAACGCTAATGTTAATATTAATGATATAAACAGGGATGCGGCAAAATGCTGTCAAATATCATAACTTAATCGAATGTTGCTTTTGCTTATGAACCAACCTGTTATTATGATTATCATACGAGCATGTCTCTTGTAAAGAAAATATTGCTTGTCAACCGTTCAGTAGTATATTAAGATACAAGTCGAGTATATAGTGGTTGATTAAGATGGACAGTATAAAACTGTAATTGAGATAGCCCTGACTGGTTGTCAAAATGGCTGTCATTGCAGTCTTAAGAGTAAGGACATTTAGGCATTGTCAACTTGATAATTTTCACATTGAAACAAAATAAACATGCTTTATGCAGCACATTATAAAAAAAAACATATCAGAGTTTAGATTGTTAACTTTTGATGTGTAAACTTCTTTCAATAATACTTTTAAGTCCTTGGTATACTTAAAATACATTTTTTTAGAGATAATCCGTGTTAGTGCTAAAAAATTTTTTAACAATGCGAAATAACTAAACAAACTTTTTAAGTGTTAACTAAGTACTTAATTATCAGCTAATAATTAAACTTTATTATAAGCGTTCCTGAGGGTAGTTGCAAAACAAAACTTACCATCTTAATTTTATTTACGAGCTACAATGGCGGCAGTAGTGTGCTGCAAAAATCCATAAAATTTTTACTGAAAAGTACTGAATACCAACCCTTGTCACGAATTGTTTTGTTATAATAATAATATACGTATATTAAAACAATTAGTCTGCAATCATTCCGCGATAGTAAAAATTCTGAGTATTCTGGTATAAAAATGCAAAAACGTGGCATGAGATGATTTTTTATTTGAATTAAAAAAAATATTGTATTACATTGTAATATTTATACTCAATTATGAATTACTTTATTTTGTAGGTAATTATGATTATTTGTATAAATAAAATAAATTATTTTTGTATTGTTTTTTTTTTTGAGAGGGGGCAAACAAGCATGTGCGTCACCTGCTGGAAAGCAATCACGACCACCCATGGAGATAAGTAACACAAATGGGTTGCAGATCTGGAGTCAGTCTATACTCCTTTCTTTTTGTAGAATTATTTGAATATTTAAGTTGTTTCACAAATTAAACAAATCTCTAATACTATCCTTAAAGTATAACTCTTCTTTCATAAACAGACACACTGTTCACCTTATCGATCTAGATTAAATAATATATTATAGTAAATTGCGTTATAAGGAATTTAGAATGGAATTCATTGTTTTAAACATTTCTTATCTGGATGCGCTTGGCTGGTTAAGTCAAGGTGTTTGCATTCGTAGCTACGTCAGTTTTCAATAATTAAAACGTAAGTTAACTGAACGTAAAGGTACTGAATATTTAGACAAGGGCATTTTTAGGAGTGTTAGTAGCGCTATATATACTTTCTTTAACAAGATATGGTAACAATCGTTGCGTGGAAGTTTCTGAATTTCATCTTAAATGCTAAAATATGATGTTCTATTCAAAGTTGTTCATTAAATCAGTATATAGGCCGTGTGGTTTCCGGCAGACTAGAATAGAATCACTCCGTCTCTTCCCGTGGATGTCGCACAAGGCGACTAAGGGAAATACATTATAAAACATCGATCAGGCCTCCCCAACCCGTCTGGCCAGCGTGGGGAGTGTAGGCCAAATCCTCCTACTGTCAGGGGCGGACGAGATAGGGTCGTGCTCCTGTAGTGGAGACTAAAATGACTAGATGATGATGATGATGATTCAAAGTTGCGCTACTTTAGCTTAACGGATAAGGCCCTTAATGAACGGCTTTGAACATATTTTGTTTCGTGTGTCGAACGGTAACAGATTCGTCTCAGAAGCGAGGAGAGGTTCGGCTTGATAGAGTGGAGGCGCGGGAAGTGTTCATGCTATAAGGAAGTACAGTATCAACTGTGCCTTAACTGAGATTATAACAGAGATAGACTTTACTATCTATTGAGTAGGTTATTACATTAATATAAAGATATTAACATTTTTTGATAAAGTCATTTTTGTCTGTCATGTACTGTAAATGTACCTATCCGAATAAGTAGGTTATCTATGAACGAGTAGGTAGTATGCAGACACAATATAAATAATAGTACTACGTGTACAGTATGGCTACTCCCTGCCGCTCTCTCGTGTCGATCTCACCTCCCCTCTAAGACGAATCTGGAACAGTTTGAATGGTGCCGCACGCACACACGCTCAATCACGCTCTGAACAGACGCCATTGTTTATACAGTATTAAACGACATTTGTATGGAGTGGCCGGGATGTGTTGCAGATCACCCAGTTGGCAGATCGAAAAGGAGTCTTAAACATAAGAAAATGTTTAATTTTCTTAAGTTTTAGAGAAAACTTAAGTAAATATTTAATTTTCTTAAGTTTAACAGTAGTAAGAAGTTGTTTAAACTTCTCTATATAAAGTAACTACTTACCTACATATTCTGTAAAGATTTTGATAGCTGGGATGAATAAAATTTTTTTTGGTAATATAATATAATTAGGTCAATTATATACGTTACGCTCCGTCCATAAATTTCAAAAATAACGATATAAATGTAGCTCAGGAGCGTAAGAACATTGATGAAAAATATTTATGCAGCAGAATCTCGAGATCAGGTTGTAATAATAGGTATGTAAAATGTCAGGTGAGAACGGATTCGGGTTACAGCATGCACTAAACATTAGTACTGCAATTTAACACATTGCTGTAATATATGACACCAATTGTGGATTATAATAATCAAAAGATCCTAAAAGTAGATAGGGAATTAATCATTTTACATATTTATATGTACATATACGTACATAATATATGTAACTACTTATACTAAAAGTGATAAAACCAATAGGTCCTATCAATTTTATAAGTTTATAACTTATCAATTTTATAAGTTTATAACTTATAAAATTGAAATTTTATAAGTTTATAACTTATAAAATTGAAACAACAAAAAAAAACTATGAGGTTTATACTATACATATCATCATCATCATCATCAGGTCCATTTTAGTCTCCACTACAGGAGCACGACCCTCTCTCGTCCATCCTAGACGGAAGAAGGATTCGGCTTACACTCCCAACGCTGGCAAAACGGGTTGGGGAGGCCTGATCGATATTTGATAATGTATTTCCCTTAGTCGCCTTGTACGACATCCACGGGACGAAACGGAGTGATTCTATTCTAGACTGCCGGAAACCACACGGCCAATACATATAAACATAGTTTATAGACACGTTAGTGTATACTTAGACATGGACAAAATGCCAGGCATTAACAATATGTACCCAGTAAATACCTGTAAATGCCCAATAAATGCCTAGTTTTGGGCATAAATAAGGAATTTATAAGTAGTTTTTGGGCAAGTATCGTAAATGCCGGGCATTTTGCCTATCTCTAAATACACCGTATACGATATGTATCAATAAACTGCGTTACACTAACGATTTTCTTTTATCGAGTTTCGCTAATTTTACTGACTGCGCAGACGGACGGATCTCAATATAAATATAAGTAACGTTTTCCGCTCACATCGCTGCATAAAAAATAATAGTTTGAGACAATTAGAAAGTTTTAGGATGCCAAATTATGCCGAATGGTTCTAACGCGTAGCGGCGAAAAATACTATATCTACGAGTTCAAACATAGCGACGAAACTTGGCAAACGACTTCTTCTTTCATACGTAATTATTCTACAAGGCCCGTGTTTTTTTTTTTCAGAAACTGCAATTAGTATACCACTATATTTTTAGCGGTAGCAAGATATCTTGATTTTTCTTTTGATAATTATCTACTGAAATTATAATTCAGCATAATAATATAAACCCACCTAATAATATTCGTGACACGATTCGCTTTAATTCCTTTAATAGAAGAATCGAGCGTGGGATGGTTTCAAAAGTAGTTCTCGTTTAACTCCTGTTGCATTTAATTATATTAAATCAAAAACACATAATATAATTCAAATATTTTAGTGTTTGTATAATATTTTTAAATCAAAGGAATATTCGTGTCATATGGTCCCCTCGATCCGTATTTTATTTTTTATTTTTAGATCAGTCACAGTACTTTGGATGAAAAGCAGTCAGTTTTTTTTATGAATACGTAATTTAATAAAAAAAAAATCATTAATCTGTTCTCGGATGGAGCATAACAATTATTTTCTAAAATTTTCTTGTACAAAGTTATAACAAAAAGAAAATATCAACCAGATTGGTCGAAACATTAGCGGATCTGATTAATCGGTTTCAGAACATTACTTCAGAATGTTTCGACCAATCTGGTTGATATTTTCTTTTTGTTGTAATTTTGTGTAAAAGAAATTTTTAGAAAAAAATTGTAACGGATCAAGCTGGGTCGGGGTGGCTAGTTATAAATAATAACGGATGCAGTCATCTAGTCACGTGACACAAGAAGTTATTTAAAATTAAATTAGTGATGCCGTCGAAAAATGCACCTCCATTGAGTGCGCGGGCGGGCGGCACGTTTGGAAGCCAAGCGTGGCGCCAACAGGGGTGGAATCCAGACGATTACGTCACCACAAAAATACGACACCCATTTTCCCAGTAGCATAACGATCCCGTTGTGTAGCCTATGATAGTTAATCATTACCATTTTCCGACTGTCCCTCTTAAATCTAGGCGATAGTTTTCTGACCTTTAGTTTCAGCGCGCTATTGAATTTGATTTGAAAGAGAGTAGAAATTATTGGCAGCGATTGTTAGACATGTATCTAATGCATAATAGGCATATTTCAATGAAGCACGTGCAAGAGACGTGATGTGATTCGATTTTAGTATGGAATTGAACTATAGAAATAGCATACACGTATTATAATGATGTCACGTTACATAAAACATGTGGCATGCCAGTGGGCATGTGCACAAAAAGAGTCAACGTATGCGAAAGCCGTATATTACATTTTTACAATAGAACATTTTTACTATAACGACGTACTTATATGCTACATGGTCCACCGGCGCCTAGAATATTTTCCGTCCTTGTCACAACATCATAAAAATATTGTGTAAAAAAACAATTGTAAATAAAGTGTAGCTAGTACAAATATTAAATAAAAACAATAAAATAAAATTGCTATTTTGCCGCCCTCCTACAAGTAGGGCCACCTAGGGCGGTCCATCCCTCCACTTCCGGCTCGCTCACTACACTACTGTATGTAATGCATAATGTGAAGTATTACCAGTACAATATATTTTCTGCAGTACTACAACGTATGGTGTACGGTGAACTACCGTGAATAAATGACCTGCGTGTGGTCGATTCGCTTCCATTCTGAGAATAAAAGTGACAGTGAAAGGCATTCCGCATCTTGCTCCAGTTACATTTACTTTGGTTGCTGTGCTAATTCATTACAGAAGACATTTATTGTCCAAGCAGTAATATAAGCAAATTTATATGTTATTTTATAGATATAATGTTTACAATTAAAGTGTTTAAATCAAGTCAACAAGCTCGCCCATTCTACGTTGTACTTTAGCCCAGCACGAACAGGTGAACTTGAGGCAGAACTCTGTTTCCTGAACAAAGTTCAACCTCCCAGATGCTTTCATTAATAATATCATGAATGCGTGATGATCCTACTACAAATGATTAATAAGATTTTACATAATTTATTGTGATTAAATGCGTTCGATTTCCGTTGCAACCGTAATTTTACTCCATGTACTAAACGCTGATAATTGTCCTTTTGACGCTGTTAATCCCAGCTGCCGAGGAGACAAAACTACGGTGGGAAAGTGTCCACACTTTCCCACCGTAGAAGGGTCTGCTTACATTCTGTGGCTCTACCGAGTATACATGCCATAGGTTCAATTGTATGTGAAATTAAATCAACTACCATTATCAACGCAATTAAGTTGCATTCATGCGGAAAATGTCATAGTAAGTCGAGCTTGCTAATTTGCTAATTACTGATTATGATGTTGATCAGATCTATATGTACACTTGACTGGCCGGCATCACGATCATGATTGGTTCATTGGTTTATAGTCTCATGAAATCAATTAATTTAAAGTCAATTGCTCCTACATTTTCGCATATGGATGTAGAGCATGTACGTACAGTCCGGTTTGCATTTTAGTTTACTTATTCATTTTTGCATTATAGTAGTTTCCTCGTTCTATATATCAATAGTTTGGACAGCTTTTCTATCTATGTTCGATATACCAGTTAAGTTTAAAACAAGGTTTCTAGTAGCTGACTACTACGTAGGTTTCTCCATTCCGATGCGCTGATTAGAACGACCTTGCTCTGCCGTGATCATGAGGAAGCGACACCGCTGAGATAAAACCGCTCATTGGCCCTGACTTTGACATGTGGAAGCTAAAAAAGTGAACTGACTTTCCAAGGACTCCAGATAATAATTAAAGTAATATTATTAGATCCTCTTTTAGTAGCAATAACCATAAAGGTTCTTAGTAAAATAATTTAGATACTGTTTTAGTAAAAAAAAAAACACATAATGTGATTAAAAAATTGGCATCATTTTTTGCAATTAGTATGACTGCTGATGTAGTAGTACCGCACCCCGGCCACTCCGTACAAATGTCGCGTCGGTAACTAACTCACTGCAGAGTGTGAATAAGCGTGTGTGCGTGCGGCGCCATACAAACTGTTCCAAATCCGTCTCAGAGGGTAGGTGAGGTCGACATGAGCGAGCGGCAGTGAGAGGGTATACTGTACGTAGTACTAATATTTATACTGTAGTAGTACCATTAATAATAATGTATCAATTAGCGACAGATGAGCTGAATTTTCCTAACGCCGCTAAAGCCTGTTGGTTATTGAAATTTGATAAACCATGGTCAGCATTGTCAGCGGAACGAGAAGAGATTCTTGGCAGCGACAGTGACTGTTTTTCAAACTGTTAGATCTTTGACGCTGCTTGCTATGCATAATTCAACATTCATGGAAGAGTTTTCACTCTCTCTAGTATCGATAGAGATTTTTGTATGTACACTTAACAGTCAAGCAGAGATTTTATTTATCATCCGGTGGCAGAAAATTATACGGCGCCGCCTCTCCCAGCAACTCCTTCCTTTCTGGTGACCACACTCACTCGCGGAAACACAACAACCCACAAGGAAATTGATATGTGGCTGCGGTCTTTTGTGAGGTGGAGGTACTTTCTCAGCCGGACGGCATACAAAAACGCTGTACCCTACCTCCCTTTTGCTAGAGCCTCTTTCGCTAGCCGGTGGAGGGCACCACCGCCGGGTGAGATTGGCTTTGGTTCTTAAGATCGTGTTGAGCCACTCACACCCCAAATGCGACCTGAAGTATAGTTTTGTAAAGCGAGATCATCAAAAATAGCTACAACTCAATAATGCATGGGTACAGATGAATGACATTTTTAAGTGTCCAATTTTATTTGTCTTGCCAACCTGTGAGAATAATATGTGATATTGAAATACGAGCGCATGATATGTCAGCAATAACACCGGAATTATACGCCAAATCTGAAATACGAAACTATTTTCGCACATGAATAACTTGCTTATTTATGTTGTTTATTTATCCTCCAACTCCAATAGCATATTTTACTCGTATAACATAAAAACATATATAATCTTAGATACATATATCGAAAGTATGCAGATGCACACAGCACATCCAATACATATTATACCTGTTTAATATTGTTTAGCATTTTCTATATAAAAGAAACGTTAAGGTATCGCTCAATAACTTACTTGTTGTCCTTAACACTAGTGATTTCATTAGCAATATTTCTAATGAAACGACGAATATACATATATGATCTAAGAATCGTCGTCATCAACCCTTATTTATCTCACTAAAGGGATACGGGCCTCCCCTCAATCGAAAGGATTTAGAGCATACTCCACCACGCTGCTTAACTGCGTGTTGGCGGAGAGGCTAAGAATATTATAAAGAAAAAAATATACATATAAAGAAATAAAACTATGACAATGTACAGCGTAAGTCGAAATCATTCAATAAATCGCCAATATTAAGTTAAATCTCTTCGGACGTACGTACTATATATAAACTTTAACATGACAATGTGTCTAAAGAAGTAGAGTAGTAATATTTTTGATAACATTTCGGGCGCGTGGACGTAAAAAATAATTAGGACATTGATTGAACAAAAAATATAAGTAAACTCAATATTTTCTTTTAGTTTATTTTGTGACAACCGTAGCTGGTCGCTAGCGAAACTAGCGCCACTCTGAACAAAAAGTCGTTATTTCTGAAAATGAAAGTTATCATTCTCGAGGTTACAAATAAACAAGATACTTTAACATTATTTTATTATAAAACTAGATGACCCGGTGAACTTCGTTTCACCTACTTATAAATATTAAAGATCTGTGTTACTTCTTAATCCTACCCTGTTTTCCCGAACCTGGAGGATATGGCATTGCAAGACATTTGTTTCCTAACTTGCCTGTTTCCATAAAATTTGACCATAACAGCTTAGATGACTCTCTTGCAGTTTGCCTGCCCTGTCACGGACATGAAGCTATATCCGATCCGAGAATTCCTGACGCGGTCCTTCCACGAAACCTTGCGCATACTGTACACCATATTCAACACCATGAAACACAACTGCACGTGTCGTTGCTCATGTATTGACGATGCTTAACTAATGTATAAAATGGTCTAATCATCGATTTATAAGCTTTGTCCTTTTAACTTTGGCGGAATTTTGGAGTCACAGATGACACTGGTTACCTAAAACCACTTAGTCCAAGCTACTGAAATCTCGCAGTCGATGTCTAATATATAAGAATATGTCTAAAATGAACAAAATCAGACTAACGACTGATCCTTGGTGGACTCCGACGTTAATGGGAATTTTGTCTCTCCGACAGAGATCTAAACTATGCAATTTGAATTTCGGTACATGTCTCTGATGATGTCGATAAAAGCCCCTGGTAGCCCTTTAGACAGCAGTAAAGATAGTTCTCGCCCAATAAATTTGTGACTAAACGACAAATGTGAATTACAGATTTAAGTAATTTAGAATAAATAATGAGGAATCTATTTTATTTTGTATATAATCTTAGTCTTTGGAATATGATTTTGGTCTTACCATATGCGAAGTTATACAACTCTATGTGAATCCAGACCCCGTTCTGCGTTCAACCCACATTGTCTGGTACTATTCGCACTGCGGACGCTGATTACAATTGCAATCATTTTTATAATTTCCAATGCGAGTGTTTATGAAATTTGCAGATTCCATTATTTATTCTAGAGTACTGTACAAAGTATGATTTACCATAAACATTCACTACATATTTCAACTCAGAGTATTCAACTCTATTCTTGATGTCTATTAGTGTTGTGTCATTTCTATGTCACTTCTGAGAAAGTCATATTTGACAACCAACAAATATGACGTCGATTCTTTGTGACAATGACACTATTGATAGGTAGGTTCGCCATCTTTCCTGTTATGACATTCGACTATAGTAGGAACACTTTGTATGGGAAATTAAAATTGTTGTTTTCACTATCTTTCTTGAATTTTTTCCAAAATTTCTCACCGTTTAAACCTTCCCTGGGCAAAGACAAACATTTCAAAACATAAATCAGCTAAATCGGCCTGGCCGTTCTCGAGTTTTAGCGAGACTAACAAAAAGCAATTCATTTTTATATATAAGATTTCAAAATAAACATTTTTTTGGCTGACATTGTGAAAGTGCTACCATTAGGTAAAACGAAATATTTAATACAAACCAAAAACAGTATCAGTTAATTATAACTGATATTATTTTTGGTTTGTATTAAATATTTCGTTTTACGCATGAATTTCGATTAAAGTTATTGGAATCTTATCAGAATAGACTAATAACACTTTGATTTTTCGTCTTGACTTTTTAACAACTACATGCAACTATAATCTAAGAATGCGGTAAAAATCAAGTAACCACCCTTTTTAAATTACACCCTGTTAAAAAATATACCTTCTATGCTGTAAAAACAATAAAAATGGCATGTCAGGGTATCAGGGCCATTGGGCCCTGAATATTGATTCAGTTATCATAAATAGAGGAATTCTTTATGATTTCGTACATCCCAATGAAAAAACAAACGAAATCTCCGAATATGGGCGTCACATTTAGGAGGGAAATAATACCGTAAGTTTTGCCAACTATGTCGTGCGTTATATTAGATTCAAAATCCCTAATTACTATGCCAAGGAATCCTGAACTGCCTAGGCACAATCTAATTTTATTTTCCGAACGAAAAAGCATACACAACACATACATACATACATTTTATTATTTCATTGAAAAAAACTAAAGTAAAAACACCCTCACTTTTAAGGTGTCAATAACTTTATAAATATTACGAGCGGTCACTTACTAATGGGACACACTGTATACATTTATTCATATGTACTTGTATGCGCTTGTGTGTTTTAAAAAATTTGCGACTTAGTTTAACTTTAAAAGACATTGACTTAACCTTGGAGATATATAAATTTTCTTCACGAGATGTAAGCAAAAGATATCTATTAATATACACCGTACTCCGGCTGGGTTATAAACATAAACACCGGATGTTTGCTGAATTGATGTGGAGACAACGCCGTTTATGTTATTATGGCAAAATTACGCTATTACACTCTACCTACGACCACGCCTGGCTTGTAATTTCTCTATAAATAGGCGTAACAACAGAAAGTAGTTTCTACATTTCCCAGTAGAAATTGGAAGCAGTTTCCTCATTTGCGGATCACCTGATTGAAATATTCATCATCGTCAGGATTTCGACATCGACAGTTTTTGAAAAAAAAATGACCTGATGATGATGAATCAATTGATTGAAATATTACTGCTATATTTTTTTATATGTTCTTCATCTTCTGTGTTCGAGTTGGTTCTTACTTCTCATCTTATATTTAATCGACTTTGATGGTTCGTCTAAACTCCTAATCTTTTGTACTCTCTTTTATTATTACAATCTCTCATTCCGAATTATCTAAAGCATAATTAATATACACTGTTCGGTACCTGTTCCGTTGCGTGCTCGGTTGGTTTATCGAGTGCAAGAGCGCAGCGAGTAAAGGTCCTCTCGTCTGATTAGTTTACTGGACGAGAGACTCGCAATCCTGTGATATAACCGGAAGGTTGGCACACAGGGGCGCACTAGCAGTTAGGTATAGGGTACGTGTTCGGTACCTGTGCCTAAGGCCGCAACCTAGTATTGTTAATATGACTCACATATTCATTTGTTTCTTCACAATTGCAATTGATGTCATCCAAAGTAATTTTGTTGCAGTCTTTGGTCTCACCATCTTCCATACCCTTCTGAGCGATCCCAACTAGTCTCATCATAGGTCAGATGACCATTACAGAAATACAGTAATGACAGCTATGTCCGAAAACGATTTACGAGTATGCCTGGATAAGGAAGGATTATTAATACCGAACCGATAGTAGATACATAAACAATGATGATGATAGCGTTATCAATCACAGCAATCATTATCCGCATAACATCTACCACATTAGATCGAAATTGGTTTGAAAAATCTGTCGTAAGTGGCGGCTTCCGTCACGGCAAGGTCGGGCGGTTTAGTAACCATGACGCTTGATTGTTCCTTCAGGGTCTCACTCCTCGCGGGGACAATAGGCCTTATAGGTTCCCTTTGACGCTTTTACGATTACTGTCGAGAAACATCTTAAGAACTGTGAAGGCTGGCTTGAAGTTTCCTTTTAAATTGCCAGTCAAAATGCAAAGATACGACGATATACAGAAAAATGTCACCTTACTTTTTATTTTGTATTTTATGGGATTTGCGGCTTACTGATTAGTGAACATTCAAAGGAAAGTTGTAAGGTTTTAATAGATTTTATTTCTTCTAAATAGTTTTGCCAATTAGCTTTTAGTCTATTTAAATTGGTACAATGCAATCTTGAAACCAAAATGCCGTAATTGCTTCGCCATCAGTTATAACTGGATATCTGTTCTTCGTTGGTCATCAATTTCAAGTAGTTGGAAAATATTCTGTTTAAGGCAGGATCATCCATGTAATTGTACGGATCATTAGCCAAGCATATCTTAACAGCCAATTATATATTCAGCCTTGGTTACTTACCCTACATTTCCTACATTTGTTGATAGGTAAGTAGTTTTGGTTTGAGTGTTTCAAAGTAATATTCTTTATTGACTTAAAATGTGTTATTGTTTATTCATAAAATTCTTTTGTAACATATTTAATGCGAATAAATCCTTTTTGCGCTAATATTACCTACCGAGGTTTTCCCCGTAGGGGTACAGTTTTAGAGCATACTCCACCATGTTGCTCAAAGGAGTCCAGGTTTTCAAGCTGCTCAAAGGTCACTGACTTGGCTTAACGACTCTAATAACAACCGTGATCGACGGATTAACGTGCCCTCCAAAGCACGAAGGAGCTCGAGTAAATAAATTCATCCATGGTCGACGTTGTTCAACTTGCGTGATCGATTTAGACACGTAAATGACACCGTCCAGCTCCTGCAGTATTATGTGCCTACTGTCTTCAATTTTTATGTTGATGTCGCCAGCATAACTCGTATAAAAAATCGTTAAGTGATGGATAATGCAGAAATAATGTGGACGAAGTTGGCAGGCACAGCATGCAATGCTAACAATTCAAAATATTCAAATTACACCGAAATTCAGCTGCGTAATTTCAGTATGGTGTGTCACTAACTACACCAAATTGACGAACAAAATTACATAAAGCAGTGCAATATGTCGCAATCCGTGACAAAATCTAACACAAAAAACTGTCTGACTGGCTGACAATCCAAAATGCTGGGTCAAGGAACTTTACATTTTGCATGGTGGTTCTTTCAATTAGATTGTTTTGATAAACACAAAATTGAATTATTAAATAGATTTTTCAAATAATTGCTATAGGTAAATTGATATTTCTTAAATATCCACCAGTCGTCTGGAATCTAAAATTCTTGCGTCGCTGCTCTCGCTGCCTACACAGAAACTTCTTCCTTTCTAAACATGGGGTGGGGTTTCAAACAACCTGGGGTGTAAGTGGTTCATCAACATCTTTGAACCAAAGCCAACTTCACCTGCACGCGGTGCACCCTGCTGACTGACAAACGAAGCTCTGGCAAAAAGAGAGGTAGGGAGCGTAATTGTAAGCTACCCGACTGGGGAATGTGCCTCCACCTCACAGAATACCGCAGCCAAATAACGGTTCCCTTGAGGGCTGTTGTGTTCCTGCGAGTGAGTGAGGTCACCAGAAAGGAAGGAGATGCTGCGATGGCAGCGGGGGTGGCGGCGCGCGAGCGATATTTTATGTTGCGAGCGTTAATATGGCTACGATAACCGCTTCACATCAGGCGGGCCGTATGCTTGTCTACCACCCAACGTAGTATAAAAAAAAAAAAAAAAAACATAATAACCCTCAAGGGAATTGCAATATTACTGTGGTATTCTTTGACATGGAGGTACTTCCCCAATTGGACAGGTTACAGATACGCTGTGGCCTACCTCTCTTTTACCAGGGCCTGTTTCGCTAGTCGGCATTGTGCACCCCGTGCTGCTGAGGTTGGTTTTGGCTTTAAAGATTGTGATGAGCCACTTACAGTCCAAGTAAAAGAAAATATAAGAAAGCTCTACCTAGAGACGTAGATATTAGTATAACCAGTATAAGTAGCACGGTTATTTTTTAGAATCGTTTTAAGTTTGTAATCCGTGTATTTTAATTTATTAAAGTCTATTTGAGGAGTTCGACATCGTTGAACATGTTAGTCTCCATAATCCATCACGCAAGTTAAGCAACGTCGATTGTAGCCTGACTATGGATGAGTTTCTTTATCATACGCTCCTCCATACTTCCGCGTACATGTTAGGCTGTCGCTTCTGGCTGTTATCATTAGATGAAATGACTGCTCTTTGACACAAATTAATAAGCTTCTTTAATGATAATTCTATATAGAGCAGACAGCGGCAACGTCTGCAAAAAGCAGACTTCATCTATTTCAATATCTATTTAAATACTTTGCATTGTATTTAGCTTCATTCGTGTTTATTTTTCACAACGATAATTTAAATTACAACTTGTAGAGTTCGGCCAAAAGTAACCTGCCTCACCAGGAGAGCCTCAAATCTCGTGTTTACATTCTGTTATTATTTTGAGTAATAAATAGCCGTCGCCATAAGATTGATGTAGAATATGAAATCATGTGGCGACGCTTCATCAACGCTTCAGGAACAACTTCGTAATAGGCTGTTGAATTACAACATCGCTCATGATAATGTCATATTATTATTAGTACCTTTGCAGGCAGGGACACAGGGCAGTGGCTCACTCAAGTTTTAACACACTTTACATCGTTTTGTGAGTGTTTATTCATGTTTAGTTGTCTTTGGAACCAATGCTTTTTCGATATAAATCTTCGATAATACGGGCTGCTGGTGATATATAAGTTTTTTTATGTTTCGTAAGGGGAACCAATAATTTTTATTTCTTATAATTTGTTACAATTTTTCTAAAAGAGTTCAAGACTAGGCCTGCAATAGATTGCCAGAGACGTACTAAAACGGTTAGATTTAACATAGAACCGTAATAAGTAAGTAACAAGAAGTTCATTGTGAGATCTCATCATTTCATTGAAAAAATATGATGACGTGCATGCGTGCATGCTTTCGCCGAACAAATTGTATAAAATTTTGTAAACAGTTTAAAGTGATCAGAATGCGAGATTTTGATCACTTTAAAAAAAACTGTCCTCATTTTACGTACTATGATGATATAAAACAGACAAACAAAAAAGTCATTAACACCGTTTTCATAAAAAAATAACGCTTTTTTTTCTGATTTAACGATCACATGATCAGATTTTCCATTTTTCCCTTTAAGAACATTGAAATCAATGATTGACTGAGTGCGTTGACTCAGTTATCAATATTACCTTCGATCAACTAACTGGGTAATACGATCCAAGTATGTGTATCTCAAAGAGATATAATAAATATTGAATGCGTTTGGTGTCTTCATTCTTTTTACCGCAAATGCATATTTCTATAAGGACTTAGCGACATTTTTACTTGGAAAACTTTCGATGAAATTCTAATCCAAAGTAGTTTAGAGAGTTTGATACGTAGATTGAAGAACTTATTAGTCATTTACTCTTTGCGTCACTGACCTGTGTCAAATACATGATTGAAGGTAATTTTTCGCTTGACTGCGTTCGTAATAGGTACGTTCTCAAGGATGCTTGAAATTTTGGCGCTCGATCACTGTCATTATTCCCCTCCACAATTCGCTTCTACCAACACGGTGCTAAATCGGCGTGATCCGGCAGGGGATTTAGATCAATTTCGCTAATCAATTTAGATCAATAAAGATAATAAATAGTTCAACCATCAGAGACGCTTACGCGGACAGATTACCTGCCACCGTACAGTGAGACACAAACGTAATATTTACATACATATGTATCGGTAGTAACAACAAACACGTTGCATGAGTTATTGAATGACAATGTTGCCTTGTGGGCTTTAAAGGCGACTACACGCTAGAGCTTTTCGGGACAGTTAAGAAAAAACCCGAGGACAAAATCCACTAATAAAGTTATTATAATAATATAACATAATTATTTTATTTTATTGCCATCAACTATAAAATAGAAAACACCATTTTTGATGCTAACGGGGTCACCTCTTAGTATATGTTGCAGGACATGGATATGCCACAGCGCTGGTATTATGTGGCAATCACATGATTTTAGTCCTAGGTACAGTTACTAACTATACTCACAACATAATAATATATAAGATTTACAAAGCAACCGAAAAATTATAGAAACGAAACTAAATTCGTTAGTAAAACAGCAACATTGACTTTTATCATACAGGAATGCTCAGTTGTTACCTTTGAAATCTAGTATTACGAAGATAGTGGCGCCCCGTTCTTTCTATTACTTTTGGTCGCCCAAAATCGTACAAAATGAGCTCCAAAATATATACAGGAACACTTGAATTTAAAAAAATAACTGCTTTTCCTAGCCTTCTCTGAGTACGGCTAGTAAATTCTATGACAAGTTTTAGAAATAATCCTATGACCACAAAATACTGATAGTAAATTTACTATGCTACGGTCATTTTATTTAGTTTAGTAAGTACCTACGCAACTTAACTATACAATAACCTATGGTGTGTTGACTAAATTACCTAAAAAATATCGAAAAGATAACAAAAATACGAAATTTAGGAATTTGCATTTTATGCCACGTTTGATGCGTGCTCGCATCCTCGCTATTAACTCAACATGACCTCAGTTTGGAACTCACTCACAAAAGACAACATTTTTTTGTGACATTTTAGTTTGGCTGGGGTCTCATATAAGGAAAATGTTACTAATGTCAGTCTTTCGCTGAAGCCTAGGACCCTACCGCCGAAGCTCAAGCCATTTTTGGATCGGATTTTTGGATCGCGAAAATTTAATCTGGTGGTAATTGTCTTTAGCTTAGATGGTAGAAACCTTAGAGCTCTATCAACTAAGCTGAAGATCAGTAACTTTAACTTAAGACCTATTTTTGGAGTCTAAAATATTAATGAAAATCGGCTTCAGCTTAGGCGGTAGGGCCCCTGGGTTGCTGGACCGTTGGGTTCACTACGTTCACATGACGTTGGCTTTGACTCGAACGATGGTGATTGACCGTATGAATTTGTTATTTAAACCAAAGCAAGTTTTCCATTTTATTTGCTATTGAATTTCAGATTCGGTCGGCCTGAGTTGTGGGCTGTTTTAAATAAGGTATTACTTTATGTGAGACTGTAGGTTTGAAGACTTTATTACTTTATGCGATACGGCGCAAATCTTTACACTTTGATACTGAGGAGTGAGTAACACTAATATGTACCTACATAGTCATTATCACCGTCATGTACACGGGTAGAGTTCATTAAAAGCAAAAAGTTTCCGGTTTGGCTAATTGAAACACAATAATTTGCGTGGAATATTCCGCTTCGGTATTCCGATTTCAGTAGGCTATAACGTAAAAAGAAGTAATTTAAATTGTCTGGTTTTAAAACAAGAGGATATTATTTAGTTTTTAGGTTAATAAGTAGATTGGAAGAGTCTTTTTTGGGGATATGTATATTCAGATCGACGGTTTAGACACAATGTATAACAAAATTGTATTTTTGTAGTAGTACTAGAGAATCAAGAGTGTATTATTTAAACTCACTATAACATGAAGAAACTCTCCCTTCGTCCACTTTGAACCCTTCTCCGGTAAAAAGGCAACACCGCTCATTGTATTCAAAGTTATTATTATAGTTATTAAATAAGTATTTAGTGTTTATTTCTTCAAAATCAATTCACAGAATCAAAAGATGTTCAAATGTCAAGTTACATTAGGTACCCGATTTTACTATTCACGGATAAATTTTTCGGGGCTTTGTTACAAAAGTTAGTGAGTTTTTCTACGTACATTAAAACTTAATTAGGTTATATTGTGATAAACTTAGGCTGATAATGAAACACAGCATCAATAATTTTAGCAAAAAAAAAATGCGACACCAAAAATTATTGTACAATCGCACCAGTAAAAAGTTAAAAAAAAATTATGATATGATACAAAATGGGACCAATTTGGAAGTATACTCCTTGAAATAAAAAAAAAGTTTTTTTGAAATCGGTTTATAAATGACGGAGTACCTAAGTAGGTAACAAACGTTAAAAAGAAATACAACCGAGTTGAGAACCTTGCATTGAGTTGAGAACAGCATTTTTTGGAGTCGGTTAAAAATGATATAAGAGGAGTTAGGGCATAAACAGATAGACGCCGATATCGACATCGTTGTATACTATGTCATCTACATAGGAATAGAGTATGTCGCTAGCATAAGAGATAGAACTAAATAAATGTGGACGAAGTCGCAGGTGGACAATCAACAACTACTCTTTTCAATAAAATTATAAATCTTCACTCTTAAGGTATTATTACATATATAAAGTTTTATTCACTTTAAAATCAAAAGTAGAATCAAGCAATGGTATAATTGCCTTGGCTTTTAAAATTTTTTTGTTGTCATTTGTGTAATTCAAGATAAGAAATGCTGTCCCCGGTTTTTTCAAAGGGAAAGACTTCCCTCAATTGCCACAAATGACATATACGTATATTACAGTAGTACAAATTATAGAATTATTGTGTTTGTTTGTCCCTCGTACTGCGAACACTTGCGTTTTAATAAATTTCCATACAAGCGTCACACAAACTATCGACAAAAAACAGTTAATTTTATTAACTGCATTTGCAGCAGATAAATTGCTACTAACTGTTTGTTAAAATACTATAAAACTGAAGCCTTTTATAGTATTTTAACAAACAGTTGCACCGGTTACTAAAAATGAAATAGATGTTATTCCTGTTCCAGGGAATTTGCCATGTTTTGATTACGTCATAACTGACCTGAATAATTGTAAATCGATACAGGAAGAGAAGTTCTGTAAACACTTACAGTTACGTTATATTTTTGCAAGTAATTTGCAGCTTATATTTTCATAACAACAGTTCAATAGCGCATAAGAATAAATAAAGACGTTTTCACGCATTATTTTTATATTATACTTGCACTCTCACATTGCTAAGAGGGGAAGTCAGTTTCCAAAAGCTTCCTACTCCTACTAATTTCTTCTGATTAAATTCGTTGTGAGTTCCAAGGCAGCCGTAGTTTTACCCTCGGGACAGCAATGGACTTCACTGTTCATTGCCTTTTTGGCGGTCACCGCTGTTAATCCTGGCTACATAGGAGACACAGTGGTGGGAATGTATGGTGGACCCCCGTCCCGCTAAAAAAGAATATACTTCCTCTGTAAACTGGTATATCTATTAGTTTTGTATCTTCTACCTTAAGGCTGTCTAGAAGAAATCGCTTAGCGATAAAACCGCATTTATTTCCGCAGAGGATAAGGAGAATAGTTTTTGACATGCAAATGTTTTTATCCTCGGTTAACATTTTATATAACTAATTTTATCAACGTAGGTCACAGTATAAGTAATAGTACAGCTAAGAGCAGATCATGCTCGGGAACTTCATTTATTCATATTTCTTCGTATATAGACTTGTTGATAAAACAAAATACACGAAATTAATAGATAACTGTTTTTGTAGGCAAAAATGTTGAGATAAAAATAATTCATAATTAAAAAAACAGTTGACGACTTTTTTGAAGTATTGCCAAGAAAAAATCAGTTGCTGTACCATACACACGGCCGTCGACGGATACAACGAATATAGAGGTGGCCAGAATGAGTGTGGCGTTTTGATTTTGATACGATTAAATGTTTAAAAATGTTGAAGGACATATGTAGTATTTTTCAAATTGAACAAAAGTAGGACGAAGAAACTTTAGATAAAAATTAGTTAGCATCAATCATTTTGAAAATCTTTGTATTTAGATAGAATTTTTATATTCTGTTGTTCAAGTGATTATCTTTCGACCTCTTTGAAATGCCTCATTTCCTGGTATACGTCAGATTTTCAGCTCAATAAGTTTACTTATCCCAGAAATTTCCAAATGCACTATTACTGCATTTTACTCTTTATGTCTAGTAGGCTAAGAACGCATCTAGGACATCGAGCGATTGACTGAACATGCGCCGTAGAGATTTTGCATCAGGTTATTTCTTGCATCTCCTAGAGTCCTGGTATCGGTAACTATTTTGACCTCAACTATAGCAATATATGAGTGTAGTGTGCATTCGTGATGTGCATATGCAACAACAGTACGTGCAGGCTTACCTATACACACAGATAAAACTAGGCAGATTCAGTTCCTGTGCTTAATATAAATTATATTTATTAGATCTTCCTGTTTAATGTTATTAATGAATACTTCCATGGAAATAATTATTTACTTGGGTGATAATTTATTCATTTCCTAATTAAATTTAATGTATTTAATTATCGATATTTTTATACTGTAAATACAGTGGATGTTTCAGATTAGTTACAGGTATTGTGACGTTAGGTTTCGTACGTTACAAGGCTTTATTATGTTACTTTGTTTGTACGTTACAAGACCACAAAAGCCATGATCTGAGAAATGCAAACCAACTGGCCTGGTGTCTTGATAACCCTTTAATCCTTAGTGTACATTTTGTATATTTTTATTACGTATAATATCGTTTACTTTCTTCAACCATAGTGAACGAAATTATGATGAATGGAAGCTAATCTGACATCCCTGTGTTTACAGAGCCTACAATTTTCCCCTCACACCCTCATTTGTTTGTTTATAAAAATTGAACAGATACATTGAATTAAACATGACTTATTCCTAGAATCAATCTCTTGCAGTCAACCATTACTTTTAAATCAAAAGTAGGTTGAATCAATACAGAGTTTAAACAATCGGATAGGCCAAACACGTCCAATATTATGGTTTGGATTTAGTAAACTATGCCAGCTGCTTTAGCCTAAGATTAGCACACCCAAGGAAGAAGTTACGAGCACCAATAAGAACATAGTAACCATCCAACTACTTTACAAATGTCACAAACGTCATAAAGGAAGGATGTCTTATTACTCAATATATGTTATTTGAAAGAATATATTATAATAAGTTCTGCAAGAATTCTTTACGAAAGGAGTTCTTTCTTTAGAGAATTCTTGAAGACCTTGGATGATGATTTAGATGGAAGTGCGCATCAGTTGTTTGTCAAACAATAGATACCTTATTGTCGTCACGGATCTTAAGTATATTACTTATTAGAGCGTCTAGTCGTGACGCTACACACAGTAGCTATTATATGGGTCCACCAATAACGAACATAATAAACTATCGTGTCGATGTTTATTGACTATATTTGTATGAAATATTTACATTATACAAATATTTACATCACGTGTACATTTGTGACAGTTGACAATAGTAAGTCGTGGACTATAAGAATAGCAACAGTGCTTATTTAAACCCAGCCGCCCAATGAGCGCCTTTAATATTCACGTGCAAATTTTGGGCGTGTCCTTATAGTGTAAATTTTACAGTAAACATTACGTTAGCCCTGTAATCGTGTTTGCACCTGTGAAATATATCAGGAAATAAGACGCAAAATCTATTTCATACTACGTCTGATGTCAAACAAGCAATGGCCTGCTGATATAAAGCGGTTTCTGCAGCCTACATGCGCTTGTAAGACAATAAATACCCGCTATTAAAGTAGTATCTAACAACTTCACTCACTCGAATCTCTCACTAACAGGAACACAACTTTCTTGACGGGCATTGTTCTATGGCTGCAACCTTCAAAGTCAAAGTCAAAAATTCTTTATTCTGTGGGCCCTCGCGGGCACTTAGACACGTCTTTTACAATTAGGTATATTTTTTTATCTACCAGCATTTCGGAATGACCATTGACGAGAAGAAATGCCGAAAGAAACTCTGTCAATATAGGTCTTTTTTTTTTAAATAGCCATACAATATTATCATATTACAATAAAAAGAAAAATGGTATTCGACCAAAATAAGAGAAAAAAAAATTAAAGTAAAATAAAATAGTAAAAAAAAAAAAAAAAAAAAAAAAAAAATTCTTCTGTAAAGTAGAAGTACTTCTCTAGTCGTGTTCATATGCAGAGGGCGTATGAACACGACTAGAGAAGTTCCTCTTCTCCTCTCTTTCAGAGTCTCGTTTGCTAATGGGCTGGGTGTGCAGGTGAAATTTACTTAGACTCTAAGTTGCTGACTTACATCTCAAAGTCATTAAATATACATTAAAATCGATAATTTGACTTAAATTAATCCATCGGTCTACTGATAGCAATATGCACATATATCATCAACGAATATTCGAGAGCTTACAGAGGCGACTATTGAAAGTTTGAAAGAGACATAGGCCTCGACTGATCCGTAGAGAGTTTCAATTTTATGATTTTAAAGTTTATTTATTTATTTTTATTTATTTAAAACTTTATTGTCCACAAAATTACATAAGGGTACAAAAGGCGGACTTAACGCTAAAAGCATTCTCTACCAGTCAACCTTCGGAAAAAACAGAAATTCATGAATGCGGTTCTAAGCAAATGACACAAAATAACATCTCAAAAATAGAGATAATAACTATTCAACTTAAAGAATATTCTATTCTATTCTATTCTAATTAAAATAAACATACCTACATATAAAATAAACATACATATTGTATTATATAATAAACATACATAAAAAGATGATAATCAGTACTTTATTAAACCATCTAAAAGGTAAGTATGGAATTTCTTTTTAAAATTTAATTCGTTTGATATACTTCTAAGCGATTCAGGCAGCGCGTTCCAGAGACGTGAAGGTTGTAGTGTGAAGGAATCAGACATAAAGCCAGAATGGAATAATGGAATAGAAAGTTAGTGCACAAAGAAATGCAATACAATTCTTCTTACTAGTTATGGACAAAGTACTATTTGAATGAATGGAAAATTATAAATAGGACATCAAAGTTGTTTTATATTAATCAAATACTGGTTCTTCGTGTTCGCGGTTGGTTAGTAAAGTTAGGAGTCGGTATTCATGCTATAACTGTAGTCAAATTTATTTTTAAACCTTTATTTTTACATTAGGTACTCTAATTTTATTCCGAATAAAGGGGTTGGCTAGATCTTTAGGGCAATTTGAATGCCTTAAATTATTATTCCTGCCTGACCCTTTTATAGTGACATGGTAGCTGTAAACAGCAAAATTGAATCCTAAATATGACCAGTTACAGTTTGAATTTGCAAAGCTTTTAGCAAAATACCGGTGGGGTAGTTTAGACTAGGGGAGTATTTGCATGTGCATGGGTCATTCAATCTTTTATGAGTCACAACAATCAAAGAGCGAGTAGGGAACCTTTTAACTTGAGTTCGATTCTGTCTGAAGATTAATATGTAAAACGAATGAATTTGCTTCGCGCAACGACTTCAACTCGCACAATATAATATGTACATTAAACCACAGTGTGTAAAGTGCTTAAAATACGAGTATTATACTAAAATAAGTTTTGATTTGGGTCGCAAACAAGCACCCGCTTGTTACAAAGCATTTACTCACAGCCTCTAAACTTTAACTCCAAAATACCACTCCAGCATAGGACCTATTCAACCGTCCTGGACTTTAGCTTGATATTTTCGTAATATTAATTAAAAGAATAGAATCGATATTAATATTATAAATGTGAAAGTGTGTCTTGTTGTTACCTTTTCACGACTAAACGGCTGAACCGATTTGAATGAAATTTGTCATAGATTATATCCCGAGGAATGTTAATGGCGCGGTATAACTAAAGTGACCATACGACCCGTTTTGAACGGGACTGTCCCTTTTCTCGGTCACCTGTCCCGTTGTCCCCAAACAAAGCGCCGGGATGCAAAATAATCCCGTTTTCCGAAACCGCGCGAAAACCTAATTACGTACCTCGTGAAAATTTGTTTCATATAATTTAATAATTACTATCAAAGGAACTATGCTTTATTAAGACTGGTGATTGATTTTTATTTTTCACAACTTGTTATAATAAAAATAATTAGAATTACCTATTTAATATGAATATAATAATAGTGAATACTAACTGCACTAAGTATCAGTTTTTCTAAATAAAGACAAGAAGTTGTGTTTTCATTGTTAACCTGCTAACAGGTATACCCCTTAAGTTTTTATAAACTTATGTCCCGTTTTGAGTTCAACAATAAATGGTCAGTTTAGGTATAACCGACATTCATGCGGGCAAAGCCGCGAGTGGAAACTAGTGTCAAATATACGGGCTGACCAATGGAATCAATATGTACTGGGCTAAGTGCTAACCTCAACAATGCTACTCGTAGATTCCTTGTATACAAAGTTATGTTTTGACGACGGATTGTCATTAAATTTAAAAATGTATTCGATATCAGCGTTTTATTGATGGAAAGTCTCTAGCTAGAGCGTGAATCTTTGATGTTCTGGTTGTTTGCATACAAGTCATCTCAATTAATTAATTTTGTGTTATTCCATCCATGTTGCTTTAATCATTACTTATTAAATGAGCAATAATTTTTATTCATTACAACCCTATATTCACTAACGTACACATATCAGTTAAATTGAGATTTGAGGAGCTCGATAACGTCGTTGCGCATGATAATCTAATCGAACACGCAAGTTAAGCAACATCGACAGGATCCTGTCCATGGATGGGCTTATTTATCTCTAGTTCCTCCGTGTTTCGGTTGGCACGTTAGAAAAAAGTCAAAATAAAAAAAACGAATTGATTTGAAAGATTGAGGGTTGACCCATTACAGTGGGACGAAATAGGGGTTATCGTCGACGAAATAAAAAAAATGTATAATATAACATACAAGTTAAGCAACGTTGACCGGAGCCTGACTATGAATGAGTTTATTAATCTTGAGCTCCTCCATGATACGACAGAACCGTTAAGGGCCTTAAGCCAAGTCAGCCTCTACTCGACTTGAACCACTGGCCTCGCCAATGCAATTCAGCAGCGTGGTGGAGTACACTCTAAACCCCCTTCGACTGAGTGGTCAGCGTACGCCAGCAGTGGGTTGAATATGGATCGAGACGGAGTGATAATTTATAATTAATCGTTTAAAGAGTGAACAGTCCAAACGGGTTTATAAAGTTACTATGTATACCTACTGTGCGGGAGCGCGTGCTATTTATAGCATACCGAAATAGCAATTGCGTCCATCACGTGGTGAAAACACGCGAACCGTGCCCCTGTACTGATTACGGAACGTCACAGCGGCATCGTCGTCATAAATACTCGGATCATCATTATCTCGATGACGATTTACTTTCACCTGCTAAAATTGTAGAATTATTTTATGAAGCCATGCAGATGAACTCGAACAAACATGAGGCCGATGTAAAATGCTGTTGCAACCTATTGCTAAGAACTATTCGTGTATAGCCACCACGTAATACAAGGCAATTATTTGAATACAGTCTCTTTTGATAGAGTTACTTCTCCAGCTGGGTTATTCCAAAAGAAATCTCGAGAAACGAAAACCATAGGATTTGTATGTAGCATGGAAAAACCGTTTCCCTCCGTTCTCGGTATATCTAATACCGTAATTGGTCAAATATTTGCGGGATCTGCAAATATTTGTTCAATATATGGCCGTTAGTGTCATCATTACTCAACGATCATAGAAGACATCTTGAGCAGTGTCCTACCTGCATGCAAACGTTATAAATTGCTCATTTTACTCGCACGCGTTGCGCCGTTGGATATACCTAGATAAAAAATCTGGATTATTTTTGTTATTCTTTCATTTCTTATATATTTTTCGGGTATTTCTACATTAATTTATTATTATTAAAATTAACTCACTCATAATATACGAGTACCTTAATAGCTACCGAAATGTGGCGAACTGCGGTTGTTTTCATGACTACAAAATTACTTTTCTCTCGAGGTAGTGTAATTTTGTAATGTAGGTAGAGTAATTTTGTAAAAAAAAACTTAAAATTCCAGTAAGAAGGCTTCCGCGTAGTACTACATATACCTACTACTTACAGCTACGCAGGATCATTTTATACTAGACATGTGGTTAATTGTATCAGTAAAACTGAAATATATACCGTTATGCTTGCCGACTTAATACACTACGTTTTATAGACGCAGATATGTCGTGGCAAACATAGGATATCGAGATTTTTTAAAGCGCGGTCGTTTTATAACAGTGTGACACATTGTTGCGCTTTCCTTTGAAAAATCCCCACGCGATATATAACGACAAATCGTATCAATCTGTATTTCGTATCCTTACAAGATTATGTCCATGCGTGAATGCGATGAAAACTATTAATTTCTCAAGATTTTACTACAGTTTGTACCATCTACGAGTCACGCATTCGTGACGTAGTTGTCGCCCGTCAACCATGATTTCAATTTGTTTCCATAAAGGTTTTGCGATAAATACTCGATAATTTTCCTGACCTTGTTTCAATATCAAAGACTCCATATATACTCGTACATAAATAATCCTAACTAGTAAAATGCGTAAGATTGTGTTTGTCCATGTTGCACGGTTACACCGCAAAACCGAATGATTTTGTTGAATCCTGTAAATGTTATAGGCTACTCTGCTGCATATTTTTTTAAATAGTGCCGCAGCTGGACTCTACCATGTAAACTAAATATAAAAAATCAAAACAATCACCATAAAAAATGGACTTTGTCTTACAGTGGCGTGTTCTGGAGTTACTGTTCATTCTCCTTTTGCTATTTGCCAGTGTTAATTAATCCTTAGGTGCGGGTGGGAAATGTTGAAATGTATGATACCCCCGGTCTGTTATACGCTTAACGGATTTAGATGAAATTTTACATATTGAACGCTTATATCCAGCGTTAGGATTTATTTTACTTTTTATCTGAGAAAATATTGCGGTTCTACAAAAAACAAAACTGTATAAATAACGTTATACTACTAACTTATAGCTAAAGCCAAGCGTTATTTTTAATTGGATTACGTTTCACACATTGGACTATCTTTCGTGTAGAAAGCCCATATGTTTGAACCATAAACTTATTATACTAGCTTATTTATTAATTGTGGTTTGAAATCAAAATATTAATTTATGTATACTCATTCTTATACTCGATACACTTAATAGGTACCTTTTTTACATTTTTTAAAATTTTATTTCATTTGTTTCAGAAACCACAAATGCGGCCGATGATTGCCGAATATGACCCCAAGAAAAAAGGAGTCAGAAATGATTTATCAGATGTCGTTATGGTCAAGTAAGTGATTTTGTTCCGATAACTTCCGCAAGTCATTCGATCAGGATCATCGACTAGCTTTGACTGCCTTTAAGTGTTGTCAATAATTTACTTCTGTTAATGATGCCACATACGATAGATTTTTGTTTGAATGCTTAATACCTAATAGTAATTAAAATCAACATTGAAGCATGCTTCACAGCTTAACACCATTTTTTGTTCAGTATCTTGATTTTGATTGTGAAATATCAATGAAATCGTGAAACTAATAATATTGACATTTTTGTTCAACAGGAAATTGAAAAGAAACATTTGTACCTATACCTATACTTTTGTTTTTGTTTCAAGGCTCATGATAGCCATTATCGGTAGTATTTAAAGCCCAATATGCACTCTCCGGAGTGCGGCGACGGCCGCCTCGGCCCGAGCGCCCGAGCCCTCGAACGTGTTCCATGTTTGTTGACAAATGTTTTGCCGTGGTATTTTATATTGTATGTTGACTGTTAAGTACTTGCTCCTTTAACGAGCTAATAATGCTCGACGCCGTACGGAGACGATCCGGGAAGACGTGTGCTGCTTCCACGAGATTAAAGTCGTTCGTCGACCTTGATCATCTCGCAAAGGACTCATACACCGGTACATCATTCCATTTTTATGGTTTCAATTTTATTTAATTTGTTTTGTTTGGTTCTGGTTAAAAATGTGTAGCGAGGGTGTCGCACCGCGCGCCGCTGGCAGACTCTACCCTGCGCCAGCTGCGGCGGCCGGCACTCATGCGCCATCTCTGTTCAGGCTCGGGATTGGCTCTTACATTTGTCATTTTGTACAAATTTAATTTAGCTTTATGTCTACGTAGCCTTATCAAAATTTTATTGAAATATGCCTAGCTATGTAGTAGATACTAGGAAAATATAAAAATAAAACCACTGTCACGTATTTTGTTTTGGATTGCATCGACTACGTTCAAGAGCAGGCCACCCCGTTTATTTTCTGCTATGCTAATCCGTAACAACGCAACGTAAAGCTGTATTGAATTTATCGTTGAGCCATCTATTTGTAAATGCCAAGTCTTAACAGAGTGAAGCGCATAAAAACCGTTTGTATATTATTTTGGAGACCATAATGAATGTATCACACTTTACACAATGACACTTACACATAGTAATGCAGATGAATGTTAACCGCGTAACTTTATCAGTCGTGAGTAATTAACAGCAGCCACAGAGTAGTGTTCATCTTCATCCTTCCATCAGATCAGCCCGCGACCGCGATCACACTTCGTCTCACACATCGATCGAATCACATACAAGCTTGAAATGTGGCGCTTTCCATGTTTTCGCTACCAGACATAGTTGTGCTTAAATTTCGATTTCTAGAGAATGATTTAAGACTACACTCTTTTACCCACTCACTTGTAACTATCAACATCATTTTTGTTAGTTGTAAAGTTGTAATGATGGTGACACTGCCTATAACAGTATTTGGGAAATGTTTTACAGATACAAAGTTGACCCAAATGAGATCCCAGTGGAACAACAAGCGGGGTCAACCCTACCGCTTATGGAGATACCAGGGAGAGACATTGAGGCCGATGAGGACTATAATCCATTTGAACACCGGAAACTTGCTCACCCTACATCGTAAGTTTTCTGTACTATCTACATTTTTTTTATATGAGAGTGCAAACGAGCACGTGGGTCACCTGGTGGAAACCAATCACCACCGCCCCTGGAAATCATCAACTCCAAGGGGTCGATCCGTTGCCAGCCTTTTAAGGGAAATTAACAATTCTTAAAGGCACCCATGTCGTAGATGTTCGGAAATACCGCTGTGGGAAGTTAATTCCACAGTTTCACTGTTCGTGGTAAAAAAAAAGTAGTAGATCGACAATTATCAAGATGATATGGATGGAATTTAAATTTATGGTGAGTTGTACGATAGTGGAATTCAGCGCCAGGTATCTAATCAAACAGCTCATCCACGCACTCCCCGTGATATAATTTGTATAGAAGGCAATGAGACGCTACATCTCTGCGTGTAGAGAGAGAGTCAAATCTATCCAAGATCATTGGGTCATCGACGATTCGAATTGCTCTTCGTTGTATACGGTCAAATGGAGCAAGCAAGTACTGGGGCGCACCGACCCAGAGATGCGAACAGTATTCCATGTGATCTACATTGTTAGACTAGTGTAAAGAGTTTTGAGACGTCGGATGACGAGTGTAATTTTACGTCATTATGTCAGGCGAGCCCTATGCTAAATAGTAAAATTAAAGTATATTAAATTATGGCCGTGTGGTTTCCGGCAGACTAGAACAGAATCACTCCGTTTCTTCCCGTGAATGTCGTACAAGGTGGATAAGGGAAATACATTATCAAACATCGATCAGGCCTCCCCAACCCGTCTGGCCAGCGTGGGGAGTGTAGGCCAAATCCTCCGTCCGTCTAGGACGGACGAGAGAGGGTCGTGCTGTCCTGTCAGTCCTGTAGTGGAGACTAAAATGACCTGATGATGATGATGATGATATTAAATTAAAGTTTATATACACTCACGAGGCCAGTTCTTCGCAGAGTCTAATCATAGTCATGTACTCAGGTCTCAGATATCTAATACCACTACACATAGCTACTAATAAAAAGCATTGCCATTAGCGAGAACATCACGAGCCCAATAAAGAATTGAATTGACGGAGCATAAAAAATAATATGCTCTACGATTTTTTGTCTAAAGAGGCGCCACTTTGACAGCACCTATCCTCAATTTATTTTTTACAATAGCGAACTCAAGATCAGTAAATTGTATATAATTATTTTACTGGTTATAAAAAATATATAATTTCATTAACATTTTTATAATTAAACAACAAAAGCCCATATCCTCCTCTTCCTCTCCAGCTCCATCTATGGCCAAAGTATAAAGACTTCATTTTTTACTATGTTACGTGCAGCAGGCAAGCATACAGCTTGCCTAATGTGAAGCAGTTACCGCAGCCATATTAACACTCGCAACATGAAATATCGCTCGCGTACCGGCACCCTCTCTGCCAACGCAGCAAACTTCTCCCCACATACTATAAATAGCGTTAACGTAATCACTAATTTTTAATGTATATCCTAATTACAGGGATTTGGACACTCTCATCCATCTACTCAAGGGTTCACTTGGAAGCGGAATCTTAGCCATGCCAATGGCCTTCTTGAACGCAGGCCTTTACTTCGGCTTGGTGGCAACCTTCACTATCGGTGGCATCTGCACGTATTGCGTGCACGTTCTGGTGAAAACTGCCCATGAACTGTGCAGAAGGAGCCAAAAACCGTCTCTGGGTTTCGCTGAAACTGCTGAAGCGGCATTCCTTTGTGGACCACCGGCTGTTCAGAAATTCTCAAGACTTGCTAAGTAAGTAACAATATGCCGGAATCTATATCACACCTTCAGTCTCGTTGCTACGGCACCTTTTTTATGCTTTGTTTTCTTTTAATCCATAGATATGTATCTATCTATCCATAAAAATCTACGTCTCTATTGTTCCCCGTATATACGGCAATAGGTTCTTATTTTAAGGTAATTCACTACAGACAAATGAAAAAGAAAAACTATATTGTAGGTACACTTCTAAACTATTCGCGCGCGCCTAGATTCGGGTTTTCGGGGATCGGGTAATCTAGGCGCTCCTAGGTTGTAAAGAAACTTGTAAAGTCAATAAAGGCTCCTTGCAAAGAGCGAAATCGTATGTGTTTCAAGAGTCTTTGAATGAAAATAATTTCCGTACAAATAATTTCAAAGGTTTTCTACTAACTAGTGAAAGGGTGCTGAATATACACTTTTAACAAGAAATAAACAATCTTGTATTTTGTAACTATCCTAACCAAAACAGGTTTATAAGTTATGGCTAGGTATAAAGTATTAATTTCATTTTCTAGTTTATTTACAAATGGCTTTTAGACCGTTACATGTCTAATTTCAATATAAGATGGTTTCTGTAGCTACTAGACAGACGTACCATTCGTAGCACTACGTGGGATCCTCTTTATTGGTCTACTTGTACCTACTTTATAATCTCATTAGAATCTTTACAGACACTATAATCACGCCTAATTTTCAAAAACATATATAAGTATTAGCTGACTCCACAGACTTTGTCCTGTCTTCTTAACAATGAATATTGAATTCGAATTCAATTTCGAGTAACCTGTCAAATGACTGACAGTTCTGTCAAACGACATAAAGTTACATTAGAATATGATCGTTCAGTTTTCTTAAATTTTCTAATTTTCCGCGCAACTTTCGTATTTTTTTCTTTCATAAAAACCTGCTCCTGACAATAACAAATAGGTACAACATGAAAAGAAATAACGAAATCGGTCCGAGTCACTCACGCGTGATGTCGTGACCAAGGGAAATAAAGATTAATTTTTATACATATAGATATTTTAGATGCTCATGTATGCTAGATTTAGATGCTCTTTGAAAAATTTAAATATATATTTCCTCATTAACTATTATCCGGAAGTGTTATTAAATATGTTAAAATATATTTTCAGGGCAGTCGTCAACTGGTTCCTCGTGATTGACTTACTTGGATGTTGCTGCGTGTACATAGTATTCGTATCAAAAAGCGTTAAACAAGTAGTCGATTACTACACTGATGGCGGCGGCTTACACGACGTTGATGTCCGCATATACATGGCTGCTCTACTTCCTCTTCTCATTGCGATGAATCTTATCAGAAACTTGAAATACTTGGCACCGTTCTCAATGATCGCCAACATCTTAGTCGCAACTGGCATGGGAATAACATTCTACTATCTCTTTCAAGACTTGCCTAGTTTGAGCGAAAGGAAGCATATGGCTGAAATCAGCAGGCTGCCTACATTCTTTGGTACCGCTATTTTCGCGCTCGAAGGCATTGGTGTCGTTATGCCTCTTGAGAACAACATGAAGACCCCCACGCATTTCATCGGCTGCCCGGGTGTCCTCAACATTGGAATGTTCTCCGTCGTTTCCCTTTATGCATTTGTTGGATTCTTTGGATACTTGCATTATGGAGATGAAACTGATGGCAGTATTACTCTGAATTTGCCGAGAGATGAAGTGTAAGTAACCAATTTAAATATTTGAATAAAAATAATGGGGTCAAAAGGGCTTATAACACATTACATTGAAGGATGTATATTTCTTACAACTTATGTTCAAGTCACAGTATGCTGTGATTATCGTAGCAGTGAATATTATAATAGACTGCATACGAATGAAGCTCAGAACTCCGCGTTTACAAGCAATTGTACTTGTGTAATTTGCCTTTGTACGTATACCTCGTATGGCAAACGTAGCAACACCTCTCCGCAGTTTGGCGGAGGCCAGTGTTTTAACGCCTCCCAAAGGCCACTTGGTTTAACTACTGCCATCTAGTGACGATAGCCGGGCCCTCCAAAGGTCGAGATAAATAAACCCATCCATAGACAGGTCGTGGTCGACTTGCATGTTAGCTTAGCGACACGTGCAACGTCGCCATCGAGCTCCTCCGCCTACGAGTAGGTATCTAAAATTGTGTCCTATTTACTTTCAGACTGAGCCAGAGCGTCAAGTTGATGATAGCCGTTGCCATATTTTTCACCTACAGTTTACAATTCTACGTTCCTATGGAGATTATCTGGAAGAATGTTCGTCACAGGTTCGGAGCAAAAAAGAATCTCGCCGAGTACACCATCAGGATTTCAATAATTTTAATGACTCTCGCGACGGCTATTGCTATCCCTAATTTGGGACCATTTATTTCTTTGGTCGGAGCCGTTTGCCTTTCATTCCTCGGCCTTATCTTCCCGGCTGTCATTGAAACCGTCACCTACTGGGACCGGCCCAATGGCCTCGGTCGCTTCAAGTGGGTGCTGTGGAAGAATATGTTCCTTGTCTCGTTCGGTGTTCTCGGTTTCCTAACGGGCGCATATGTCAGTATTTTAGATATAATAGCTGGAGCACAATAATATTAGCAAAAGTATTATTTATAGTTTGACGCCTACGTTTTGTATAGGTAATTAAAGTATTGCTTTTAATTTTTTCTTTTTATTTTTTATACTATTATCTATTTCAAAAATAATGGAATTGTGTAATGTTAGTTTCCGTTATGCTGAAATGCTGTTTGAGATTATGATAATAATTTATATAGTAATGGTTCAGTTCCCAAATTCGTACTTTATAAAAAACAATGTTTTCACGCTATTATTTATCCCCAAAACTCTGTAGCCATTTATATTTAAGAAAATTTAGATGATAATATCTAACTATAAAAACGTGTGAGAATTTTTCTAGTGCATTATGGAAATGTGATACAATTTTAGGTTAAATAAAGAAAAAGCGCTGCACGACGGTTATTTATAAGAAACATACTTATCTAAGTTTTAAAGAAGTTGTTACTTTTCTCTTATTGACAATATTAATTAAACTCTGTTAAGTATTTATACCATCGGACTATGTTTCAGCTTTTTCTGCTAGATGATTGAATGTGTTACGTTTTTGGGGTTTCATGTAGAACTAAGCGCAATTCGTGATAATACTATGGCATTTTCATTACCAAAAAATATTGGCTTAGGTAGTATAGACTGTTCATATCGTGCTTTTGAGAAATTGAGAACAAAAATATTGTCTTGTACCTATAGGTACACATGTAAGATCTATTGTCCAGATCAGTTTAGAATAAATTATTAGTGAGAAAAACTATACCTACACAAATTCGATAAATATTTTACTAGTGAATTTTGAGAGTAAACGGAATCTTAAAAGACTATCAGACATGACTGGAACACATGAGACCGTCAACTGGATGAATTTCAGCTTAATTTGGTTTAAAATAATAGTCCCAATTTTGTAACAAATAGGTACTTTATACGGAAAAGACTGGATTCGTAAATTTCGTAAAGGTTTATAAGTTCATCACAGTTTTTTTTTCATTGATGATACTTATTGTAATTACCCTGTGTGATTATAGTAGATTTTAGTACCACCTACCATTCAATGTTCCTTTCATGTGAGTCGGGTTCTGGAATTTTTGATAAGAATCAGTGTGATTGCGGTGCGACGATATTTAAGTAATTTTAAATTTAGGTAAGACTAAATGAAAGTGAATACTATACATTGAATGATTGCTATCGAATATGGGCCTTTTTGCCTGTGATTCTATAATAGTCATTCTACTTTAGGATTAAGTATCAACTTGTCCGGACGAACCGTCCTCGCCGGGCGTTTATGATCTTGTGCGTAGTATTTGTCTCAACCCCAATTGAATGGGGAAAAGGAGTCGAATATGTAGTGATGTCCATGTTCTGTAACGAACTAAAATATATTATTTTGATAAATTGTCTAAACAGTCAGCTGTCTAAAGAATCTACTGTTACCACAGACTGGCTCGTTACGTAAAGAAATAATTTTATAATATTGTTATAAAAGACTTTTAAAACCAACAAAACCGAACTTCTAAAAATGTCAATTGTGAAAGAAGAAAAGATCAAAATATTTTCTAACATATTGTACACTACTCGCTTCCCGTTATATTGTATAACTATATATAGTTGAAAGTGGTTTAAAACAGAAGTCGTTAATTATGACAGATCATTCCGAAATATATTATTGCATTGGTATGATGTACAGATTTACATATTTTAGATAGTAATGGTTGTTTTGTTACAGTATTAAATAGAACCGCTCTAAGATACCTGTGTTTTATTTCTTCCGTCCTTCACATGTATTGGAAATGCATCGTAGTCCATACTCATCCCACTGATGGGATACGGGTCTCCCATCAATTTAAAGCCTACTCCACCACGCTGCTCAACTACGGGTTAGCCAGTGTTTTCAAGCCGCACAAATGCTACTGACTTTGGCTTAACGACTGTTATCTGGTGACAACAGCCGGGACCGACAGCTTAACGTGACCTCTGATGTACGGAGGAGCTCGAGATAGATAAACCCATCCATACACAGACGACAGTCGACGTTGTTTAACTTGCGCGATCGATTAGGCTGACAAGCGCAACGACGCCATCGCAACACTTCATTGGAAATGCGGTACTCAAGTAGGTATATAAATATGTTATAATATCTCTATAACGGAAATCTCCACATGGTATATCAACTGCCTATCAAGGGAGATCTCAAACGTTCTTAAGTTTAGCGAAGACCGATCATCGATACCTGTGTCCCTGTATCTATGCGTTTGCGATCAACTTAGCAATTATAATCTTCGTATCTCGAGCTCTACCGCCTAAAGCTGAAACTGATTTAGATCGAATTTTTTGATTCAAAAAATATATCTCGCGTTTAAATTGATTACAGAAATCTTCAACTTATTTGTTAGTATCTAGGAGGCTCCGTGTGGAAAACCCATGCAGTAATAGTCGTACACTTACTAAAAGTTTTTTAGTACTATCTACTACTACAGTCATTCCATTGAGACTTATTGTACCGCGTGCTGGTACGACATTTATAATTATTTTCAATAAATATATAATTATGTATATGCCAATTACTTATCTGAGGTCAGTACCAGCCTCAGTTGTACCTAAATATACAGTAGTTTCTCGTGTAAATATTTATTTTAAATTAAGGCTATGATTTTGATAAAACTTGCACAATTCCCTAAGTTGAACTATACCACCAAGTAAAAAATATTTTTTGCAATCGAACATAAATATAGTTTTTGAGTTACACGGATTATGCGCAGAGCAAATTTTCTAATATTTCCAGTTTATTTTATAAACTATTATTGGTACCATTTGAAGCACTTTCAGGATCAGTATTCAGTTTTTCAATTTCTTGTAACTGTTATTTAGAAAATTATGTAGGTATGTTGTATTATGTACATATGTAGTTTAGAAAATTATCTAGTGAGATCAGTTACCGTATCCACACACATCATATCAGTTTTTTTTATATTCCGAACTTCAAAAATGGAAAAACGGCGGGAAATCTGGAAATAGGCGGGTGTCATTTAGCAATTATTTAAAAAAAAAATTATAGTAGGTACTAACTATATACAATACCCTACTCCACTGATCTAATTTCAAGACTTGAAATTTTTTTGTAATGTAGTTATATTTACATAGAATGTGTTAAATACAATGTAACTATTTGTGGCGAAAATGAATCTAGAATGAATAAGGATAGCTCTCAGAAACAATGTTATAATAAAGCACTTATACTATTCCACGTACCTAATTACATTTTTATTTTTATCGACCGGTTTCGCCGGTAAGGCATTATCAATTATTATACTAACAATCAACAGTACCAACTTTCTCAGAAACAAAATCGCAAACACCAGGTTATAGGACAAACGATAAATACATTATCATAAAAAAGAAGGATAAAGCATGAGAATAATAGGTATAGAACCAGATGTTCACATACACTCTATCATTGTGAAAAATCAATGTCTTCAACAAAAACTAATAAAATTGTTGGCAAAATAACTGAGAATTATAATGACCATAACATCAGTGCCAATTTGGCTCCCCCTCGTCCTTCACCAATAGGGACACAACTATATTATGAATATACTAATGTTTCACATTTTACTCAATTTCAAGACTTGAAATTAGATCAGTGGAGTAGCGTTGAAAATTTATTGTAATGTAGTTATATTTACATAGAATGTGTTAAATACAATGTAACTATAGGTGGCGAAAATTAATTTAGTATGAATAAGGATAGCTCTCAGAAACAATGTTATAATAAAGCACTTATACTGTTCCACGTAATTACATTTTTATTTTTATCGACCGGTTTCGTCGCTAAGGCTTTATCAATTATTATACTAACAATCAACAGTACCAACTATCTCAGAAACAAAATCGCAAACACCATTGGCCTTCAGGTTATAGGACAAACGATAATGTGTAAACATTATCATAAAAATGAAGGATAAAGCATGAATAATAGGTATAGAACCAAATGTTCACATACACTCTATAATTGTGAAAAATCAATGTCTTCAACAAAAACTAATAAAATTGTTGGCAAAATAACTAAGAATTATAATGACCATAACATCAGTGCCAATTTGGCTCCCATTCGTCCTTCACCAATTGGGAGACAACTATATTATGAATATACTAATGTTTCACCTTTTACAATTCGTACAGCGAGAGAAAACACCTCTGAATTACGGAACCATACTTCACCTGGTCCTATTTCGTAATATTTTGAAAAAGAATAAATTTTACAATATTGTTAATGGTAGTACATAAACATAAAAAAAATAGGTAGGAATCGGATTTCTCATGCATTCTCAAATTACATAAATACAAATTATTTTGTTAAGAACAATATTTTTGTAGCTAATAATTATAAAGCTTTCATCTCTTCATTTAAAGTAACTAGGTACCATGAGCTTAGCTCGTGTACATTGCCTAATGATTGGACTCCAGAGAAAATAAAAAAAAAAATAAGTAGGCCTATTGGGTGTGGTGATATTATTAAAATAAGAAGATTCAACTACAAGACAATCAGCAATGGTAATCCCGTCTGGGAGCCACCACAAACAGTAGTGCTGAGTTTTGTAAGACAAGTGCTGCAGAAGCAGATTTGTATTAATTCACTTTCTGCTGAGCTATACATCTGTACTTGTCCCACCACTGTACTTGTTGCCATTTCGGGCATATTAAGGTGCAATAAATATATTGTCAGACAAATTACACAGCGCCATTTAGCCCCAAAGTAAGCAAAGCTTGTGTTATGGGTACTAGACAACTGATAAATATAAGTAATTTTTTTTTTGTTTTTTTTTTGTAAATAAACATATGATACATAGAAAACACCCAGACCAAGACAAGTGACATGTTCATGCACATAAATGTTTGTCCTGTGTGGGAATCGAACCCACGAGCGTTGGTGTCGAAGCTGTGTCATTGACCGCTACGCCACCAAGCTCGTCTGTCCCAATGTAGATCAACACCACGATGCTCTAAATGCGGACAACCTCATACTGCTGATGTTTGTGATATTGAAAATGACTACTATTCTTGTTTATGTGGTGGCAACCATATAGCTACCAGTCAATCATGCCCACAATATCACTGGCAAAAGCAGGTCAAATTAACTATGGCACAGTGCTGCATCATATGCAGAGACATCCAAGCTACACCCTCCTTCTTCCAAATCCTATGCAGATGTTACTAGTTCAGCTCCCTCGCAATCTCATACTCCAGTTGGGAGTGAATTCCTGTTAATTACTCATCCACAAATAAATCATACAAAAAAGCATTCTAAACGCCACACTGACACAAAGAAAAATATTGGATATGATATGTCAGCATACAAAGCTATTAGCAGTGAGCCCTCAACTCAATTATGGCTGTGCACTCTCATCAAATGAGTAAACCCAAAACATAGCCGAAATTATTATTGCTTCATTTTCAATTATTTTTTTTGATAAATAATGTACTTACTAGTTAGTTACTAGACAATGTTGTCTCTTTTTTCATCATATTTTAAATTTATTTAAAAATAATAATGGACAGCTCCAAAATACTTCAATGCAACAGTTTTATTTCTATCCATATTTATTATCATCTAATACTGTATCTAATGAACTTAATTCTATGAACTCTAATCCACCAAGGCCATTTTTTTTATTTTAGGAGACTTGAACTCACAACTTCAATGTTGGGGAAGTTCAGCCAATACCAGTTACGGCGAGAAATGGACGGATGGATGATTCGAACAATTTTTTCATACTAAATACAGGTTGCCCCACCAGACGATCGAAGCTTGGACCAGATGGGCAGGTCACCAACAATGTTGTTGACATGTCCATCTGTACTGCGGACATGGCTTTTGCAACAACATGGAGCACGTTATCTTTCACGATAGTGATCACTTCGCCATAATAATAACCTTCTAACTGTCCTAAACAGCATATGTGAAAAATAAGAGTAAATTTTAGAACATATAATAATGACGAAACGGATCTATTACAAACAAATCTCGATAAAAGAAAGAAAGGTTAAAGTAAACCATTCCTATATTAAATAAGTAGATACCAATTTTCAAATGACCTATTCATTCTGTCTGACTCTGACATTTCTGACATACAGATGAGGCAGATCTACAAGTTGACATTTGATTGACGTTTTTTACGAGAAGTTGAGTGTTGCCAGTAAGAATTATTCCAAGCTTTATACATTTCCCCCTTTTTGTATGACGTGTATTAAATGCACAAAGCAGATAATGAAGTGAAAAAAAGCCGATAGAAAATATAGTAGACTAGCGGCCCGGTACGTGCTTCGCTACGTATAAGTGAAATAATAAAAAAAAAATTGGAACACCAAATTCATTTATTCAAACAAAAAAAATATTTTATTAATTGCTAGCTATTTTAAAACTTAATCTAAAACATTTGGATAAACAATATTTTTTGTTTTTCCATTTTGAGCATGAATAAACAAACGGCTGGGGGTACCGACTCTGGAACAGGCAACATAAAGTCAAAGCACGTCCAAAATGAAATGACCGCATGAATGACATAACAACATGCTTGTACTGTCAACAATGAAAAAAGTTTCAATTTGACAGCAAAATCCCCATTAACAGTCCGAATAAACCCTAAACATTTGGTTTGGATAGGTGAGCCCGTTCTTGAGTTATAAAATTACAACGAAAAGTGGCATTGATTTTTATATATACAGATAGATAGATTTGTTACAAAAAATGTGATAAATGAAGAACCGCTCTACCGATTTTGTGCAAACTTCACATAAACCATCTACTAAATAGTCCGAATAAACCCTAAACTTTTGGTTTGGATAGGTGAGCCCGTTCTTGAGTTATAAAATTACAACGAAAAGTGGCATTGATTTTTATATATATAGATTTGTTACAAAAATGTGATAAATGAAGAACCGCTCTAACAATTTTGTGCAAACTTCACATAAACCATCTACTAAATAGTCCGAATAAACCCTAAACATTTGGTTTGGAATTTGGATAGGTGAGCCCGTTCTTGAGTTATAAAATTACAACGAAAAGTGGCATTGATTTTTATATATATAGATAGATAGATTTGTTACAAAAAATGTGATAAATGAAGAACCGCTCTAACGATTTTGTGCAAACTTCACATAAACCATCTACTAAATAGTCCGAATAAACCCTAAACATTTGGTTTGCATAGGTGAGCCCGTTCTCGAGCTATAAAATTACAACGAAAAGTGGCATTGATTTTTATATATATAGATAGAGGACGCATAAAAATTATTATAATCTTGTACAAATTAGTAAAGAAACAACTCCGAAATCCGATGGCAGAAAAACTTTTGTGTTTTCATATAAAATCTATAAATTCCATTAAAATATTTTCCATGTTGAACATAATAATAAAAATCACCATAATCTTATTGAAGGTATAAAATTTATCATTACTTTATTATCTGTAGTTTGGCAGATATTCGAATATTTATGTCAGCAGTTAGTTATAGTACGGGAAACATAACTTGACCCATGCGCAGAACACATTTTCAGGTCCCAAACGTAATGAGGTACGAGGTGAGACGCGGGGGGCCGAGCGTAACTATAGCAACGCGGTGACGCTAACCCGCACGCAGCCGCACTCTACCCCCCGCCGCCCGCGCACGCTCCGCGCGGCCCTAGAGTATAATCGCGCACTAAATTTTCAGTTGTTTGACATTTCCTATTCCTGTGAATTGTGTGATCATAATAAGTCAAGACAATTGAAGATTCTTACGTTAAAAGCGACCACGTCATGGATAAAATGACGGAAGAATTTATAATACGAGTTGGAGATTCCGACAGCAGTGATTACTGAATTAGATTCCTTAACTGATATAGAAGATGGAAAAGACGCAACTCCTGGCCCAAGTTCTGGTGCCATACCACTCGCAAATTATATAAAAGGTGCATGCCAATAAGTGACAATGATTAAACATGGTACATGTAGTACATAAACATTTTTTGGTATTAAATTTTTATTATTAATCCTTTAACTGATATATTTAATAATAATACCTAGCGACCCGACACTCCAGATTTGTTTTTTTTTTTTATACTACGTCGGGTGGCAGACAAGCATACGGCCCGCCTGATGTGAAGCGGTTACGCGCGCCACCACCCCCGCTGCCAACGCAGCATCTCCTTCCTTTCTTTTCAGGTGACCTCATTCACTCGCAGGAACACAACAACCCTCAAGGGAATTGTTATTTGGCTGCGGTATTCTGTGAGGTGGAGGTACATTCCCCAGCCGGGTAGCTTACAATTACGCTCCCTACCTCTCTTTTCGCCAGAGCTTCGTTTGTCAGTCAGCAGGGTGTACCGCGTGCAGGTGAAGTTGGCTTTGGTTCAAAGATGTTGATGAACCACTTACACCCCATAATTGTTTGATTATTTTTAATGAAATTTGGTTTTCCGTTTAACTTGCGTTTAATTATAATATGATTTCACTCAATTTTTACACTTCATAAAAGAAATAATTACAATACAACGAAATCACTTTCACACGACCACTCACATTACTATTTCCCAGGAAACCGCGGAGCATTCGTCTAACACTTTTTCTTCTTAATTGTACCTGCGCAGACGACCGCCATTTTGGTTCAACTTATGTTTCCCGAACTATACTGAGTGTAATATAAAAACAGGTTTAGACCCAAACTTAGCGAGAAAAATTCTAGAATAAGTACCAAAATTACGATCTAAAGCGACAAATCTTTAGATTTATTTACTAAACTATATTCATAGGTGTTGCTACTTCAAAACCGAGCAAATGCTCAGAGCAAATGTGAATGCTCGTTTGAACACCTAGTGAAAACACGGCTTCATTCGCTAAGGCATAGCAGTCCATCTAGGCCTATCCAGCTGCAACGGCGAGTACGACAGGGAGATGTAGTAATCTCCCCAAAACTGTTCAGGGCTGCACTGGACGAAGTATTGAAAACGTCAGCAGGCTGAAGTGGTAGTGGGTTGGCCGCATCTGCCGAGTCAGTGATGGCAGAGGGCTGAAGAAAGTCCTAGAGTGGAGACCTCGCATGAGGCGACGAAGAATCAGGCACTCTCTAACTAGATGGACCAATGACCTCAAGGGAACGGCCGAAAGTGGCTGGATCGCATCCACCCGCTTCCAGCCATTCCCATGAGGTCATCTGTTCCGAAAGTGGAGGTTCGCATATGGTAGAAAGCATTAGAGAAGGCTTATATTCAGCAGTGGATAGATACAGGCTGATGATGATAGTCCATCGTTGCAAATGAAATTCGTAAATTTTTTGTTAACACCAAACTTATTAATTTTTCGTTGGTTTTGTCACGAAATGAAAATGGTTTTGACTGCAACGAAGTTTAGAGTATACTTAGATACCTATTCCAGCTTGTGATGTTTCAAGACATCATTTAACAGACACGTTAGATGTTCTATATTAATTCTGGATGCTTTATTAAGCGTGAATGTGATATTAAGTGTTAGTGTGGCTCACGACGATCTTTAGAGCCAAAGCCAACCTTGCCCGCCGTTTTGGTTTTATCTGTTATATGTATCTGTTGCACTTACACTTTTTGACAGTTACAACAAATTCAAACATTAAAAAAAAAATCAAATTCAATGAATTTAAAATTGATGTTTATTTGATTGCAGCGGCCAGTTAATAGAAAGGAATGTACAGATAGGGCACAAATAGTCAAGACCGAGATACTATGCACAATGAATAAATCTCACGATACGTTTTCAAGTTCTTAAAACTCAGTAATTCACCTACAATATGGACACAGAACTTACAATAGTCATTGCAGAATTACGTTACATTGCAGAATTATCCAAATTCACACACAAAATACATTTAATTCGAAATAATGTTTGTCTAATAGAGTACATGTATATAGTAGTATGGCCGTGTAGTTTCCGGCAGACTAGAATAGAATCAATCCGTCTCTTCCCGTGGATGTCGTACAAGACGACTAAGGGAAATACATTATAAAACATCAATCATGCCTCCCCAAACCGTTTGGCCGGCGTGGGGAGTATAGTCCAAATTCTCCTGTCTGGGACGGATGAGAGAGGGTCATGTTCCTATAGTGGAGACTAAAATGACCTGATGATGATGATAGAAGCACTGTTTTTGACAGGTTTTTATGAATATACTTCTGTCATCGGATTTTAGTTCACCCCCTTTGAGTATTAATCGACTGGAGATGCCATATCGAAACTCTTCGAACAAATTTTTTCACCACTTTTAGCGGGGGGCGAGGTAAACACGTACAGCACACCACCAAAAGATGTAATTAACTCGCAGACACAAATTTTGCTGTTGCGATAAACGCACACTACAAAAAAAAAATCAACACATCAAAAATTACACGCACACAGACACAGATTTCACGTAACTATGCAGCATACATACGAAAAAGTTAGTGATGGGGCACATCTGAAGAATGAGTCAAATCAGTTTGATGAATGAACTGAATTGTCTTATACTATTTATTATAAAATTGTAAAAGTGAAAATACTGTACATTAAAGATATTATTCAAAAAATATTTTTGTCTGTATGAATGTGTCTTTGTGTCATTAGCACTCTCGTGCAGCTAAACTGTGGTATGAACTGTCTTCTATTATACGAGTACGCTGGACTACGTACGTACTTGTAGTATAGAGGTCAGTGGAAACAACCTTCAAGAAAAGAGCGTACGAACATCTAAAAACCCAGCTACGCACTTGTATCCCTTCATGCAGTTGCTTAAATAATTTCTTATCCTTTATTTGATTTTATCGGACAAAACCCTGTTTGAGAAAATGAAATATTGACCATTGATTTTTTAACAGATATCCTTATATAATATTTTAAATGTGAACATCCAAAGATCCAAACATCTTCGTCTTGATGTTTAGATCTTTAGTTGCTACTCAATCACGCAATAACGGCTAAACGGATTTAGATGAAATTTGGTATGGAGATAGTTTGAGTCCCGGGGAATAGCAGATACTTTTCTAACGCAGGTGAAGCCGCGGGGCGTAGCTAGTATTATATAAATTAGATTGGTATTTGTAAGAACCTATGAATATGAAATTATATTATAATAAGTAAGGGTCATCTGTCCCCACATATAAAGTTATTTATACATATGAATGAGGAAAGGGAAAGCAATAAAACAAATTGTTAATTTAATTAGAATGGCCACATATTTATTTAAATTAAATTCTCATGTAGGGATTTCTAAAACCCGCTTAAGACGGTTTTTTAATTAGTATTTTTATTGATTTTTAAAATGAATAAGTTTATTGTATACGTGACGAAAAACAAAGAAATACTGACTCACCAAACAAGGACAGAGTCGCAAAGAAGGTATTGCACCTTCAATCAATGTCTTTCTGTTATTAGCATTTTTGTAGCTTTCCGGAGTAAAGTGCTCCAAACAGATAACACTTGTATGTATAGGTTTCCAAGAATCATTTTCGTCATTACAAAATTTTTCTTATAAATAGGAATCTTTTGGAAATCTAAAAGGAAATACAATTATATTAAATAAAGCCTATAAATAATAGTATCTGTATAACGTATACACTCATAGTCCCACACTAAATGTATTGCTTTTACCTACTTTTTTTTAGCCTACAATTCTTTTCATTTCCAGACAAAATTTCAATATCGTATGTCCAGTGAAAGGTAATTTTTCTAATTCACCTTACAAGATTTAAATGTAACATACATCTATACCTACTATTTAATTCAATATCTAATAAAAAATCTGACTATTATACGAACTACAGTAATTGAATGAGTGAATGATTCATTCAAATGTTGAATCGCTTTTTTGACTTTGTCACATCCCTAAAGCCTGTACCACTGTATTCATGTTTACATTTCTCTGTCGTTTACGTATCGCAACGGTTTTTACTTTAAATGGAGATTGTACTTTAATACACATTTAATAGTTAGTAAAAATACTTACTTATGATAGAAAACGCGATCTTGTTGCGAATTTAAGCTATCAGATCGCCTTTTGCACGATAATACTGCACAACTCACCATTTTTCGAGAGAAACGTCACGCGACACGGAGCGATGCAAAATGACGGTGAAGCGACTTTAAGTAGTTTTATATAACGTGTATGACCAGTTGACCAATGTACTTTGCCGGAGGGGGTTGCCCGCGTATGGCATCTCCAGTCGATTAATACTCAAAGGTTCACCCCGGATGATTGTCAGATGTGTCGGTCTGGCAGATGAGAAACATGTTCTAAACAAGCTATTTTTGTTTAGAAAATATGGGGTATGTATGAAGACTTCCAAGTAGGAAGAGACACGACACGCATAGCTGCGAATGCGTAGAGACGCGGATTCATGCCTAGTGCTTGATCCTGCTCATTAGCAAGAAGCAACATTGGTACTGTTACACATGCTCTAAAATAGCATGCTAAAAGGTGTGCTATTGAGTATGCTCAATGCGAGCATGCTTATGAGCAGTTTACATTTGCTACTCCTGCTCTTATTTGCAATAGGCAAGCTAGTTTTAAGTATGCTCCTGAATAAGCATGCTCAAAGCAAGCATTCCAAATACACATACCATTTTATAGCGTGCTTTTTCGCTCTCTGTCAGTTCAAACAAAGTAATGGACAATCAAATAGCTATCTTTATGGAACTGAATAAGATCATCCTTTTGCTGGCGATGCACTACATCCAGAAGCTTATATCAGCTCGGCAAAAAAAGAAAAGAAAGTGAAAGATTTGGGTCCGTGATTAGATATCTAGAAGACAGGACTGGAGCATACTCAATTGCTTACAGAAATACGAGTAGAAGATGCTACGGGTTATAAATGCCTGATCGATACTAGCATGCTCAATAAGCAAACCTGTTTAAACGCGCTTAAAGCACGCCCCCTTCCACCCGCGCCGCAGGTAGCATGCTCAAAAATCGCACGCCTGTCGATTTTTAAGCAAACTCGAAATGAGCATGCTAATTTTGAGCAACATTCCGACACACATGCTACTAAGTAGCAACTGCTCAATAGAAGCATGCTTTCATGCTTGTAATGAGCATTTGTAGGTATGTAACTGTAACTCTCAAATACACTACCCTACTCATTCATAAAATGTTGGCAACATTGATTGTCTATGAATATTGTGCATGCGTTGACGTTCTCAACGAGCAAAATACTTTTTCTTGATTGTTACTTCATTTTGGTCGGCCATATTGCTCTTTCGCCGTGCGTGCGTATATTGAATAATTGAAGTCCTACGGACACGGTAAGTGACTTTAATTAGTTTCGATATTATATTTAGTTTAACCCGTTTCTCAATTATCTGTTTATTAAGTGACAAGAGCGTAAACGGCGAAAGTTTTCAAAAAGAAGCTGTGAACATTTGAGTACAAATACTTATTGCCACCTTGACTCTTGGATTATGTGTCAGTGGGAGCCCGATCACACGAGGTGCCTCGGAGTGTTGCGTGAAGCTAATTTTGTTGTGAATATTTTCTGTATACTTTTGCATAAAAGTGATTTTCGTGTTAGTCAAATCTAGTGACAATTTGATTGCGCCGAATGCATATCTATAAACATCTACCTACTTAATGAAAATGCAATATTTTTTCTTTATAGTGTTCTCGATCCATATAAGGGTGTTGTTATGATTTACAGTAAAAGTGTTATAATGAATGTATTTGAACTTGTAACAGTCCAAGTCTGACATATGTTTCCTTCATACAATTTGGTAGGTAATAGTATCAGATTGAACCAATACTAGATGAACATAAAAAAGATTGAGTTTTCTTTTGGCCTTTGACTACGTTCTTTAGTAGTGGTTTGTTTGATGACAGGATGTATAATTAATTATATATATTCTTTATTTCATAATAATCTTCTAATTGCTTTTGCGAATTTTAAATTTCACTGGTTCCTTTTTATCCACGTACCTACATTCCTACTCATCTTATATCAATTTTAATCTATGTACTCCATAATTTAAAAACCTGACTATATAAATTATTCAGTATTGATAAATAGTGTCTAAATATGCAACTTATTGAAACTACATTTCTTTATTGTTAAAAATGAACTGGGAATGGCTTTGGTTACTATATAAATGATTCAAGACATATATTATGTTCAAATTTGATTAAATTTTTTTAAATTAGTATTTTTTTATGAGACATAAATAAGTATTATTCAATTTAATTCAATTTATTAAAAGCTTTTGTGCGATTCAAGGGGTAGTATTTTGAAAGGGAAGGGATTATTTATTATTTATTTATCCTTTTTTACATGATTTAACTAAGAAATTGAAAGGCTTGCTGCTTCTATATTTATTTTAATTTGTATTTCTTACATATTGCAACAATGCCATAATTTTAATCAAACAAATTTTAATCAATTGTCTTGCCTTCTTTTGTGTGCCCGCTGTAGGTAGTAATTTCTCCATGTTAATTGTGTACTGTATATACTACAATACTACAGAGGACTTCTCCTCATTAAACTCTATAGAATTCTAGTATGTATAAATTACAATTATATATAGATTCCTTCATACCATGTTAAGCGGTAATAGGGTTAGTTGGCTGTGCTGGTTGATGTGAAGTGCTTACTGTAGTCTCCTGATAATTTGTACACAAGAAATATTACTCATACTTCATATTGCAACAGGTTATAGTAACTGTGTTATGTCATGCGGAATGGATGCCTGTATGTACCCCAATGTATTATATAAACTTCTGCCTGTATTAGGTTACCTGATTGGTATTGGTCCTCCTCCTATCTTCAGGTTATAGGTTCCTACTTGCAACTCTGGGGTAAGGTCCTTGGTACAATCTTCTGTAATGATATGTTACTTCTCCACTGCGATGGGAACATTGTTGAAGTATTATTATTTCATATTCATCGTCATCATCATCAGGTCATTTTAGTCTCCACTACAGGAGCATGACCCTCTCTCGTCCGTCCTAGATGGAAGGAGGATTTGGCCTACACTACCCACGCTGGCCAAACGGGTTGGGGAGGCCTTATTGATATTTGATAAATGTATTTCCCTTACTCGCCTTTTACGACATCCACGGGAAGAAACGGAGTGATTCTATTCTAATCTGCTGGAAACCACATGCCCAATTATTTCATATTATGGCACCGAAATTGATTGTGATAGTAGTGTACTAAATTGAACCATCGCTGGACACCTGAGGACAGATGAGAAATGTTAAAACTATTTTGTATAGAAAATATGCCTTAGCGAGATTGGAGATCTTCGTGCTGAGTGTAAATAAAATTGCAGTGTTATAACAGCCGGCCTGACCCGTTGCATTAGTCCATAGATGTTTCTGGCCAAAAAATAAGAAAGTATAGAATGCCTAAATTTAAAAACTATATTTTATTCTTTATATCTATGCACAAGCACCAGGTACACATGCTGCTAGCGAGATCTCACCCCCTATACTCATGTTGATAGAAATTGTTGCTTTTTACTTTCTGTCCTATACCTATTTGATGAAAATGTTTTATTTTTATATGATGGAAACTAAAAAGCAATGATTTCTATCAACACGAGTATAGGGGTAATTTTTTTATTTTATTTATTTTTCATGAACATTCTTGTTTTTATGCATGTACAACAGGTGTAGTAACAGTGTATGTATCATGTAATCAAACCATGTTTATATACATTGAGAGGGCTGTTCAATGACTACAGTAGTGCAATATTTTATTTTTTGGTAGTTTTATATTTCATCAATTCCGTGGTGTGGAAGAAAATTTGTAAACTTTAAATTAGAACTAAAATCAGCTGAGCATTCAAAACCTGCCGAAATATATAAACATTTGGCAAAATACAACTCTATCAGAAGATGCCAAAGAGTGTATTTTCGAATGTTCACAAAATACAAAGGAAATCCTCCGAGACATCCTGTGATAAGATTATGTTTGATGTCTTGTTCAGTTCGAATCCTTTTGATGCCTAAGACCAGAAAGCCAATTCTCGTAATTGTGTTACATTGCTGAATGAAAGTTGACTGAATCGAGATTGAATTATAAATTGAATGAAATTGTCTACTTGATTTCATTTATCAATTCTTATAGCGAGCAGGATACCATTGTAACTTTGTTCAACTTTTCTTTATATTGTGATGTTATCATACTTTAATTAAACCTTGAAGTTTCATATTGTGATAAGAGAATACTGAATGTGACATTTGTGAGATTGAGATCAAATTGGACCTGAACTTTGACTACATTTTAATTATGAGAATTGCCCCTCAGGTACACATTCAATCAGCATATTTTCTGATGTATGGTAAATATATTTTACATGTTTTGTCTCAAAAACAAATAAATATCATAAAAAATCTATTATTTTGTGTTTATATTTTATTACATTGTACTGTTATACTGTTTTTCATATTCTACCTGTATTAGGTTACCTGATTATTGACAAGTTGAGTTGACAAGTTTCTGTATACCACTAGGTGGTAAATAATATAATTTTAAGTTAATATATAATTTTCGTTTATTTATAATCGTTTCTAATGCTATCTACTTCATAAGTTTAATTTACAAAAACTAAATGTTTTATTTTTTTTATTTTTGATTATTTTTATTCCTTTGTAGTACTATTTATTTCTAAAGTTTTAAAACAATGACATTCTAATTTTAAAACGATATTTTTTGTATAAGATTAGTCACCTGCGTATCTGGTCTTATGTGTATACGCAAACGACTTCGTACACAAATGACCTAATCTCATCAGGTCATTCGCGTACGTGGTCGTTTTGCGTATCTGGTCTTGTGCAGCGAAAGTGTTTTAACACTTAGATCGTTTTGGCGCTCAGTATGGTAAGCAAACAGCATGTCGAGATTACAGATTGCACCTTACAATATTTGTATTGCACATTATCATAAATTGAATGCAGCTAAAATTTTGTCTGCACCAGATGCAGTAATTCTATGTCTAAGTTTTAATACAATTTTATACTACACTTGCTTTGTAATCTCTACTTATTACGCCTATAATAGTAGAGAAAGTTGCTCATTCACTCTCAAGTATTCCGGGAGGTAAAGATATTATAAAATACCTGAAAATGAGACGAACTTCTTAGCTTCCATGGATTCACCGTGCACGCCGGGTCCATCGTATGGCAGAGAGAGAAACCCAAGCAGATCCCGAGACTTGTGACACGGGTGTAGGTTTAAGGGGCCCCTTTCCGACGTACATCAACACTCACCTTCACTACTTGTGTCTCTCTCCCTGCCCTGCCAAATCTGGTATGAACCTGCTAATGCAGCTTTAGATACTCGTTCTAGTATAGAACTTACTGCACTTCTGGACAAGCCAAGGTCTTTCGGCAGGTTATAGAGAGATTTTGCTGGTATACCTCTCGCTCCTACTTCTACAGCGTATAGATTAACTACATAGCCGCTTTTTGTTAATTCGTTTAGGAGGTCATAATATTTGTTTTGTTTTATCGCGTGGTCTTTGGGTATGTTAGTTTCCCACGGTACGGTAAGCTCTACTAGTACTATACGTTTTGTAGCTCTGGAGAAAAGGAAAATGTCCGGTCTGGATGTCGAAACACCCACATCTGGGATTTTATAGTGCTTTTCATACGTGTCCATTAAAATAGTCCAGTCAGGTGCTGCACTAAGGATTGAGTAAGGCTTGTTCTTGGAGTTTGAAGTTGAGCCTCCTTTTATAAAGTTAATTTGTCTTTTGTTTGTCGTTAATCCTTTTTGAGCTCTAGCTATTGAAAGGCTTATGGCTTCACGTATGATTTGAAGTACTCTGTCAGGGCGATGTGACTATTGACCCCTATCAAGGAGATAGTTGTCGTATATCCATGCTTTTTTAATATTACTGATAGGCTGTTGAGATCAACAGCCTGTCGAAAATTTCATTAACGACCTCAATAAGGTAGACACCTTATTGAGGTCGTTAATGAAATTTTCGACAACTTCCCCCAATGATGGTGTGCGTCCTTTGTAATCTATCTTTCTACCAAGAAATTTGAAAATTTTGGCCGCTTATGGAGAGTTCCGGGTCGTAAGAAGTGTATTTGGTATTTCGTCTACCCAGACATAAACAATGACATTTACTTGGTTTCGCCCTCAATCCCTCCGTCCATGTACAGAACTCATCGACTTCATTTAACAACTCCTGACATACCTGAAAATCAGAGACGTAAAATGGTATGGAAATCCGTTATCGCTATGGATTTTACATTTTAATTTTCATAGCTTTAGATTGGGGGGGGGGGGGGGGGGAAGGGGCCCTTAGGGAAAAGCGAGTATATACGGAATGGTCCATGGTTCTTTAACAATATATTAAGATACATGTGTCTATTATCTAATTATTACGCAGCGCCATCTCTAGTCTCAAACTAAGCTAAGCCTGGACTATTGGTAGCAGATAACTGATATATGTACTATTTATCTATGTATTATATGTATGTATTTGTAAATACATACATATAATACATAGATATGAATGAAAGTTATAAGATTAATATTGAATTCGATTTGTCTGTCAAATGACTGACAGTTCTGTCAAACGAATAGAGTTACATTAGAAAAGTTAATATGGTTGTTCAGTTTTCTTAAATTTCCTAATTATTCACGCAACTTTGTTATTTTTTTCTTTCATAAGAACCTTCTCCTGATAATAACAACGATAAATAACGCGGCTTCGCCCGCGAGTACGAAAAAGTCTTCATTTTCCGGGTTATGTACACACACAAAAAACGTGACTTTCTATTGGTAAAAGAATGTTTACAATCGCTTAGTAGATCCAGAGATTACCCCCTACAACCTCACAAACTTTATAATATTAGTATAGATTGTCACTAATAATTGCAAAAATGTTGGAACTGTACTTAAGTGCTTTGAAATGTTATTTTTTATTAGTTATTATGGGTATCACGTTCCATAACAAAAGCAGTATAGTTGAGAATGCAAATTGTGTTAGTATGTGGAGGGTACTCCCTGGAACTCTTTTACTACTACTGGTAATGTTTTTCATCTAACTTATTTCTTGCATTAATAATTGTTTTTCTGAAGACAATTAATGTTTGAACTGCATTTTGTTTTTCTTCGAAGAGAAGAAAATCGGCAATGCGCGAGTGATACTTTTAGATGATTAGTGATGCTTCTGTATATACCTCTTATCAGTTTTCATCAGGCAGATTGTTTTTATGTTACCTTAATGGTAAAAAATGTTAATTTATAACAGAAGCAGTTCTTGTTGTTTGGGTCGTATTGAATTGTAAAAGAATTTACATAGTGACGTCCTTGATTGCAGAATGCTGTTCAACTGTTGAATAGTCACTCCAATATTTGAGTATTCATGTATAATACCTCTAAGAGCCAATTATAGACTTATTTATGTGTGCGAATTTATATATTATCGATATATTATGTAGATATGCTTTTTAAGGTGAACGCACATTTGTCAGAGACGAATGCGTTAAACGAACGGTTTATAAGATTTCATATAAATAATTCAAAATTCGTTTCATTTGATTCGGTCGGTGCGTTCGACTTGGATAAGTGTGCGTTCTTTTTAATACATTAATTTTATGGCTACGGATTCGACTGCGCTGATTTCCTCACATGTAGCACATGTTCTTCTCATACACATAAAAAAACAGCTAATTTTATATCTATAATATCAAATAATGTGTTCATTTTTCTCTTGTGTTATGCGAAGAATTATAAAAGTGAATGATTTGTATAGAGGATTCAATTATATATTAAGTGAGATGGAATCGGTTCACCATTACCTATCCATATGGGACAACATTAACATAAGAAACTTTGGTAAAAGGGCATGACATGTCTAGCCTTACTGAGTACCACCATCTCAAACTCACAGAAGACCTATAACCTAACACAACACTTCCCTTTACGATTATTGTACCTACGTGAGAGCGAGTTTACCATATGTGAGGAGATCAGTATTAACTGTGAGGATGGTGGATGTGAGTTAAACTTGTGTTGCAAGCGTAGAGGCTGGTGTTTTTATCAGATGGGCCATAAGCTTGTTCAGTTTGCCAGTATTTGTGAAGATAAAAATTACATCTATCTGAACCTTAGGTGCCCTGTAGTCACACTGAACTTGATAGGTACATAATATAAAATGAATAACAACACATGCCAAGAATATAAATATAATTATGTACTTAAATATGTAGTTAGTATATTACTCCAATGCAAAGCGAATTTATCATTGAATACTTTTTAAAACATGGTTTACTGCAACACATATTTCACTTGCGAATAAATATTGACTTTTTTTTTAGCATGTAGTGTTATACCACTAGGGTGGCAAAACAATAAAAAATACCTTTTTATGATATTTGTTGATATGAAAACTCTTACATGAAACCTAAAACACCAGTCGTATTTCAACATCGAAGTACAATATAAGCTGCAGCAAATTTGCCAAAAAATAATTTATTATTATTTGTCTTAAATCACGGGATAAACCCGGTCATTTGGTAGGCATACTCGGGGATATGAATCCAACGTCTAGAGACCCCTTTCTGACGTTTGATGTAATGTTGTACACCCGCCGTGACTATTATTGCTCTTTTTACAGTTGCAGTTGCCATCTTACTTCGTTTCTCAAGTTTTAAAAAATAACAACAACAACAACAACAATGGGTGATCGTAACAATCCTATAAAGTTCGGGCCTGAATGGCTGCGTAACCTGGCACGAGAACGGAGCGCTGCTGACACAGTTTCATCTGCGAACAGTCAAGCATCTTCATTGTCCAGCGCCACAACAACAGCTTCGGGGAGCGCTGCTGGTGCTTCTGGGAGCAGCTCGAGCAGCGCTACTGCAAGCTCCAGTGTTTCTAATACCAGCACCTCAAATTCACCTGGTGCCACTGCTAAAGTACAACTAGCGAAACTTCGGTGAGTACAGCAGGATATTAGCACATTCCGATCACTCCATACAGAAGTCGTGTCGTTTACTACTACATAAACACCGGCATCTGTGCAACGCGTGTTTCAGATTCGTCTCAGAGGGGGTGAGGTAGACACGAGAGAGAGGCAGGGAGTGGCCATACTGTACGTAGTACTATTACTTTACGGTGATATTAGTGTTAATCAACATATGAGCCACAATGTTGAGATATCATATTGGGTGATAATACAAATCTGGAACAGTATAATTTTTTATTTTGGAAATACTCTCATAAAATAGCTTTCCTATGATAATGTAGTCAAAGTTATTATAAAAAGTATCTTAAGCTGCCTTTTTATTTAGCGTTCTGAGCATTTTCTCAAAACAGTTTGCTTTAGCGCAAATGTTTGGTAGTTCTGACGAAATAATAGGTCTTTACCTATGAAATTGCCGTTCTGCAGTACTGGCCATTTCAAATCAAAATAATTTTTGTTTGGCTAAGAATTCTAATTTCAAATTTTATTGCAACTTGGAGACCGTTATTTTATTTTAAAAACATGGAATTCTTTTTCCTAAAGTAGTCATTTGTTTATTGATTAGTGTTACATTTCATCGCATTTCAATCTTTTTCGTCATGATGGGATACGTTAAAAATTCGAGTAATTATGGAATATAAGTACTGTCGTGGTAGCAACGCAGCACAAGCGGCACGCAACATCAACGACGTTTACGGAGCTAACACTACAAACCAACGCACCACCTGTTATTGGTTTGCTCACTTCCGTTCTGGAAATTTCGGCCTGAAAAATGAACCTCGCGGTCGTCCGAAGACTATGGTCGACAATGACTAATTAAAAGCGATTGTGGAAGCTGATGATACACAATCTACGGCTGAATTAGCAGCAGCTTTCGACGTTAGCGTCAAAACAATATTGGTGTATTTGCGTCAAATTGGCAAGGTAAAAAAGCTTGACAAATGGGTGCCCCACGAACTCAATCCGCGTCGAGACGTGCCTTGCACTGCTCAACAGACACACTAATGAAGGAATTTTGAACCGCATTGTTACCTGCGATGAAAAATGGATTTTGTTTGATAACCGCAAGCGCTCAGCAGGTTGGTTGGATCCTGGTTCAGTACCTAAACAATGCCCTAAACGAAAACAGGTGAGGTGAGCATTACTGCAGAATTGTGTACTGTGAAGAACTGAACATAATGATGGGGAAGCTGGCACGTCTCCAACCAGCATTGGTCAATCACTCGTCTCCGCTGCTCCTGCACGACAACGCGCGACCTCATACTGCACTACAGACGGTCTCTAAGTTGCAAGAACTGGGGTTGGAGTTCTTCGTCATCCGCCCTACTCACCAGACCTTGCGCCTACAGACTACTACTTTTTGCAGAATTTGGATAACTTCATGGCGGGAAAAAAATTCAATACCCGAGGGGCAGTACAAAATGCCTTTGAAGAATTAGTTGCCTCCCGTCCAGCTGATTTCTTTAAGAAGGGCATCAATAAACTGCCACTGCATTGGCAAAGATGCATTGATTGCATGGGTGATTACTTCGATTAATACAAATAAAAAATACATGAAAAAAATTTGTTTTAATCTTTTCATACAAAATGGCAATTTCATGGTAAAGACCTAATATTTAAAGAATTTTTTTTCAACATCGTTGTACAAAAATAATCTGCATTACATTTACTCTCTTTGAGTATCTCGACTGGAACTACTCACTAATACTTTTAGTGAGTAGTCCTAGTTAGTAGTCCTAGTTTTGCCATAAAAAAAAATAGATAACGACTTATTTGACGAGCTCGGTGGCGTAGCGGTCAATGACGTGGCTTCGACACCAATGCTCGTGGGTTCGATTCCCACATAGGACAAACATTTGTGTGCATGAACATGTCTGTTTGTCTTAGTTTGGGTGTTTTCTATGTATAATAAGTATGTATTTACAAAACAAAAATGTATTTACGTATGTTTATTAGTTGTCTAGTACCCATAACACAAGCTTTGCTTACTTTGGGGCTAGATGGCGCTGTGTAATTTGTGTGACAATATTTATTCATTAATGATACGGGTCCCTCGGGCCCCTGCATGTTCTGTTCGGGTAGATAGAAGGGCCCCCTCAGCCCTGAAGTGTTTGAGTAGAAGGGACCAGCACCAAGTTTATTCTCAGACCTACTGAAAATGTATATAAAATTTCATAAAAATCGGTCAAGCCGTTGCGGAAGAGTATGGTAACTAACATTGTGACACGAGAATTTTATATTACATATATTAGATAGATGAATGTAAAAGTTTGTGAGAAATTTTGTTCCCGACGAACCACCCATTAAACACCGCATGTTAGTGCAGTTTCTATGAAATATGTTCTGGAAAAAAAAATGCGCAGTGTAAAGCGATCACACGGCGTGATTGGTGGAAAGTTGGCTCAGCTAAGATACGTTCAGCTAGATAGGATCGAATCGTATGTTTTGCGTCGCGATAACTCTACCGCGATCTCCGATTTTGTTGAAATTTGGTGGTACATATATAAAGTGTAAATACGATTTTATTTTCACTTGAACTAAAGCCAACCTAAACTGCACGTTGTACACGCTGCTGACTGACAAATGTGGTTCTGGCGATAGAGACGTAGGGGATAGAGTAGTTTGTAAGCTGCCCGTCTGGGGAGGTACCTCCACTTCACAGTATACCGTTGCTAAATAACAATTTCGTTGATGGAAGTGAAGTCCTATTCTTACGTTTAGTTTAATTAAAATTCGTAATATGTACAAAAAAGAGTAATAGTTTCACTTATCAAAGTCAAAGTCAAAGTCAAAATTCTTTATTCTGTGGGCCCTCGCGGGCACTTAGACACGTCTTTTACAATTAGGTATATTTTTTTATCTACCAGCATTTCGGAATGACCATTTGTGATATTTGTTTCAATGAAGCTAACATTACAATTTTTTATGTTACAGTCTTCGATTATATAGTTCTAACTAAAATATAATCTAAATCTACCCAATACGGTCATGCTGCATTGTAGTCAGTTTAGTAGGTTATTAAATATCGAAATTGATTTGGAAAAATAATCGAGGCCTCAGTTCGGGGCGACGTTCACGATCTAACCAGACAACCTAGTCGCTCACTACTGAAGTGGAACGCGCCGCCACATCGCCGACTCACATCTAGATGACAGATTATTCAATATGTCTTTCGGAACTGTTTAATAGACCATGCGGTGTCCATTTGCGTGCGTGAAGGGTTTTAATAACCGTATTAAACATTATAGTCTTATACTTAGACAGTTTTTGTTAAACTATTTCCTTTCGTATCGTAAGGTCATTTAAGTAAAACGCCCTATGAGCACAACGTCCTAAAAGCAAAAGGGCCTATAAGCAATTCGTCTTATAAGCAATATGACCTAGTAGCAAATAGTCCTAAAAACTAAAGGACTTGTCATCAAAACGTCCTTATATAGACAAGTACAATCAAAAACAGAAATATTTATTAGACAATATTCTTGTATCATTTTTACTCTTAAGGCTTTAGAAAGAGATAGCGTCATTTTACGTAGTGGTTGTTTTAAGTGGCCAGTTGGATATCAGTAACATCGTCGTCGTTCGTCGATATCATCTAAAGAAAGGCAATACGAATCGAATCAAAAGAGGTAGGTAAGATTAATTCAATACTTTAAATACGTTTCAAGTGGCCAGTATGCAGGCCAATGGGCAGGAGGTCACACAGGGAAATTGTCACATCGGGAAATGGTCACAATAGGAATGGACGTATCGGAAAATGGCTATATTGGGAAGTGGTCACGCTAGGAAGGTGCCCTGATGGACCGAAAGGAATAAAATTACTCATTCGCCTATGCATGACAAAGAGAATATAGTATCAGTATCCTATGGGAGATGTGTATATGACTGTACTGTACATGCCTTTTGATAACATGTCCTTTAGCTTTTAGGACTATTTGCTACTAGGTCATATTGCTTTTATGACGAGTTGCTTATAGGCCCTTTTGCTTTTAGGACGTTGTGCTCATAGGGCGTTTTACTTAAATGACCTTACGATACGAAAGGAACTATTTATTACGTATGATCATAATTATCATCTGAACTTTTATCATCATATTTTAATTTGGTAGGTATGGACGAGAAGAAATGCTTGCATTATATGACAGGACGTCGGAAGCACCTTCGGAATTAAAATACATCGACTTCTTATACCAACCAAGAGGGAAGCCACCATTTGCATTAAATAACTCCTTTGAAGACGAAATGGTAAGTAAACAAATGAAGGTAATAGAGAGATCTTAGTTTTTGTTTGCCTATAGTATGTGATGAAACAAATAGAAAGATTATGAGAGAATTCCCGTTCTAATTGACATTACATATGTTTAAATACACGCTACCCTATTGACGGCTAAACGTTACGTAGTTATGTGATGCATTATCACACGCAGATTGACTATAACTGTGGGTATCCTTAGGAATCAAAGGTTAATTTGTGTTTTTTTTATGTTAGAGTGGAAATACACGTAGCAGTGTACCGATGGGGACTTCAGGCGAAAGATTTGGAATAGCACGTGGAATGGGACGGTCTCCAAATATTAGTGACGGTCGCGGCAGACCTCGAATGCCTTTCGTCAGGCAAGCTTCTACTGGAAGGTAATTACAGTACTTCTGAATAAATAATGAGCATGGTTAGTAACGGACATATTTTCCGAGGTTGCGAGTTCGATTCCCGCACAAGACATACATTTGTGTGCATGACTGTGTGTGAACATGACTGTCTGTTTGTCTTGGTCTGGGTGTCTCCTGTGTATTATAATATGTTTTTATTAACAAAAAAAAATGCAGTGATGTACTCTGTGTCCATAAATATTTATAATTATTATTATCGGCATCAACAAACATTAACCTCCCATTGCATAATATTGATCAAAATCAAATCACATTTTATTTTATGTGCCGTATACAAATTAACAAAGTTGACTAAAATGCAAATTATGTTTACGAGCAACATTTTACATAATATTAGCGGCCCGGCCCACGCTTCGCTCGTGTTTCGCACGTTGGCTCAATCTTCCCGTTCCCATCGGATTCCATTGGATTTCCCATACAAACCTTGTCCTGACGATTTCATCATAAATTTTTTTCGTTAATTTTTCTGATAATATGAGCATGAGAAACAAATCCAACAAATCAAAGATTATAAAAATCGGTCCAGCTGTTAGTTCTAGAGTTATAAATGGTGTAACTAACTATATTATACTAAATCTATAGACTAGTTTAATAAAAAGTTATGACTTTTAGAGTGAATAAGTCACAATCATTTTTGCAGCTGATCTGCATCCTACCGACTAGCAACCGAGGCTCTGTCAACAGAGTGCCTACCACTCTGTTGCCAGAGTCACATGACGAGTCCGACTGGGAAAGTAGCTCCAATTCATAAAAGACCACAGCTAAATAATACTTTTGAGAATTGTTTTTGCATTAGTTTTGATTAGCAATGAGGGAGCTAATGAGCGAGTTATGCTGCTTGTATTGAAAGTGTCTACAATGTATTTTAACCATCTATGTATTCAGCTTACTTGATATAAAGAGGTAGTAGTAGTATTAGACAATATGTAGTATTATTAGCATAATAGCGACGTGCAATTAATAAATTGTTAGAAAATTGTAACATAAAAATAGAAAGAAGTCAAAAGGTACGGACCCCAGGGTCTGCACATATTATCATATAAAAAAAGGTATAAAGAGGTTGCCATAAACCAATAGAAGTTTATAATACAGCTGTACCATAGCTGCACTTCATTTATTAAAAGTAAACACTTTTTTTCTTCCGCAGGGGTATCTCGTGGCATATGGGTGCACCCAGAATGTTATACAACGCCAATGCAGATGAAGAACCTCCCCAACGATCTTCTTGGAGTGCCACCAATGGAGGCAATGCCACCAACAGAAATACGGGTGAACAGGCAGAATGGAATGGAAACAAGATGTTTAGAAGGTATGCAGACAGGGTTCTTTAAAGTTTTTGTGATAACAACTTCCAATATTGTAAATTAATCCAAAGAAGATACCTTTAGACGGAATGCCAGGGATACCGTAGAATGACAATGTTTATAGGCCATGATTGCTTTACATCACGTGGGCATTATGCCTGCCTTCCACCCGATTTAGTATAAAAAATATTAACATTTTGTCTTTTATTAAAGTTTGTAGACCAATATAATGTTACACAGTAAATTTACTCTATCTGAAGTTCAGAAAAGTCTAATTCCGTTAGTTCGTTCGAAGTCTAGTCGAAATTAGACTTTTTTTAATGTTCTTTTTTGAATTGCTAACAGTAGATCACATTATACTGGTGCATAAATTGTAGGAATAATGAAATGGGATTAGGTTGTCAATTAAATTTAGTTACGAGAGGAAATATATGAAATTGATGTGAACTCATAATTTGCACAAATAATTATAGCCATGAACAAATGGTAATTTAGTTATGTGAAGTTTGCTAAACATGGGTGCCGTTCGGTTAATCTAGATTTTGTGTGTAATCCTGTAATTATTCGTTTTGGAATTTCATATTAGATACCGTCATTATTGTGGCAGTTAGTAACAATAAAGAAAATAATCTCAGTTCTTCTCCAGTCTATATGTGACTCATGGACTGGTCCCACTATGGTAATAGTGGGACTGGTCCATGAGTCACTTTGAGAACAGGCTACATGAGAATGTTTCTTTTTATACTACGGCCTGCCTGATGTGAAGCGGTTACAGCCATATTAACACTTGCAACATGAAATATTGCTCGCGCGCCGCCACCCCCGCTGTCAACTCTGCAACTCCTTCCTATCTTGTGACCTCACTCACACGCATGAACATAACAACCCCCAAGGGAATTGTTATTTGACTGGTATTCTGTGAGGTGGAGGTAGAATGTCGCAAAGTTGTAAAAAATATTTATCGTAACAAAACTAAAACGATCTTAAAATATTAATAACTTATGTCTGACTTGTTTTATGGTCGATCTAGTTGGGAAAGTAAAACAATAAATTATTTAAAAGTAATACCATTGTAAAATAACATATGTTACGACTAGCTACAAGGTGCGGTCCAAAAGTGTCCGGCCTAACAAATAAAACAAGTAGATATATTAACAAAACCCTTTTTATTTTTCGATATAGTTCCCCTCTATTTCAATGCACTTTGCAGATCTCATGATAAGCATTTCTATCCCCTTAAAAAAATACTCTGGAGTTTTGTCTTCAAAATGGGCGAAAACCGCTTGAGCCACTTCATCAACCGAAGAAAATCGTGTTCCGAATTTCTCGAAGCCACATTTTGCTACAGCAGCTTTGGCAATTGCAGCAGTGTGAACGGGAGCATTATCGTGGAGAAGCCGAATACATCTACTGAGTTTTCCACGTCGCTTCTGCTTGATCGCCTCTCGTAACTGCTCATTAAGGGTTGGCGTAGTAGATGCCATTTACCGTGGTATTCCTTTCTTTTATGTCAATCATTAGTATTCCGTGACAATCCCAGAATACTGTTGCCATTATCTTTTTGGTGGATTGCGTTAGGCCTTTCTAGGCGGTTTTTCACCAAGACGACGCCGCTCTATCCCTTTTCGACGGAGGATCATAGGATAAAACCATGGTTTCGCCTCTCGTAACAATCAACTCTAAAAAACTTTTTCCGTAACGCCTATAAAACTTCTTGAGAACACACTTTTCGCTCAGTTCGCTGCAAGCTCGAAAGAAGAAGACCCACCTAGCACTAACTTTATTCATGTGATGATGTTCATGTAGAATCCTAAGTACTGAAGTTTTCGAAAGCCCTATTCTTGCCGCTATTTCATTAGTTTTAAGTCTTCGTTCACTCAGAATTTCCTCTTCCACTAATTTGACGCAGTCCTCGGTCAGTACTTAGACAGGCCGGCCGGAGCGAGGTTCGTCGTCAATGGACTCCCGCCTTAACCGAAACTGCTTGCACCATTCTTTTACGGTGGAAAATAACGAAGAAGTATCCCCATACACGGCATCCAACCTTTTTTTATATTGGTGGGGTCAGTCCGACCAATATAAAAAAAGGTTGGATGCCATGATTCCTTTGTCAGGAATTTGATCACAGAGCGATATTGCAATTTGAGCATTTTGAAAAATGTCGGACTTACTATCGTTAAAACGCCGTGAAATCAAAACAACAACCAACAGAAACCCCAAAAACATACACGAAAAAGCAGCTTAGATGACAATCGCGATGGCATATTTTTTTGTTTTTTTTTTAAGCTCCCCAATTTTTCAGCCAGTAACTTTTGGACCGCACCTCGTACATACATATACGCAATATTTAACATAGTTGTACAAATTTCTTATTTAATAGATACAAAATGTGACGTCGTCACGAACGACACGGCTTCATAGTCACTTTGTATGGAGCGTTTTCGGGAAAGTACAAAATTGTGATTTTGAAGTTATCATATCTTGAGCATTTTTTATGCTATCGAAGTAATTCTTTCGCCTATGGTTTTATTATTAAGAAGTCTTTAAAATGAATAAAAACGTCAAAGAGCATATTAACAGCAATAGTGGCACCACTATTACTACTATGTTTTAGGACATTTTAAGCGTTAAAAGTATTGAGAATGGGCAAGTGTAAGCAACTATTGATTATTTGTATTGAACATTTAAGCAAGCGGCAAGGACAAGCGACAAATTGGAGGCAGTCTCGAGAGGAGAATGATGAATGGCGATCACCAGACACGAGCAGATCACGATCTAGTAATCAACAGGAAAAATGGGGTTTGTATTTACCTAACTAATATTATAAAATATGTTATTTTGTGAGGAATTTGTATGGATGTACTTGAGCTGCTATAAGGATTTGAATGAAAACTTGCACAGAGGTAGAGCATCTTCTGGATCTACAGGGTATTTTTTATATTGGTAGTGGTTCAACTGAACAAAGTCAACAGAAAGCAACGGTTCTTATCATTGTCATCATTTAAGCCAAAGGCCGTCCACTGCTGAACATAGGTTTATCCTATGTCCATCCTCCCCCTAAGACTTCATCCGTTTTGTGCCCTTTGCATCCATCGACTCCCTGCAATCTTCATCGGTCCATCTAGTCCCATGCTGTCTTTTACAGACCAAGATCGCTATTTGAAGCCCGTTCTGCCCCATCGGCCGTCAATTTGGTATTACAGAAGTCAAACATTTTAAAGAAAAGGGTGTATGTGGTTCATTATCTTCTTGGATCCAAAGCCAATCTTACCTGCATATGATGCACCTTGCTCACAGATAAACGAGGCAATCAGAATAAAAAATAACTTAAACACAAATCGACGCTCATTAAACAGTACGTCGATTAGGTTGATATAGAAATCTGTGCTTGACACTCTGCGTTGAAGTTTTGCCAAACATTTTTACTCATATAGTCGTCAGTTCTATGATACGTGCTTTTATCAAGGATTTGAATTGCTTTTCTGGCAAAACATTCCTTTTGAAAAGGGTGTGAATACTGCAGCCCTCATTCTCGAAAAACAAGTCAAGGTTGATCACAAGCATAACCTAATCTAACTCATCTATGTCGATAACCCGTCCACTATGTATTTCATTTATTATAAATTTATTTTTATTATTATTATTTATTATTATTTATTTTTACAAATTAAACATTTCCAGCTGTTGCGTTAAACTTAGGTTTATGTTTACAGTTATCTTTAGCCATAACATATAAATGAGACATTAAAAATCAAAATTAAGTTATCTAATTCTTGTAGATCAATTTAATGTTTATTTAATCTTATTTCATTCATTCATTTCATTGTCTACAGAACGAGATTGGGGAGATCGACCTAATCAGGAAAAATCACAATCTTGGAATTCAAATCGAAGGACTTGGGTTGGCTCTGAATCGCAAAATAATGATGACTTACCTGAATGGTAAGGGAAAAATATTTTGTTTCAATATTTAACACTAACAAACTTGTATTATGCTAATATTTTTACTTTATTTATCAGGGCCGTGGATAATGCAGAAGCTTGTGGTGGCACATTCGATTCCTCAGGGGCATTCCATGGTTATAGTAATGACGACACAAATTTACCTAAAAATCAAGAGTCTTCATACCGTGAGTCAATAAACAGAATCTGTAGATATTCATGTAACAAGACTATGTTATATAAATGAAATTAAATTTCAGCTTTGGCCAGATCGCACACGCACGGAAGCTTCGCTCGTTCTAAAACAGTAGAGGAGGGTTCAGATGAATGGTGGGCCTCAGAGAAAGCAAAAAAATTGTCACCTAAAAGATTTGACGCGAGTGACATCAAATTTAAAAAGGTAAATATTTTTGAACTTATCTAGGTTTGTTATTATGTATGACAAATTCTTATTATTGTAAAATTTTGTAGCCGTCAACAATTCTGGATTCATCCACTTTGTCACATTTAAGTACTAAAGCGTCAACTTTAAAAGAAGATGTAGTAGAAACGCCAGAAAAAACGGAGCCCGCGCCAGATCTTTCCGTAACCAGTACATCCGACGATGAGAAAATAAAGAAGAAACCAAAATTTAGTGAAAGTAAAACTTTTGACGCCCTCATGAGATCAGACATCAACCTCGAAGAAGCCAATGATGAAAGGGGGAACTTCCAGTCCGTCATGATAACACCGAACAATTCTTTACGGCAAAAACACCAGAATATAGTTGCAACCGCAGAAGTTCCCAATAGGAAATCAGCTATGTACCATTTGTTGCCAAGTTCCACCTCAAGCAAATATAATGACAGGTAGGTATCTCTTCTGTATGTTCTAAAGCTGTTCAGGTAGTTTAAAATTAAAAGGATCAGATAAGTGTGGTTAAGTAGATTTTGAGAAAATTTGCCGTGACCGAGATGCACCAGTGACCCTAGATGTTTCTTGTCTCGATTCTTTGTCCAGTACAAATATATACAATAATCGTTTTTGGATCTTTTTACTACTATTAGAGACTGTATTAGATCTTACAATGTAGATTAACAAATTATTGCTACATAGTCTTTAGAAAAATAATATTTTACTGATCACTACTTTGCACTAAAAAAAAATAATTGTTACATAATAAAATCCTAAGGTTGCCAAAAAATGTGCGATAGTACTTCCGATTTACAGAAAACTGCAGCAGTTTATAATTCTGTGAAAGATTATTTTCTTCATATACACGGTTAGGGTCCCAAGTGTCTCGCAAACATTTGATACGTTGGCAGCCGAATGGCCACATGCATATATCAGCTGATATACTCGTACCTTGAGTTGCAATCCTAATACTATTTTGCTAAAGATACAGTTTCCCTGACAGGTACGCTTGTTACGCTTACTAGGGTTTTATAAAAAATAAGCTTACATTGATTTTCTTTTCAGTGACTATGATTCACGTGCGCACAGCTCAAACGAGGAAAAAATTGTTGAAGAGCTTATGGACATGACTTTGGAAGATAAAGAGATCATTTCTTTAACTAAAATGCCCGTGACGACAGCCAGTACAATGATGAACCCTCCGTCCGTTTCGATGCCCTCGGGGATGCCACCAAATGTAAACTCCATGCCTCAAATGCCTAATTCGGCCATGCACATGAGAATGTCCAGTCCTCTACATGCAAATCAAGTATTAACAATGAATAAACCAAATATGCCGAATGTTATGCAGGCACCTAGTATGCAGACGTCAGGAATTCAGCAAGTGGGGATAACAAATTCTGCATTAAATGCTTCTTTAGGTCTGCCCATCGGTTCACCTGGAGGAGCCATAGGACTACCGATGCAGGCAATGCCACCTCCTATGTTAGCAGGCATGACTAATCCGGGAATGGGAGGAATGGACTTACCTGCAGGTATGGGTGGTGGGCCAATGCAGAGTAACAACAGCGCTATCCCCTTTCCGACCGGAGCCGGTATACCGGGTTTGTCCACTTCTAACATGGCCAACACTTCTCTGTTTCTCAACCAAAATACGAGTAATAATACGGTAAGTGTCTTATTTTTTTACTGTATATTCTGACAAAGATCATTGTTAACAAATAAGGACTCGGAAAAAACTGTAAAGTATTTATTTGATTCTTTGGTACGTTTTTTTATACCACTAGGGTGGGAAAACAAGCGTATGAACCCTCAGATGGAAAGCAGTCATCATAGCCTACGGACGCTTCTGACACCAGAGGCATCACTCACTCGTTGCCGATCCTACAAAATATCCTTAATGCTTTTCTTGAAAACCTTATACTGTAGTTTCTTTTGAAAACCATGGCAGGAAGTTCATTCCACAACCTGACAGCTCGCGGTAAAAAACTCTGGAACTGTATGTGCTGGTTTGTTAACATATAGTACTGTACTCCTTGATACAAAAAGAATATGCTGTACTTTGTACCGGTAAAGTTAAAATTGGTCTCTAATGTCTGTTGTAAATATTTTTATACCATTAAGGTGACCACCAAGCATTTTTTGTCGTCATTGTTTGCCGACGTAGTGCAAAATTCGGAGAAGGAGAAAGAGTAGTGTATAGACGTATGTTACTTTTTCATGGGTAAAAGCCTGATTGTATTCATACATTCATAGTATATATTGTATGAAATTGACCTGGATTGTCACTTACTTTCTATCCAAGTATTATGGTCATCACACGAGACAAAGCCGCGCACACATATACTTACGTGTCGTATAGTATTAGCTTTGCCTTATTTGCGGCAAAGAGGCGCTATGAAATTTTTACAGACACCTTTATTTATTTTAAATATTTTTTATTTAGATGCCAAATCACGGCAACCAAGGCAACATGTTTCCAATGCATGGTCTACAACATTCAGGCTCACAAGCACCTTTCGGAGCTTCTATTTATGGTAACATGATGCAAACGAGCCCGCCACAACCTCCACAGAATGCTCAAAATTTATCAGAACAATGGTATTACGAAGATCCAAAGGTAAAGTATAGTTATTTCTTAATTTTTCTTCATTTCATATTATTTGCCATTCAAAAACTGGATAGTTATTCATCCTGAAGAAAGTACACTATTATAATCAGAGAATCTGCCGGCCATTCCGTATCCGCATTAAAATGATATAATCGTAAAAAAATTGTTCGTTTCTCCATACAAATCGACTCTGCAGTTGCTCAATTTGTACGGAAGAATTTTTTTTAGAATTTTCAACTTGTAGAACAAAACTTGTTCAGTTTCATGTGTAGAACAAGCTGTGTTCTCTGTTTTGGTTATGTTCATTAACACTTTATATTTTAGTACACTAGACAATATAGAAAATTAATAAAAAGAAGACACCAATTTTATATACCGCTTCAATGTGCACCTGTAATGACCGGTAGATTTCGACTTTTGATTGCAAAACAAAAAAAAAAAAAGAAAATATCCATTGAATTTTTTTTTCAATGTATGTATGTTACAATGTTTGATAAGACGTAGCGCAAACGACGGACATTTAGTGCGATTGAATCGGCGGTGGACAAAAAGTCCGCGTGGCGCACAAAAAATCTGTGGCGAATACCTCACGAATACAACGGACAGCGTTGCTTATTTTGTTGGCAGAACTGTAGGGACGTACACGTTGTGGAAGTGCATAAATTGCAGTGTAATATTTTGTACTGGAGACAAAGAAAAAGAAGAATACAGAGGGTTTTGGGTTCATCCTATTGTTTCACAAGACTTATTAAACTGACTTTGTTACATTTAACATTTAATTCTAAAACTAACTATATCTGGGCAATTGCCCCAATAATTATGCAAAGTTTAAAAATGTCTGTTACTAGATTTAACGAGCTGCTTTCGTTGCTGATAATATTGATTAATTAACAAATAATACAATCATAATATTCTCAATCATTACAAAAATAAAACAAAAATTGTTTGATCCTTTAAACAAATTTCTATACTAATGATTATATACTAGATTTATTTGGGGTGCAAGTGCTTCATTAACAGCTTGGAACTAAAGCCAACCTCACCTCACTCTGCTGAATGATAAACGAGGCACTGGCGAAAAATGAGATTGGGCAAAGCGTATTTTGTAAGCTGCCGCCTGACTGGAAAAATGCCACATAATACTGCAGCCAAATAGCAGTTCCCTTGAGGGTTATTGTGTTCTTTCGAGAGAGTCACCAAGGACGGGAGTTGCTGTGCTGGTGGCGTGGCGGCGGCTTGTTTCTAGTTGCGAACATTTATATGGCTGCGGTAACCGCTCCACATCAGTGGGGCCGGGCTTGTTTGCTAAAAAAGAATATCCTTATTAATATTATAAATGGGAAAGTGAGTTTGTTTGTTTGTTCCGCTTTCACGCCTTAACTACTGAACCGATTGCTAAGACGTTATGCATACGCTAGTATAAATTAAGATAAAAAATAGGATACCTTTTATCTCGAAAAAAGAAACTGTTCTCTAGATATTACCGAAAGTTTGGACGATAATTGACACTCACGTAGGTGAAGCCACGGGCAGGAACTAGTATATTTTATATATTACATAAAACAAAATAGTACTCCTTCATACATTAAAACAGGCGTGGTATGTCACAATCTCGCTGACTTTTTGTGCGTCGTTTGCGTTACTGCATATATGTAATTTCATATGTTCTATTATCATATCACCGATTAATTTCCGATCATAATCATAATGCATAAGGGTATTTACATATCTTTATTATTTATTTACTCATCGAGCAACAAATTTGGTGGGTACACCAAAATATCTTTCTACTACAAACTTCAGGTGTGATCAAAATAAACTACAGCTGCGGCGGTTGTTTGGACTTACTTAAACCAAACGTAGCGAATCATCTCTGAAAGGGTTATCGCCGCTGTTAGGTACTGCCAGATGAGCAAATCGGCGATTGTGGAGCAGGCACGAATCGCTGGATAGAATTTCATCGCATGCAAGTCCACTCTATAGACGCAATTGCTTATCTGGATATAAGTTATCTGCGGTATAGAATCCAGTGATTAAGATTATTCTACCTCGATTTGATTTGCAGTCGGGTAGAGAATAGAATACGGACGCGTCGGTTGTTTCCCAGAATAGGGATGTCGTGATGCTTGGGTCGCACTCATCGCGATAACATTCGGGCGATAAACTTCGTATCTGGTCTACGGCGAATCTTCGCGGCCACATAATGCGCGTTGTAAAGTTTATCGCGATGTACGAACACAAAAAACAACATTGACGCCGCGGTTACTCTGTACTTAATTTATGGCAACAAATAATTATTTTTACATTTATGTCATCTAAAAAACAAATTAAATGCAAGAAAAAGGAGAAAGAAATTATCGTTACTCTAATCCATGTTACACTTCAGCTATATTATACATTGCAATTATATTTAACACGTCCGCTAGGAACGATGGATGCGGGCCGACTGAAGTGTGGCCGCGCAAGCGAAGTTCATCGCTATAAAACCTTTTGATGCGCGAGAGTTTACCGACAGCGGAGCGATGTGCCCGAAGCTTCGCCCGAAGTGTCGAAGTATTCTTTTTTTTTTTTTATACTACGTCGGGTGGCAGACTTAGCTTATACGGCTCGCCTGATGTGAAGCGGTTACCGCAGCCATATTAACGCCTGCAACATAGAATATTGCTCGCGCGCCGCCACCCCCGCTGCAAACGCAGCATCTCCTTCTTTTCTTTCTGGTGACCTCACTCACTCGCAGGAACACAACAACCCTCAAGGGAATTGTTATTTGGCTGCGGTATTCTGTGAGGTGAAGGTACATTCCCCAGTCGGGTAGCTTACATTTACGCTCCCTACCTCTCTTTTCGCCAGAGCTTCGTTTGTCAGTCAGCAGGGTGCACCACGTGCAGGTGAAGTTGGCTTTGGTTCAAATATCTTGATGAACCACTTACACCCCAAAAATTCGCGAATATTTGGTTACATACATCGCGATAACCCGAATATTCGCATTATCGCGATGAGTGCGGCCTAAGCATAAGTGTAGTGTGATATCGAACAACAGAGAAGGGGGTAGATGAATGATGATTCAGATTCGACGCTCGGTGTCAGAAATGTATTTTGTCATTACGCAATCTGTCATCGCCGATCTTATTTACGTAATCGGTCACTTACGCGATTCGTCTCACAAGCAGTTTGTCACATACGCGATTTGTCACACACGTGGTACGTCGTAATGACAGCTAAATAGAGGTAGTTATCTAAAACATATGTATGATATTGGGTTGTAGAAATTTGTCTGGACAAATCAAGCGCTTATCTAATCTCAATTTAAGCTTACTAGTAAGCTTTGCTATGAGCACTAAATTACTGATGTATAAATACTTCGCGATTGTTAGATCGCCAGCAAAAATATACTGCTGTTCTATACAAAAAGTTGTTTGTTTTAGTATACCAAACTCGCCCCTAAGGGAGAATAGGTCAAATTTGTAACGTGTAACAGGATATGTGAAAATAAGATCGAGATTGCGTATGTATCAAATTGCGAGGGTTGCGAACTGCGTATGTGACGAACTACGTAGGCGAGAAACATTGTGTGCGACCAATAGCATTTATTACGCATCCCGTTTATAGCAAACGGCGTAATGTGATAATGCGTAAGTGACAAAATGCATTTGTGACACTCGACATCGAATCTAAAGATTGGATCATTGACCTCGGTAACAGAGGCACAGGGACATCGCTGACTCAGTCAGCCTGCGACCACGGCCGGTTCAAACGTCAGGCAATAATAAAGTAATGTAAAGTATGTAATGAACCTTATGCTTGATAGCGTTAATTCCGGTTGATATTTACATGAATACGTTTTTATCTACCATAGACTATTTATTAAAAAGAGAGATGCAGGTTTGTCTTTGGTTGTGACTTAGTTACAACCAATTATGAATCTATGTGTAAATAATCAATGTCAGTTATTATATATTTTCTTTGTAGAAAACAATACAGGGTCCGTTTTCATCAAAAGAAATGTACAATTGGTACAGAGCTGGATTTTTCACGCCAAGTTTGATGGTGAGACGCGCTTGTGATACCCACATGAGACCTCTGGGCAGCTATGGACCTACGTTACCATTCGCGCAAGTGGTAAGTAAAGTAAATTAAAACTGTCAGACTCAATCGAATGAACGATAAAATTAATTGATTCATAATACTAAACAGTGTGAAAGTAAAGTACTGTTTTTTATTTTTATATAATAAATCAACGATCGAAAGTTTTCGATATGTATGTATGTAAGTGGAAATATTTACGTCGAATCTCCAGCGACGTCTATTTTCATAGTCGCCTGGAGGTGAAGATGACGATGGATAAACTCTGCGGCAAATGTTTAGCATAGTGAAGTATATGAGGCTAGAAATATTCACTCAATAGCACGCTCTTGTGTATCTATAAACTGCGATGCTATTTTGTCCATCTAGCAAGTAGTCTAATCTACAGATTTCAAGCTACCTTTTTGCAAAATATTTAGTCATTGAGACACCAATTCTTCTTGCTGCGACTTAATCGCAACGACATTGTCGTCGAGCTGCGGAATTCTATAACAATCGCATTACTGAGTGCAATGAAAAATAATTCTTATACAAATAAGTAAACGAAAAATAGTCCTGCCAAGCAAAGCATCATTACAAGCGGCAACATAACGAAGCTTTGTTTACTTCTATTGGAAGAAGGCCCTGTTTATTGTTCCGTTTAAAAAACAATAGAATAATTTCGTTTACGTGCTGTTATTTTCTTTTTCAATGGCGATCCTAGCGACAATAATTTGTATGTTTGTCCAGGAAATGATGTCTCCATACCCGCTGTCTAGTCCATTTGAACCGCGGTCTCAGGGGCCGCGTGATAACATGATGAATCCTCAGCCTGGATTAGGATTAGAATCGGTATGTATCTTTGTGATAATATCACATCTATCATATATCAAGGAGCTCGCTGCTTTACTGGACATAATATTGTAACAATTTGAAGTTTGTTGACAATTTCAATTTGAAATATTAATAACCAACCAACTTTAATTTCGACCTCTAAAGAATTGAAAATGGGGCTAATATTTATAAAAAAAAAAAAAAACTAATGTAAGCTTATATGAAAATGTTATTTTTACCTAACCTATCAAAATCCTAAGCTTACCTGTTGATTTATATTCTGCTCCAAGAAGAGGTTAATGTAAATAATGTCCGTATAGTTGAAAGTACATAAATTTAGGTTATTTTTTCTACATCCATCTGAGGCTCATAGTATACATTTAATTTGGTATATTATATTAATATTAGTAGAATTAACCTCCATTACTCCTAACAAATTTGACATTCTATAATCATTTTGTTTAAAAGTATTATGTAAGAATGCTTTATTAACAACTGATTACAATTGTAAATAGATGTGCAAACAAGAGTATGTAGTACATACCTAGATAATAAACATTAAATTATTAGTATATATGCTCAATCAGAAACACTACTTGGTTTTGCTTTAACCTTATTTTATTTAACATTTTCGTGAAACAGCACCTTATAGCGAACATAAAAGCTAAGGCTCTCTGGACACTACCAAAGCAAAGATGAGTGGAGAGATGGTATTCACACATCATCGCTGCAGTGTACTTGTGGTTTCAATGTGTAAAGACTCATCTCTTCGCTCTGTTCTGCGTTGGTCGAGTTACCTAAGTAGACACTAGCAGAGATGTGTTTCTATACATTTGACACCTCGGTACTCTTTGCTGTCTCTTTTTGCAGTTTAAAATATATAGGATAAATTTCATTTCCGCTTTGGTGGAGTGCGGGCATAAGACTACATTCTCACGGGCTTTAAAGAGTGGCATTGCTTAGCGAGGCGACATCGCAACATCTTCTTAGGTCCTTAAACATTAGGCAATTAAAGGGAACATTCTGAATAACGACGCATCGCGTGGTCCGTTCGGTTAAATTTGACTCTTTTCGACGCTCATGTGTAATTCGCGGTTCAAAGATTCGAACACTAATCTTGTACAATTCTGTATGACCCAGTTACATAGCTGGTACCTACGTTTCTATATCCTCAAGCGCTTGATTCACCGTTTCTCAGAGCACAGCCTTAGTTATTTAAATTATAGTAGAATATAGTTTTTGCATCGTTTTCTGCAGTACAGTTGTCATGAAATCTGTTGAAATGTTTATATTAGAAAGCTTAAAGGATTAAGATTGGTGTGTCAGTGGCTCTCCGTCATCGTCGATGCAGATGACTCCCCACTTGCCTGTACCTCCTGCTGATTAGAAGACGAGGCTTTGGGGATAGGAGTATTGAGATTCAATTAATAAATAAATTATACTGGAGAGTTGTATGATTTTGCGTGTGAATTATCAGGTAGAGAAGGTGCTATTTCATCAAGGGGGGTGGTAATGCTTAAGCGATACTGTTTGTGTTGCAAGCGTCTACTCTCTTAACGTGTTACATCAGGCGGACTGTAAACTGTAGGGCAACCGATGCGGTGATGTAGTATGCGACAAACATTAGAAATAAATAATCCATCTTCTTCATTCAGAAATATTTTACTACACTATTTATATAGTATTATAAAGAGGAGGTAAAGTTTATGATTTTGTTTGTAGTCAGAGCTGAAACTACAGAAGCGATTTCGAGAATTCTTGCATTAGTAGAAAACTTCATCATTCCTGAGTGATATAGGGATGTCAAGCGAGAGAGTGGGCAGAGTCTAGCTGGTATTATATATATATACACACATACATATATATGTGTTTTTATATAATATATTCGTTATATTATTTTATTACTTGTTTTTTAGTAGCCTGTATTCCGATATACCGTGAGAATTTTCAAAAATACTTTGTTAGTGAATCCCATGTCGTCATAGCTATTTGTAGGCAAAATTTTAGTCCGATACGTATTTAGAAATGTACGTTGATAAATTAATTAGTTGATCAGTCGCCCTTTAGTATATTAAGGAGCCACATTAAATGTCAGTAATGTCAAACTATTTCTTATGTTGGGCAAATAAAATATTTATCATAATAGGGTTGCCTGCACGATGTACGCCAATACGTCATGCAAGAAATCGAGAAATTGCGATAAAATTGCTCCTATTTCTCTCAGTAAAACAAATTGATTGAACGTGAACGAATGGATCATGACGAAGGCGATATTGTGTTTAATTTCAAGATGAAAAAAATCACTTAGATTTGCTGATAAATTATGCCCGTGCGAATGTAGTTAACTCAGCTATATATGTTTTAAAAAAAGATATCATAGTGGACTTAGTATAGAATAATCATGTTGTATGTATTCGATGTTTTGTTCAATGTTTTTATTTATTATTCTCAAAATCAGGAGGTCACTTATCGTTTGACGTTTTTTTTTTTATTATCAAAATGAGTTATCGATTAGTTACCAGTATACTATTCAAATGTAACTAGCGAGCTAATTTTTAATCCAGTAAGAATTTCAATTGTGTGTTCTAGGTGATGAATTTGAATGATAATCCGACAATGGATGGTGTGCGTTTCGGAACAGGTCAACCGATTAGGAATGCGCCATTTAGGCAGCCACCACCAATGGTAATTTTTTGCGTTATCCAATATAATACTGAATTTGGAAAACGTCGCGGTAAACCTCCATAAATCTAAATTCTATGTTCGTCGTTAACTGGTAAAACTCTAGTCCAGTTCTCAGTAGCATGTGTAACTAACTATCATTATTAACAAAATGTGCAACTAAAATGTTCAAACTCTTCGGACAATCTTATTCGAGTTAGAACCAAGTTAATGGCGATACCCATGATAACTGATTATAAAATACAGTCTTGTGAGCTATGCGAAGTCAATTCATTCGTCTTTTTGTATTCTGTGTTGCGATGAGAGTTTGAAGAGCGTTTCTTCTTGTAGGTGGACTCACTGTGGAGCCCGCCGACCCCGGCACCGGATATGCTCTGGATGCAGCAAGCGTTAAATACGCGCAATGAAACGCGAGTCAACAACCTGCCTGTGTATTTCTGGGATCAGCAGGTAGGAATATTCCCCGCTTAATTTTCAACCAAGCATTTCGATATTTAAGATCTGTTTAAAAAACTTCAATAATGCTGTTAATTCAAATTAAATGACAGGAATGTTTTATTACCAACTGTCTAGTAGTCAGGCTGAGTGTTAGATAAGCCAATTCTTTGCTGAACTGCACCTTCCACTCCGTGGTGATGCTGACATCTTAATTACCGCTATCGATAATGAGTAATAACGACACATCGAGTAATGTTGATTGTTAAGAACTGGAAACCTATGGTATCTTCGAGAATTGAAAATTAAAAGACAGATGTGATGATTGTGCGACTTTGTATTATTCCATCAACGTTTTCGTAACAAAAAATATAAAAATTATTGTAGGTGAAGCAACGATGGGCCGAGGCAAGTATTGCCATCTAAAAACGCTAGGCGCTTCAACATTTTGTTATGTATTAATAACATAGCTTGTACTGTTCCTTTTAATTAAATTTGTATACGTTGGCAAATCTAGCCTTTACAGTAATATCAAGGCATTTACATGGTCCTTTCGTTTCTACCAAATACTTTGTGAAGGTCTCCTTTCGACATTTGGCCTTCAAGTCTTATCTATACAATGACATATGTTATGCCAGGCACAATGGCCTGTATAAGGTCCCTCTTTAAGACGCGTCCGGTTTCGTTAATTCAAGGTGCTCTTGGAGTGTATGCTTATCTGCTTCCCTTTAGCATTATGCTTATCGTTACTAGCTGTGAATATTGTCCCATATGAGAGACCTGCCAAGCTTTCTGGTTCTTTAATTTTTCTTCTTACCTGTTCACAGTCTTATTACCAGTATCACCTTATTATCATTGCCTCGGTGCGTGTATTTGTCTGAACTCAGACCAACTCTAGCTTGCTAGTTAATCCATGCCCTTGTTAGTTACTGCCTTGTTTAATGAATGGAACAGTCTGTAAACCAAATACTCTTTAATATTTGTAATATTATATATGATATTAGGTATTTATGTACTGGCCAGTATCGTATACCATTATTTGTATATTGTGATGATCAATAAACGTAATAATAAATAAATGATAAATTTAGTAATAAAATTGAATATAAAGATTTTCTAAAAATTGCCTGTAAAATACTAATATGAAATAATTTTGCAAAGGAATAGTAACTAGTGAAAAGCTTTTTATGGTGTGAGGCGAAGAAGTTTGTCGTTTTTTAAACAGATCTAAGTATCGTGACCCCAGTATGATAGAAATTGTCATAATAATTAAATTAATACATGTTAAAACTAATAAATGCTGAAAGACATTATGACATTCTTATCATACCAATTTCATTCCAATTTGAATTAATACATGGTTTCTGACATTAATATTGTTAAAGAGTCTAATTTGTAGTTATGTTGTTACTTAATTAAGTTCTTTGTTTAAATTTAACAAAAGTTGTTTGATAAATGTTAATTTTAGATAGCATGTGTTAATTTTAGAATTCAGTATCTACTCGTTCCATAGTGATTTTAATCAATGTTGTTTGATGGTACTGATGTAGACATTGAATTTTCCCTAATACGCTTATCACCAAGGAATCATGAAAGACATTTATAAGATTTGCATTTGAAAGAGTTATATCTCTCCTCTTTGGTGGTTTTTCACGCTAACAATGTTTACTATTTAGGATCATGTTGACGATATGATGAGAAGGGTCTCCGGAATCTATTTATTTTTTAATGTATAAAAAATTGCAAATAATATTTTGTAAAAACAATTTGTTCAATCAATCCATGGTGTTCGAGGATACAAGGCAGTTATTTTCTGTCAGGAAACTGGTAATATTCATTAGTTTAGTCATTTGGCACTTTTACGTGGAAAGTTATCGGCGAGTTTTGAAATTGGTGACTGTAGATTTTGAGGCGCTCTTTTGAATTTCTTTCAGAACTTTGGCACTTCGTATCTTTGCCGCTTTAACCGTCACATTCGAGAAATATAGATTTTTGTAATATGTCCTTTCGACGCAATTTATGAAATGTATTACGGTGTTCCATGTCACCATAGCAAAATCAGTAACCTTGAAGACCATGAATCTTTCAAACCTTGAAAAACGAGATCCAATGAAGTTGGTTACCTGCCTAGCTAAACGGTATCAGATAGATCCATAATCCAAAAAGTAAAGTTGTAGCATTTAGTAAGACATTACTAGAGTCGTCACCATTTTTTCATAATGGCGGCATTTCAAGATGGCATGGCACATGTTACACGATGAGTCATAAAGTTGCCAAAACTTTCATTTGAATGTACAAACAACTATAGATTTTTATATGATGAAATGGACAGAATTTATTTTATATTCTGATTTTATGAAGCACTTGCTCATAAAATCAGAATATAAAATAAATTCAGTCCATTTCAGGATATAAAAAGTTGCACCTAAATAGTGTCATTTTTCTATTATGGAGGGAACATATCGAAATCTAGGAAACACCAATTTTCAAAACTTTGCCAGGTAACCTCTTTTTGAAGCACCAAATGACTGTACTGTATTTTCGTCCTTAAAATAAATATTTCGAATAGCATTATTTTGAAATGTCTTCTTTAACATAGGTTGTGGACCCTAAATCAATCATCTACAAAATTCTAAATTTGTAACAGCACCTTAGAGTAGATATGACCGCTACTGACCGCTACCTCTGACTGTATTTTTTATCATGTTCGTTTTGTTTTTATGTCAAAGTCAAATCACTGTATTTTTTAAATTAACGTGTTTTATATGAAACAAAATAAGAGGGTACAAGTGACGAGATTTCTGTTTTGTTTTAATGTTTAAATGTTCTTTAACAACTAATATTTATTATAGCTGAAATAGAAATGCTTGTGGATAAACTTTGTTATAATATGGTTTCAATTAAAATAGTAGTATCAAAAATTAAAACTAGAGGCTTAGTGCCGGGTTACGGATGAAATGAATAATTGTCAAAATATTTGTTAACTAAGTGGCAATGTCTTGATGACAGTTGTCGCGTTATAATAACCTATATCTATTACTTAAAACGATTCACACCGAAATGTGTGTAAACTGTCCAGGATAGGCTGCATTATAATGTCTAATCTCCTTTTCACAATTCACACCTCACAGTGTACTTCCTATGCTGTTCACAAACTTCTTGAAAGTGGGTCCAGACTCCGGCTGTATTTGTCCTTTATTTGAGGAGTTTTATTTCCTGAGGCAACGGCATTCTGCTTACCTAATGTGAAACAATGATAGGTCGCAAGCGTAGCTGTCTTCAGTCTTGGTGAACTTCTCACTTGAAGGACCAGAACAATCTTCTAGAAAAATCTCATTTGGCGTCCGGTATTCCGTACATTTTCAAGGTATGTACTGCTCCCTTCGGGTTATTCCTAATTCAATATTGCTTTGCCCTGCCTATATTTCTCCAGTATTATTTGCTAATCAACGGGATGTACATGCACTCTGTGTTAAATCCCTTTTGATTAACAAAATACAGTAACATAAATAAATAATATAATACAGTAACAAAATACAGTAGTAAAGGACGTGCAGGTGAGGATGGTTTTGGCTTTAAAGATAATGTTGAGCTGCTTACAGCGTAATTACGCCAATATATAGTATACTGTAGATAGGGTAATGTTAGGTAATTTTTGAAATAAGAAATAAAAATAAGCTTTTTTTTTCTCAAAATTATATATATAAGCCTATACTGGATTCGGGTTTCATAATCATTTTGTTTTTTGTGAATAATTGCATGATTTGTAAAAAAAATTTTGACCATAAGTTTTTTCATACTTTTCTAAGTCCATCCATCTATTCTCACAAACTTTCACATTTAAAACAGAAACTCATTCATTGATAGTAGTTTACACACCAACTGAGTATGGTCCAAATTACATCATGAGTGTGCAATTGGAATATGAATCACCAGTGCCGTAACTCTATAAAGAGTTTACCTCCGAGTGATGTATACAAATTTATACTACACTTGTAAAAATATAAAAGAAAAGAATTGCACATACTCTCGAGCATGATATGTTTCTTGGCTTCCCTAGCTTCTCGGTAATTTCTTATGCGGTTATTCTTTAGGAAAATAATTTGCAACATCTATTTAAACAAAATCTAGATTTAAACTTAAATTCAGAAGTTGGTAAAATTTTTCGCAGTATGAAGAGCACATTATTACGCAATAATTCATAAAAACAAATGAAATTCGAAAAAAGGAACGAAAATTCCAAAACTTTATTTTTTTTAATAAGATTTACTAATTTATGTGGCCAGTACATGTATGCAAGATAATTACAATAGGAGATATTAAACCTTTTTTTGAGTTCCTCTAAATTTGTCCATGAGTGTAGAAAACACCCAGACCAAGACAAACAGATATGTTCATGCACACAAATATTTGTCTAATGCGGGGATCGAACCCGCGACCTCGGAGTCAAAGTAGCCATTGCTAACTATTCGACCACCAACTCGTCAACATATCTTTAAGGTTTCGTGATATAAACGATTAAATTTTGATTGACGGCCGTCTTGCTTTCGAATTTCGAACATTTTTCACATTTCCAGCTACCTCATACGGTTTCAGCAGGCAGGTGGGTCCGACCTGATGAGACCCAGACTTTTCAAAATTTTCGGATCATTCTGGTAAATTTGGACAGTACCCTTAGTTCTAAGGACTACGTTGGCTAATTTTGGGTTTTCCACCTGGATCATAGTCGGAGATCAATTCGAGTAAAAAATCTGACAAATTATTTTAAAATTTCGAACATTTTTTTTTGTTTATGGAAGCGGACTAGAACCATCCAGCTAGCTGTTATCGTTTTGACAAGCAGATGGGGTCCAACCTGATGATATTAACGCTTACAACATAAAGACATAAAGTGTTGCTCACGCGCCACCACCACTATAGCCAACGGAGTAACTCGGAGTTTCTCGTGATCTCACTCATTCGCAAGTACACAACAATCCTTAATTGAATTGTCATTTGGCTGTGATATTCTGTGAGGTGGAGGTATTTGCCCAGTCCGACAGCTTACAAATACCCTATATAATAGTAATGTATCCTAGCTCTGCTTCACCAGAGACTGTATCGCTAGTCGTATGGGATGTGATGTCGGCAAGTGTACACGTGCATGTGATGTCGGCGTCGGCTCTAAAGATCGTGGTGAGCCACTATACCCCAAAACTTTTACAAGTTTTCCGATTGTTATAGTTAATTTTGGAGGGTCTTGTACACGTTTGCCAATTTTGGGGTTTCCACCAAATCGGGAAGCCTGAATAAAACATAACAAAAAATGTATGGATGAAAATTCGTAGCGCATTAGCTAAAATAAACATAAAGTTAGGCGGCATCGATTTGGAATATAGTACCTGTTAAATGAACAATTTTCTAGAATATTACGTTGTGTTGTACAGCAATCAATTATTTAACACTTTACCATGTTTCTGGAACACTATTGCACAAAATTATCCAAGATTTCACCTTAGGCTCACAATATAAATATAGGCTCAATTTTGATCGTGCCGATAAGTACAGACAAGCTGTCAAACGATTCCTAAAAACGGTTCTATTTAGCTTGTGCTACGTATCTCTTTCTACCATACAGTGAGACCGCTGGTGACATCTCCCTCGCTCAGCAGTTTGTTTATTTATTCCGCTAAGTATATTAACTTTATGGTAATAATTCTCTATAATTTATTATCCAAACTACAAGCATTGTGTTGGACTTTTTCGACATAGACATTTGTATCCTTTACATATATGATATATATTATGTCTAGCTGTTACCCGCGACTTCGTGCGTGTGGCACTGTATTGTAATGAAACTTTTTTCCTCAAGTGAATAAGATGTTTATCCATGATAAAAAGTAGCCTATGTCACAGTGTCCAGACTATACACTATTCCTGTAACAAAAATCATATCAATCCATTGGTTCCTTTTGGTCAAAAGAAGAAACTGAAATAAGGATAAACAAACAAAAAAAATGTCCCAGCCAGTTAGTTGAATCCACTGAAACGGCTAGCTGTTTTAAAATATGGCGGAACCATTACGCTCTCTTATCATATTATACTCCGAGTGAACCTGATGGCGCATCATCAAGTTTGCGAAGCTGCCTTCGAGGCTTTATATTTTAATATAATACCGAAAAAATGTTTCCCCTATTATGTTATTTCATGATGCAATGTAAAGTTTACTGTTTTTACTAATTAATCATGGATTGAAAATTAACGATAGTTAACTCTGTCGAGTGTGTAAGAATCCATTGCTTTCGAATACAAAATATGCAATCGACATACGTATATTACATATATTAAAATTAAAAAGAACTATGTATCGGTCGAATCGTTGTGCGAAAATCCTCGCAGCTACACAATCCAACTATACTATTCAAGTGGATATATAAGTTGTTTGCGCTTAGCCCAATTGTCTTTGATTGTAAAAAAGTAAAATGGTGCGTCATGTCATCACTAGAAACAGTTAGGGAATAGATTGATCTATCAATACATTACAAGCTTTATTTATCGTGACCCAAGTTCTTTTTGTAATATACAACTGACTGATATATCAAAATAGCGAAATATGTAGAAACGCATTATATAGTACGGTCGGTATAGGTATGGAGGAAAATGGTTCCTCTACGCAGATTCCACTCTTTATAAGACTATATTTTCGATTGTCATGAAACTCATATATAATACATTCATGATTCCTTAATATGCTTTAGGATTGTTAATGCCTATATGCAATTATTAACTGAAGCGCTGCATAGTTATGTGATTGATTTGATAATAATAATTGCTAATATTATTTTTTAATCACTAATATTAGTCAATAGCTGTTGCTGAGATGCTATTCAATGGCTATTTAACTATTATTTATTTCTTTAATTCATTTTTAAGTAACAAGGACATTGAATAGCGGTTCAGCATTCCGATTTTACAAAGTTACTTATTATGATTTGATCGTGTGTTGATTTGACTAAATTGCACTTTAACTAGTAAGTATTTTAACTTTAGCAATTTTTTGTCGTGAGATTCTAAACATTAAACTTATTTTATATATTAAACTATTCGATTCAATGAGCTTGTACTGATAGTACCAATTCGTACAAATTTGGGACAATGATCGGAATTGCAAATATTATTGAGTATAATACACTTTACCACTTTCACCAGCTCAAATTCCAATCAAATAATTACTATGACCCTAATATATATACACGTTCCAGAGCTATCGTTGATATGCGTAAATAATTACATCTATATCGACAGTGAAAAGAGAAAATTACTGAAGTGCCCAGTGCTTACTGGTTTACGAATACATTTTTATTCTATTAAGGCTTAAAATGATATCTGCAAAATTTAAATAGTGTTACTGAGATACTAAAGCATAAAAGTAAATTTTCTATTCCCCCGAAAATAAAAAAAATCTTTAAAATAGTTTTAAATTTGTAAATTTACAATAATGGTGCTCGAGTCATTTTGCCTTTTCACTGTCGTATAATTCCGTTTTAAATTAATTAATTGATACACCTATTTTATGTAAAACTAATTACACTTTTTTCAAACTTTTTATATGAACAATGTCTTATTTCAAACCTCAGCAACATGCACCTGGTAAGGTTTAAGCCATCTCAGAACTATGTCATATTTCTAACTGCTAGTGCAGATGACACTTAGTTTGCGTTTGAGTATTGTTACTTTTCCTGCGTTGAGTCTGCTTGCCTCCACTTGCCTTTTAACTGTATACTGACTCCGACCAAGACGCTTCACCTTCAGATGAGAGACTTGTAAGTAGCTATAGTCTCGCCAATCGTCTTCCGCCGGTATATTTGTCATTCAATAAGTAAATTATCGCAGGCTTTTTACGATTTCATTTGTATTCTGTTATATCACTACACTATATCGTCAACATCGCATATATTATCACCCAGAAGTTGAATTTTCTCAGTACTTCTGATTTAACTTACATCAGTAGTGGTCAGGCATAAAATTAGGGTGTAAAAGTTCAGCCATATTTGTCACTTAATCATGTGAGATGATCTCATTTTTTATGATATTTATAACATTTTAATTTTATGCACAATGTAGTCAGATTTTTGGGGTATGATAAAAAAATATTTTGTTTTTTGATGATAGGTAGTGTTTACTAGTTTCATTATAATTTGATATATATTCTTATTATTCTTCCACGGTTTATAATTTACTTGGCAATATAGGTATGGCTGTAAGAACATAACAACTTGATATGAGAGTAGATAATATTTATATATGCACAATTGGAACTTAGCTCGTCAATATTTAATACAACGTATTTGAAGAAAACAGAAAGAATATCATATGAGTTTATGACAGTTTACGTGCTGCATAGTAAATTCTTTTGTGCCGTTATGTTACCCATTTTAAACGCAGGATTAAGACTAATCGAATGATATCTCATATGCTTAAATCTAACTACTAGTTTAGGTTGACCTGAGTTGAAAAACAGGAAAAATAATAAAAATACAGACGAGGCTGCAGTTGGGTCACGCGAGCTTTTTAAATTAATTGTTTGGCTCTTTGAGAGTTCCATCCATGGTACTAGTGTTTTTTTTATTTCTACCATTATGTCATTCATGATTCCGTCCAAATTTTCAATTTGTGTAAATTTATTAGTAAAAGACAAACGATTTTCAGGACATATACATAATTAATCGGAAACATTAAACGAAAGTCGGAGACAAAAACAAGAAGAGGCATATTTTAAATATGTGGCTAATGTATAGTGATTTAAAGGATCAGTTGACAGAAGACTTGATATAATCAAAGTTCACTGAAATGTTCCTTAGATGATTTGATCGTAATTTCATGTTATACGAATGGCAAAAATGGCGTCAGCTTGTAGTCGATTTGATTCTTGCAAGCCGTATGTATCCATAGGATTAGATTGGTGTGAAATTTCATGTATGTTCTGTCACTTTCACGGTGGTTCCGTTTAGGATTGATAAGTGTTTATCTATAGTTTATTACTCAGGCGTTTCCATGTGGGAAATGCTTAAATATTGTAAGAGCATTCTTTGTTTTCTTACATAAGCAAAGTTAAAGTTTTTACCTTTGCGACATTAATATTTACAGATTGACTACTATTAAAGTTCTATTGTAAAGAAGGCTCGTTTGTGCCGTCATCAAAATTGTTATTATTGTATTTAAACGATGCTAACGATCGATTTTAAGTATTTTTCAATGCACTCACGTATTGAAATCCTGTTGCTCATGTGAAAGGGCACAAGTTTCTAGAACATATACATACATTCTTTATTAATTAGATTTAAGTTTGTCGAAGAATTTATTAACATTTGGCTGTTATTACTTTGAAAGACTGAAAAATTGATTTAAAGACTGCATAGCAAGGTAATAGAATGATAAGATGTTAGAGTTGATTGTAGACACGAAGTAAGATTGAATACATTGTTTTGTAATTTCTCTAACCGTTTATAAGTTACCAAAGTGTAAGGTAGGTATAATTAGATGACGTTGTTAAGCTGACAGTAACACCCCGAAGTAAATCCAGGGAATGCTAATATTGCGTTGCTCTTAGAGTTACCGTAGTGTTAGGTCAACCTTTCTTCTCTATGCTGCATTCTTTTGTCTATCTTAATAAATTTGGGGTAAATTATATTCCCGGGTTTCGAGGGAGAATCTCTTGTGTTGTATATAGAGTTATTTGATGTTATAGTGAGCTTAGTAATTTTCGTCTGACATTCTCGGTGTCGTTAAATCGGGGTATTACTGTAATATATTTAACCAGTGGATAGGTAAGAAAAGGTAGTTTAAAGTACCTTATTATTAAATTTACGACCATGCTGATATGTTTTGTTCAAAGCTTTTTAAATAAATGGATATAGGATATTGTTTGTTGATTACTTTTTAGTTTATCTTCTGAATAAATGCATTCGTTTTCTTATTTGTCTTACACATTCATATTTATTTATGTACCCTTAACAAATACATAGCTAATTAAGTATTTGCCAATCATTAAATAGTATAAAGTAAAGGCTATTTGTCGTGTCTGTTTGTCTTCACCACCAAACGAATTTGAATGTGATTTTTACTGTTATGCAATGCTATCACGGATAGCAAATAAGCATACGGCCCATACAGTTGAAAATTACATTAAACGTAATACATCTTTTTGTAATATAAATAATGTGGGCAATTTCAGCATCTTCGTTTTGCCAAAATGGGCCAGCTTTATGATAATTTTCTTCTGTACGCGGACCCTGAGGCGAACCGGTTATACCGAAGGTGTTTGACTGCAGTTTACGTTGAGGTACTTCCTAAGTGTGGCTGCTCATTAATCTGTCCTACTTCTGTTTTCCAAACCCTCATTTACTGGTTGACATTGGATATGCTTAACTCTAGATTATATTGAGCCACATACAACCCGGTAGAGTTCTTTTTGTGCCTGGCGTAAATGACTTATTTTTGATAATCTAAAAACGAGGAGAAGAAAATACTTAATAAGTACGCGTGTTACCAGCAAACATGTGAAATGTTTACGTCCATTTAATTTTCATCTCCTGTTCGTTTTTGTACTATTTAAGCTAAAAAGACATCGACGCCAGCCGCAAACTTAAATCTTCTCAGTCCGGTTTTATTTCAATGCAAATGTAGAAACAATATTACTTTACTTTGTAGAAACAATATTACAATACTACTTGATATTTGTCGCGTCATAATATAGGGGCGCACACGACGTAAAAGAAAAAAATGATAATTATGATTTCATCTTATTGTTTCATCAATTATTAAACGGACTGTTTCACATTAATCATACTATATATTATTATATCCGAACAAATAAAAAAAAAAAATGTCTGCATACACGCGGGCGAAGCCGCGAGCCGAAAGCTTCATCATATTTTTTTTATTTCTGACTAATTATTCTTGAATTAATATCGATACATAGATCGTCACTAGTGAACGTCGTTATGGCGTGTGTAAACAAACGTTTATATTTTGATGGACTTTTTGTGCGGCGGCGTACGACCAAAAAGTGCGTGATGGATAGTCTGTCGTCTCTGCAAACCATAAATCATTTAAGCAAGAGTCCAAAGACTTCACTGAGATTAAAAAATGTATTGGCACCGACGAAAATAAACATCTCTGAATCAATTTTACTGACGAATTGTCGCATGGACGAAACGTAGGTACATTTCGATTCAGGACCCAAGGGACAAAACATGTTTTGGACACGACCATCATCTCCGTTCATGAAGAAATTTCGAGTTGCTCTTACCGCTTATGAGATAGTGACGGAATAATTTTTATTGATTTCAATTTAAAGAAAATCGTTATCGAAAATTGTGTAGCGTGTGTTTTTTCACGATAAAACTGGTCATCGATATATCGAAAGTGTAACTCGAGGCAACCCGCAGTGCTGGCTCCGAAATCTATCGCCCAGTCATTTTCACATATTTCCAAAACTAAAAGAGCATATCCGTTGGACAACATTTAACGACGAGGACGCAATGGCAGTCGTACAAGAGGTTTCTGAAAGTTATGAAAATGTTTTTTTTTTTGCGGAGAGAGAGAGAGAGAGTGATACAACAATAGTAGAAAGTTACACAACAAAGTTAGAATCGGTATTCTAAACGCATTGACTTAGGTGATTATGTAGAAAGGTAAATATTTTAATGTCATTATCACTAGATGAATTTGCAATGTCGTTCAAACGACAGTAAAAAAAGAATTTTAATAATCACTGTTTACATTACAGTACAATTTACGCATTTAAGAAAACGTGTGTCCCTATAAGCTACCACAGATTCATGTGCTTAGTGCAAAAAAGTAATATTAGTGTATCATCAGTATTGTCATAATTTATCGTGTAACATTGATTGATGATAAACCCTGATGGCCTAGCGACATAAAACTATGGAATGTTCTCGTTATAACACTATTTTATTATTACGACAATTAGGATATATATTAGTTAAAATTGTAGTTATAATTATATATTACAATGAAAAGTGGCCGTGTGGTTTCCGGCAGACTAGAATAGAATTACTCCGTCTCTTCCCGTGGATGTCGTACAAGGCGACTAAGGGAAATACATTATAAAACACCGATCAGGCCTCCCCAACCTGTCTGGCCGGCGTGGAGAGTGTAGGCCAAAACCTCCTTCTGTCTTTTGGACGGACGAGAGAGGATCGTGCTCCTGTAGTGGAGACTAAAATGACCTGATGACGACGACAATGAAAAGATAGAGCTGCATTTAAATTACCAATAACGCTCTCTCAAACGATACGCTGTATCTGTGATTTCCATACAGTCTATTAATACCATGAAGTTTCTACATTACACAATGTTGACATTGGTTATCATAATCAAAGTTAGTGATATTTCAACTTAACCACCATAAATTTTTTCATCAAATGCGGATAGCCGTAATTTTCTAGTGTAAAGTGAATTAATTCAAAGTTATTATAAATCAAGTCATTAGCAGATTCGGCCTTCCGAACTGTATTTCGAAGTTTGCAACCTTTGTGCGCAAAGTTTGATTTCTTTATATATATAATAATTGCTATATAGTGAAATAGTACATTGATCATAGGGAAGAAAGTGACCTTTTGCCAACTAGGGCGTAGGTTTGAGGTCAGTGGCGTAGTTTTGGGCCGTAATATACCCGAATTGGAAATCGCTAGCTACACTTATGGCAAATGCTTATATCACGCCAACAATTGGCTTCCTAGTTCTGCCGGATCATTGATATTGACGACAAAATATTGTAATAGAGCAATTTACGACTTTGGCTTCGGTGCTTCGTCGTATGTAGCATTTTGAATTTGACTTGTCAGTCTTTGACATTTCTGAATACTGAAATCTACGGTTTTCTACCTTTGGCCTGTTTCAATCTTTTCTAAAGTACCCAGGCCCTCTCGAATGCGTTAAAGATGGCATTATCTACTATAGTGGTATTTTTTTTTATGCTGTGTCCAATCTATATTTTCGAGAATAAGACTATAAATTACGTAATATCCAATTCTGGAAAGATAAAAGAAAAACAGTTGATTGTTGACTGTTCACATTGCAGGCGAGGACTCCCGCTCCCATAGCTTGTCGAGCAGATGAGAACTGGCAAAGCAAGAGTTCGCTCAGCGATCCCCTTGGCGGTAACAGGACTCGTTGAGCGACGAGCGGGAGATTCCTATCCGAGCGCAAAAACTATCATATCCAACCAACTAACCTGTGAAATGGTCTAACGAGGAGGATAAGAGGATAATCAATTGACATTTAGCCATTTGGCAGTATGAAGACCCTCTAGTTCTATAAATAAAGTGAATACATGTGTTATTGTGATTGGGACTAGCCGTATTATTTATAATATACCAGAATATTTTTTATTAAAATTTGAAAGACTATGCAGTTGTATAGTTATTTTAGTATATATATACATTTTTTGATGAAAGTATTAACCGTTTGCGTTAAAATTGCACGTTTCTTTTTTTTCTACTCTGACTTTTCCTATTAGTTACTATCGGGGAAGAAGCTCTTTTTTATAAAAGCAAATGTAACTGTTGATAACGTAAGAAATGATATTTGCATAGATATTTTTAAAGGCGAACGCAGTTATCCGAGCCGAACGCGCCTAACGAACCGAACGAAACGAATTTTAGACTTCTTTGTATGAAACCTAGAATTCTTTGTATGAAACCTTATCACACCTCGCACACGTATCCGAGACGAATCGTCCGAATCCGTAAGGGCTCGGATAAATGTGCATTCGTTAACGTTTTTGGGGATGAAATTTACTGACTCATTCTATGCGTTCGCAATATTGGTAAACTTCGGAGGCTTGGCGTATCTGGTTCCGATGATAGTGGTTCTAGGTATATGCCCTCGGCGAAGGCGAGTATCAGGAGTGTTTTCTGCTTCTGAATTAAAAATCATTCGTGATTTTTAATTCGATTAAGTGCAGTTGATTTATATGTTGGTGGATATTGTAGGTATACATCGGCTATTGACCTTACACTGCGCGTTTATTTAGCTATGATGTATTTTTTTATGTCATCATAATAACATTATTCAGAAAAATATTAGAAGTGATTAGGTACTGCAGTAGTTCATTATTCGAACGTATTTTACACGAACATTTATGTTCTAGTTATGTCTGCTTTAGTGGTATGTACGTGTATTAAGGTAAATAAAGAAAAATATGTTAAACATTAAAACTAAAAACTGAAAACCATTTATAATGTACATTCTTTTGCCAATTAATAACATTTTTATTTACTATAAGGCATATATGATTTGCCATATGTAAGCGTGTTAAATATGATTTTAAATATGATTTTTTTTATCATGGATGCAATTTATGTAAACGCACCTCAATATTTTTTTATACAGGTCTGACTGAAAATAGTGAATAAGTAGGTATATATTTTCGAACAATGTAGCATGCATAAGGTTTGAAAGTGGTAAAGTTGTAACATTTATTATTGCTAAAATATAAAACATGAGTATATTATTTCCGCATTGTACCCACCGTCTTAACTTAAAAGATTATAAATCTAAAACACATCGGGCATTACTGCTAAATATTTTTTATAAACAAATTGTTATATCTCTATGTAGATACGTAACATTCGATACATAAATGATTTGACTTTGACTAATAAAAGCATGAAAAACTTGTGCCAATCGGATTACGAACTGACACGTATGAATTAATTTCCTTAAACAGATACTAAATTGGTAAGCACATCATATTCTTTAACAAAAACATATTTTTATATTACAAATGAACGTTAGGAAAACATGGTAATAATATTTCCTATTTATCAGCTATTAACCCACAATATTACAGCCTACTGCAATGACATCGAGCAATTTATTACCCGAAGAGATTGCCAAAGAAATGAAAACGGAGGATCAAATTCTAGCCCAGATGCGGGCTTCACAGAACATTAACACTCATCCTAACATGCCGTATATGAACGAACCCCCGCCCCCTGCGACTCATGCATCGACTAAACCTGAGGATTCCTTTCCTGCCACTGAAAACGCAACGCCTAACTTGGAAGAGCTGCAGAAATTAATGCATAAAGATATAATGATCCCTAAGGCTGCGGCGGAACCCAGTGTCCAAAATAAGGATCCACAGGTAAACTTCTTGTTATTCTTGTTTTGTTTGTTGTTGAAAAAGTAGTTTAGTCTTTTAGTTAGGCAGCCAAGATACTATTTTCTTTTCTCAAATCTTGGACAACCAGTTATAAACGCAGAACAACTAAGCTATGCCCAGTTAGTTTGCTTAAATGTATGAAATTGCCTTAAGTAGATACTTTGATCCCTGGTGATGGATGTTAGCTGGTACTACTGGCTGGTACGCTGGACGTTAGCTGGTACTACTGGCTGGTAACGTAGTATAAAAAAAAAAGCTGTGTTTTTTCCCGTTTCAGGAAGTAGAAAACTAGTTGTACTTATAATATAACCAAGTTAATAATATAACTTTCGTATCTAACCTGAACTTTTGACAGCGTCCGTGGAAGAATCTTGTTTTGCTGGCAGTCACATCAGACTGTTTGCGTTACTACCAGATTGTGCGTCGTAGGAAACCTACCACATTATTTAATTCACTAAAACAGTAGACGTGTTCATATTCAGTAATTTAGTTTGTTTGTTGAAGTTAAAGCCATAGGCTATTGAACTACTGCTGTGCATTACGAGGCCAGGTCGCCGCGGACAGTTAAACAGTTAATTCGTCTACGAAATATAGAAATGCGCTCATTTTGACGTTCAGCGGCTATGCATTCTATATATGCTGACCGCGCGGCACAGGTCGCCTAATGCGCAGCGACTCTTAGCTTGACTAATTCTATGTGTAGAAAATATGTAGATGCAACAGGTAGGAATTAAACAATACTCGTTTAAATATTTTTTTTTTGTAGGCCAAGGTGGAAAAGGCTGTCAAAATGGAGCAAACAATACCAGAACCTGTTGTTAATAAAACGCAAATACAAAATAAAATTACAATTGACCCCAAGGCGGCCAAACAGGCCAAAAATGAAAATGAGAAGGCTAAGAGTAAAGAAAACGTCACTAAGAGTAAAACGAAAAAAGTGAAAGATGACAAGAAAGAAGAAATTGAGATGAAGAACGAGGAAGAGCCTCCGAAAGCGGAGGTAAGATCGTTTAAGCTACGATTTTCTAAGTAGTGGAACTATACCACCACAAAATCAGTACACGCTGCATTATAATTTATGAATAATAAAAAAATACAAATATTTAGAGAAACGCCACAAAGAAAAGGAAATCTTTTTCGATGGTAACATCTACCAATTTATTGAGATTGCGAGCAGTAATAAACTTAAAAAAATATATAATTTTATGTTGAAATATTTAATATTTCATATTTTTCGTGTAAAAAGATCTTCGTAAGACGATAAGTCCAATGCTGAGGGCTAAGTTGGAAAAACAAACTTTGCAATAAATCAAATTAAATTATTTATTTGCAGAAGCAGGTACATACAATAGGTTTTACAATTAATGCATTGAACAAACCACTTTTTGCTCTAAAAAGAACACAAATATTAATAATATAATATAGTATTCAGTTACAAATCAATCTACAAATATTTACAGCGTGTTAAGTTTAATATTCATGTCATAATTAATCAAAATTTAGTTATTATAAAAAAAGTTGACATCTATGTAATCTTTAATGTCATAATAGCACTTATCTTTCAATATCCCCGTAACCGTTTGTTTGAATTCATTGTAGTCCATATTTTTCAATTTGTCAGGTAGTTTAATATACATAGATACAGCCATGAAGTGCATGCTGTTTCTGTATAACGTACACTTTGTAGTTGGTAGACAAGGTCTTCATTTGTGAGTTTCTGTTCAGAGACAATTTCTTTCTGGGATTCATAAAGATGTTTTAGTACTCTGTAGGTTTTTTTTGGACAAAAACATTTTAATTCTATTTGTCTCTGTTAATTTACTTGCTGCTAACTTTTCTAAAATGACACTATCCATTTTTTATGTTTTTTTTTTCCATAGACCTTGATGTAACATATTTTTTTTATATCGAATATTTACACAGCTAGTGATATTAATATTTTTGTTTTGTCTATTACAATTGATTACATAAATTTTTAAAGTATGAACCGCATTTAAGCCTGGAATCGGTCATAATAACCATTAAAAATTTGAATATATTGATTTTGTGAGAAATCTTATATCCTGGATGAGATGACGTAACGACAAGTCACTATCCAACACAATCATATGGTAAATTTCTTTTTATGAAGTTATCACATGACCAGAACTGATGAATGATTCTTTCGCAGAAGAGATCAGAAGAATCTTCGCCGTCAAAGAGCAAGAAGGAAGAAAAGGTGAACAAGAAGGAAATAGAGAAAGAGAAAAAGGTATTAATCGCGCTTACAAATAATTTAATATTCGGACATTGTGCTTGCTAGCATTAGTGCATTGCATAGCTGTCATAAAATTTCCGATTATCTAATATTTTTTTATGCCATAAAAACGATTAATATTTCATTTCAAATTAATTATTTAAAATATTTTTTCGACAATAACTGTATCTTTCAATATCCCCCGTAACCGTTTGTTTGAATTCTATGTAGTCCATATTTTTCAATTTGTCAGGTAGTTAGTTGTAGTAGTAGTCTTTTTAATTATCTCTTTTAAATTCGAGAATACTTTATAAATAAATTTTAATTAATAAACTTTTAGTTTCCGATTATCTAATAAATTTTTATGCCAAATGCAGAATGGGTTCGATTAGTGCTTTTTTTATAATTGGGATGTTGACTGTATAAATAGTAAAATAAGGTATGTGATCAATTGGAACAAGTATCACAAAATATCTTTGAAAAAACAGCTAATATAGAGTTTTAATACTGATACGAATTATAGTTGATAAATGACACGTTAAATATACTTTTCTTCCAACTATGCTTTAATTTCATCACAATCACACTAAAAACTCAGTACAAAACGAGTCTTTAATGCTCTAGAGCAATAAAAATGTATGAAATTTCATTATTGCACAGTTTTTTTTAATCGTACCAAAAGGTGCCAATCTCAATGGATTCGCTCTATTCAGCCAGCCGATATCAATACTTTTTTTTTCGTACGTATTATTCGTTTCTAACCTTACTTGTTCCAAATTTAAAAAATGATTGCTGCTAACTCTGAGTTAAAAATGAAAGAAATTTAAAAAAGTGATTTGGCGGGAACTTTGTTAATTTTGCTTGACAATATTTTTGGAAACGATAAAAGTGTGATACTATCTGATTTTGAGGGCTTCGAATTAAAATGGAATCATCTAGCGACACATTAACTCCGGAAAACATTCTAAATGAAGCCGACAGTGTTATAGAAACTTCTATTTTAACTGTTTTTCTTTTATCTACTATTCCTATAGGTATTAGTTGAAAGAAAAGCAGATTATGCACCTCGCCTTAAGTAATTTATATTGCCCTCGTGCCTGTTAGATTAGAGCCCTCGCTAACGCTCGGGCTCTAAATCAGGCACTCGGTGCAATAATAAATTACTTTATCTAATCTCATACTGAAATTTACACATTAAAAAACTAAACACAGTATCTTAATGACAGTCTTTACGCACAAGCTGTCAAAATAAATTTAAAAAGTTATTTTTCGATACAGTTGTCGTATGGACAACTGTATCGAAAAATAACTTTTTTTCCATTTCGATACTGCTTCAGCCCTGGATACAGGTATTTTATTTTAAACAGGTTGCAATGCAAATACATTGCAACTTTGCAAAATTTTTCGTGCGCATGCGCGGCGCGTCGCGCATGCGCACTACGCATGCTCGATCTGCAAATGGATTTTTAGGTAAGAAATAAAGCTGTTAAATTAACTTCATGGTTGTATTTAAAATATTATTATCATATATTTCATGAGATTAGATAAAGTAGTGTATGAAACTGCACATAATTAGGTATTAAAATACTCGTGTGGTCTATTATAACATTCGCCTTCGGTTCATGTTATAAACTCACACTCGTATTTTAATAACCCTTATTATGCAACAGTTTCATAAACTACTATTGTGCTCGATGCAATAATCTACTATAATTGAGTAGTAGGAACAAATTATGTCATTATATTCAGTCATTTTTTCATACAAAATTGCTGTTTTGACAAGTAACATTACAAGACAAAAAATATCATGGCAACCCATTAATAATATTTATTTTTGTTGAATATGGCGTAGATTGCTTTACCGCTAGGACATAGACGTTGCCGTTTACCGTCTTTTTTACAAACGCTTCGCGATAATTAATACATCAAAAATCTTGTACATTTTCTGCAGGAGTGGCTAAAAGATGGTTTCACAATTGTCAAAGGATCCGAAAAGAATAATAGTAAAGAAAATAAAAAGAAGGTAGAGGAAGCAAAAGCTATTGAAGAGGCTGAACGAAAGAGGTTAGTGTCTACTTATAGTAGGTTAAAATAATGACAATGTATTGCACAGTATGTTAGATCCTTTTCATATAATCACATTTTTTTGAGAATAACTCAGTATTTTTTTGTCAACAAATTTACTTGGGCCTTGAGGTATGATCCCGACTATTCCGAGTGAACCTGTGGGCTATAGTTATTTTGTTTCTATGTATTTTGTAAAGACTGCGATAGTGCTGCTAGCTATCAAAGCAAACCGGATTATATAAGCAGCACATTTTTCAAATTATGATGTGAAAAAAGCTACTTACACAGACATTTTGTAAGAAATACTCATAGGGATTGGTCTATAGACAAAATAAAATAGACAATTGATGTTGCTACTTCAAAAAATATTAAAATATACTTAGGGCTAGAACTCGAGCATCCAATTATAATATCTCCTGTCGTCTTGGAAAAAAATAGAAAAGTTATTTCGCAAATATTTTTACGTCTAATCGCCCTGTTCGAATTCATATCGCCCGTGGATTGCATTACGGCGGTATAGGCAATTTTACTGCTACTAGCAAATTGAAATCGCAAAAGAAAATCTGGTTAGTCTCTACAAGCAGGTACTGGCCGGTCCTGAGGCAGTTGATTCTCGATAAAAATGAGAAGTGCCTTCTCTTGTATAAAATAGTACCACACCCGTTAGACGCCCAGCATTCGTGTCGTCGCACTTTAATTTGCTGCATGCAGTAAGAGAGTGTGTCGAGCACAACTGTCAACATTATACATAACTCGTCGCGGCACGGCATGATGACACGTGTGCTGCCGTCGATAAATAAAAATAGGTCCTACAATATCTTCGTACAATATTACAATAACAACAAAATCGTTACACTTATGCAACAGGAAAGAAGAGGACAAGGTAGCGGCCGACGAAGAAAAGAAACGGAAACAGATTGAAGCTATGAAAAAACAACAAGTATGGTTATTTATTTAATTATTTTTTTTATGGCCGAAGGCACGAGGCTCTGACAACAGAAAGGTAGGGCACAACGGTAATTGTAAGCTGCCCGATTGAGAATATCCGTCTCTAATGAGACCACATTTAAACAACAAACTGGGGAGCCGTATTTTCTTCCGAAATAGTATAAAATAATAATTTTCTAGACGATTTGTGACAGATAGCCTGTTATAGAACAATTTTTTAGCTTAGATTTTCGGTCGTGCCCGACATCCATTGCGAACAAGGAACCGGAATGATCGCTTGAGCAATAGAAGTAGGAAAGTTTTGTAAAATTAGGGTTTAAGGGAGTCATGATTTTATCACCGTTGACATGACACTTTACCCGAAATCAGCATTTACGTCATGACCGAATTTATTGGTTTTAATTATATATACAAACCTGACTACCACTAGCGTGTGTATCAAATACCACATGCCATACGGTACGCTTGATCAAAAGAGTTCCCAATTAGTAAGCATTTGTGTGACCTTACTCGCGCCAACACAAAATTATTAGTAGATTGTTCGTTACCGCTTTTGGGTTCCTGTGTGCAGAGTGGTTGTATTATTTTAGTTTGGCTGCTACAAATTTAAAAACATGCCTATATCCAAAAACGTACATCTCGAAAGTCCTATGTCCAAATACTCATTGTCATAAACGTGCTTCTGAATGGGTGATGTGATGAGAATAACTTTGGTAGCACCCAAAATTTTAGGAACAACAGCTGCAGCAACAACAACGTCAGATTTCGGAGTCCGTAGTGAAGAAAGCGCCGTGGTCCGCGGTTGCGAACCAAAGTATGCAGGCTACGAACAAGGACGGTCTGACGTTAGGCGAGATACAGCGGCTAGAGCGGGAGAAGAAATTGGAACAGATAAAGGAACAGCAGCAGATGATGCAGATCATCGCGCAGCAACAGGCTGCCGCGCTCGCCAGGGAACAGGTAACACCCCACCTAAATCTCCCGAGTTATTAAAATCTTATTTAAATATCGTAAATCATATTATAATATGGGTTTTTTAAATGAAACTAGAATATATTTATTACAAATTTTTTGTTTTGTCTAGTTCAAATCATGTTTTTGAAACTGATATGGTTTTCGCAATCTTTGTTAAAAAGTTCCTTCTGATTCACCCTATCGATTGATGCCATAAAAGTACAGCATGTTGTTTTTTGGAATTATACTGTGTGGGAAGCGAATTATAAAAAATAATTTAACGATAACTCCCATTGGTGCCCGTTGTTGATATCCATGTTGCGTCTCCGCATTACTTAGATGCATCCAGCTATGCACCGGTAATCAAACGGTTAACTTCGTTAATCGCTAATCCGTTACTGAAAAAGATAACTTCGTTAAAAGTTAAAGCGTTATATTTCAGAAAATTTAACGGAAGTTAACGTTAATCCGTGATAAAAAATGCATCTTATAAAATCTATTGATTCTGGAAGTTAACAGGTTAGAAACAAAAATACGGGTATACCCGTAATTATTAGTACTAGTAATTATTAGAGTGTGTATATAGTCATACATGTTGACAAACTATGGTTTTTCATTCATAAGGATTAAGATTCATCTATTGTATGTGAAGAACGTTTCGGCTGTAGTATATCCTTGCCCATGGAAAAAAAAGTTCAATTGCAGTGCTTGAGGGTATAGCAGTATTATATTTAATAAATAGATTTGCGAATATGGGTTCCCCGAGGAATGCCGCATCATTTAACGAGTCTTTCGACTTCATGTCTAGCCACATTTTGACGAGAGTTTGATTTGTGGCTCTTAGGTTTTTCTTTATACTGAAGGACAGAATTACTCACGTTGCTGCCTCCGCCACTTAAACTATCTCCGTCCTTCGAACTTTCGACAGCAAAATAGTGCCATTTCACTCGCGGCAAGCGCCGCGCCTCTTGTCAATCGGGTCGAGCGCAGTACATGTCAGAGCGGTGTGCTGGATTAACGATTAACGGACTTTGTGAAATTTAACGGAAGTTAACGAGTCCGTTAACATATTTTTAAGTTAACTTAAAAGTTAATCCGTTACTCGAAATGTTAACTTCGTTAATTAACGATTAACGGATTAACGCCCACTTATGCTTAGATGAGTTTTCTCCCTAAACCTTAGGAATATTGTATGAGGACGATTGTTTACAGGAAATGCAAGCCGGCTTGGGCTGGGCGAAAAAGAAAGGCGCCAACACAATGAACATGCCCGGACAAAGTTTAGCTGAAATTCAGGTGATTATTCTTATCTGATTTGTTTCAGTACCATCTGCAACATTAGGAAAGCGCGAATTTTATTATATCAGGAGTATTTTAATGCCTTATTTGCCATATTGCTGTCTCTCACTTTGCTAAGAGGGGATGACAAATTCCAAAAGCTTCTTATTCCTACTAATTTCTTCTGATTAAATTCGTTGTGAGTTCCAAGGCAGCCGTAGTTTTACCCCCGGGACTGCAATGGACTTCATTGTTAATTGCCTTTTTGGCGGTCGCCGCTGTTAATCCTGGCTACACAGGAGACCCAGTGGTGGGAATGTGTGATGGGCCCCCGTATACCAGGAGTATAGAGTTTTTGAAGACGGTTTCGCCTATTTTCGGTTGATGAGTAGTTGTGTCGTGTTGTAGGCGGAAGCGCGGAAGCAGCAGGCGGCGGCCGCCGGGGCCGCGGCGGCGGCCATCCAGGCGCTCGAGGAGGCGCAGGCGGCGCAGCAGGTTCAGATCAACCTCGTGCCTTGGGGCAACACGCACAATGGTATCCACACAAATATATACCCATAGCCTTTTGCGCTTACCTTCTTTTAGCTTCGCTTGAGCTCCCCAAACATGCGGAAATGCTGAGCTAGTAGTGGGGGTACCACCGCTCGAGTACTCCGTATATGACGAGCTTATATTACGTCTTTATATAAATAGTTTAATTCAACATTTCTGTCCGTTTGTAGCCTTTTACACTTATACGATTTACATTTTTTTTTTTATTGTTAGCTGTTTTTGCGGCCAAATTACAAGTATAGCGCACATGAATAGAGGTTCTAGGCAAGTTTCGAGAATTAAATATTCGGCCCATTTACTGTCGACGGCTACCATTTGTCAAGATTTTCTTTTTGTACTACATCGGGTAGCAGGCTCAATCTCACAAAATTTTTGAACAACTATGGAAATATTCAGTTGAGAAATGAATTGGTTCTATTATTTAAGCGCCTTTTGTTTTGTAATTGCACATTACTGTACCGAACGAGATAGACTCGCAGTCTATGCGAGCATAATACCTCATATATATTAAGCGTTTTAGTGAAAGATATTTATTATTAATATTAAACTTTTTCGACAGGTGGTTTCTGGGATACCCAACCAAACGCGATTCCGAAGCCTATAGAAAAGCCACAAGAGCCAATCAAGGCACCAGAGCTCAAACCTAAAAAGAAGCCTACGGTGATCATCACGGCCAAGAAGGAGTCCTCTCCGGCGGTTGAGTTCGAGACCTGGTGTACCACCGTTCTTGCTTCCTACAGCTCTAAAATTGATGGTAATTATTAAGAAAAAAAGATGTGATATTTTTTATTTTTAAAAGTTCTTATCTTACCTACACTTATCCTACTGCCGGGATACGAAAATTCCTTTTTACAAAAACACATGATTTATTTGCAATAAATAGGGTTTATGTCACGGTGGTGAAAACAAGTATAGGATAGGACCCGTGGTAGGGGCCATCCATAAATTACGTCGTACGTTACTCCCCCCTCCCTTGTCACAGCTGGTGACATTTGTGAGACTCATTCTCCCTACTGTGACGTCACATATTTTACTTTTTTACATCTAGACTAGCAAATGTTTTTGATTTTTTTCGTTAATAGTTCAGTTGTGATTTAACACTCAGTTTGTGATTTAACACTTAGATTATAATAGATTTTGGAATGTCACGTCACGAAATTTAGAACCCGTCCCACCCCCTTGTCACACAATATCACTCTCCGTTGACCCCCTCTCCCCCTTAACATGTGACGTAATTCATTAATTGCGTCACCTGTCAAGGCCATATTATGGCCCCTTACAGCTATAGTTTCATAGAAACAACTTGATAGGCAGTCCATTCAACAACTTGATAATCCATAGGAAAAATCTCTGAGCGCACATTTGGCGACCATTTGGGTTCTAATGCGTTTCTTCTCCAATTGAAGTACTTTGTAGTGTTCCTCATCATGTTGTTACAATACATGTTGGCGGAGACCCATCTTTCCAGGCCGCCTAAAAACTTATCGAAGCACTAACGTGGTCTGTCGACTCGGGAGTATATAATTTCTATAAACATGGTAACAAAATTAAAAAAAAAATCAACTAACGACCCAATGTAAACGCTGCAACCGAAAAAGGATTAAAAAAACTTTTACCAATGTAAACGCTGAACCGAAAAAGGAATAAAAAAACTAGCGAAAATGCTTGTCGTAACGCCTCCTGTTGAGCACATCAAAATGTAAAAATTTAAAAAAATGTACAGCAGATTTTGGTTTGACAACGACGACTTACTATTTTTACCTTATCGTATCTAAACTGTTTTGAATATAAATGGGAACAGGGTTAGTTACTATAAATATGTAATTATTACTACTCTGTGCATGTATGTATTTGGTTTACAGTGCCAACGTTCGTTGGGTTCCTAAAAGACATCGAGTCGCCTTACGAAGTGAAAGACTACGTCAAATGCTATCTGGGTGAATCGAAGGACTCCGGAGACTTCGCACGTCAGTTCTTGGAACGAAGGTATGTTTAAAAATTATTTGTGTTTGAAACATCTATTTCAGCAGACACGTCGAAAATCATTCTCTAGATCCTCATTTGCTTGACGGCAGGCTGCACCACGTGCAGGTGAGATTGACTATGGCTCTAAAAAAAGCAAATTAATATTCACAAAATTATCATATACATATAAAAGGTATGTCTTAAAACACTTGTGATGTTAAATTTCGAAACTCTGTAAGCCTCGGTTAAGGAAATATCACTTAGTGTTTTACTAACTAAAATATATTTTTTTTGCATAATCTACTATTTCTAAACATGACTTTAAAATAAATAATCCTTTGGGTTTATAGCAAACTAACTTCTTTGTTTCCGACTCTACAGGTCTAAATTACTACGCGTGGGAATGGTGACTCCTTCGGATGACCTGTGTTCTCCTGCCATGGCAGTCAATCCACGCACTATTTCCGGCTCCGACTATCAGGAAGTCAAGGTTACTATAGACAAGTACTTTACGATATATTTTTATATACCTACCTCCGAAAGACTTTCAGGGTTCTTATCAATAATAAATAACATTGAACGAAGTCGTTTAACTTGTGTTGTCAATGAGACACCGAGTTCGAGTCGAGAGCTCCACACTTAAAGTAACGTTATCATTCTAGGGAAAGGGCAAGAAAACCAAAAAGAATAAGATGTTGAAGGTGGATGCCCGTATTTTGGGATTCTCCGTGACAGCATCCGAGGACCGCATCAATGTTGGCGACATCGACACGGTGTGAGCAGCCCTTCCCCCGCCTCGTGTTCACTATAACTCACCTTGTGATAACCCATCGCAGATGTAACGGCCGTCTATAGACGTCCAGCTTTACACGTTTATAAGGACGCTCGACGCCTTACTCGCCGGGCGACGCCCATGGTATCCATTGGCGTCAGCCTGCATTCACTCCCGTTCGCTACTCCCGGTCTAAAACACTAGCTTCTTCGAAATAATGAGCATCTTCGTTCATAATCTCGAAAGATGTTGGCACGGACTATTTTTAGCTTGGGAGGGCATCATCGACTTTATATTTACCGTAAGGACATTTCTGTGTATTAATCTTAAACTATGTCGCAGCACTGATTTTAATAATTACTATACTGATTGGAGTGCAATTGTTATAATATATAGTATTGGGAGAGTACGTGTGTTTGTGGCGTCGGGTAGTGCATAACAAAGTGAAGAGTTATTGTGCCTTCCGTGTATTCTGGCCGTCGGGTGGGAGTGTTTTCTTTTAAGTGTTTATTTTGTATTATATGTGTACGTCTTTTTAAATGCATGTTTACAATATCGTCTTCTACATTCTTGGTCAGTTGTGGCTCAAAACATGACACAGAACAGTAGGTAATTTCGTTACAGATAAAATGTAAATTATAATCCGTGTTGTCCATTTTCCGTTCGCGCTGGAGCAAGAGCTTTAATGCCACTGCGCACTCACGTATGCGCTTATTTCTAGTCAGACATATACGAGGCAAACATACGGACTTAACGTAGCCGACAATACTACATAAATATATAACTTTGTGAACTACAATTTTGACATGCGACGTTGTGATTGTGGGCATGGATACGTAATATAGGTATGTGCAATGATTAACAATTTTTATTAATGTATATGTAGGGTTTTATTTATTAATTTTATTGTGCTCTCGATGTTACAGCGACGCATCACTGTCGAGTGCTAAGTGAACTAACTGTAGCGTAAGCATAACCATCCCTCGTATATTTTGCTCATTGTAACTGAATGTTGTGATCACCGATTAATTATTAGTGATATGATGAAATTAATGCATTTTGTGGTTTGTCCCGCTGACTAAGTTAGTTCGTGATTTTGGCTCGATATTATTCTGACAATCATCAAACCGATCTGCATTTTATTTTAAGCTGTTTTGTTCTGCCGTAATAATAATTTAATTTTCCTACTTTGTTTATCGATAGTATGTTATAATAATTATATTATCTGTTACTAAAACGGGAATATATTTATATATATATATATATATATATATATATATTTGAAAATAGCTCTTCTCAATAAATAGATGTAAATTCAGAAAATCCATAATGATTGTACATAGATAGTATTTAATGATCATCATGATCAATTTTAATAACATTGACCTACGGACAAAGTTCCGCTCGTCTAACGAGCATTTTATGATTAAAAAAATAAACAAAATATTTTCTGATTTGTTTTAAATGCATAATATAATGATTTTAACTTTCTTAATTTATTTTATTAATTTATGTTGTGTCGTGTATATATTGATCATTACAATATTTTACGTAATACATGACAAAACAATACATTCTAAATTGAGTGGTGATTGAATAGGAACGGGGCCCGCCTGAAACGAAATAATCGAGGATGCCTCTTTAAAATAAATGAAATATTTCGGAAATTCTTTTTTAGCTTTTTACAATTATTACGCAATTTAAACATTTATTATGTAAATGTAAAAATCTGAGTTGACAAAGGCTATGACGTAATAAATTGGGTTTTATAGATATTTCTTATACAATTGTTGTTCTGACATTTTATAAAAAATATATGTGCCCTATGGGACTAATTTGACTTGTCACCATCCATGTCCCAGGTGGCCGTCTTCAATCACTGCTCTACCAAGAGAAGAGTCATTTTCTCGTATAAGTAATATCATCGTTTGGACACTTTGACCCATTCCCGGCAGACGTTAGTCTAAAATCAAATATGTTATAAGATATTACAGTATAATGTGTTTTATGTCAATATAAATAAAATAGCTCAGTCGTTGATTCTGCACGGTTCTCGTTGGATTTGCAATTTCTGATGTGAGATATAATAGCAAATACTTTCAATCTACATAGTGCACATATGCAAAACACTATACACGTCACGTGCAGTTTGGTTATCAACGCCCGAACGCTGACTGTCACATTTAATAGATTTTATTTCTCATCTATAAATTAATATACGACAAAGAAATGGCGCATTATGAAAATTTTCTATGATAGTATGTACTGTTTATTTTGAAGTAGCTTTGTTTATAAAAAGATATTTATTATTCTTTGTAAAAATATTTTTTTTACTAAGCAAGGTAAAAAATCATAAATAAATGATGCAAGTGTTAAATTCAAAAGTTAGAATCCACTGTCTTCTTAAAATCTAAGATAGATGTTTAAGAAGTTATATATAAAAAAAATAACACAGTTTTTGCTGGTTTTCAATACAGTGACTTAATTTTAAAATAATTTACCCCAATAATTGTTATTGTACTTATTTTTGTACTTTGTTAAGACGGATCTCTCGATTGGTCTGAAATTTGGGCATACAGGGTAGCTATTATAATGTAGACATCCGCTAAGGAAGAATTTTTGAAAATTTCCATGGCATACGCGGGTAAAAGCTATAATAGCGACGATGACAGTATAAAATTAATTAGAAAATCACAATTTTGGACTTTCTTGTTATCCAAAAACGTTTTAATCTGCTCCATATACGAGACTACTGGACCTATGACGTCACAAGTGCATGTTTCGAAATGCATTAAAGGTTGCACATTGTATTGACTCGGAATCCGTTCAACATCACCTCACCTGGTGAGGTGACATCGGCTCGCTGTCAACTTGGTGTCATCGTAAACCGTCAACTGGGGGACACTTTCAATCACTTGACTTAATCAATATCCGTGTGAAAGGCAAGACGTAAGCGCGGGGATACGAGTTGACCACGCATAGCATATGAAAGTTTATCCCGAGGCGATGTTGCTTCTGTTAGTTCTGTAACAATGCTGATTAGTGTGTGCATCACTAGGCAGAGTCATACAAATCATATTGAACGACCCGAGTTGAGGCGATGCCGTTACATTTCCGAGTCGATATAAGTGCCAACCGTAATGATTTTTTTTCCATACTTTCATCCTTTTAAAATGGACTTACCCACCGATAATTTTGTGTATTTTACGTTATTATTAAATATTTATGCATTTTATAACAATATGCACATACCCCATTACGATTTTTCATTCAATAAAATATAAACCTTGTTACATCAAAAACTGGTTTTATGGATATTTTTTAATATAAACTACGCTTATGGCTACGGTAGTCGCATGGCATTAGGCGGGCCGTATGCTTGTTGGCCACCCGACGTAGTATAAAAATACTTGTCTCTTGGACACATGACAAAAGTATACCAATCTGACTGTCGCCATGCCCATTTTATGGTACTATACTATCAAATTGAATTTTCAGATGTGAAATTTTATCATAGATATGTATAATCTGCAATAAAAATATATTTCTACTGTCAGGGCTGATATTATAATAATAAGAGATCTTACAAGTTTGCGAACAAGTATTTTTACAATAAAATTAGCTGTTAACGTTCTCATTCAAAAAGTATCCTCATTCAGAGTTACGCGTATGCTGCCAATTTCGTGTTTGAACCATACTGATAACTTGTAATTAATTTAATAATTTAGATAGTATGAATTTGATTTTAATGATCATAGTATGAATTTGATTTTAAACAGTTTTTATCTTATAATTTTATCTTAGTCTGTAAGGATTTTGTTAGAGTTGATGTATATATTAACAATACCTAAACATAATTATATACATAATAGGTCGGGGAAAAAGTCTTTTCGCATTATAGTATGTATGAACTTGTATAAAATCTCTTTGGTTATACCATTTGTATCTAGCAGGTTTTGATATCTTTAAAAAGTTTAAATTTTAATAAAGATAATTCCAAATTCAAATTAGGTAAATGTGTGATTTTCATTTGTTTTTTTTACTGTCAAGATGAGTGAATCTAATGAAGAAATTCGATACTTTTTAAAATTTTACTACAAAAAAGGTAAAAATTCAACGCAAGCTGCGAAAAAAATTTGTGACGTTTATGGACCTAGTGCAGTGTCTGTGAGAGTAGCACAAATTTGGTTTAAGCGTTTTCAATCAGGAAATTTTGATGTGAAAGATGCACGTCGCTCTGGTCGCCCTGTTACGGATAAAATTGATGCCATTTTTGAAAAAATGGAGCAAGATCGGCATATCAGTAGTTATGACGTAGCTGAAGAATTAGGAATTGACCACAAAACAGTTTTGGCGCATTTGAAAAAAGCTGGGTACACTAAAAAGCTCGATATTTGGGTGCCTCACGATCTCACTGAAAGAAACCTAATGAACCGTGTACTCATTTGCGATTCTTTACTAAGACGTAATGAAAGCGAACCGTTTTTGAAGAAGCTTATAACTGGTGATGAAAAGTGGATCACGTACGACAAGAACGTGCGAAAAAGGTCGTGGTCAAAGGCCGGTCAGGCTTCACAGACTCTGGCAAAACCCTGGTTAACCCGCAACAAGGTGATGCTGTGTGTATGGTGGGATTGGAAGGGCATTATTCATTATGAGCTGTTACCGCCAGGCAGGACTATCGATTCTGAACTCTACTGTGAACAACTGATGAGATTAAAGCAAAAAGTTGAGAGAAAGCGGCCGGAATTAATTAACAGAAGGGGTGTGATTTTTCATCATGATAACGCTAGACCTCACACATCTTTAGCCACTCAGCAAAAATTAAGAGAGTTTGACTGGGAGGTGTTAATGCATCCGCCGTATAGTCCTGACCTTGCACCTTCTGATTTCCACCTGTTTTGGTCTCTTCAGAATTCTTTAGGCAATGTCATGTTAACATCACGAGAAGACTGCCAAAACCACTTGTCGTGGTTTTTTAAACAGAAGTCCCAAAATTTCTATAGTAATGGGATCATGTCTGTACCTACAAGATGGCAAAAAGTTATCGAACAAAATGGCACCTACATACTTTAGTTAAATGTAAATAAACTTTATTAAAAAATGTTTTGAATTTTCATATAAAATACGAAAAGACTTTTTCCCCAACCTAATATATTTAAAAAAACCTATTGTACAATTATTTGTATATACATAAATATCTTGTTTCATGGTAAAATTACTAGCGTAGAGTTTGTTTGCTTCGATTTCCGACTGCGATAAACAACCACGGAGACGTGGGGTGCAGCGTTTGTGCGGGCGATATGAACTTGTGTACAGTTTTTACTTAATTCAATACTATGACTATAGACGTGGTACTTCGTGTGCATCATATAATAAATTGGATGTTAAAGAATTTATTGGTGTTCTACCCGTAGAGCGTAATTTGGTCCATTGAAGACGTTTTCCGTGTGTAGTATTTGCCTTGTGTTAGCACTTCCATAATAAGAGTACCATAGTGTTCACGTTGAGTCTTGAATAGCGGTAGGTGTGAAATTGTTACCTTTTGATTTTCACAATATGCGGTGTGCACCGAAACGTTGAATTGTATAAATGATTTGTTTTAGAATCGTTATATGTATGTTGAACACCTCGTCTTCTACTCATAAATTGTATCATTTATAATCGAGATTATATTGAAGATGAATAAAATTCACGAATGACTTAACTATCGCAAATCCTAATGTGAATATATGCTAGTATGAACATAACTACACCGTTGAAACTTTTATCTGTAATTAAATTATTCATAACAATAATTTATTATTATTTTTTGTTAAATAACCATCACATATTGTTTACTTAGCAAGGAATTGGCGCATTAGTACTAGAATGACACGTATACTGTGTATAGTAACGATTAGTAGTATAATAGCTCGCGTAAAATAAAATCAAGCAGGCCTACTACGAAATGAAAATCGGAAGTTTCGGCCGAATTTTCGGTATCTTTTCTAATACGTTTGTTTGTGTCTACGGCCAAAGAAATGTCATTTCATTTCAATGGTGTCAGGAAATAATGTGACCGACTGTTCGTAATAATAAGACCGTATCCACCGGCCGAATCATATTAAATTTTAAAACCCTGAAACAGTCCGTTATTTCACATTTTTCACTTCGAAGTAAGCTTCCTTGACCTGTCTGCTCTCTAGAGTGGTAAAGAACTCGAGTTAACTCCTAATTTTTGAGCTTACCTGACAAATTGCACCACTCGACTCTACAAGACTCCAAGACTAGAGGACTTGAGTCTATATGAGCTTTTGATCGCAACATCTAGCTCGAGTCGTTTTGTAGCACTCGAGATGTTTTTAACCATGTATTTTAACAATATTAAAGCCTGATACGCTCAAGTAACAATGCCATTGTTATATTGCTGTTTTATAAGCGTATTGCAAATGAATCACTGTGTGTCATTTACAGCATTCAAATCAAACCCGAACATACTTCCCAAAACGAGTTTCAAATCGCGTCTGAGTTTGAAGAAGACTCGAGCTCTTTTTAAGACTAGTCCTATTTTAGCATTCGAATCTTCATGAAATGACCGAAACTCGGCTCAACTCGACAGTTTAGTTAGCACTGAGTCTAGTTAAATTGATTCGAGTCTATCGAATTAAGACTTAGGGACTCGAGTTCTTTACAACACTAGCTCTCTTGTGTCCAATATGTCTGCTTAATTGCGGGCACTGAAGTTATTTATAGCTGAGGCGCCGCTGCGCAACCAGGTTGTGGACAGCAATGGTTCATTCGTCATTTACTTGTTGTACGGTGTAAAATGTGTTCATCGCATATTTCAACTATTCTATTGTTGTCCATTGAACCGTAAACTACATATTTTAATTTATTAAAACCAATAATTTGCTTCGCATCGCTCCCAGTGCATATTACCTCAATGACTTCCGGACACAGTACAATCATGCGCTGTAGCGACGTGATATTTTGCAGACTGCTACATTGGTTGCCAATCACGCGCAATGCACTCGGTAGAATTGTCGCAAGTATACGATATGGAAGGAGTATTGAGATTTTGGTGTGTCGTGGAATTTTATTGTAAGTTATTAAGGTGGTCAGCATACTGCTGCACATTACGATAATAATTAAAATCTTAAATTATTTCACTTGTTTGTTCAGTAGCTAATATAATGTTAACCAGCTAAAATGCATTTGAGTAGATAACCAAATAACCGGCTACGTGCGAGTCTGACTCGCTTAGAAAATGGTTCCGTCGATCCATACAGGTAATATATTCACTCGCCAACCTCTGAGATTACGATGTTATTATATTAGGATATTTTTGCAGGTTTATTGCGATTCAATTTATATGAAATTAGCTACTGACGAATTACGGTTTAAATTAATCGTCTATACTAGTCCAAGTAGTACTAGTAAAGACTACGGTAGGCGAACGAGATCTAAAGAGCATTTTCTTTTTTTCTATAATGATTACCTCAAATAAAGCTCGGTTATTTGAGGTAATCATTATAGGTAAAAATAAAGTTGGCTATCACCCACAACTAAGTAGGTAATATGCGTTCAGTTCGCCCATTCGCGGCTAAGTTTGGCTATATTAACAGTTTAAAAGCATAAAAAGTCGTCAAGCTGTTGTTATAAAATGAAAAATTGAATTTGAAACATTTATTCCACCGTGATAATTTTCTTTATATATTAATATTAGAGCAAAGCAGCCAGTAAAATGTACGAGTGAAATTCCTATGCGCCGCACACGAATCGACAGTCACAGATTTGACGAAATTATAAGGATATATAGCGCAAATTATTAGAATTGCAAGAAATATAGCGACAGACTTTTTTTTATTCTATGTTCCAAATTTCAACGTCTCTTTAGATTATTGTTATGGGTAATCCTCTGGTTAGGTTATAGATATAGGTGAGTCTATACTTGAACACAGGTGTTATCAATTATAGTCGAAATAGTTTACCGCTACTACTCGGTCCGATAGAGAGAGATTGTTATCACTTAGATTGCCACGCATGCAAATGTGAGTTTGGTACAAAATTGCTATATTGAATAACTCAACGGGAATGCTGTATACCTATTTATTAATTTATGAAATAATACTCAGATTGAATATCGTTTGCCCCAGGTTAATGGTTGATAGCGAAGCAATTGATCACGGCAAATTTTTGTTACCGTTCTATAAATAACATCACGGTTTTAGAAGTTTAAATAGCCTGAACATAATACATTATACCAAATGTCTGTGTGGGGAAGATTTTGGAGTAAATTAATTAATGAAACCTACAGTATGTAATATCGGGTTTAGAAATCATGATCTGATTTTTTAGGTATTCAACTCATACTTTTGACCGCTGAACACGCACAAATACACCTACAAACAATATTATCATACTAGTGAAGAGAAAATATAAACAATGTATATTTACTCGACTGCCGAAGAAGGGAGGGTAATGTTCTTCGAGCGTATGTATTCGAGTATGATTTAAGTATGCATAATTTTTTGGTACGCTCAACTGCCTATAAATAGCTTTATAGATTATAATTTAATATGTATGTGCTGTCAATAAATTCGTCTCCCCTGTGGAAGTGCGATGGTATTTATATTATTTCAATGTAGCATTCCGCGAAATAAGAAATTTGAGAATAATAATAAAAAAAATTGTTGCATTTTGAAAATCGAGATTTTTAATGTTAATAACTTGCTGTAGATACGATACGAGACACTGACGAGTACGCACAATGACAAGAATAATACATAGTTGACTTAAAAATATTGCTTATAATTGACAAAATATATTAAAATAACTATCAGCCTAATAAACAAACTTTTTAAACTTTAACATAGACGTATTTAATGAAAACATAAATAAAAAAAACATTAAAGATAAAAATCTAATTTGTCAATTTATTCTCTTTAGTTGTAACAAGCACGTCCTCTTAACTATGAATTCCTGAACTCGAATGAATGGTTTGGCCTGGACCATAAGCAGGAATACTTTTCCGCGCACTTCTTTTTAATATGTTAAGTAACTGTTGGCTGGCTATAGACATCTTGATAACACTCGTGAACCTGTTGTTTCTATTGTTCCCATATTTGTATCAAAAAATGCACAGTAATGAGACAGTGCCCAAAATTGCAGAAAGTTAGATATTTTTGTATATGGGAGTTTTGCAACAGTCTATCATCGTACGGCCGGTTTGGACGAAATTTACCGTACCTACATTATAGAACATGGTTTCTCAACAGAGGAATACGCCGAATTGTAGGGGGTACGCGACAAAATTTATGCAATAGCAGCTGCTTGGCTAACTTGGCGCGTGTAACAGGCCTTTGGCATTTTGTTGACGTGAAGAGATTTCAACTCATCTGCGCTCGAGTGGGGCAAAGGTACAGGAAGCAATTAGCGTCATATAAAGCGGTATATTGATAAACCGCCTAAGGAAATTTTGGCCAGTTCAAGGTTATTTTAATCTGTGGTCACAAATTTTGCATGATTGTTTTGTGTGCATAATTGCTAAGCAAAATCGTATCGGCATTGTTCGGTAATATAGCAGACATAATGGGCGCTCTTGAAATACTCTTGCTTAATTTATTTTCTGGTTGTCTGCGAGTTTATAGCTTCACCAATTGTTTCTTGTAGATGCGTATGTCTGTGGTATTCTGTCCACCTTGCGTGCATGTCTTAACATAGAAATTATTTTTACTGTCAGCCTTTTTAAGAAGCAATAAGTGTAACTGATCTATGTAAAATCTTGATTGAAAGTTAATTGTTTTAAAAATTATTATTACGAATATGTTATAAAGACCTGTAAATATTATTTTAGAGTTAAAAATAAAATAATTGATCATTGAAAACGAAGTTTCTATTGTGAATAATAAAACTTCACAATCCGTCCTACCAATCTAATTGTCCAATGAAGGGACTACTGACATCGAGAACCTCACAGAATACCGGAGTCAAATAACAGAGTTGTTGTGTTCTTGAGAGTGAGTAAGATCACCAGAAAGGAAGGAGTTGCTGCGTTGGTAGTGGGGGCCGCAGCGCGCGAAAAGTATTTCGTATTTCGAGCGTTAATATGGGTACAGTAACCGCTTCGTACAGGTGGGCCATATGCTTGTCTGCCACCCGACGTAGTATAAAAAATATTGACGCTATTTCGTCCCAGTATTCAGTGTCAGGCATGGGGCAAATGACACCAATATAAAATTTTCATCTCACTTGATTTGACTATGTAATAAGATTTCGATCCTATCCATTTTGTTTCTTTTTTAAAAGTATCATCGTCAACCATTAGGTCATCCCACTGCTGGGACAGGGGTTTCCCCTCATTCGAAGGGGTTTTGACCATACTCCACCATGCTTCTCACCTGCGGGTTGACGAAGGCCAGTGTCTTAAAGCGGCCTAAAGGCACTGACTTGGCCTTAACGACTACAGTCGAGACCGACGGCTTAACGTGCCTTCCGAAGCGCGGAGGAGATCAAGGCAAATAAAACCATCCATGGACAGACGTTGCTATACTTGCGTGTTCGATTTGAATTAAACTGACTCGCTCAACGACGTGCACCAATTAAAACCAAATAAATTATTTTGTTGATGCCAAAGGATGCAAAAGTAAGTAATAAATGGAGCCTTGTTATGAATTCACTTTATAAACGCATTACTTGCATGATTGCTCCTTAATGCATTTCCTGCAGTTTTAATGTTGTACTGCTATAGCTTTGGTCGCTTAATTCTAACGCATAACGCTACGGTATGCAGCATGCGGTGCCGGACACGGCGGACACATCGTATGAAAAACGTCTAGAATGGTCTCTTGTTCCATCGCACTATGCTTCAGCGTCGAAGGGTAAGCGTGGTAAAGTGGTACATCGCACTGCGCAGCTTCGTTCTCGTTCATCGCTGCGGTGAGCCTCACGGTTGACAATGGATTTATTCGAAGACAACTTAATAGAATGAATCCGCAATTATCCTTCTCCATATAAAAATAAAGACAAACCATAATAGTCAAAGAAAATTAAAAAGGGAGATAGCTGAGAAGTTAAATATGGTAGCTGCGGCAAAATCAATATACCACTTCTCCGCCGAGACGGTAAAAGCTGCGTCGTGACGCTGCGTTTGAGCCGCATACCGCAGTGTTGTGCGCTACAATCGAGAGATCAAAGCTTATGATTTCTGCTTTTCCGTTACAATCAAGGGTGCAGTTCCTATTTCATATTCAGGTCCCTTACATTCGCGGCGCATACAACACAATCTATTTTTAACGTCAACCCAAAAAGAGGGGTATTCTAAGTTTTACATGTCTGTGTATCTGTCTATGGCATCGTAGCTTTTGGACGAATGGGTTTTGATGCGATTTTTTTGTTTAAAAGCTGATGTACGTAGCCAACTGCATCATCTCTAATATTCTGCCTAATCTAAAATTGAAGATTAGATATAGGTACAATCTATATATATAAAAGTTTTCCAGTACGGCTAGCTAACAACGCCGCACGCCTTTCAACCACATAGATAGTATTATAAAAAACCCCGCGACGTAGGTAGTAGGTAGGTACGTGTAGTGTCGTTCGCGTCTACATAAACAAAGATGTCTGTCCAAAGTGTGAATGCGCTTGTAGAGCCAATTGTTCTAGATTCGACTCAGAGGGGAGGTGAAGGGGTAGGAGGTATTAGGAGTGTCCATACCGTATGTAAGTGCTCTGCTGCAAGTCTACACGGCCGCGACGATCAAGTAACGTGTCGTTATATTTATTATACTTTATGTGTATTCTGTGTACTGCAGTGAGGAAACGCACAACTAGACTGTCTAACAAATGGTCCCCCTAAACCCTAAAAAACGTGGGACACAACACACCGTGCCCTTATTAAGGGATCAAACGATTAACTGGTTCATATGTAATTTATTAATTATCGCATTAAATTAAAGTTACGAAGAAATAATAAAAAATGTAGTCAATAATTATAATTTAATGAATAATTTGGCATTTGTTAGTGGCCTATATAATAACAATACATAGAATACATATAAGAGCCTCTTTCACAATGTGTTGGTGTTCTGTATGTCGTCCCTCTATTATGTTCGTTTTTCATTAAAAACGCCAACCATTCAAAACAGCCAGAGTCGAATTTTACAGGAAAAATAATATGATAAAAAGATGATGATGATGAAAGATGATGTAATATTACATACATGTTGTTATTCAGTTTCATTTAAAATTAAGGTATGAACCGGTCGGACTATTTACAATTTTAATGATATTCAGAATACAGTATGACAGTATATAGTAACATAATTACCCCGCATTATTGCATGCAAGTTCACAACATGAAAACATAAAACTGTTACAATGGGAACTGTCGCCAAACCGCGAAAAGAAAATTAGTTATTCCATATATTATAATGTATACTCATTTCGTATCAGACTTTCTTCGAGACTTGGCAATAGCTTCCATTACTGAAGTCAGTGTATATGTATGAATTTGCTCCTGAAGTTCAGTACACGCAAACAAAGCACTTTAACTATAGACATTAGACCGTTCCAATGTTTATTTTGTTAGACTTTATACCTTTACAGCTACGTGTGAAAATTATTCGTATAGATTTTGATTTTTGTAACAGAATGTACTTTTGGTAACTATGGCACAAATAAAATAATGACTATAGAGAGAGAGAGAGAGATAAAAATTATTACTATTTTTACATTACCATGTTCTATGCTTTCTAAACTTAGTAATTTTAGTTATATATCTAATTCCATTGGATCATATACTTAAATTTTAGTACGATATATAATATAAAAATAAAATAAATAAATTTAATCGTAGATACTGGAACTTAATGTATAGATAGATTAAAAAAAAACAAAAGGCTGAAAACAAATGACATGAACACTTAAAAAATTGGGTTATTTGACACAATATAATGTACATATAACATAGAACTAGTATTTTTTTTGTACGCTGAAGACGATGTAAAAGATAATGATTTATTATAGTGTATATTATATTTCCCCAGAAATGCCCATAATACACATAAGAACACACGACCTTTTGCATTTTAAAATTGTATGTTTATGTAATACTGGGTTTAATAAATGTCAAAACTCACTGTATTTGATACAATTTACGCTCTCCGTCAACACGAACTTTAAACTAATAACATTGTACAAACACTATGTAGCGTCCTTATTTTTTTTCTGCCGATTGGCAATCTTTACTTTTATTACTGTGATATCACAGTAATAAAAGTAAAGATTGTCATATGCTCAGAGAGGACGGTATTATGTGCATTTGATATAAAATTATCTGACATACCATGTAATGAATTAACTCTTCTACCGATAGTTACCAAAAGTAAAATTCATAAAGATGCTTACATAAAGAATCCGATTACCTGCTTACTACGTGCAATATATATGTTTATGTATGTATATATATTATTACTCGTACCGGCTATATATATATATATATATATAAAAGAATGTTTTGTTAGTTACACCATTTATAACTCAAAAAATCTGGACCAATTTTATGTCTCCTTCGCGAGTTACACCGAGAGCTCGGAATGGTAACCAGCCCCTTTATGTAAGCTTCCTACCTTCTTTATAGTTCAGCGTGTATAAAACGTACATCACCCAGAAAATTTGAGCATTACATTTATTATTACCTACATTGCAAAAGAAGGCTTCATTATTAGAAACGATTTTGGCATTTTACTTGTATTTGGTGTTGTTTCAAAAATTCCAAAGTCTTACAATCTACAAAGTCGGAGATCAAACAAGATTATTAGGTTAAGGTAATACTACAAACTTTGTACATTAAAGATCTCTGAATGGGCATGGTATTTACTTTAATTTCAGAAAGCATAACATGGAGTTATTAAAACCGATAATTATGCAAGCATTACAGACATACAGCATTGAAACAATACGTTAACTCAATCGTACATTGAGATTTCAGATAGATCTAGTTTATTTTATAAATTGTCAAATTAATGATAAAAGGTACTCATATCATACAATATACACTATACTATAATGTCGTTGGTTCAATGCCTATTTGGTGGTCGCCGCTGTTAACTTTGGCTACACAGAACAGTAACGTGTGGTTTAGCTACACAGAACAGTGGAGTTCGGATTGGAATCATAAAATGTAATAAAATTATATAAAGTGATTTTAACAACTCGATATTATGTTTTCTAGTTAATTTTAGGCAAATGTGTACATTACCTCTGACAATAACAGATATACAATGTCATCACCAAGTAAGTATATTTAGTCAAAATATATTTGCATACACACGCGTCTCGGAATGTGACATAATAAATATAAACAGTACGAGAATTGAAAACTACCAAAACTAATCATAATAAACCAATACATACTTATTGTACGTATCCATACGTAGACATTACAGAAAATAAGCTTAATAATTGAATCATACAAATGCAAAAGTAGCATCGCATACTTTTACTGATATAATTGTAGACTGGATGATGCTGTTTTGGTCATAAGTCTAAATTTCCATTGCATTTCGTTATTTTCCTTAAAATATTCCTTTCAGCACAAGTTAGGACACTAAATTTATAAGACAGGGGCCTTATAAATTTAGTGTCCTAGTATTATCTAGGGATCCGTATTTGATTTTAGTGTGCCATGATTAATCGCCGTCCCATGGTGGGTACAGAATTGACTGTTCGCGGCACGCGAGGGGTTTTTCTTCACCATTGGCTTGTCCTTTTCCCATTATTTGGGGCTGGCGAAATATGCCTTTTTCTTCCATTCACCCCTATCAGCCGTCATATCTTCAGTTACCCCTTTCTTACCCGATGATATTATCTCTCACACAATCTAACTCAATAACACAACACAATAACCTTTCTCTTGGTCTTTTAAGAATAGAATAGGATAGAATTTATGTGCATTAAATGTGGTAATAATTTGATGTATAAGCTCTCTAGCTTATACCATCAAATTATTACCACATTTAATGCAAATAAATTCTAGAGAAATTAGAAGTTTGTGTTCTATACTCTTATAGGACACAAACTTAGTACATAAGGCATGCAAATTTCTCTCATTATATCCATTCACATTCCAATTCATCGTTCTCTTTGTCACATGAGTGTCATTCTACCGCATTACATGCCCATACCACGAAGGGGATTTCCTCTCATCATTTCCGTCACAAGCGCTACAAACATGCTCATAAATAATCATTCTTTATTTCTTTATCAATTTTAGTCACGCCACATTGATTAACACGTTTATTGCCAAGCCAAAATGTTGGACTTATGGTGCGGCCGCTATTCTATAACCCCTAGATAAGAGACCAATACGCGACATCCCGTTACAGGACACGGCGTAACAGGCCTCGCTCACACGACGCCGCGTGATTTGACAATGAATTTGTTAAAGAAATGGAAACAACATATTTTTTATACACTTTGACCGTTATCGGGTTTTTTCAAGTTTTATCAATGGGGTGAATGTGGTACTGAATTACTGTGTAACGGTATTCGTACGATAACTTAAGTCGTCTAATTATTCCCAGTTGTCACTGCTGGCGCCAGCAATAACCAAAACAATTTTAAATAAAATGGCCATTTGCCACCATTAGGAAATCACGGGACTGGTAAATAGAAGATTTTTCTATTCATCTATTTAACCCTTGTTGCTCACAGTGGAAAGATAAAATCACCTACCCATTTGTCGCTACGTATACGTATATGTCTCCAATATGGGAACAAAATTTATCGCAGTGACTACTGGGAACAAGCGCCTTAATTAGAGGTACAGTTCTGAGACGGGCGGTAACCGCCGAGCGCAGCTGCGCACTGCAAAGGATACTACTGATCTGTGTGAATCTTGAAATTATTTCTCATGTAGAACTAGTGTGCCTTGCGATCTGCGGCTGCGGTGTGCGGTTGTCGCCTATCTCGGAATTGTACCTTTACTGATTAAATGCTATATCTAGTTTACGCTAAAATCTGTGCATATCCTAAATAATATGGACACAATATATTTACAATCCGATTATCGCTGAAAGAGCTCTTTTTGCCGAGTCAAATAGTAAAACAAAAATTACAATGATTTTAATAAATCAACAAAATTTGTCTGAAATGTCAAAAGATCTTCCTACCATAACAGAATTAAGGGCTGAGCTAATTAAAATGAGATATATGTGTAAAGATACAGTTGAAATCTTATATTGGAGATACAGTTGTCCTAAAACTCAACGATATCCCTTTGAGAACTAATTCTGTATAACATTTTAAACACCTAAAAAAAACTGATTTTGAGGGATTAAAAAGATTTTTAATCCCTCAAAATCAGTTTTTTTTTAAATCTACTTAGATTTTGGACATTCATAGTGTAACACACGTGTTTGCAGGTTTAAATTTATCGACAAGTCATAAGTTGATGATCTACTAGCTATATTAAGAAATATCGATTAGTTATTGGACATCCATATAAATATTTACAAATATTTTAAAATATTACGATTCTAATGAACAACGTGTCCATTTCATTATATGTTAGTTATATACATAATACGAGAAGCATATTATAAACATTAAACTTCGACAAACTATTTATTTGCCTATTCCCTTCAAAAGTGTAACAATTAAATTTAGTCAATTCCATCAGAGAATATTCTAATTTCTACCCAATTAAAAAAAATTTAATGCACATGGAATGATAGTTCAAACAAACAGACATTGTACCCCAGAAGGGTATAATTAAAATCGACGGTTAAGTCTTCGTCCTATCGTTCGACCCCCTAAGAGGCCGTCCATTAATCGCGTGAGGTTTTTTTTTATGCATTTTTAACACCCCCCCCCCCCCCCCCCTTGGTGATACTTGGTGAGGTGTAAGTCTATACCCCCCCCCCCCTTCTCAAATCACGTGTTTTTTTTTGTAGCTACAAAGAATCTTAAATTTTTTTGAATATGGCGAGCGGTGCGGCAGTAGGTATTATGTCAAATTATTATTATGTCAACTCCTCTGAACACACCCCATTGTACCATCGGTAGAACACACCCCATTATACAATCGGCAGTACACACAAAGGGACGGAAAATCTCTTCTCAGACTCAAAGGTTTTAAAACATCCCTTCGTCAACAATCGCACTCACAGCGCGCCTGGGAATCGCATCACAAAGTGCTAGCTGGTATTTAGATGCTCCCACAGATGACAGCAGTACTCCATATGCGGCCGCACTTGAGCTTTGTACAGCAGAAAAGCCTTTGAAAAGCATGTTGTCATGAAGAAAAGGATGCTGCCTTTTCCTTATCGTGGCATAAACGTTATCTGTTCGTGTGCAAGCGTGAACATTCCAGACATATTACAGAATCGTGGCAGCCCCATCAATAACCATTATTATACTGTATGTATGCGCAGGGAGTTGTAGGCCGTCATCGTCTTCAACTTCGTCCGTCGGCGAGTCAAGGTCTTCAACACCGCCGCTTTTCGGTTTAGAAATCGCATGTTTGCCAAAAAAATCTAATTCACGTGATATTTTACTACACCCCCCCACCCCTCTTGTGATATTTCGTGATTTTTACCGTACCCCTCCCCCGCCCCCCTTACGAGCCTCACGTGATTAATGGACGGCCCCTAATGAAAGATTTCCATTAGTATGTTGACGTTACTTCAATAATAGTTACTGGACTATTTCGTTTACTATTTAATAACATTATTATTTAATAACACAGTGAGTGAACGAATATTTTAAAAGATTCTAAATATTGTCGCATGCCTATTAGCATTTAGAATGCACTTCAGATTTTGAAGAGTTTTCATACCACTAACGGCTTGTAATATAAGTATTCAGATACTTCTATCAAAATCCGCAGTATAAAAAAATTCATAAGGAAAATTCCCCGTCGGAACATATTATTAAAAAACGATTCTTTCATTCGAACACTACGCATGTTATTATAATACTATGTAAAAACACGTCCATGTATTGTGCGCTTTGGATTACAGTTTAGTTTACACAGGTTTTTATAACTAATAAAAAAATATAATTGTAATAAGTGTACTTTATAAATAAATAAGTGTTACGCAAATTTAATAGTATAATTGTTGTCAATTGACATGTTAATTTACTATCACCAACTTATACTTAAAAATCATAATTATAAGAAGTTTATAATCGCGGCGTTCCTTTCGAATGCAATTTATGTCAAACTCGATCGACGATCGCAAAATAAATAAAATAATAATGACGTCACAATTTCAGGTATCGTAGTAATATTAGTAGAACCATTAGGTAGCAATTCATCTTTTATTCGGGAACGACAATATTACCAACTTTAGGCATATTTTATTGCTTAGTCAATTCTTAAAAATAAAGTTATAGCCGAAAGTGGAACGTAGGAGTAAAAAAATACATATATTCGATAATAGTACACTCAATTATGTCAAAAATCTGTACTTAGCTTAAATAATAATTATTGATACTTAAAAATAGTGTACAAAGTAATATATTAATAGTGGAGCCGAAATATATTCATCGACTTAAATAGTATTTAAATAAAATCTAATTATAATTAATCAAAATAAATTCATAATTGAGTATAATTGCTAAAACGCATTGTTGTAAGACGAACCTACTTCGATTTGCAAAGCTTTAAAAAACATTATTTCCCAAAAATATATCTAATACATTTGGGGAGGATAGTGGCATTATCGAATGACTACTTATGAACTATAATATAACATTGATAACATTTTCCCATTATTCCAAATATAAATTTAAATATAATAAAACTGATAGGCCTCTCCAAAAGAATAAAACTATCAAAATGTTAGTCTAGCGTGGAACCGATGAACTGAGGGGCAATTCTCGTAATTAAAATGTAGTCAAAATTCAGTTCCGATCCAGTCTCGATCTCACAAATGTCAAATTTGGTATTCTCGTATCACAATATGAAACTTCAAAGTTTAACTTAAGTGGGACTATACCCAAATATGACTGAGAATTAATTAAACTATGAATGTATTGTTACCAACAATAAGAATTGATAATGATTAATTAATGAAATAAAGTATATATTTTTTTGTCAATTCATAAATTGATTCGGTCAACTTTAATTCTGCGATCGCATAATAATTACGAGAATTGGCCTACTGTTGTCAATTTTATATCAATTTAGTAAATGTAACATTTATAATATAGTGCCAATTTCATTCATCAGAATAATGTAGAAGTAAATCAAATTTATTATATACAAGAACTTTAAGCCGGCTATCGCTGTTATTATTAGGCCACAGACACCAGTCTCAACGTCGACGTTGTTTGTTCATTACAATCTGAATTAACGTCCCAGCCGATAACACCGGCTAATATTCATCTTTCGTATACGTATACTCTGCATACGTGATTCCACCTTTAAGAGCCCAAGCAGACATGTTACTTTTAGCATCGGCAATTATCGTATTTGCGATTGCATCGATGCTGTATCGTGTTGGCTATTTGCTGCGTTAGGTCGAAGTATCGCAAACGCGCGTTTTAACGACTGTATCGATGTTCTATCGATCTTTGGCACTTTTTGCGTTTACAAATATCTACGGTAACCGCTTTAGATCAGGCGAGCCGTATGCGTGTCTGTCATCCGTCGCGGTATAAAAAAAAAATCTGAATCGAGCTTCTAAAAGTAGGTGCGACCCGCATTCAAAGATGTGCGGGGAGTAGCGTACAGTCGCAGTGTTGAGCTAGTCGATTACCCAGATCGGTGTTTTATGTGTGCGTTTAGCTTTAAAAATCAGTAAAATCGTCGATCGACGGTGCTAAAAGTAGCATGTCTGCTTGACCATAAATTTTAACAAAATGTTAAGAAGTAAATTACCTATTCCCTGACTAAGTGAAGCTTATAAATAGCGCATGATATATTTATTTCGCATTTTGCAAAGTATTCGACAAACAAATGGTGGGTTATTAAGTTATTAAACAGTGGCGTTGTGAGTCCTGCTGCTTTGGACTTCTGTAGCATTCTGCCATCGAAACACTAGTAGGGTAGATGTTAAAGGAAAGAATCAAACTGGCGAAAATCTTTAGCCATCAGTCTCTAATACTGGAAGCTATTTAGTTCTAAGGCAAAATGTTAGTAAATAGACCAAGTATGATGCTTAGAGAAAGAGATAAAATTATGTACATATAAATGCTTTATTGTCTGTATTAACTGGACTACGGATTCAGTTTGGAAGTTCAATTAGAGGTAGAGCATTGTCAATTATAATAAGCACTTCTTCGCTAAAGTCTTAATTTAGTCGATTAGTATCCGCTTCGCTTTATCTCTAATTAGGTATACCTATTACATAGTGTTATTATATCTACTTTCTATCAGTAATGATAGTCAGACAGGTCTAACAACGCCACGTTCTTCAACCAACTATATTGAGTGGATGGTCGCTGTTAGTATAATGTTGTACTTAGTGCATCGCGTATAATCATGCTAAAGTAAACATTAAAGTTACAGGGTGCAATAAGAAGAATAGCATAGCTTTTTCCTCATATCTTTCGCAAATATTGCGATTTGATATAAATCAGACTTATTTCAAAGAAAATGCACCATAATGTAATACAATAAAGTCAGTGCGGATAAAACATTTTCAATAGCACATAGCGTGGACAAAGGCAGCAGATACGTAGACTGACTGCCTGATATAGATACATACGAGATGTACATATGTTACCTGAAATCCGCATTCGTACTGTTTAAGGCGATTGTATACGCAATCTTGCGCTACCACTGAACAAAAATCATAGTTAGCAGACAAGTATGTTTGAAATGTTGGATAATATAACCTAAAATACTTCATGGTCTTTGCGATAAATTTAATATTTTGATAACTTTCGTTTTTATATTAAGCTTTTTTGTTAGCGGTGGCGCTAGTTCCACGCATTAATCGCGTTAACTGATATCAAGCAAACATAATGTGATATCTCCTTCAATATTATTTACTTTTTGGAATTCGATCCACCTTTGTTTTGACGATCTTGTAGCGGGATCTGAAATTAAAATAAACAGTCGTTTACAAACTTTTACAAATTGTCTAAAAAATCCTATATGTTTTTAATTTACAAATAGAAAATGGCAATTGAAAATGTCAAGATATTTTCTAAAAAATATACAACTTCAATCAAATCATTAAAGTAATTACCACTTGAAGATGAAACTTATGATTTGATGTTCCTATCCATCGATATTGAAAGGCACAACTACATATTAATGACATTGGGCAGCGAAAACATAGACTCATTTCCATTCAATTGCAGGGGTCATTTAAGGATTTTTAGACGTATCAATAATAATGTGTAGTAACACATTAGTCAAAAAGGAGAGCGACGCTAATTCGAAAAAAAAATACATGGAGGCAGCTTATATTTAATAAAAAAAAAGTATTATATACTAAGCATTTTCTAAAATCCGAAAATTGTTTTGCAAGCAGTAAATAAATCTCAATAATCAAAGTGTTAATGAATTGGATATCTATTAATTATCTGAATAAAATAATAAAAAACTATTATATAAAAACCTTGCATCCGCGCGCGATACTAGCGAGTTTAACTCGTAAAAAAAAGAACGTATTCCAAGGCGAAAGTACATACCGTAAGTATACAGGCGGTATACAGGATTATCAGTAGCGTATAAAGAATATAAATTCTTCCCTCGCAACTAATTGTGAAACTTGGTGCGATGGGGGCCGGAGGGATTACCATTTAGAAAACACAAGTCTTAAGAATTTAATCGTAATAAATGCCGTTAAGAAGAGTGCACGCTCACTTCAACGCGTTATTAAAAATTAATAAATGGGAGGATAACTGGCTAATTAATGTTTTGTTTGTCTTTCTATTGGTCGAGTTAAATGGAGTATAATTATTGTGTAACTATTATTCTGTGCCACCTTCAGGTATCTGTGCTATGAGGTACACTATTTGCCTACATTGCTTTTTGTTGACATCGGAGCTGTATTAATCAATTATGTTCCACCTCCCCCGTAACCCCTGGGTTGGTATTCACGAACTAACTGCGTAAAATAAACGCCTCCGACCTCATTCATCATCATCATCGGCCTGTATCTACCCACTGCTGGATAATATAGGCATTTCCCAATGCTTTCCACCACACGCGATTCCCCGCTTTCCGCATCCATTTCTTACCGACCTCATTACTTGTTTGTTAAAATATAAATATTTTGCTATTTACAAGTGGATATATTATCGGTTTCCTTGACTGGTATCAAAAGACTGGTCGCTCAACTTAACGACTGATACATACTTCTTTACCACCTATTATTATTCTTAATTGTACTCCGATTTTAATAGTTTTCAACTTATATAGTTAAACTACACATATGCTGTGTTTGCCTGTAATTGGATCTACATCCTATTTTTTGTTATTTTCTTGTTCCTTATCTTAGTCATATGATGTATGTCTGTTGGCAAACCTTAAATAAATAAATAAATAACTATAAATATATTACGGTTGCTCGTTGATCTTCCATTCGGCCGGCTTGAGCGCGCATTAGCTGTGCGAAAAAGTCATCGTCGGGCACCGTCTTCGGCCTCTCTTCGGGCTTGGGTCGCGGAAGCTCAGAACGTTGGTCTTCTAGCCGCGAGCCCTGTGCAAACAGAATTTAGTGAAAAAAAATACTACAATAAACATCAGTTACCCAATTATCTGACAAATAAATCATTTCTTTTATTATTTACACAATAATATAACATACATTTTTTTTTACAAATTGTGCTAATTGTAGGTATTGTTAGACATTAAAAGAAAAAAATAAAATCCTTTTACATATTTAGTTATTACTAACTGTATAACCTACACTATTAAACGAACTATTCTTATTCATAAAATACATGCCACGACGATCTCGTAAGCGGCTCTAATGATTTCGATGATATTTACAGTATATGTAGTTGACGGGGACGAAACATTGATCTATCTAGTTTTAATTCTGGGGAAATTATTTTTCCCTAAAAGCCGAAACAAAACTCTGACCGAGTTTTGCAGCAACTAAAACTTAATACGATGATCATTAAAAGGTAATTCATATACGTTTTATAACAAATCTATAATAATTACAATTTATTCGTTATAACTAAAAAGCTATATTAAATTATAAAAAATATTAATGAGAGGTAGGAAGCGTAATTGTAAGCTACCCGACTGGCGAATGTACCTCACAGAATACCGCAGCCAAATAACAATTCCCTTGAGGGTGGTTGTGTTCCTGCGAGTGAGTGAGGCACCAGATAGGAAGGAGATGCTGCGTTTGCAGCGGGGTGGCGGTGAGTGAGCGATATTTAATGTTGCGAGCGTTAATATGGCTATGGTAACCGCTTCACATCAAGCGGGTCGTATGCTTGTCTGGCACCCGACGTAGTATAAAAAAAATTGATACCCATACTTGGCTTATCAACATTATGAAACAAGTTATGCAATTAAAATAAATATTAATAAAGTATCAAAATAAAATTTTATTCTGCCTATTCATAATCTTTACTTTTAAGTTATAAACAGTTTACCATGCAAACATATTTTATAATGATAAAATTTATTTGGTAATATTTATCAAAATCAATGTTTTTTTTTTTGTGATTAAACATCCGAACATCACCTAATATCTAATATATATATGTAATATGCAGGGATGCCACTTGAACTAGTATATTCATGTTGTCAACACTCCCGAGTCAAGAGCAATACAACAGAATAAATGATGATTAAAATATCTTCACGTTGCTTTGTTTTAGTGAATCACTGAGTATCACTTCTTTAAGTCTTAGATAGAAACTAGAAACAAGGACACGTATTATTATTATGTATTGAGAGGAAAAAGACATGGAATTTACCTGTACACGGGCTATCATATCGAGGAAGTCGTCTTCTGGCTTAGTAGAAGTGGTCTGCTGGGGACGTAGACCCGGTAGCGAGGTCCCCTTGCTCTCCTTGTTGAATTTCTTGGGCACTGGGCGCAGCTCCGCGCGCTGGGAGTCCATACGTTCAGACTGCAAGTCCGTTATCATATCCAGCATTGCGTCATTTGGGCTGCAATTAAAAACAATTATTAAAAATTGTTTATAGATTATTAAAAAAATACTGGGCGTACTTGCAATTTGCTGGACAGAGAGGCATTTATATATGAATCTTTTGTGCGAATGAGATAACACCTGAGCAGTAGCAAAATTTTGTAAAACAATATCAAACTCTTTCGCATAAACCTCAATAGATAACTAACTGTTCACGTTACTATTGTGCCGAGCAGAAAACATACTGTGATAATCAAATATGGTGTGTGCGTGAGAATTCGCGACAACCAGCACATCGTCACAGTCGCATGAATGAAACCAATTCTTTATATTTGGATATTGTTTACTGTCTGACATTCTCAATGCACTAATTGCAACTGATTTCTGCCTAATTAATACTACTTTTTCACATACCAACGTAAGTAAAACCCACACGCACACTGTTTATACAATTGATACGAATGAAAATAACTTTCAATGAATTTGACTTATATTTGGACTAGTTCTATGATTTTGATAAATGCATTCAGAATATGCAGATTATGTCAAGATATAGTAACAATTTTTTTCGGAATAAATTAACAGCTCACTTTTATTATTTCTTTGAATGTTACAGTAAACATTTATTGATAAACATATATACAAAATATACATACTCGGCAGCTTCACGAGTCGATTTTATATCCATTCCAGAATTTTAGGTTAATATGTAAAACATTCGGTCTACCTTGTCAACACTATCAGACTAAGGCTCGCAATATATTCCGGTTAGATACTACTATATCTGAAGTACTGGAGAGTGACGTGAAGCGCGGGCGGCATTGTCTATCTCCGATAGTACGATTTCGCGAGATAAGCGTAGAGTCCGGCGATAAGCTAGTCATCAACAATGCTGACATATTTACTACCGAAATATCGCTTTTAAGCCATGTGAACATACTGTCAGAACCATGTCATTTTTTCACTTGATTGAAATTTGAGAAACTTGTTCGACGAACATCCTACATACAAATTAAAATCTTTTTCAGATCACAAGTATAAACCTTTTGAAGTGCAAGTGGCTCATTGAGTTGAGCGAGCTAATCGCTTATGTAATATTATATACGCCGATAAGTCACTTTTGGAAATGAATAGGCTACAAAACCATTGAACCGATTTTGATGAGACTTGTCACAATTAAAGACGTCGACATGCTTGAGGTTTGTGTCGAAAAAAAAATTGAGATCGATCATGTCCTTGAGAAATGATCATCAAATACATTTTCCATTGAAATCAATGGAAAATATACAAAACCCCGACTAATATTAATTGTTTCTACTGAGGAGTTTGAACTGAACTTAGAATAATCCGTTTTAATAAAAACAAAATGAGTGCGTTTGTGGATCATTATCTTTAGAGCTAATTCCAGTCCCACCTGCACGCGATGCATCCAGCATTAGAAAGCGAGAGATAGGTAATACCGATATCTATGTCTATAAAACTGTCGTGTCACAGTGTTTGTGCTCGCACTCCGAAACGATTTTTATGAAATTTTTATGTAGGTAATTTTGGTAGGTATGAGAATAGGTTGTAAAGTATATTTCATATAGTTAAGTGATTAGGGTGTCTCTATCAAGTTTTTTTTTTCATTTTTGACATTATTTTGTAACTCTTTTTTGGCATCAAAAATAATGAGTAATTATTTATGTACTACCGCTCCGTTTCTCGATCCTTGCGATCGGCTGCAAAATTTTTAATGTATTCTGATATTTCTCTGTAAGTGAATATATGTATTCTGTTTTGAGAAATAAATGTCTTAAACCATTTATTATATAAATATTAATACAATGATGATGATGATGATTAATACAAAACTACTTGTAAAGTTTATGAGCGTTAAGTGCTTTTATCATGCGGTCAGCTTATTTGTCACTCCACATGATATATAAAATTCAAATATCTTTCAATTAAGAATCGATTATGAAACGCTTTATGAAAGCGATTCTTAAAATTTATTTAAGAATCGCTTTCATAAAGATTCTTAAATATTATGCCATAACGAGCTCGCAAATGGCTCTAAAGTTTTTATAAAATTACAAACAAAATAATTAAAAATGGCCGAAAAATAGTATCTAGTACTAACTAGATCAATTCTAAGAAAATTATTTTTTCCTAAAAATGCATTTGCTAATTTTTCTTTATACAAATTATAATAGCAAATAAGTGTACGACCTGCTTTGTGGTAAATAACCATCGCATAGCAACTGTTTAAATACCTCAAATATTTTTTTCCTACTGGCTAATGCCCACGATGTTGACCCATGTATTTTTAGGTACTACGTCGGGTGGCAAACAAGTCTATGGAACGCGTGATGCGAAGCGGTAGCTTGTGAAGCCTATACAAGCTTGTAACATAAAATTGTGATCGCGTGGAGCCATCGCAGCAACCCCTTCTGAGCTACGACCTCAATTGCTCGCAGATAAGTGAAATGGTTAGTTTGCAGCAACCAAGCTATCTTTGTATAATATAAAAATGAATCGCTGAATGTGTTGCTAAGCGCAAATCTCGAGAACAGCTGAACCGATTTCGCTAATTCTTTTTTAGAATATTCCTTGAAGTACGGGGAGGGTTCTTACGCCGAGAAAATTAAAAAAAAAATGCCTGAAAAGGTCTAAGAACTATATACCCATACTATACTCCCATACAAACGATTCGTAATAATACTTAAAAGTAAATTTGAACTTTAAGGGCCCAGATTGTCTAGACGCGACGTCGGTTTCGAGCGACCGCAGCGCTACTGTTTACTGAAACAACCGACGGGGCGGGTGAATGACCCAAAGACAGCGCGATTGTCAAAATGTTTTGCGACAAACGTTCCAATTGTTATTGAAGTTGAATATTTACAGCATAACAAAAATGTTGAATTATTGGAAATAAACGACGAGTGTAAAATATTCTAAGACTAGTTTTTCGTTACAAAATGATAATAAATATTAATTACTAGATTAATAAGAGTAGTTGAGACACAATTTTTATGTTTTTCTATTTATATTAAACAATCAAGAGCAGGTCTGGACTGACCTTTTTGTATTCTACTTACCAAAAATTCCAACTATGTATTTATTTGTAATTTTCCTACCAAAGTTTATTCTTATTTCGTAAAATATTCATTCAACAAAATAATTGCAAATTCAGTAGGAAGTACGGTCGAAATAACATCGAGCTTTCCTCGCTAGTGTATATCTCTACGCAAGGAAATGTGCCTATTGCGTAAACTCAAATAGGGTGGTGGCACCAATTATCGGCCATGTCAACTTTTTTTGCTTGTAATTTTTGAGGTAATAACTTTTGCTACGCTAGTATACGAAAGTATAAAAATGATTCATATAATTAAAAGTAAGTAAACAATAACAAATATGAGTCGCCATCTAAAAAGCGTGCTAGGGTTGTACAAAAATAAATGAAACACAAGTTTATAAATTATTAATATACTAATTAAAAGTAAGTAAACAATAACAAAATATGAGTTCAAAATTCTAATGTTTTTTCATTTTAACGATTACTGATCAAATTTTGATTTCTGCTAATTTGATGATAAAATCAATTGCTATTGCAAAACTTATCAGAATGAGTACCAGCTGCCCGATTCACGTAATAAAAACCGTAGCGTAGGGACTTAAAAATGTCACTTCGTTTTTTGCAAATTAAGCCCTTTTAACCGACTTAAAAAAAGAAGAAGATTCTCAATTCGCTGTATTTTTGAAACAATTTTGATGATTCTTTACACCAGGTAACTCTTCAAAATCGTATAGGAATTGTATAGTAATTGAGCTATTGAAAGATTTATGACAATCCAAGACTAGATAAGTAAGTGCGTTTAAAACAGAAAACCAAAAGGCGATTTCTAAGTTTCTAAGTTAAAACGACTTTTGGACTGGCGTGTTTACGTGAATCGACCGGCTGGATAGTTAACTTACCTCAGTCTCTTTCAAAACCATTAGGCGTTCTTCTCTTTCAAAACACGTAAAGCTCTTTCTTTCCTCTCTTTCATAGCCTCTATGATACTGGGCGCGTCACGAATGGGCATGCTTCGTGACTGCCGAGGATCAACTAATTCTGGATGTAGGCAATCGTAATAAAACCTAACTAATTTCATCTCCATTTTCTTCTTCCAAAATTTGTCATCCTTTTCTAAAATATAAACTTTCATAGGTACAGTAGCACCAAACCAGATGCCAAGCATGCAAACGTTTCTTTTAGTAATATGTACCTGTCCCTGAATTTGGAAATACCAGTTATGATTTTTATTTATGACATAACTCTTGGAAGCCTTGCCCAAAAGGTATGTTTGGCCATTGCTTCATCAAGAGTCATGCCAGCTAAAGAATGTGGGCACTTAATTTCAATTAAACCGTTTGCATAAATGCCATCTGGTGTATTACCAAGAAATTCATATTGATCGTCGACGAACAAACCGCAACCTTGTATACGAATATTCTTTTGATTTTCTAACTGTCTAATTTCGGTTTCTTCGTTTTCGATACCGTACCGTACAGCAAGCAAACTGGAGATATTACTACCATAAACGATTTTACCAACAAAAGCAGCACAACTTGTGCTCTCTCGTTTTTTACAAACTTCCCCGAATGATGATGAGGTTAGTAATTTTCTCCTTGTACTCATCCACTCAGCACTACTTCTTTGCAAATGGGTCGACCTTTCAAGCTCCTCTCTTTCAGCACAAGACAACTTTAAATCGGCTAAAAAAGATGGCTTGGCTTTCTCATATAATTCTGGACTCAGATCAGGTTTTTCGCAGTTTGGTCCATAGTGAGCGTCTTTCGATACAGTGTTGTGGCTTTTTTTCAATCTTAATTTAGGTTTAGCAATTAAACGGTTTCTACGATTACAATTTTCCACTTTCGCGATCAAAGGAATCGGGCTACATTTAAATATGACTTCATGAGTTTTACTATGAATCGATCCCGTATTAAAAGACACAACAGCAGCTGCGCATCAGCCCGCATAAGAACCACGGGAAGAATAATTTACACGCTTACCCCCAACTAATTTGGCAATTACTCCGTTAAAACTTTCAACTATATTACTTGTGCAATTATGAATTAAACTTCTAGAATGATATGACAGTCTTTTACTTAAAATTTCTACCGCGTCCATTAATCCGCATCCAACAATTGTTGGAAGTAATCCAACAGGTTCTATTCGACGAGTATCAGGTCTACAGAAATACTCCTTGCAATGTTGGTGATTACCAAATACGTGTTGTGGACCATTTAGGATATCTTCACTAAGATTTTTTATTTTTTCTTCGAGTGACTGATTTTGATCCGCCCAATATTTAATCGCGCATTTTACACCCGTTCTTAAACGCAAATACCTTTCTTTTAGGAATTTCCGCAATTCGCAAGGATACTTAGTGTCTTTTGACAGTTTCTCCAAGCTATTGCAGTAGTTTCGTAAAAGATGATTTTTGCATTCAATTTTCTCTACTATTAAATTATCGTACGGACGCGAATCTAATATTTTTTTATAAGTACTAGAATCGCCGTCTGCTACAAATTTATTATAAATTACACCGTGATCAACAATGGAACGTTTAAACCCCTCAACTATTATGGTCGATTCCATCCCGGTAGATGATCCTGAATAATTCTTGAAACAATGGTGTTCCGGGGGCTGACTGTTGTTCTTTGCGGCTCGTGCACAGACTACGCAGTATTTATTTTTAACTCCAAAAAACAATACTTTATTAGTTTTAATGCCAATTATCGCAGCTGCGCCGGATAAGGCGGAAAAATTCTTACCATAAGATCTCTTCCTCCAACAACCGTCAACAGCAACAGATATTAATGGTGTACCATTTTTATCAACACTACCTATAGACTGCGTACTCTGCTTCTTCCTTGACAGCTTCTGCCATGGAATGTGTTGCTGTCTTTTCCCACCAATCGCAAACCGTATTATTAATTTCATTGTATAATGAAGGTGACATGATTGGTAACGGTTACTGCGGCAGTTAATGTTTTTAACTGAGAGTAGCTCCCACCAGATGATATGATACCAGATACAATTTGATGATTCACTTCCATGCTATCTTCTTTCTTTTCAACCAAACACACAGTAAACTTCATACTACACATACTACATTTCATGATGAGTTTTGAGTCCAGACCAACTTTTACTTCACCTATTATACTGAGGTAACTTAACTTACAATCCATTGGACCGTGGTCCCCTATGGCCTGAAGAGCTTTATAAAAAAAAGAAATATCTATTACTCTACGCCCAACTTCCACTTCATCCACCTTTCCCTCTTGACTGTTTTCAATAACTAGTTCCTGTAAAGAAAGATAATGGCTTTATTTCGTTTTATAAAAAATAATTAAAAAAGAATGGGCCAAATTTCTTCAAACATAGCTAAGAACTCCCTATCTTTGAAACACATAACACTAGATCAAAATCTTGAACGTTTTATATAAATAAACGTAATAAAAACTGGTTGTTTGTAAAGTCGGTTCAGGACAATAATTTTAATAAAAAAAGCTGTTGTTTCATTTTTAACCTTATTGATATTCCTGTTAACATAAAAAATAGCTAAACATGTTGTTTAGCGTTTTCATGCATTTTCCTAATGTCGGCCGGGTGGCCGATATTGGGATTTATCAATAAATAAAGATCCCTAACCTCGACCCTGCGATTATTTCATAAAAAAGACAAGTAAATGTTTTTTAACCTTGGTTTTTCTTCAATAAAAAACAATATAAAATACCATAGGTATGTTTAATTCCATTTAAATACTAACTAACTCAATGCGCTCGCAACCGGGATTTGACTCGCCACTGCCACTAAACGACACAAGTCGGTACCGGCGCGTGCTCTATTGCCAACTGAACGTTCAAATATTGAAGCACCCGCACCAAAATATGGATTATTCGCATATAGAGTCGCTTTTTGAATAAAAACTATTATAATTTTAGGGTTATTTTAATAGTTAGGGTAAGTGCTCCAGTGAATTAACACCCACCAGTGAATGAACAAAACACACATTTTTCAATATAATAAGAAATCTAAGCTTTTCTACTCAAGCCAGTATTTTTTTCTCAATCGAAACATTATATTACGTCAACTGAACACACAGGTATTTGCCTGTGACCTATAGTTTCAAAATCGCGACCGCCTAAAATGAAAGTATTCTGTCGTATTTTTGATTGTATGGAGCAGAATTTAGGGCATTGCTGAGACTTCGTGTTTTGATATTCACTTTGTAGACACTATAAGTGTGATAGTGTTAACAAAATTTGATAGTAGGATGTAAAAAGAACTGTTTTATCTTACAAAAAGCAGATTGCATAAATTTTAATTATCATAAATAAATTATAGGGGTGTTCGATAATTGGATCACGAAATTTAAGAAAATCTAGTCAATGAACACACAGTTTTAAGCATTTGGCATCTTAGCCTTAATGCAGTTGGCTAATTTTTTGTACACAACTTTTATAAACGGTTGTCAATTTTTTGACCAATATTCGAACGAGGTGTTCTTTTATTATTACCAGTTTATCCTCCATACCTAGCCTGATATCTTCAGTAACTTTTAGAAGTGCAGTAATAGTACTGTGCCCAGGACGAAAACCAGACGGAGTGAACTGATTAAATAAAATAAATAAAGATCTCCACATAGAAGTGCCTTTCAGCTAAAACGACCATGGAAAGACAGCAAAATGCAAGCTAAAAAGAAATTAATAAATAATGATGACATATAGAACCAATCTTCTATTATAGAAATATAATAGTTTAGAAGAGAAAGGAGAATCTAACATAGAAGTGATGAATAATAATATTAAATATTTTATAATAATAATCCAGTATTAATATTATGTTTTAAGCATTTGGCATCTTAGCCTTACGGTCTGCCCGAGGGGCTATGCGAATGGGTTGCTAGCTTCTTGTCCAGCAGAAGCATTAGAGCCACCTAGGACATAGGACATCAATGCTGGCGTCCCGCAGGGTTCTGTATTGTCCCCGACGCTGTTTCTGCTGCATGTTAATGATATGTTGTATAATGACAGCATTCATTGTTATGCGGACGACAGCACCGGGGACACTTATTACACGGGCCGCGCAAATATCCCTCGTTCTTTGGTGGAGGAGAGCCGCGAACAACTTGTGTCGCAAATTGAGAGCACACTAAGTAGAGTGTCCGACTGGGGGCGACAGAACTTAGTGCGATTTAACCCCTCTAAGACACAAGTCTGCGCGTTCACCGCTATGAAAACCCCATTTGCTGTGGCTCCACACTTCGAAAACACACCCCTCACCATCGCCAATAGTATTGGTATTCTAGGAGTTGACATCTCCAGCGACGTCCAGTTTCGATGTCATCTGGAGGGGAAGGTCAAGCTGGCATCGAAGAAACTAGGTGTGCTCAACAGGGCGAAACATTACTTCAACCCGCGGCAAAGACTTATACAAAGCTCAAGTTCGGCCGCATATGGAGTACTGTTGCCATCTATGGGCGGGAGCGCCTAGATACCAGCTTGCACCCTGTGACTCGATTCAAAGGCGTGCTGTGAGGATTGTTGACGATCCCAAACTGACAGACGGTTTAGAACCTAGAGATTTTGTGTCCCTTTGTGTGTTCTACCGTTTGTACAATGGGGTGTGTTCAGAGGAGTTGTTTGACATGATGCCCACGGCTTCCTTCTACAGTCGCACCGCTCGCCATCGACAGGGAATTCATCCTCACACTTTAGAACCGAAATGGTCACGTACTGTGCGGTTCCAGAGAAGTTTTCTTCCACGTACTATCAAGCTGTGGAATGAATTGCCTGTTGAGGTTTTCCCAGGAGACTACAGCATGGGGTTCTTCAAAAAGGGCTTGAAGAGGTTTTTACAGGGTCGGCAACGCGCATGTGATGCCTCCGGTGTTACAGGCGTCCATAGGCTGCGGTAACTGCTTTCCATCAGGCGGACCGTATGCTTGTTTGCCGCCTTAGTGGTATAAAAAAAAATGTTAGATAGTTCTCTTTAGGTTATAAAATATCAAGTAACACCCAATTATAATAGTAATCATATCGTCTATTTAATATAATAAAAAAATATATATATTTACAATAACAATTACCCGAAATAAACTCTTACATAATAATTTATATATAGAACTGATATATAAAAGTGGTAGTTCATTCAATGGGTTTCAAAAGGTTTATTCACTGGATTTTTTTGTTCATTCTCTGGTGATTTGTGTGTTCAATGCTGATAGTTATTGAGATAACCTGCATTTTATACAAATATACCCCATATTTGTATAAAATGCAGATTATCTCAATAACTATCAGCATTTTTGCTAAAATATGTATACTGTATCAATCATGAATAAATTGTGAACATAATAAAATAAAATATTTTTTGGTTAGGATCTCATAAGTAGCTGGCTGTAATTTTCAAAGTTTGGAATGCCCTTAAGGGTTCATTCAATGGAGCACTTACCCTATATTCCATTTTCTCGCAAAGGCCGATATTAGGAGGAGGCCGATACTAGAAGACTTCACCCTACTGAGATTTTGTCTTCGTCCATCACTAACTAGGTATTTTTTTTTTTATACTACGTCGGGTAGCAGACAAGCATACGGCCCGCCTGATGTGAAGCGGTTATCGTAGCCATATTAACGCTCGCAACATAAAATATCGCTCGCGCGCCGCCACCCCCGCCACCCCCGCTGCCATCGCAGCATCTCCTTCCTTTCTGGTGACCTCACTCACTCGCAGGAAGACAACAGCCCTCAAGGAAACCGTTATTTGGCTGCGGTATTCTGTGAGGTGGAGGTACATTCCCCAGTCGGGTAGCTTACAATTACGCTCCCTACCTCTCTTTTCGCCAGAGCTTCGTTTGTCAGTCAGCAGGGTGTACCGCATGCAGGTGAATTTGGCTTTGGTTTAAAGATCTTGATGAACCACTTACACCCCAAGGTAGTTTGTTTATTTATGTAATAAGTCTACAAGAATTACGTATAACAACTTACGTCTATAGTGTGTAGTCTAAGCATAGCAGTGTTGCTTGGAGTCTCGGCCTGAAGGTTTTCTTTATTTTCAATACTGGAAATATTATTCATCATTATTATCCACTTTATAATTATTTTGTAATTTTTGTACAACACCAGACCCTAGGCGCGTCGCGTCTCTTTGGCGGTAAGTATGTCGACAAAGCCGCGTGCCCGTGCTATTTCTGTTATGAAACATAGTTACCTACTTCCACAATCTGATATTTAGACAATAATGATGAACATGAAAACGAATACTAGGTAGAAATTGACTTTATTACTTATAATACAAACCAATATTTACATGCTATTGTATATGTCTGAATCAAGCGATCTAAATCATATGACATAGGTATTGTATTAGCTTTGTAATGTACCCTGTTCAAATGAAAATAAATTATATTATTATTACTACTTAGACAGGATAAGCTCACAAATAAAACTAGGATTTTTACATGACACTTTCACAGAAATCTCGTAATTTTTTTCTAGGTAGGTATTTAGGACAAGACGTAGTAAAGTAGGCAGATAAATAAATAAGTAGGAAGGAACTTACATTTTTTCCGAGATCTTTTGGCTTTCATATTTTTATAATGCGTACTAAACTTTCTTTTCCCTGGCAAATTCAAATTCAATCAGTCCTGCGAAAAAAACCCTCGATTACCGACTAGATACGTTTATGATATTGGCTATAGCATGTTGAAATCATGTTTCAAGCCTGAATTGATACATATTTTACAAGGTTCATAAAATAACCTACTCAACAAAGTATCTAATTCATTCTTTGTATTTTTTACTATTTATATACATTCATTATATTGGTAAATTAGTTATACTTACAGTTTTTCACAAAAAACACAAATTCACAACACGTAATTTTGCTGGAGCATCCGACGCGCGTGGTGTCACCTTGACATATAAAAACACACTGGCGATTAGTGGCGGCGCTGGGTACTAATTCGTAATATCGGAATGTGCGTCATTTTTCATACATTTTTCTATGGAGAATTTACGTAAAACATATCTAGATTTTAGGGCTTTAAAAGAGGAAGTCTTTGTTTGTAAAGGTACAAAAAAAAAGTATATGTTATATTTATTGGTTTCTTCAGTGTTCAAAAAGTGTTTCTTTTTATCAATTTGTGTTGATTTATTGGGTTAAATCTGAAAAATACGAAGGCATGTTTTTGCATTTTTTCTCAATTTTGTGCGTTTGTTGACCTTTATTATAAAACAACTATTAGATTTTAAGAGTTTAATATAATCATACAATAATTTTTGGTCTTTGATTGTAATATATACAAATTATCATTGATATCAATCATATCTAAATAGGTTAAATATGAAAAATCGTAACACTCTTTTCACAGTTTTCACGATCTGGCCCCTTAATACCATACCATAAAGTTCAAGTGTTAGTGGAGAGGTTCCGGGAAGGCAAAACAATTGAGTGACGTTAGTATCGTAGGCGGTACGAAGTTCGCGCCAAACAAAGCAAAGCTTGTATAGTAAATAAGTTGTTTACTACCTTTAGGTTGATATTAGTTTGTACTTTTCAAATCAAGAAGGTCTATTTTTGCTCTTAAAAATAATACAAAATCAACCTTAGTAACATAATTACGGTTGTTAGGAAGTTTTGTCAAAACTAATGGACCACTCCCCGACCGTACTACCGGTACTAGATAATTTATTATATTCTTAAATAACTTTCTTTTTGGAAATACAGGCATATAATACAGCAAACATCAAGACCAGAACAAGTTTATTTGTCTTGTGCGGGAGTCGAATCCACGAATTTTGTGTCAAAGTAGCCACTAATAACGCCTAATCTTGAAGAAACATACCATGTAGTGATAACAACAAGACAATTTTTATTATGATACGAACTTGGAGTTTTTGTTGCCACTGCTAGCAGATCGTTGTAGCTTGTTGTTGGAACCCTTTGGCTTGGGACGGTTTTCCTTGTTAGCGTTGAGCGTGGCCCGCTGCTCGTCCATGCGCTCCGACTGACACCTGCTCAGCAAGTCGAAGAACGACTCCTGAGGATTCTCCTCGGATTCTGTCCTCACCACTTCATGTTTCTTCTCGATATTGTCCTGATCAGATTCCTTTTTCTTATTATCCGGTGTAATCTATATGAACATATATTTTGTAAATTACACACCGCCAACTAAATTTACATCCAAACTAAGCAAAGTTATGGGTACTTCTAGATAACTGATATTTCATTTTTATATGTGATTTCAAAACACACATCATTGTACTGAAAAAGTATCTATAGATATTGCCTTAAATTAAGTATAAATGAATATATTTTTTTTATTTATTTACCATTTTTACAGAAAAAATAAACATGGTTTAAGAGCCCTATTACATTTGCACGCTGACGAGCTCTCGCGCAGTACTAAACCGGCGAAGGCCGCCGGTGCATCGTTTTTTGTAGTAATTTTAAGGTTATATTTATCGTTTTTATTGAAATAAGATAATAAATTCATGCTACAAAATTTATTCATCAAGAAGTAACAATTATTCTCGTATAAATTTTGCTCAATAATATTATCGTTTATTCGAGAAATTAACAGTTTACTTAAAGCGATTTTCGATGTTTTTTTGGTTAACCAAGAATGTTCTTTTTCTATATTAAATCAATGATGTTTCAAAATTCCGAGTCCGCTATGTACTATACGACTATATAACAAATAACATTCTATTTTTTTTATTTCATTTGTTTGGAACAGTAGTACAATCCAGGAGCTCAAAATAGTGAATGCGCGCATTTTATGAAAATCTTTTTTTTTGGGTTTATTTAAAAAGTTAAGCAAAATTTACAAAAAGCGAGGCCGCTATGTACTATGCCAATAGCTATTCTGTACTATTCAATAAGTCAACAATGTTAATGTATTTTTGTTTCCGAGATCAAGAACGCCAAAATTGGCCATTTTACGCAAAAATCACAGTCAAAATGTAATATGGCTCTTAACTAAAAATAGCATCAAAAAACCTTTTAAACTTGTGCTGTTAGAGTCCGTTATTTTTACAATTTATTACCACACTTGACACAATGAATATTGAATTAAATAAATAAATCACCAAAAATTTCACGAGGCTATATGCCAACTATGTATTACGTCTACTTCTAAGTACTGTGTTGACGATTCAAAACGAACACGAATGTGAAGCGATCCGATGTGGTGATATGACATTTAAATATTACCATCAGCTAGGTCGTATGTCGTATGCTCGTTTACCATACCAGTGGTACAAAATATGTTCATACACATAAAAAATTATCCCTCAATAATCCCTGTTATAGTTGCTATTGTCAGATAGTTGAGCACTGGCGTTTCGTGAAAATACGACAGACAAATCAACATCAGCTTCTGTTTGTCCACTGTCTGACGTAGCCTCCTCTAGAGCACACCACTGATCTCAATGTTTAGTTTTCCTCATTCCTTTTATAACGTACCGAATATACTGTTCAGTTACTGGCGGCACTAGTGGTAGAGACTACAAATTTTCGAACGTTATCTGACAATTTAGACACATGCTTTTCTATGAGAGATTTTATATGCTAAGCAGGATTTGTGATGTTTAAAACTTAGTCCTATTGGATTTTTTTTTCCACAAAATTAAGTTTTAAAAAGGCGTGAAGTGAGGATTGTGGTCTACCATTTAAGGTTTTTGTTTCTTAAATTGAGATGAGATAGTGATGCGCAATGGTATAGCAATAGACTGCAAAGCTGAGTAAATGACTTAGTTATGCATATCCTGGCACAGCTACCTTACACAAAGCGTAACTTCGTAAAAATAGTCAGTCATAATTTCATAGCATAGATTTGACCATTTACTTCAATGGAAAATCAACCTTAATACATTCAGCATGAGTACCAATTTTAAATGTGAATTTTTCCTATTTCTGTACCTGTATAAGGGAGAGCTGTTCCATGCTCTGTCTTCTAACTCGCAACGCGTTGAAAGGCGTCCGCGGCGAGGTGTCCTCGTCGATGTTTGGTACGGGCGGAGACTCGGGCTCGGCAGGCATACCGAGGACTTTGCGAAGGTCGCTGATATTCATCTGTGCTGTTGCCATTCCCAACACATCTCCAAGCTACATAAATTTATACGTATAATTGCATTGGCCATTATAATATTAATACTTACGGGTAAGTATTAGTTAACATTGAGAAATTTATACTATACCATATTTATAATGTATAATCGATTAAAACCACGTAAATACTTAAATAAGATACATGTTAGCACAGTACAAATAATAGTACTATGTGCAGTACGGCCACTCCCTGCCGCTCTCTCATATCGACTTCACCTTCCCTCTGAGACGAATCTGGAACAGTTTGTATGGCGCGGTACGCACACACGCTCATTCACGTTTCTGCACAGTCGCTATTGTTTATGTAGTAGTAAACGATGCACTGGAGTATAATATTTGCATATTATTTTGCTTCTACACATAATCGTACTTTTTTATTGTTGAGCATTTTTTACACCACGTCAGTGACAGGCAAGCTTATGGCTATATGAAGTTGTACAATAAAAGGTTTTTGTCTGCTATTTCACCGCCAATATATATTTTTTGTCGTGTTCTTTAGAATATTAATAAATAAATAATTAAAAGCACAATGATTCTCACCTCTTTAGATATATTATAATGCTCATTAGCGTAATACAGAGCTTTCTCGTGGTTACCGAGCGCCGCGTGAGCATTGCCCAGTGACCAGCAAGCGCGGCCTTCGCCAACTCTGTCTTGTAGCTTCCTGGCCGCAGTCAGATGGCGAGCGTGGTACTCTTCTGCGATCCGGTACTCCCGGAGGAGCGTATACGTGTTTCCGAGGGAGTAGCATGCCTGGGCTTCGACAGCTGCATCGCCTAGCTCTTCAGCTAGTGCCAGAGTACGTCTGTTGGACACGGTGGATGGTTATGTAGTAACATTCGATTTATTCATATATTCAGCCTCACATTAGATTTGAGTTATGAACATACATGAAAAATCTACTAGTTTTTGAATTTTCTTACTGCATAAGGAATAAAAGATTCAGTAATTGACCTGCATTTAGTCAATACATCTATTAAATTTAGACTGCTAGCAGAAAGAACAGCAAAATTGTCTTGCTTGACCTAGAGAAAACACAATATGTCATTATATATGCAGCTTTGAAACAAGTGTATGTGGGTTTTACAAGCTACTACTCAGTACAATTTTATTAAAAATGGACTGCAATTGTATACCTTAACATCCATTTCCGATTTAACTCTTCATGTTTTAATTAATATTATGTAATGTTATGAAATTGTTATCTCGACGAGTGGATACTTGATGATGATCAATATCTCAGGCCCATGCCTATATTAATAAACACTAGTTCCTTATTAGGTTTCGTACAAATTCGGACTGAACCTTTTTCTACATCGAAATTAACGTAATAGATATACGGCAGGTTTAAATAGTGAGGAGAAAATATAAAACGGTAAAACTACTATAATAACTTTTAAACTTTCGCTTGGCATGATTTATGAAAATAGCAATAATATCATGTAATGTATGCATGTAAATACGCTTATGCATGATCGCGTTAATTCCCGTTGTTATTTTCGTTAAAACTACTAACTGCTTTGGGAGCCGTCGGGTATTTATTTCGGAAACCTGAACACACTATAAATTAAATATCCTTTTTTTATATCACGAGGGTGGTAAATAAGCTTACACGCCGCCTGATGAAAAGCAGTCATTATCGCCTATGGACGCCAGTGATACGACACTACATATTCCATGTAGTATGAAACAATTTTATAAACAGCTACCTCATTGTTTGTTGTGTCTATGGATGGACGCAACAGGCGTGATAATGGAAATTGATACTTTTGTTGTTTTAAGTGCTAATGGTTTTCCGAATGAATAAAATAAAATAAATATATGGTAACTGCTTACCATTAGGCAGGTGCTTGCACTACTTTCACAGACAGACTTATATAAAAATCGTTGTAAAGATCAACTTTTTTGAGTACATAATTCAACTATATTGTATTGTTCATCTAGAGAAGAAAAGTGGCCGATTACCAACAAGTGTCTTCGTTTAGATGATCAATTTGAGAATCATTCAGTCCCTAGTGATAGCTTACATAGAGATGTCCAGACCTACAAAGCAAATTAAAAAAAATATATATCATAGAACACTCGCTTGGCAAGAAATTTAATTCGCTGTACTTGCTAGCATGCGGCTTGGCTTAGCTAAACTTTACTTGGATCACTTGAAATTCGCTCGGCTCGGCTAATGCTTACCAGGCAAAAATAATCGCAGTCATCTACAATATTTATTCAGATATGTGGTGTTTATTTGGAGCCCTCGTAATTTTATAATATGTTAATAAGGTTGTTGTAGTGATTGTAGATTGATTCCTATCATCACCATCCGTTTTTTTCTTCGAGGGTAGGACAAGGACCCACACGTACATAAAAAGCTCTGTAGTTTTTAAAATTTTATTTAATATTACAAACAAGTATTGTACCTTATAAATAGTTTACATGATATAGCTAACCTGTGATCCCCGTCGTCAGCTTGTTTCATCTCTTTGTCTCCTTTCATATTTTTGGCAAGATCACATTTAATTTTGTACACCAGTCAATTTCACTACGAAGTCATGGATTCACTAAAGCAACTTCAGACGAACATGGATGAGATGACTGAATTTTTTCAAACTAAGATAGCATCATTCGAAACAACACTCGAAAGCAGCCAGCCCCAGGATGCATCAATCACCAATCTCACCAGTGAGTTTCATACTTTTAAAACTTTTATCTGGAAGGCAGTGTCCCAACTTAAGATACAGATGGAGTTGATTCTTCAAACACTGGACACTATGGAGATGAGGTCACGGTCTACAATGTTACTGCTTCATGGAGTGCCCGAACAATCCGAGGAGGACTTATGTCACAGTGTTATTGAGTTGTGCCAAAATACACTGATTGTATCTGATGTCACTCCACAAGCAATTAACAGCTGTATGCGATTGGGAAGAAACATAGGAACAGATACACCCCGGCCTATACTCATTCGCTTTGATAACTGCAAAGTCCGTAATCTTGTTTGGCATAGCAAAAAACTCCTTAAAGGTAGTGGGTTTACAGTATCAGAGTTCATGACGAGCACGCGTCATGCGGTTTTCGTAGAAGCTCGTAAAACACTGGGAGTAAAAAGTTGTTGGACCAGTGGCGACGGCCGTGTCGTGGTTATGACACCCAATGGAACTAAGCATAAGATTGTTTCCTTGAGTGAACTGCAGTTGCTTCAAAAGGAGTGCACACAAGCCACACAGAAGCTTAACTATTCTGCCGCTACTACAAAATCCAGCGCCACGACACAAGCAGAACATCAAGCGCCGGCAACTCGTCAGCGTAGTACCAGATTGCCTAAATCTCACAAATAAGATTCGTAGCTGGCTGTGATAAACAGTTCAGGTGTTTATGTTGGATCATTCTTCACAACTATATGTCGGTAATACACAATTCATTTTCTTGCTGGTACTTATAATCAATCAATGCTTCCTTTACTTTCTTACTTTCATTTATCGGGTAGATCAATAAATAATATAAATGTAAATTTATAATCGGATACCTCCTAAAACTAAATAATATTAAATTATTGAATGTATATAAAATAACCGCGCATGATGAATGTTTATGTTTGTTTTGCTACCATATGTCATAGTTTCTTGTGTAATGTCATGACTCATGATGTCATTGTGACAAGCACAGAATAAATATCTTTTTTTTTTGTGGCAATCACAGCCAGGTTCAAAGTGAAGTCTGTACTTTTAGCTGAAGAATGATTTCTTTGTTTTTTTTTCTCATCTTTTTTTTTTTTTTGTATTTCATGTTAAAAATTCTAGGTGTTTATGTCATTTCAATTTTCTCTTGCCTTGTTGTTATTGTGTAACTGCTGCCGGCGAATATTTGAGACCGGATTCAATTGATTTTTATTGTTATTTAATTTAATTTTATATACTAACTTTATTTTTATCTTTTGGTACATAGTATAGTTTAGAGCCATATAGCATTTATGCCAAGCTTATCCTCCGATACTGAAGCTGAGTATCTTTCTCTGTCATCCTCTTCCGAGAGTCTCCACAGTGCATCCAGTGAGCCGTCCAATTTACAGTCATTAGGTCAGAAACTAGATTTACTATTTTCGTCGCTATCAAAAAACTTTAATGTCGTTCATATTAATGCGCAGAGCATAGCTTCTCATTATGCAGAACTTTTAGAAACCTTCTCATCTAAAGATATACATGCGATACTTATCTCCGAGACTTTCTTGAAACCTACACTCTCATCAAATCTCTATCCTTTGCCTGGTTTTCGTCTGATAAGGAATGATAGGACTTGCGTTAGAACACTAGATGGCTGTAGCAGAATGGTGGGCTATGGCGGCGTAGCGATATACCTTAGAAGTGATATTCCTTGTGACATATTTTCTTTTTCTGCTCCAGAATACCAGGCTCCTGAACATTTATTCCTGGAAGTATCTCTTCATCATAGTCGTATCCTTCTTGGTGTATACTACTGTCCTTCACTCCATATTAATTACTTCAATTCATTGGATTCACTCTTGACCGATTTGCGACCGAAGTTCGATCATATCATTGTAATGGGTGATTTTAACACTTGTCTACTAAAAAATGATTTTCGATCTAAAAAACTCCTATCCCTTCTTTACTCTTCGAATCTGCACAATCTCTCTCTTGATCCTACTCATTTTCCCCATAACAGTTCTCCTTCTCTACTAGACCTTATCATTACTTCCTCTCCTGATTTAGTTGCCACCCACGGACAATTTAATGCGCCTGGCTTCTCGGCCCATGATCTAATTTTCGCCTCTTTTAAATTACGACCACCTAAACGAAAGCATAAGACGCTTTTCCTACGCAATCTTGGAGCGATTAATGTTGACGAGCTACGGAATGATTTTAATCGTACAGATTGGAGTTCAGTTACCTCGACGACAGATGTTGACTCCAAGATTGAAGCTTTTAATAAGATCTTGGTGGATATTTTTGACTTACATGCACCTCTTAGGGCGATCAGAGTGAAGCACTACCCGGCTCCCTGGCTTACCTCTGAGTTGAAAAATTTAATGGCTAAAAGGGACAGGGCCAAAATCAAATTACGGCATAATCCTTCGGACGATAACCGGGCCAAGTATGTAGAGTTACGGAACCAGTGCAGTAGATTGTGTAGAACTGCGAGACGCAGGTATATTCATTCCTCGATCGAAAATTGTCCATCGAATAAATTGTGGAAATTTCTTAAGAGTTTGGGTGTAGGTAAGTGTCGTAATAATATGACTGATCACTTGGATGTCAATGCTATTAATAAATATTTTAGTACATCTCCAGTTACCATTGATCAAGAAACTAAACTTGACACATTAACACGTCTTGCTGATGCTCCACTAGCCGACTGTCCTCAATTTGACCTTCCTAATATTACAACTGCGGAAGTTGTGAAGATAATCGGCAAAATAAAGTCCAAGGCAATAGGGCTGGATGGTATCTCCCTCAGTATGATCGAACTGATTAAGGAAGAAATTGCTCATATACTTGCTCACATTTTAAATTCTTCTATCTCTTCCGGTGATTTTCCTTCTTTGTGGAAACTGACTCAGGTTATACCACTTCCTAAAAAACCCAATCCTTCTTCTTTCTCTCAATTTCGACCGATTTCTATTCTTCCAATGCTCTCCAAAATCTTAGAGCACTTTGTTCACCAACATCTCTCGAACCACCTTCAGCGCTTCGATCTGCTGAGTGAGCACCAGTCAGGCTTTCGTAGTGGCCATAGCACCGTTTCAGCCTTAGTCAAAATTACTGAAGATATACGTGATAATATAGATCAGAAATTAGTGACAGTCCTTACTCTGCTCGATTTTTCTAGCGCATTTAACTCGGTGGACTTTGATTTACTTCTTGGAATTCTTCGAACGTTAAATTTCTCTCCAACTACCCTTTCTTGGTTTAGCTCGTATCTTAAAGGTCGACGCCAAATAGTTCAGATCGACGAGTGCAGTTCGGACTGGTGTGAGTTGAATGCTGGTGTTCCACAGGGAGGTGTTCTGTCTCCCCTTCTTTTTTCAATATTTATTAATGGCATTACATCTTCTCTCCAATCTTCCTTTCATTTATACGCAGACGATCTCCAAATTTATACAGCTACCCCGCTTTCTGATATTTCTAACGCAATCAGGGTTATAAATACTGACTTGGCAACTATTGCTGATTGGTCTGAGCGTTTTGGTCTCCAGATTAATGGCTCCAAATCACAAAGCATTATTATTGGGAGTCCACATTTTATCGCCAGGCTGGGGTCCATGGTTGTTCCCAGGGTGGTTTTCAATAATACTTTTATACCATTCTCCTCTACGGTAACTAACCTGGGAATAGTCATGGATCAAACGTTGTCCTGGGGTCCTCAGATTGGTGAGATCAGTCGGAAAGTGTTTGCGTCTCTGCATTCATTAAAGCGGTTGCAAAATTTCCTCCCGGTTACCACTAAAGCGATGCTTGCTCGTTCTCTTTTGCTTCCTTTGATTGATTACGGTGATGTAGCTTTCTTGGACTGTACTGAAGAGTTGCTGGATAAGTTGGACCGGACACAAAATCAATGCATACGCTATGTGTTTGGCCTGAAAAAGTTCGACCATATCTCCATGTTCCGCGACCAACTTGGATGGTATCCAATTAGAATTCGGAGAAATTTCCACATAGTTACATTTTTGTATAATGTTCTTTTCAATCCTTCTGCACCAGGTTACTTGAAAGAGAGATTTCATTTTCGGGACGTGGATAACCGCTTGCGTTCATGTGGACGACTTTTCTTGGACATACCTTTTTATAATAATCATTTTTACGGCAAATCCTTTTCTATCCTTGCGGCTAAGCTTTGGAACTCCTTACCTTCTGATGTAAAGATGTCCTCTTCTGTGGATTCTTTCAAATCGGCTTTAAAAAGATCCTATGATAAATCCTTGAATTGCTAGTACCAATTATATTGTATTTATATATTACTAAATGTACCTAATTTGTTATTTTAATTTATTTTGCTTTTGTACTCTTATTCCACCCTCGGGATATACACATTTACTGAATCCTCTCAAATATTTAAAGGTTGACTGGAAGAGATCCCTTAAAGGGATAAGTCCGCCTTTGTACGGCTTTTATTTTATGTAACTTTTATATGATTGTTTTATCTAGTGCAATAAAGATATTACAAACAAACAAACAAACACCACATCATATACTCAACCATACCTACTTGACTGTATACCCTCTTAGTACCTACCTAAGTAGTAGTAGTAATACTTAGTACCTTCGAATAATGTTAGACACATTATTCGAAGGTACTCCTACACACTAATCCATTGTAATTTAGTGATGTTGATCACTATATGTATAAGCTATATTTATATAATAAGCAAGCTGATTTAACACATTATGGAAATAATAATTAATTGAGTCATCAATGAATAATATTAAACTCGAAGTGAATCATCTTCAACAGGACGTAAGCGGCTCAGCATCACGTTTACAGTCAAAATCGACCATCTGTCTGGCACTGGCGAAAAGGAGAGCATGTCGAGCCTGACTGGGGAAGTATGTCCACCTCACAAAATTGTCACCAACCCATATTAATTCCACTGCTGGGATATGGTTCTTCCTTCAATCAACAGGTTTAGAGCGTACTCCACCAAGCTGCTTAAAACGCGTAACGATCCCATCAAGCTCCTCGCCTCACAGTATACAACAGCCAAATAACAATGCCCATGAGGATTCTTCGGTCCTACGAGTGAGTGACATTACTAATGATGTTGCTATAGCTTCATGTATTACATTTACAAATAACATTTATTTTTATATGAGAGGGGGCAAACGAGCATGTGGGTCATCTGATGGAAAGCAATCACCACGGCCCATGGAGATCAGCAACACCAAAGCGTGGCCGATATGTTGCCAGCTTATACTCCTTTCTTTCTTTTTAATATAATAAAGGATACAGTCACTGTTTAACATCAGGCGTAAGCTTTCTGGCTCTCATAGTGGTAAAAAAAATAATTCGCGTAGCTTATATTAATACTGCGGATGCAGAGAAGTGTTCCTTAATATACAATGTGTTTTGCAAGAAAAGTTTACTACACCTAGAAAATTGTCATACAATTCGCAAAGAAAATGGGAAAATTTGATATCAATAGTATAATAACTCACAGAAACAACTGATTGTGAATGTTTGATCACTGACAGAGACAAAAGAGACTTTCATTATGAATAACATGTCCATTATTATTTACTTGTGCTTGTGGTTAGGCTTTTTGCCAAATTGCTGTCGTTGCGAGTTCCAAGGCAGCCATTGTTTTACCCCTGGTACTGCAGTGGACTTTATTGTTCATTGCGTTTTTAGTGGTCGTTGCTGTAAATCCTGGTTACACAGGAGAAACAGTGGTGGGAATTTATGGTAGGCCCGTCCCGATTGAAACTTATTTTATTATACCACTACGGTGGCAAACACGTATAAAGCCCAACTGACAGCATGCGGTTACTACCGCCTATGGATGCTAGAAATACGAGAACATTATTCGCGACTCACGATGCTCAAACCTTTGTACTTGTTCAGACTATGCAGACTGCAAAAAAATTCTAACTATACAAGAGAGACATGCGTTTTGTTTTATATCAATACACAAACTAATATATGAACAAATAAATTAAATACACACTTGTAGTGTTCAGCAGCATTCTCGAACTGCCCGAGGAAAATATGTGAGTTTCCCAGATTACTATTTGCGCGGCGCTCGGCCGCCTTATCCCCAAACTCCTGTGCAATCTGCAGCCGCTCGGTGTGGTAGCGGATAGCGCGCGCGAAGTCACCCAGCAGATAGCAAGTATTGCCGAGGTTACCGCAGGCTCGCCCCATCGCCTGCCGGTCTCCCAGATTGCGCATCAGCTCTAGATTTTCCCTGTTCAACACAATTTAATTATAGTTTAGAAAACTTGTATTTATATGAAGTAAAAAGTAATTAAAATGATATATTATATTAAAAAGATCAATTAAAAAACAATATTATTTTCTATTTCATGGCAACAAAATAGAGTGTAATGTAAGGTAATTCTTTATTCTGCCATTGGGCCCTTGTGGGCATTTAGACACCTATTACACTCCACTTTTATCTAAATATATTTCTTATTGACTAATCCTTACAACAGTGTCTGATGTGATCATTGAACAAACACGAATTAAATAGCAAGACGAAATAAGGAATATGAATTCTACCGACGTACGTTTTAAGAACTTTTTAACCGACTACTAAAAAGGAGGAGGTTCTCAATTCGGCTGTATTTTTTTTAATGCTTGTTACTTAATTACTCCGTAATTTATAAACCAATTTTAAAAATCTTTTTTTTTATTTGAAAGAGTATATTACTTCCAGATTGGTCCCATATTTTTTTCATCATCATCATCATCACCAGCAGCATGTATCTACCCATTGTTAGGTTTGTTATTTCATTACTGTTATTACATTACGTTATTTATAAACCGATTTGAAAGAAACTTTTTTTATTTGAAAGAGTATACTTCCAGATTGGTCCCATATTTTTTTCATCGTCATCAGCCTGAGTCTACATACGTAAATGTAGAGTAAGATTCGAAGTCGGTTTTATTTTGTTAAAATTATCATATTTAGAATCGAATAAGGTTCAATCTGAAATTAGATCCATATAAAAACGCACGAACTATCAACAATACAGATCAGACTTTGTTCTACGGATGAATCATAATTTATTTTTGTTTTAACAGATCAAGTACAATTCAGTATTAATTATATTCAATGGCAAAAAGAAACACCACTTAAAAACAAATTGAACATTAAAGTTAAAAAAAGCTCTAGCTTTAGTAGTAAGTTGTAACTTAATTTTAAGTTGTAAATAAATGCATGCCAAATTATACATTATGACATGTATTTTTGTATGTCTCTGATATGAATAAGTAATAAAATAACAATACACTCACTCATAATATGCAACAGCCTGCATGAGACAATCGCGAACTTCTTGAGGGAAATGTCCAGGATCATTTTGTCCAACTCTGCCTAACTGTTTACCCTGAGCATGGTACACATTCCCCAAGTTGTAGAGGGCTCTGCCTTCACTTAGCCGATCACCGAGCGCTCGGGATATCTCTAGATGCCTCTTGCAACACTGAATCGCTTCAGCAAACTTCCCCATCACCTTCAATGTATTTCCCAAGTTACCCGAGGCCTTTGCTTCACCTAATTTATCATTCATTGTCCTGTATCAAAAATATAATATTTAATAAAACATTTAACTATTTTTTTATTTAATTTGAAACAAATTTATAATATAATTTATTCTAGAATATCGTACTTACCTAGCTAATGTCAGATCATGTTTGTGGTACTGCATAGCCTTGTTATAGTCTCCAAGGTAAAAGTATGCATTGCCTAGTTGGCTATAAATCGCACTTAGGGTCCGCAGGTCATCTGTACCAGCTTGTATGGCCGCCTGGAAGAATGCGACTCCCGCACGGCAATCACCAGCCTTACATAGTCTTTCTCCTTCCAATGCTAGCTCTAGACACATGGATCCACCGTCGCAGCTCTGAAAATCAAAGGGTTTTTTTATTAAGCTAACGAAAACATAAACATGTTTAAAATATAAATAACATAAATATGTTTTAGTTAATTTAGAAGAAAAACAAAGTATAAAATTATAGAATAATGTATGTAAATGTATATAGTAGACAGTGAAATTATAATATGTAATATGATTTTTGATTCTCATACTAGAAAGTATTGGGACTAGTAGGTACTAACAGTAGTAGTATACATTCTACAAGGTAGTTTCCTATGCAGATTAAAGTAAATGAATGTGCATTTCCAAACGTATTTGTATTTATTTTCGTGATATGAGTTAAAAACAAAACATTAGTTGACTTGTTATTTATCTTGAAAGGTGCACATGCAAATAAATTATTATTTATTAAATTCAAATAGTTTTCTCAAGTTAACAATCCACCTAAGACATGATCTTCATGTGGTAAATATCAATGGCGTGCAGTCCATAAACAAAAAAAGACTGCCTACCCTGACAAATTACTGAATAATTACAATGTTTTACTTTGCTGCTTTCAAACCAATATAATCATTTTCAAAATTGGCGCTCTTTTTCTATAAAACACTTTCTCGAGTTCTCTGTCAGTCAGAATAGACAGAGGTAGGTACTCCTAAGAATAATAACAGGTACTCAATGTCTGAATTTGCACACACCCAAAAATTCATGTAACAATAGAAGTATGCTTGTGTTCGTGTTGAATTGCTATTGGTTTATCATTCGTTCATATATCATTGTTTAAGTTCTATCACCATGTAAGTCATTTTTAATAACTTTTCAGGATAGACATAAAACAGATTAGTTTGATATAGATATAGGCTTCCGTGCTGTTACTTTTCCGTAATTTTAAAGGTTATTATTAGTGGTATCTTGATTTTGATTGGGCGAAACGACGCGTCTTTCGATTCTCTAGTGAGTGGCATCAAAATGTCAAAACCGCCAAAACATGACTTACATGGTGATAGAACTTAAACGACGATATGCACTCATAGAAAAAGTTGAGACAAAGCCTTTAACCAATAGCAGTCAACTTCCATATTGCTACTACGAGGTCATTCCGAAATGTTTCACTAAATCCGAAATATTAAATCAAAAGTTTCATTCCGATGCTTTCTACTATGTTTTATTATGTCGGTGATGATGATGATACAAACATCATTACTTAATAATTTTTGCATTCAGTACACACTATGTCAAGTCATGCCAAAAGAGAGGAAGTTATTTTTAAAGCTGAACCTATATCAGAAAATTGCAGACGTAACATGAGGAGCTCGAAGATGACACTTGACATTCTCATTTTTCTTTGTTTTGTTTTGGCTTCTGTCACTTAGATTAGTTTTGCTATTATAAAGTTAATTTTTATAATTTAATCTTCCTGCCTGCCTTGTTTAAAAATATTGTTAGGAATTTACTACTTCAATAACTCAACAGCACAACTGATAGCAATAGCAATTTTACTATTGTTTTATATGTTCAAAGAAGTCATACACATGTTACACACTTTTATTCAAAGATTTCACATATTTTATGCACTCTAATGATCACTTGTACCATAATACACTATCTCTATTATGAATCAACTTCAATATACATCAAAAGCACTGCACAATAGGCTTAACAAGTTCCCGCAAAATAATTGACATCCTTACAGTGGACATATGCATTTTTCTGCCAAAGATGCATGTCAATTCATCTTTTTTGTTGTTAGCAACCAAGGACCATATATGTCTGATGCCCACGTGATTTTAGTTTAAATAAGGCAATGAATAATCCGCATTAAAGAAATTTGAGTATCCAATGCAAATAATGACTATAAGTAAGAGGAATTTTGTGCAATTTTTTTTGTTTACCCTGTTGAAAATGTCTGTGCTCATTACTGGTAAATATCAAAATTTCATAATAATTAGATATTGACAAGACATAACTGGCTTTGTTACTATCACCCTTTCATGTACTTTAAATGGTAACTGTTAAATGGTGGCAGATTCATCAAGCAATGAATCCAGCATGCTGACATTGAAAACCAATCCAACTACATATGACAGTGTTATCACCAATAACTTTACTAATAAAAAGGCATTTTTATAAATGCTTATATAAGCAGCTTATAGACCTTAACACTTCCATTATAATAGTCCAGCATTACGAAGAGACATAGCAATATGTGGGAGCCTCTTATACTGGATAATAATGGAGTATTACAGTCTATAACAGTTGGAAATTACGAGTGCTTAAATAAAGTGACTGTTTATTGGTTCCAGTTCTTGGTACGATAAAATAAGTGTATGAAATAAAGTGGATTGCTTTCTATTCACATGTACTGGCTATGTAAATACAAACAAAACCACACATATAAGAAGGTAATCGGGTTCTTTACATAAGCATCCTAACAGTGGACTAATGCATTTTTCAGCCAATCGAAGTGCAGTAATCACAATACTGTATGAGTATAATTGTTGGCAAATAAACCAGGTTATTTCATTTGATTGATAGTAGATTATATTAAACCACATGTTTTTAAAAAAGGATTACTATAGATATGATTGATATTATTTATTAATTGCATACACAGATATGTATTTTACACAAAAGGGGAACTTAGTGCTGAAGCATTGTCTACCATTTTACGTTTGGGACATTAATAGATTCAGAATAGGAGTGCGGAGTTAAAAGTATAACATACATATAAATATAATACATTAATTACTTGCATAGGGTTTGAAATAACTCAGTAACATACTATTTGTATTTAAATTTTATATGTTTTGATCCATTTTTAACAACAAGTCAAATAAATTTATGTACCATAAACAAGGATTATATAGTCAGTTATGCAGGTGTATTATGTAGTCCAGTTATTTATGCAGGTCTATTACATAAATGGGCAAAGTTAAATGACCACTTCATTTAGTGATTCCAGTTGAATTCAATTATTGATAGGAATCCAAAATTAGTACAATATTGTACAGCAAGATAGTGGATTGTTATGCTCTTTGACATACTTAATGCTTATGCTAGATAGTAGATGAGTATGACCTGACCTGATTGCCAGCCAGTAATAAAATTTGACACTGATTTTTAATTTTGTGTTTCATATTACAATTACTGCGACACCGATTGCATGCGGATGTGGCAAGTAATAGGTCGCCGTTTCCGTATTAGACTCCCCTGCATTATGACTCACATAGTGTTAATTTCTATGAACTAAAACCACTACACAATACAACCAGATAACCAGTAGGTATAATATAAACACAAATAATCGTTTATAGATGTGAATGTTTACTAATGAATCAATCTTTACCTGGGCATCAGTGGAAAGATTCTCCGCACTAGCACTCACGGACATTGTTGCTGGGAAAATATTCACTGACACAACAAACTAAAAGAAGCAAATAAATCTATCACTTTATTCTCATAATCGTTTGTGGTTTTATTATGGTTTATTGTTCTATTTCCGTTGGGCGTGACGAACGTTACGTACGAGTTGACAGACCAAAGAAAAGAAATTCAGCAAAAACAATGTATGGCTGGATAACTGGAAGAGGGTGAGCTGAGTGGGAGTGGGTGGAGGAAGGAGAACACTGACGGCTGTCTCATTGACAGTCTGATAGTGACAGTCTTTTTTTTTAATAATTATTTTTACTGCTCTGGATACAAGGTGAACCCAATTTCTACTATAAAGTAATCGGGAAAATTAAATTACAGTGTGACCATACATTACCTAAACCTACTATTTTTCGCGTTAATATATTATAACTTTATGTTGAAACTCTATTTGGTAAAGATGGTCCGAATGTGTACATTAATAATACGTAGGTCACATTAAAAGTTTTGCATAACAAAAAAACAACATGTTAGAACATAATAACATTGTTTATTGCTTTTCAAAATACGGAGAGTATTTTACATTTTAAACATTTTTTCATGCGATCGAACCATTTTTTTAAACAGGAGGACCACAGATCTGAAGGCTTGTTTTCTACGTGCTGATTGAACGCTATCACTGTCTCTTCGGAGTTGGTAAAAGTGAAACCTCTCACCAAATCTTTGATTTTGGGGAAAATACAGAAATCACAGGGTGCGTCGGGGCTATGTGCAGGATGGGTGACGAGTTGTACTTTTTCGGAAGCTAAAAATGACTTTGTTTTGTTGCCCTTGTGTGAAGGAAGAAGCGTTGTCATGATGTAGGAGAATGCGGCTTTTTGGTCGTCTTTCGCGAACTTTTTTTGGTCGTCTTTCGCGAACACCCTGGGTAAACAAATGGTAGAATACCACTCGGCATTAACACATTGATCTTCAAGTGGAATTGTGCAAATGGGACCTTTTTTTTTTTACCAACGTTTCTGGCTTGCCTCACTTTTGTTGGCCTGTTCTCATTTTCAAACACCCATTCACAAGATTGCTGTTTTTTTCGGGTTCAAAACAATAAATCCACGTTTTCTCCTGTCTGTGACAATGTCCTAGACAGCATTAGAATGTCCGTGGTCGTACTTCAGTAGCATCTGTGAGCACCATTTCACGCGAGCCCGCTTCTGCTCCGCTGTCAGTTCATGAGGGATCCAACGACAATAAAGTTTCCAAACTTTTAATTCTTCGTGTAAAATTTTCTGAATTTGGCTCATACCAATCCTCAATAGTCCTCGAATTGTCTCGTAAGTAATCCGCGGGTTTTCTTCAATTAGCCGCTTAATATTAGCCACATTATTTTCGTTGACGGCAGTTGAAGGCCGACCTTCACGAAATTCGTCATGCAAAGAAACCCGACCTCTCTCAAATTCAGCAAACTATCGCCTCAAGGTGCTTAAACAAAGTGCTTCTCTCCCAAAAGCATTTTGAAGATGAGCGGCACAGTCTTGAGAACTTTTAAAATGATAAAAAAATCACCGCTCTAAAATCTTTTCGACTTAATTCCATTTTCGTTGCGTACATAGAACTTTGATGTGTGATGAAAAACAATTGACAAATGATTTCCCGCCAATTTTCTTTTTATTTTATGAAGGTTGCAAGTCGTTTCAAAAAATATAACATTCGAAATTAAAATAGTTCCGATTAGCTAGAAGTGCAAAACTTTTAGTGTGCCTCATCATTATCAGCCTGTATCTACCCAATTTTGGATATAGGCCTTTCATAATGCTTTCCACCATATGCGATCCTGGGCTTTCCACATCCAACCGCTACCGGCCACTTTTTTGAGATCGTCGGTCCATCTAGAGAGGGGGCGCCCTACGCTTCGTCGTCCCATACGTGGCCTCCACTCTAGGACTTTCCTCCCCCATATGCCATCGCTGACTCGGCAGATGTGGCCAGCCCATCGCCACTTCAACTCGCTGACTCTGAGAGCTGTCGACCACTTTGGTTCTCCGTCGAATTTCTTCGTTCCGGATTCAATAATAATAGTGTGCCCCATGTAGTAGAAATTGAATGTGTGTGTCTGATGTATTGAAAATCAATCCCATTAACATAATAATACTGTATATTAGAAAGCTTGCGAGGTTGTAGATATGGTATGGATGTATGAATGTGTAAATGTATGTCACGCTTAGGGCCCCCACCTTTTTTGTTTGCAATTATAGTACATTGGTTATTATAAGTAAGAAAAAAAAAGTATATACTTAGTATACAAAATAACGTACAATTTATTTTTCTTTATTATGCTAATCCCTACTAACTATCCCTACTATCCTACTAATATTAAAGATGGGAAAGTTTGTGAGTATGTGTGGATGGATGTTTGTTACTCTATCACGCAAAAACTACTGAAGGGATTGTGATGAAATTTGGTACACGGGTAGAATATAATCTGGAATAACACGGTACTTTTTATCTCTACATTCCCACAGGAACGGGAATAATGGGACTGAACGTGTAAATCACTAAGTACCGAAGGGATTTTGATGAAATTTAGTACCCGGGTAGAATATAATCTCGAATAACACATAAGGTACTTTTTATCTCGGAATTCCCATAGGAATGGGAATAATGGGACTGAACGTGTAAATCACTGACTACTGAAGGGATTGTAATGAAATTTGGTACACGGGTAAAATATAATCTGTAATAACACATAGGATAGTTTTTATCCCGGAAATCACACCGGGGACGGAAACAACGGGATTACGCGGGTGAAACCGCGGGCGTTCGCTATAATTTCAAATAGGCCTACAAAAAGGCCCACGACAGCATATATCTATCTTATAAGTGTAAGCCATATTCGCCAAAATAGAGAACCACAAATTCAATAAAAATTTAAACTTTATTTCTAATGCACAATTGGTGGTAATAAATTGATCCATATCAAAATAAAATACTTTTAACGCTTCTGGTATTTATATTAGATAAACTTTGTCTTTTATACTACATCATTTGGACAGATTTTAATAGTTACGATGATGACAAACGGAGTGTACGATACTAAGGTCCGGTCCGGGCGCGCGTATTATAAATGTGAATGTCCGTTTGTTTGTTACGCTCTCACGCGAAAACTACTCAACCGATCATTATGAAACTTTGTACACATATTCTTGGAGGTATCAGAAGTAACATAGGATACCTTTTATTAAAAAAAATATTTTTACGAAAAAGAATTTCACGCGAGCGAAGCCGCGGGCAAAAACTAGTACATAATAAAAAAGAGCAATAAAATATGTTTAATAACATTGCTTTTTGCAGTTTGTATCATATTTGTATCTCTACTAAACAATTGCACAACATCTTTACAGTCTATAATTAAATTAAGTACATACCTAAATTCATTTCCTAACAAAAAATCATGCGAAATAAAGTAACCTTATCTTATATCAAAATAGCGTGTAGGTTATGCTATATAAAATATTTAATATATTTTATATAGCAAAATATTATAAATAGATAAGTACCTACCTAATTTGGTAATTCAAATTAGGTAGTCATAATCTACATCATAAAATTTGTGTGAAATCTGTTCTTGCGAAAAAATTAATAGATACTCTTTTATGGTATTTAATTCAGTACAGCGTTTTCTTTTTGCTAAAAGGTGAAGCTCAGTAAGTAAGTAAAAAAAAAGCAGCGATTGTGACAACGCACGAGCAATGAAAGGGAAAATCTCTACAATATCGCTTTACATAAGGTGGATCGTATGTTTGTTTGGCACCCGTACCTAGTACCTACCTATACCAAAGTATTTACATGTAAAAATGTAAACCAGTTACTAAGTAGAAACTTTAATAGTGTCTTTTCTGTGTGTCTGAGTCCTTCATAGTTTAGTTATTTGCTGATTCTGAAAAATACACCTACCACAACCCAGTGCGCCCACAGTTTGGGTGGAAAAGAGGAAGGAAGGTGGTTGTTCGGGTGCGAGTACAGGGCGGGGGCGTCATTGCCGAGGGGGTCTCGTTAACTATGCAAATATAGCGAGCGAGTGCGGGCGAACTCGCTGCATCTCGCAATCTGATCGGCTAACGCCTGCCTTCCCCACCTCAGTGATTAGAACTAAATCACAAAGAACAATGGCTAAAATGGACCTGAAAGTGTAGCCATTTAGAGGAATCATAAAATTAAGAAAAAGTTGCACTAGTGCACGTTGGACCTCGAATCGAAATATACATATTTCCATGATTATCTACTCGGGGTCGGCTCAGCTTATGAAGTATCGCTAAGCTGCAATACAATGTTATTTGAGTGGATCGAGCGGAACGCCAGTAAGCCACGTTTATGTAACACTTTGAGAATGATGAGACACACGTTTGTAGCTCCTTCAGCAATGTGAACGGAAAGACGCCTACACCTAAGTGGCTACGTCTACCGTCACCTTAATGGAGACATTCTTTTTTCATTTAGTTTATTTGACATTTTTTAAGTGGTTATTAGGGTTAACATCTCCACTTTTACATAATCCATGACCAGGGGCCCGACCACCACCGAAGCTGAAGCAGATTACTATCGGATTATTTTTCAAATTCATACTTCTGCTTAAATTTATGGTACTTGTGTTTAGGTTCGCTGGTAGAGAAGCCCTGAAGCTCTAACGACTAAGCTGAAGATTATAAATATTTTTGAAAAATGGAAAAATTCACCTGCTCCCCTAGGTGGGATTTGAACCCACGACCTCTCGATGACCGGTCGAGGGCTCTTCCAACTGAGCTAGCAGGAAGGTTTGTGTTGCTGACGAATTTTTGCATTATATTCTACTCTATATACTCTACATATTATATTCTACTGCGTGAGTCACAGTGTGGCGTCATCAACCTATTAAGTAACTATACTACTAAACAAGGCATAGCAGTCCATCGATGCAGATTAAATTCGGCTATTTTTTTGATAACACCAAACTAATTAAATTTTTCAAAAATATTTATAATAATCTGGCAAGTTGGCTAAGACAACTAATTAAATAATAATAATTTAAGCTGAAGATGTGATGTTTTTATCGATTCAAAATATTCGATGGTAATTGGCTTCAGCTTCGGTGGAAGGGCCCCTGATCTTAATGAAATTTATACGTCACCGCAGTAGCACACTATTTCGATCACAAAAAAAATTGTGTTCGAAAGGGGGTTCTTCTATATTCTATATTCTAGATTATTTTAGTACATTTATTATTCAATAATAAATAGTAAAATTCAATTTCATTGGTCGGGTAAATTTTTGGTTTGCGAAAACGGGGAAAATCCCAGACGGACAAAGCAGGGGTTTAGTCTATGCAAATGAACTTCGTGTTCATATTCCCTAACTCTGTCGAATGATACCCGACCATATTAGTGAGTAAGTACATCAGTTTAGGCGCACAATGACGCAATGAACATACACACTTATTTATTTATTTTACCAAAGCTATATGCAAGTACTTACGTACCTACCTTTGCTTTGCTCGATTACCGAAATCAAAATTGACAGATATCGATACTACGTAGTTATTTTGTTGAAACGCACATAGGATACAATGATTGTGGATGCAAACGAAATCGATCGGTAATGATATAGTGGGAGAGACGGTTGTGCCGTAAATGAGGAGGTCCGAGCAGAGTGACTTGCAGAGGCGCGGTGGTCCTCACAACAAACGCCGATCACTAGCTATATGATTTAGGGTACAGATTAATGTCATATTACAGAGAATATAAAAATATTTATCGCGTTGCGATTTGTTGTAAGATTATTTAAAAAAAATGTTATTCGAAGTCAGTATAAGTCGTCAAATACAATTTGTTTTGGTTCCTGTTGACCAAGCTCTGTGAATGTGATCCATATTTGCCCAAATATAGATTATTATACGAACGAGTAGACAAAACTACAAGCATATCGAAACCTCTAATTAACTTACAAATGATATGTATTGTTTCAACGACTTGAAAGACGACCCAATACTCCCCTCACGGGAATAGGTAAGTATATGTTATTTGTCTGTGGTTATCATTGAGAAGGAGGTCCAGTCTGACAGCTGATAATAAAGCTCGCCCTACCTTTTTTTTTACTACGTCGGGTGGAGAACAAGCATACGGCCCGCCTGATGTGAACAGGTTACCGTAGCCATATTAACGCTTGCAACATAAAATATCGGTCGTGCGCCGCCACCCCACGCAGCATCTCCTTCCTTTCTGGTGACCTCACTCACTCGCAGGAACATAACAACCCCCAAAGGAATTTTTATTTGGCTGCGGTATTCTGTGAGGTACATTCTCCAGTCGGGTAGCTTACAATTACGATGCCCCCTACCTCTCTTTTCGCCAGAGGTTCGTTTGTCAGTCAGCAGGGTGTACCGCGTGCAGGTGAATTTGGCTTAGGTTAAAAGATGTTGATGAACCACTTACACCCTAATATTACCTTCCTCCTACCTACCTATCTCTTTCGCCAAAGCCTCGTTAGTCAGCTAACGCACGTGCAAGTGAGGTTTGGTTTGACTCAAAGATTGTGTGAACTAATTACACCTCAAAACTCTCGCAGGATTCCGATAGTCACTGAAAACACTTGAAAAAGTTTATTTCAGTGGAAGGAAAGTACTACTAATAATGTACGCATGCATTTGTACATTAGTACTCTGTGGAGGCATCATTGTACCTACTGGCGACATGAAAAGGCTGGTATGGCCGCAATGGAGAATGATATATGGAGAGGTTGTGACGCGTCGCTTTGATCCAGACAATGTGGGTCGAGTGCATGAGAGTCGAACCTAGGTCCGAGAAACGTTGGACGCTTGTAAAACATGGACAAGCTGAGGTGAGACCATATCAAATACGTAAAACGCCCTCCCGTAATTACGGGACAGCTCGTCATTAAATTAAAGTTAATGACGAGCTCAGTGGTCGATGGCCACTTTGACTTGGGTTCGATCCCTCCATAAGACAAACATTTATGAGCACGAACATACAACAATGTATGTTTGGCTTGGTCTGGGTGTCTTCTGTGTATTAAATGTATATATTTTCAAAAACAAAATTATAATTCATCATCATCAACAGCCTGTATCTACTCACTGCTGCCTTGCTAATGGTTTCCATCATATGCGATCCTCCATTTTCATCCAGCCACTTTTATAGGTCATCGGTCGCATTTGCAGAGTCAGTGATAGCAGAAGGAGAGGAAAGTCTTGAGGTGGTCTTGCCCCGTATGTCGCAACGAAGCGTTGGGCTATCTCGAATGATGACAATGACTGGCGTGTATTTTTTTTTAATTATGTAGATTTATAAGAAAACACGCTCACTATTTCCAAAAGTTTGCAGATAAGCCCAGCAGATACGCCTCACGCCGTGAAAACAATATAGTTGCACACCCAGCCCATCTTGACATACTTATATAAAAATGGATCTTACTACATGGCCATTAAAGTGTATAATCATTTACCCAAGTCCGTAAAAGCCCTCAATGGTAATGAATTTGAAAGTAAATTAAAAAATATCCTAATTAAGAATTCATTTTATAATTTAAAATAATATTTTGACATGAAACCTATAATTTAGTATGTATTATTATTGTACCTATTGTTGCAAATTACAGTGAATAAATGAATATGAATATGATGAAAAAAAAAGATGAAAAAGTCAGGAACTGGAATAAGGACACGTAGACCTTTAAAATGCTTATTTTTTAATTTGTTAGATAGAATTATTTTTTCAAAAGTCGGGCAACCAGTGTATTAAATTTTCAGGTTAAACTTCCATGTTTATTTTTCTGCAGAGGTAAAGAAAAGACGGAACCCTCAATTTGTGAGTCAGACTTACACATCACCGGGATTTAAAATTTATTTAAACTTAGTATCATGAGTGATCGCAAACCAGATCCTTTTTTAAACTGTCTGTAAACGCACAAAAATCAATAATGCGTTTGCCGAATACATAAAATTGTGTAAGTTATAAGGCATACCTTACCCCGCTTTATTAGAAAAACGAATAAATGAAAGAGCTTTTAATGTGTTCAAATTATACTCAGAAATATGCCCAAAAATTATTTCTTGTGCAATCTTGGCTAAATTGTTCGGTTGTAAAAATAATCTAGAAACTGATAGTAGACGTCGCCAAAGTCGGTAAAATTTTAATAGCCTACTGGCGGTAAAAGTGTAAATCCGTCACTGCCATGCTTCCATGTCTCCTTAATAGGCAGGCAGACTTGGAGAGGTATTAACGCACGTTCCTTTGACGCCCATCATTATAACTGGCAGAGTTCTCGAGTGTCCATTTTCCAACATCGATTACTAAGCCCCGCATTGTAAGAACAAAACGAAACACATTCTATGTATAATATTTCGGAGAACTAATATTTAAGTATGTATATATAATCGTCGTCAACCCTTATTCATCCCACTGCTGGGATACGGGTCCCCCCTCAATCGAAGGAGTTTAGAGCATAATTCACCATGCCGCTCAACTGCGGGTGGGTGGATGTGTTTTTAAGCCGCCTAAAGGCCACTGACTTGGCTTAACTACTGTCATCTAATGACAACAGCCGGGACCAACGCCTTAACGTGTCTTCCGAAGCACGGAGGAGTTAGAGTTTTAAATAAACCCATTCATGGACAGGCGACAGTCGACGTTGCTTAACTTGCGTGTTCGATTAGACTGACACGCGTAACGACGCCATCGAGCTGCTCCTGACAATCAAAAATACATATATAAAAAACAATTTGACTATTGTCTAGCAGAGTCTACGAGTAAATAAATACTTACATAATATTTTCCTTGACAAGATGATAGACGATACATTTTATTAACTATCTTTTATATTTTTTTAGTGTAGTTACTGTCTGTCAAGGTTTTCCCAGTAGATAATAATGTGGGCTTTTGATGAAATGATACGAAAACATTTTTGCTGGCTAGGTAACACGCAACTAAGAATATATTAAACACCTGCAAAACATGGTAACTTCAAAGCGACTATAAGCTAAGATAGCCGGTTACTATATACCATTTATAAGTTGGCTAGGAAGTCTGCCAAATTGTAAAAACGAGAAATAAAATTTTGAAACTGTACTTTTGTGATCACCTTTCAAAATCCTTTGTTTATTACCCCATCCGATATACTTATCGGATGGGGTAAGAAACAAAGATACACTCACGCGTATACACAATTACGTAAGTGAATGAACTCTGAAAATATAACTCTCTTTTTTATACTACTTTCAGTGGGCGACAAGTATATGGTCTGCCTGATGTGAAGCGGTGATCACAGCCTTAAGATTTTAAGATACTTGCAACATTAAGGTCAACTTAAGGCTATGCTCTACCACTCTTATGCCTGAGCCTTATTAGTTAAAAAGCAGGTTGAAAAACGTGTAGGTAGCCGTGTAAAAAATAAAAAGTTGCAAAATAGTACTACAAAAAACATGGTAATACCAAAGTATGTAATTGACTCATTGCGTACTTTGGTTATACGTTGTACGTAATAATTAAAAACATAAGCTGATTATCAATTAATTATGGTTTGTTAACACTAGAAGCGACACGTGGCAGCGCGGGAGTGAGTCGGCACGCGCCCGCCTGCGTGGCACAATACGCCGATTGCTTCCTTCCTGCGAATCACACGCCTACATTTCTAACCGAATTATGGAACCCCATTGGGCAATTATACTAGGTGATAATGATAGTTCTACTAAATTGGGGGGATATCTGCTGACAAATTAAAAACTTTTTATTTTGTTATATTTGGTTGAAATATTTTTATTTTGTTACATTTTCATATTACACGCGTGACAAACAAGTTGTCACGCTAGTAGCGAGTTGTTGTGAAGTGTATGTGTTATGGGGTGTAAATGGCTCACCATTTTCTTTAGAGAGACAGCCAATCACACCTGCACGTGGTGCCCGCTGACGACTAGCGAAAGAGGTTCTGACGAAAGATAGATAGGGTACAGGGTATTTGTAAGTGTCCCGACTGGGAAACTTTCTCCACCTCTCAGAATATAGCAGCCAGATAACAATTCCCTTGAGAGTATTTGTGTTCCTGTGAGTAAGTGAGGTCACCTGAAAAGAAGGAGTTACTGCATTGGCAGCGGAGGTTGCGGATTGCGAGCGATATTTCATGTTATAAGTGTTAAGATGGCTGCGGTAACCGCTTCACATCAGGCGGGCCGTATGCTTGGCTGCCACCCGATGTAGTATATAAAAAAGAATCTCAATGTGAAGTGACTTCAAATATAAAACAGGGGAGTGACTGTCTTACACATTGGTTCGGCTTCTAACACCTTCCATAAGGGATTTGTGGTGACCCTACGCGTAGGTTATGGCTATGTACTATGCTAAATAAGATGGAAAGTAGAACACTTCCTCAATCGAGCTTCTTAAAATGAAGCATAGATTCCGCTCTTTGACAATTTCGAAATTGTTAATAAAAAAAAAATCGACGCATTCTCAGTAATAAACACTGATTTAGTTGTTGCTAATACATTCTTTGAGAGCAAATAAATAATGTAAATAAAATCATGTTGGTTGAAGCGTCAGTTTGAATCTTCAAAGGTTTATAAAAACCACATAAGAAAGGATTTACTGTTTTTTATCTAAAGCCCGCATGGCAGTGTTTGCAACTTCAAATATTGTTACAATGGGGAGCCTGCGCCTCGGGGTCGGGAACCGCCCCTCGTCTTGCGACTCTATCCACACGTAGTACTGCGCCTGTACTACCACCCGAAAATTCAAAGATAAATTGCAATAAAGGCAAAGCAATAAACTTACGCTGCAACATAATACATTAAAAATGTGTAACACTAGCCCACTACTTATGTCAATTAAAATATATAATAGAACACAGTATAAAGCTGAAACTGACAAAAAAACATTTGTGAAGATAATAAAAAACTTCTTAACCGAAAAAAGCTTTAATATCTGGAAGAGATTTTTGGAAAACAGTAGCATTATACTATTCATTATTATTAATATTTTAATTTGATTATTACATATATTGACATATTCTAATTATCAAAATTTTTAATTGCTGGACACTATTATATTATTCATTATTATTAATATCATATTAACTTGATATAGATACTTGACATGTTGTAATTATTTTGATCACAGTATATTATGTTTGAAATTGTATATTATGTATCATTATGTTTGAAATTGTAATTGTAATTATTCTGTAACAATTTATAATTTTATTTAAATTTACGTTTACATTGCTCTAATATAATTTAATTTCAAAATAATTGTAGTGCCCCAACGGGGTTCCATGCGGTGTCTTTTTTTTAGAAAACTATTATAAGACTCTATATGTACTATGAAAACAATAAATAATTTGAATTTGAAAATTGATTACACTAGATGAAACGATTGCCTTTTGGTGGACAACATTGAAAGAGGCCTATATCCAGCAGTGGGTAGATAGCTTGACAATATTTAGATCGGAAAATTAGCCTTGTAAAGACTATATTTGCGACTTTATCTAAATTTTTTGGATTATCATAATAGGCTATTTTCCAATGTTTAAAAATTGTATAAATTATTTAACAATATCGTAAAATACACAAAACTATAAAGATCTGCAAACTTTCATTCTTATATCTTCAGTCAGAATTTTTTTAGCGTCGATCAAAGTTTGGCGGGAAAGTCCATTTTAAAAGTATGAAATTATTAAAAAATAATATTTCCATTGGAGAAGCAATAAAAAATGCTATAACTTTTATTATGATACTAATCACATAAACGTAATATTTAACATAGCTGTCGTACAAATTTCTGATTTGATGCATACAAAATACAAACCTGTGACGTCATAATTCGGTAGTCTTTTGTATGGAGCGTTTTGGGGCAGTCTAAAAATTGTGATTTTCAAATTACTATATCTCGAGAGATTTTTGTGCTATCAAAGTAATTCTTTCACCTATGGTTATATTAAGGAGACGTCCCTATATATCAAATCGAAAAAAATGTTAGTCAAATAGCCTATTGTGGGAAAAAAATAAGTGAACTTACTTTCTAATTTATTATTTAAGTACAAGTAATTAAGCTTTTAATGTCGTCTCTGAAAAAAGGGGTACATATCATTACTAGCTATATGGTATGGCATAAAAAATGTAGGATTACTCGTTATCTTCCGAACAATCATTATTCTTATTTTTCTGCATCTTTAGAATTGCCGTATCTGTATGAAAATAGTGATTTGTTGAACTTCATTACCAGGTTATGGTTTTGGGCTATACTAATATTGCTCAACATAGTTCTAACGACATGTGCCATTTTTTTCTTGGGCCACACTTTCAAAAAAGATCCAAAAAATTATCTCCCTTATTATCTGTATTTTTTTTTAATTTGTTTAATTTTATGCAATAGTTTCGTGGTGATATCTTCAAGCCAGTATTCTCAGCATGAGCTCATTACCGCACTAGAATCCAGTAATTCGCTGACTCTGAACAGGCTGAATATGTTGCACGCGTCACTTCGTTCATCATCCCCGACGAAGGCCGACCATTCTGTTTTGATCATTTACATTATTTATACTATTTGGCTAATAATTGCCAGTTTTGCTCAAGCACTTAAATTAAAATCCTGCTTGATTTTTGTACTCATTAGAAAGATGTGTTTCGACGAAAAAAATTACGTAAATAAATTTTCACAAAGTCCCTTTCTACACCGGTAGGGCAGAAGTTATTGCAATAAGTATATCTCCATTTAAAAAGTTGATGGGCACTTAATGTTCTACGTAATTATATTTAATTTTGCCGACCGGTTTCGCCGCTAAGGTATTATCAAGGTAAACAGATGGTGTTTGTGTTTCTACAAAACATTTTTATACCATGCAATCAACGACAAAAATTATCAAAAATAAAAATGTTAAAAGGGTGATTTCAGAATTATTATAACATTATGTTCTCTATCTCCAGTAATGGGTGTCCAAACCACACACTGATAGTTTTGAAATTAATTTGGTCATATTTTGTATTATGCTCATATTAGTACAAAAATAAACAATAAAAGATCAAAACGTGGGACTCTCGAAAGGTCTCGTCAATTGCGTGGGGATATGAGCGGTGATTACGCATCCCTAATTCGATAAATAGGACCTCTATCCACCCCTCGCTGACGAGAGGGTCTGCTTTAGCGACGTTGTCCTCTTGCTGGGCTGCGACTAACAGAATTTATTACTTGATTGCACCGTTTGTGTGCGGCTCGAGCAGAATCTCTTGTTTATGTCTGTAATTTGCCTAAAATTGTTGCGTTCACTGCGTTAAATCATAATTATCAGCTTTAGACAATATTTCAGATATATTTGTGATCGGAAATTAGAAGGTTCATATTCATTCTGCCGCTAAATTTATACCAAACTATCTGTGCCCGCGACTTCGTCCACGCGTAATAGTTATTTCTTTATTATTTATATTATTTAAAATAAAGAAATATTCTAAAATAAAAGTAGCCTATACATATAAAAAATACTCAACTCCTTGACTTGGTTTTCCAGAAAGTGTACATGCTATACAGTACATATTTGAGTAGGTACATATTATGAAAGACCATTCAAATTCGGACAGAAGCTGTGACATAAGAAACTAATTATTTATTACATCAATAAGGATAAATTCATCTCGATTTGACTCGAATAAAAAGTTTCTAGTTTATTCAATTAAGGACTTTTTAAACAATACGCAGTATTATTTTCGAAGTGTTTTTATAACAATATCTGTGTATAGCAACGAGACCATTGTTTGAACCCTGTTCACCAAATGCGAGAAAACTGTTGTCAAATCGAGGTGGATTTATCTAAAATAATGTATTAAATAAACAATATAATCAGTTCCTTCTGTCCGAATTGGAATGGACTTTAATAATTACATACTCAAATACAGTGCTACACATTGGGTTTTTTTTTACATTTCATTTACTTTCACCGCAGTTTCGAGTCTCCGATTGAACTGAAATTTCATAGACTTGTGTAGTTCTCTTGACTCCGCACTATTACCTAAATGTCACCAATAGAGAGGTCGCCACAAAATAGTGATTTATAGTTTCCAATTGTAACATTAACCCATATGATATGAATATACAACAAAGAGCTTGATGAGCATTACATATTATTATGTAAAGATACCTATATTGTGTACTACTACTACTACTACATACATTGTGTACATTACATACATTATGTACGTTTTAGTGTACTGTTTAATAACAACTAATAAAAGCTTGTTTAAATTGTACATTATCTACATATTTATATACATACCGAAGTATTTTAAGTTACATTCTTTTAAAGCATAGTAAACGCATAATACCACGTTCCAACGTGGTATTATGCGTTTACTAAGCTGTCATAAAATTTTACAGTAGTCATACTTACTACTTGCAAGTAGCCATTACTTATTATGGTCCTTGGATCATTTCAATGGTGAAAGTACCTATTAGGGTTAATAGAAGTTTATTGTTATTAGCATTTGCTTTGTAATATATGTGCTGTAAGTTGGTTGTGATCGCTGTTAAAATGTTTTTGATTTGTTTTTCAAAAGCGTGTTTGATTCATGTTGGTATTGTCGGACTTGGGACAAACCTTCTTCTATACACATAATAATATCGTAAATGAACCGGTTCTGTACTTTAAATATAAAAATAAACTATTTACACTGTATTGTATTATGTTACCAAAATTGTACTTATGTTACCAAAAATGTAAATAGGTAGGTCTCAAAGACGGCTTAGACGGTTTGAATGTGGTTTTCACTTATATGTTGTGCCAAGCTGTCTGTATATTTTTTATATTCTAATCGGTTCCCAATCAAATATGTTTCCCCTTCTTACAAACGTACACGTATGGAGTCGCAGACACAGTTAGTATACAAAAAAGAAGTTGGCACCGAGTTGAAGTCTGCTTCACCCTGTAGAATACACTGTCGCTGTCCTACAGCTGATTTCAGTTCTGGAAGCTGGTTCTCCGTAGCCCAACAGTAATTTGACTTATTAGTCTATAGGGAAAATTTACAAGTGGTACATACTTATCAACTGACATACCTACTAGGAGATGGACTTGAAACTTGAATAGTTAACACATAAAATAAAATATATATTTCTGCGCAGCCGAATAAAGGAGACTCTTCAATGGTGTGCGAAATGTTAGAATTTTCTGCTGATGCAAGGTTAGATGGTTGGAACAACAACCTACAAATGTTGATGTTCCAATCATCAACATCTATAGATCGCCTGATGGTGCCTTGCGTAGAGACGAAATACGTGTCGCAGAGACGACCACGCCAGTCGGGGCGAAACGGCAGTCGCACGTTTCTTCTGTTTCAGATGTTGGAGAGTCGCAGAGACGACAGCAACAGCTGGAGCAGAGACGACAAAAGCAGCCACGGTAGTCGCATGCATCTAACCGTAGTGGTTGGGTGCACTGGGTGCCCGCCGGCAATGATTTGCATGAACTAATTGGTGGCGGAAGCACGTAAAGTAGTGTAGATCAAATTGCCTGTAAATTTGACTTTCGTAAAATAACACTTAAACAATTAACTATCTAAATTATAACAAAATTAACGAATCAAAATAAGTTCACATATTATTTGTAGGTAAATAGTTTTATATAGTCTTTAGTGACAATGTTAATTAGGTAGGTTTCTCTTCACATAACTTTGTTTTACACGCTAATACATTTACGATGTTATCTTGAATGTGTCGCGAACGCCCCGATACTTTTCATTGAAGTCGTCCTTGAGTGGGTGTGTGTGGAGCCCCGCTCCCTCCGGCGCGCGGCGGTCAGCGCACGCGCCGCGCCACGCTTCGTTACCAATAAGCATGATTTAGCTCGATCGCTATCTGACACGCCGGGAATCGCGATTTATCCTTTATTCGCGTCGCTGGCCAGAACTCTTCCCGACAATTTACTACGACGTTCCGATTTCAGGAACGTAAGCTGTCAGTGATTTACATCGCGAGATAGCGCAGCGCATGCAAAACTGTTTTTCAATTACCTTACATTGTGACAACGTAAACCTTCGAAAAGAACCGGTTGCCGAGTGCTGGGCAGAACTAAAAGGATTTAATAAACCAGGAGGCTGTAAATCAAATTTGATTAAATGAGAATACGGCAAAAAGTGCAACGGGTCTCCTCTCGACACATCCGCAGACGCCCATAACTCAGGCAACCAGGCGTTGATAACAGCTTAAAATGTTGTCCAATGTGCGGAGAAAAAACAGCTTTCAATATGAGCTAATTTATTCGATGCACAAAATACTAAATACCTAAGTATTACAATGAAATGAAATTATAATGCGTCCGCCCCGGAGTGTGCTGCCGCGCGAAAAACCTTTCTCATTGAGAAACGATGTGAGTTGTGTAGGTCACTTGTACGGATAGAAAAAGAGGTACTAATTTATTCATAGGAATCATCTGATTTGTGGCGAAAACTTGCAGGTCACGTGTTCAACAATTTTGTGCGAGATGCTGGGATTGTTGGAGAGAGTTTGATCGAGTAAAAATCCGATGCCAAATCACTAGGTACACAGCGTGGATTTATTTGCCACAAGTCTTCTTACAGAGTAACTATTTTCTACTCAGGAGCGCTTCAGTGTTTTCTTTCTTCTATTTTCTTATTCAGGAGCGCTTGAGTATTTTTCTTGTTTGCCCGTCGTCTTCAACTGGAGCTGGAACTGGAACTGACGAACGTAGGACATGCTCCGATTAATAAAATGAAATTAAAAGTAGGTCAATCTATAAGGTCGCGAAAAGGGTTGACCAATCAGAGCGATTGAATTATTTATAATCGACTCTATCTCTATCTCTTTCTAAAATTTGCTATTTCTTTCTATCGGCATGTCCTGACATTCGAAAGTTTTACAAATATTGTACAATCTATTTTTCTATAACGAGGGCTTATATAACTAACTTATTATAACAAGAATTATCTAAATACGATCATTATTTACAAAGTTATAAGCATTTTAGTGCAAAGTGCTTACGTCGCGGTAACGCCTCTTCAGGGCACCCTAGCGGGATATTGAAAAACGTCAATTTCTATCCTTTATTGGTTTAAAACTTACAATCTAATGTTAAACACGTAAAATATACATTATCATCTATTAACCAAAACAATAATTACACTTAAGGATCTATTACAAGCAAAGTTATACGACTTTCAAATTTTCATAATAAAAAGTGATTCTTACTATTTCTTACGAACTATCTTATAATTTTATAAACTTATAACTACGTATAACCGTTATCTATACATAGTATCTATTAGTAATTGTTGTCCTGCACATTTCTCCCGCCGTGCATCGTAGTCGCCGCCGCTCGACACGATGCAGTAGATGGCTGTGCAGGCTTGCTGGTGTCCACCGGGATGACGATGACTTTCTTAGCTGGCCGTCGGAGCACTCCACCTCTGGTAGCCACGTCGACTGTTCTGACGACTCCGTCGGGGCCCGGGTATGTGGCGCAGATTCGTCCACGTACCCAGGTGTTGCGTGGATGGTTGCCGTCGACGATGAGGACCAGGTCGCCGTTGTGCAGAGCAGGCCCTCGTCCATGGGGCTCCCGCCGGTTTCGGAGTTCAGGCAGGTACTCCCGGACCCATCGGGCCCAGAAGATGTCGGCAAGGCGCTGTGAGGCGCGCCAGCAGGCGCGCAGGTTCAGGTCGCGCTCGCTAAACTCGCCCGGTGACTGCAGGCGTCCTGGCCCGCCCAGGAGGAAGTGGTTTGGTGTGAGGGCTTCTGGGTCTTCTGTGCTGACGGAGACGTGCGTGAGTGGCCTGCTGTTCACCGTGTGCTCGGCCTCGACGAGCAAGGTCTGCAGGACTTCTTCCGACGGGTGGCGCTCATGCAGTGTGGCAGAGAGCGCTGTCTTTACAGAGCGCACCATACGCTCCCAAGCGCCGCCCATGAATGGAGCGCCCGGGGGTATGAAGCGCCAGTCGATGGTCTTCTTTGATGCTTCCTCTGCCATGGCCGAGTTGATCGCCTGGCGTAGTTCCTTGTCGGCTCCGTGGAAGTTGGTTGCGTTGTCGGACCACAGTTGCGTTGGACGTCCTCGGCGTGCGATCATGCGTCTCAGCGCCATGATGGCGGAGTCGGTGCTGAGGGAGGCGGCCATTTCCAGATGGACAGCGCGCGTGGTGAGACACGTGAATAGAGCCACGTATCGTTTCTGGTGGGTCCGTCCCACGGTGATTGTGAGTGGACCGAAGAAGTCCCACCCGGTGTAGGTGAAGCTTCGCTGATGGTGTGCGAGGCGACATGGAGGGAGGTCACCAGTCGCAGGGTGCGGTGGAGACGCCGTACGCATACGGCACCTGATGCAGCTTCTGATGACCGCCTTTACAGTGGGTCTGAGGCGTATGACCCATCGTTCTTGACGGCACTCGTTGACGGTTGCTTCGACGCCCGCGTGATGGAGCTGCTGATGAATGTGTTCAATCCACAGCCTTGTTGCACGGTGTTCCCCATGCACCACCAGTGGATTCTTCAAGTCTTCAGGTACACCGGTAGCTGCTTTTATTCGTGTTTTCAGCCGTAGTTCGTTGTCGGTGAATTCGACGGTCAGCTGATGCAACTTACTATTTTTCTGTAGTGGTCTTCCGATCTTCATATCGCCGATTTCTTCACCAAAGGAGTCTTCTTGTGATGCTCGGATGATTAAGTTCTCGGCGCGGCGTAACAAGTCAGCTGAGATCGGCCTATAGTGCCCTATTGAAGTTGCAGTGATTTTTTCTGTGTGTTTGACTGCTTGTTTCTTCTTATAAGTTCGGCGCCAATCTGAATCATCCGTAGCATTTTTCTTTGTTCGTTTATAACTCACTATTTGTTTTGGCGGTCGACATAGTTCGATAAATTGAAGTACTCGTGCCGTTGCGCGTAGATAGCGTTCCCATTTTGAAAATCGCTCGACTGTAGGTAGACTGTATACTAGGCTCGGCGACGCTTCTTTGCTTGTTACGGCGTATGTTCTTTCTTCTCCCGTGTCCTTCTGCGTACTTCTTTCTGCTTCCTGTGGCCATAATTCGGGTTCCTCGTACAAAAATTCGGGGCCACGGAACCAACGGTGAAGGCTGGTGAAGTCTGTAGGGACGTCTCTGGTAGCGTCGTCGGCGACGTTGATTTTCGTAGGTAGCCACCTCCATTCGTTCGCCGCGCTGTGTTCTTCGATTGCTGCGATGCGGTGAGCGACGAAAGGTTTGTAAGACCTTGAACCCGTGCGAATCCAAGTGAGCGATGTCCTGCTGTCAGTCCAGTAGTATGTGGCTTCGGGCTTCTGCTCGTGTTCCTTCCTTACAGCTGTTGCCATGCGTGCACCCAACACTGCTGCCTGTAGCTCGAGTCGCGGAATCGAAGTAAGCTTGAGCGGTGCGACTTTAGCTTTGGCCGTGATGAGTGTCACGTTAACGCTGTCGTCTTCAGAAACAGTGCGCCAATATAGCGCGGCGGCGTACGAGGCTTCGCTGGCATCCACGAAGACATGCAGTTGGAGTGATCTTGCCGTACTGTAGCCTGGGTAGCATCTTGGCACGGTGACGTCGCTGAGATTCTTGAGGTGTTGCATCCATCGGCTCCATGCTTCTGCCAGGTCTTGATCCAAGCATTCATCCCAGTCGGTGCCGCGTCTCCAGACTTCTTGAAGTATCTGCTTGGCTCTAATAGTGATTGGCGACACCAGGCCGAGCGGGTCGAAGAGTGACATCACTATCTTCAATGCTTCTCTCTTGGTCGGCGTGTTGCTGTTCAGTACCGTTGCTGGGACGCGCACCAGGTCCAAATTGAAACCCAGCTGGTCTTCATTCGGTCGCCATATGAGACCGAGTACTCGTTCGAGCTGGCATCCATCTTCTAAGTTCACCATGGAGTCTTCCGATGCTGCTTCTCCCAGCTGTTGCAGTAGTTGGATGGAATTCGAAGACCATTTCTTGAGTTCGAAGTGTGCGTGTTGATGGATTCTTCGAACTTCTCGGGCGATGTGAACGGCGTCTTCGATGTTTCTGAAACTATCTAGGTAGTCGTCGACGTAATGATTCTTCTTGATGGCTTCTACGGCGTGTGGGCTTTCTTCTATGAACTTCTCAGCGTTGATGTTCTTCACGTAGATTGCAGTCGCAGGCGAGCTTGACGCGCCGAAAATCACGGATTTCATTCTATATTCTTCTGGCGGTTTGCTGTCACGTCGATTTCCGCGCCACAAATAACGCAATGCATCTCTATCTTGTTCGCGCAGTTCTATTTGCATAAACATTTCCGCTATATCTGCAGTTACGGCGATCGGATATTGACGGAAACGCATCAGTACACTCGGCAGCGGCTGCAGTAAGTCAGGACCGATGAGTAGTTGATCGTTGAGTGAAGTCCCATTAGTCTTGGCTGCGGCATCATGCACTATTCTCATTTTCTCGGGTTTCTTCGGGTTGAAGACAGGAAAGTGCGGTAGGTACCAACTTCTATTAGCGTTTGTTCTTGTAGGCGGCGCAAGTTCGGCGTAGCCCTTTGCTACGAGTGCCTCCATTTGTTCGCAGTACCTCTTCCTGAACTCTGTGTCACGATCTAATCTTTTCTCAACTGTGTGAAGCCTCCTTAGAGTATTTTCGTAATTATCTGGCATCTTGATTTCTTCACTCTTCCATAATAAGGCGGTCTGGTACTTTCCCTCCGAAGTCCTCTTAGTGTGTTCTTGCAAAATACGAAGTGCCTTTTCCCCTGGGTCGCTGTTTGGTCTTCTTGGATCGATGTAGAGGTTGTCAGCTGTTATGAAGTTCTTCACTACTCGGTCCATGTCTTCATCAGCTGAGTGGTTGATGAAGTTGACTCGATGTCCCAAGGTTCGAGTGTGGCTGCCGTGTAACACCCATCCTAGTTGTGTACGCGATGCAACTGGCTGATTTCTTCTACCTATTCGGGATTCTGTAGACAGCAGAAGGTGCCAGTTATCCTGGCCGATGAGGATCTTTGGCTTCATGATGCCATGCTGTAGCTGATGAGAGATGTCCCGTAGATGTTCGCACCCAGTGATTGCTTCTTGAGGTATCTTCTGAGCTGCCAAGTCCAAGTTCTTCATGGTGCGCGCCTCTATCTGTAGCTTGTTTGCTCCACGTCCTCTTGCGTTGAAGGTTACACGATGAGACTTCTTGTAGGTGGCGGTGTCTCCATCGAAGGTCGAGATGTGCAGCGTTTCCTCCGGGCCGTTGGCTCCTATTCGTTGAGCTAGTTCTTCATCTATAAGGGTGATGGTGGAACCATCATCCAGTAGCGCGAAGGTGTCCGCTTCTCCCGCCGGTCCGGAGATGTGCACTGGTGCAATCTTCAAATACGAGGCTGGTTGCGGCGCCCATGCTGAGTTGATCTTCTCTTCGACTTCGGTCTTCAGGTCTTCCTTCTGTGAATGAAGCATTTGGTGGTGGTAGTGTTTGCAGTCGTTTACTTCGCATCTCTTGGGACGGCAGCTATGTGTACTTTTCCTATATCGCAAACATCGGAAGCAAAGTCGGTGTTTCTTCGCCATATCCCAACGGTCGTGCACTGTTGCGTTCTTGAATTTGTAGCAGTCAGCTGTGGCGTGTCCTTGGCGATCACACAGGTTACATTTCGGCTGCCACTGTTGATTCTGCATATTGTTTACTCGATGACGACGGCGAGTTTCATAACTGTCTGTTGATCCTCCTATGTTCTCTGGCGGTGCATACGGGCTGCATATTTCCGCTTCTCTTCTTATGAAACGGCTAAACTTCAACAGGTCGGGCTCTTCTCTCGGTTGGGTGGCTGCATATTCATACCACTGCCTCTTCATTGTTGGAGTCAATTTCTCAACTATATTCTTCGAGACTTCGGGGTTGTACAGATAATACACACAGTTGAGGGCTTGCATTGTTGCGACGATGTTTTCGACTTTCGTTGCGAAAGTGCAGATATCTCGTGGTGAGTCGGTGAGGCGTGGCAATGCTCGTAGTCGATCCATTTCTGCCATTGCTATTGAGTCTGGCCTCCCGAATCTTGTTTCTAACGTCTTCATAATGCAGTTTGCGTCTGCGTTCGCTATAAATAATCCTTGTACGGCTTCTTTTGCAGCTCCCTTTAAACTTCTTCGTAGTCTCGACAAGTTGTCCGTTGTTGAATATTGATGGGCCGACTCGTAGTACGCTGCTTTGAACGTCAAGTAATCTTGATACGCTCCATTGAAGTTCGGTAGTTCGTGCGTTCTTGATCCTGTGTGTCGGGCTGATAGGACGGCTTGTGAGATGGCTGCTGTTAGTTCTTGCAACTCGGTTCGCCGTTCTTGTTCTTGAGTAGGCGCGGTTGCATGCGGCGCTAAGCTGTTCGGCTGCCAAGAAGCTGCTGTGCTTGCTTGCGGCTGTGACGTCGCTGCGATGTTCACTGGTGACGCAGCGTTGTAGTTCGGATGCCAGGGCGCTGCGATGGCTGCTGGCTGTGACGGCTGCGTCATGTTCGTTGGTGGCAAGGCGGACGACGGAGCGTAGAAGTTCAAGTGCCAGGGAGCTGCAAAGGCTGCTGGCTGGAGTTGCTGCGTCGTCGCAAAGTTCGGTGCCACATTGACAGGCGGTGCGCTGGAGATCGGTGGCCACGGAGCGACTGTGTCCGTTGGCCTGTAGGGCTGCATCGCTGTCTGGTTCGGTGTAGGTGCAGGCGTAGATCTTCCTGCTGGCGGCGGAGGAGGCGGCATCAGTATTGCGGCGTGTTCGTTCACGGAGAGACGCGGAGCCGACGGGAGTGCGGCGGTGACTCCCGCCGGTGTTGGCGCTGGGGTGCTCCAGGATGCGGCAGTGATCACTGGAGCCGGTTCAATAGTCGCCTCTGGTTCTGGTTCATGCTGTCCCTCTGTGATGGCAAGGTGGCTGGTCTGTAGCCACGTGCGGACGCGTTTTTCTCCTCCCTCGCTGTCGACTGCAGATGCTGCGTCTTCTTCATCACTTGATTGTGCTTCTATTTCTGCTATACGAGCTTTGGCGAGTTCCAGCTTCGCTTTGGCGAGTTCATGAAGGGCTTCGGCAAGACGACGGGTTTTCGCAGACTTATGGCTTGAGCTCTTGACACGCGACGGCACGGCTGAAGGCGCACGGAAGTGATGACCGGTGGCAGCAGGCGGCGCGGTGGGCTGCTCTGGACGCGGCGCGAAAGGTTCGGTGGCAGCCTGCGGAACGGCAGGTTGCTCAAGACGCGGCGCGTGTGAATCCAGGGCGGCCTGTTGCATGACTGGCCGCACGGCGCTGGACTCGTTGGCTGTGGCAGCCCGTGGCGATGATGTCTGCTCGGTCGTGGCGGATGTGGCGCCGGTGACTGTAGACTCCGTCGCGGTGGTGGCTTCAGACGACGTAGTCTTCTCTGCAGATGACCCTGTAGCCGTTGTTCCCGATGGTGTGGATCCTCGTGGTTTTCCACCATGCTGTGACCTGGTAACAGGCATCTTGGAAATTACTCGATGATCTCTCCCCAAAAGATCCGGCTCGAAGGACCACTCGATGTGCGAGATGCTGGGATTGTTGGAGAGAGTTTGATCGAGTAAAAATCCGATGCCAAATCACTAGGTACACAGCGTGGATTTATTTGCCACAAGTCTTCTTACAGAGTAACTATTTTCTACTCAGGAGCGCTTCAGTGTTTTCTTTCTTCTATTTTCTTATTCAGGAGCGCTTGAGTATTTTTCTTGTTTGCCCGTCGTCTTCAACTGGAGCTGGAACTGGAACTGACGAACGTAGGACATGCTCCGATTAATAAAATGAAATTAAAAGTAGGTCAATCTATAAGGTCGCGAAAAGGGTTGACCAATCAGAGCGATTGAATTATTTATAATCGACTCTATCTCTATCTCTTTCTAAAATTTGCTATTTCTTTCTATCGGCATGTCCTGACATTCGAAAGTTTTACAAATATTGTACAATCTATTTTTCTATAACGAGGGCTTATATAACTAACTTATTATAACAAGAATTATCTAAATACGATCATTATTTACAAAGTTATAAGCATTTTAGTGCAAAGTGCTTACGTCGCGGTAACGCCTCTTCAGGGCACCCTAGCGGGATATTGAAAAACGTCAATTTCTATCCTTTATTGGTTTAAAACTTACAATCTAATGTTAAACACGTAAAATATACATTATCATCTATTAACCAAAACAATAATTACACTTAAGGATCTATTACAAGCAAAGTTATACGACTTTCAAATTTTCATAATAAAAAGTGATTCTTACTATTTCTTACGAACTATCTTATAATTTTATAAACTTATAACTACGTATAACCGTTATCTATACATAGTATCTATTAGTAATTGTTGTCCTGCACAAATTTTTTACGTGACAAGCTACGCTGACTGTGTAGGCAAACTCTCCGAATACATTGTATTGCGTTGCCAGGTAGACTCGACATCTTCTTTTGATTTCTTGATAACGGATCCACCAGCGTTCAATTTTCAGCGTTCTAGAGTCCAGGGGCCCTACCGCCAAAGCTGAAGCCGATTCAGATCGAAAGTTTTGGTTAAAAAAATATCTCGCATTTAAGTGATTGACAAACATTTTCAGATCAATCGGTAGAGCTGCAGATCTTCTATCAGCTAAGCTGTCACACACAGTCAGCTTAAATCTCAGCTGAAGTTTAATTTTCGTAATCTAAAAATCCGATGGCAATCGGCTTCAGCTTAACCGGTAGGGCCCCATGTTGGTTAATATATTCTCAATGAAATGATGCAATGCCGTAAGTATTAGAAAGTTCCATATTCAATATATATTTTTTATCCAGATCTTCAATGTCTTTTCGATGAAGCAGTGGCATATTGAGCTGCTGATGGTACGGTAAATACTTGCGAACAAATAGCAATAAATACAGGCCTCCATATATCTGTCGGCGCGCGGCGAGCGTCGTTATTTATGACGGCGAGCGAATAAATCGCGCGGTGTGTAAACATCCGCCCCTGCGCCGCCCGCGCGAGCCTTCAAAACCCTGATAACGTCCTAAAATAGCAATTGTGGACGTCAAAATAATAATTATTTTTGTTATACGGTATGGGTTATTATTTTTCAAATTACGTATAGGTACCATACATATATGGTATTAAAACATTAAAGTAGCAGTAGTAAAGTGACAGTGAACGAACAATTACGGCCTATTGCCGCATGTATCTCACGTTAACGTTACGTACCGATGGCTGCCGTGTAAAACGTTAAAAATCTCTTCATAGCCTTTTTAATAGAAAACTATGTTGTAAGCTTGTAGTCAGAGAATTCATTTTTATGCCTAAAACGCATTGACTACATATTCAACCTCAAAATGGCTTCAATTATGCTTCACTTAGCTTGATTATCGTACTGTCCGGAATCGGTTGAGAAATATATAAATACTCCATAGTACTTCATGCCTTAAAGGCAAGAGTTTCGACATTCGAGGAGGAGACAATTTAGAGTTCTATACTTAATGTCCTTAACTAAAATATATCACATTTCTGTAGCGTCAAATGACCCCAAAAGTTATGAATAAAATGCCAATTTGTTGAAATTACAATCGCATCTATTATTACCACTGCGTGATGTTACGACGCAAAAAGTAACATGAAATTATTCTCGTACAAAAGGATTACAAAATTGGCTTACGGGGGAATGAATGACAATTGTTTAGTTTAGGTAGGAAGGCGAGCGATCGGCGCTGATGAGCCGACCCGCTTGCCCGCGTGCCCGCGCCTCGCCGCTGGCGGCTCGTTACCACTTGTGTTATTCAAATTTATTCCGTTTAGTACCCGGGGAGCTACCGCAATGTTACAATTTATTTATTGGAGCTACGTAACTACGATATACATTCATTATTATAAATAACGTATCAAGTATATCCAGTTTATAGAGTGGAAATTACCATTATCTTAACTAAACCCTTAAACGTACCACAACATATTCAACTAATGCAGTAAATGTATAGTTCGAATAAATTATCGTTCTTAATCAATTAAAATAATTACAGCATAATGGCATGGATACTTCTTATAATGCAAGTCGTCGTCCCTCATTCACCCCACTGCTAGAATAGTTTAGTGCATACTCCACCATGCTACAAAACTGCGGATTGGCGGAGGCTAGTGTTTTTTAGCAGCAAAGGCTTGGCTTAACGACTGTCATCTACTGCTTAACTTGCGTGTTCGCTTAGACTCGCGTAACGACGCTATCGAGCGCCACGATAATGCAAGTATTAATCTATATTAAACCTATCTCTAAAATATCTGTACATGGCCCTCAAAACATGTAGAGTTCTTTATAATTGAATTGAAGGTACCTGGAAGACTTCGTCCGGCGTTTTTTAAGTGCAAACGATTTTTCCTAGAGTTGGACCTAGCTAGACAGATTTCTCGTCCCCGTAAAACCCTCTAGATACTGTAAATTTCATCGAAATCGTTAGTTTTGGCGTATCTTTTTATATATGGCATGTATTTAACGACAAATTAATCTGACTTTGGGATTAAAAAATGATTAAAACAGGTAACAAAAATAATAGGTTGCCAGCTACAACTACAGAAGGATACTTCTAAGTAGAATCTGCTGTAAGGTTTACTCGTATTTAAATTTAAACTGACATCGAATTTTAGTTTTGATATATTTTATTGAATTTATTGTTAAGCGAACGGTTGACGGCAGATAAAAAGTAGAAAATGAGCATCCTTAAATATTATAGAATGATCATCATCATCATCATCAGGTCATTTTAGTCTCCACTACTGCACGACCCTCTCTCATCCGTCCCAGACAGAAGGAGGATTTGGCCTACACTCCCCACGCTGGCCAGACGGGTTGGGGAGGCCTGATCGATGTTTTATAATGTATTTCCCTTAGTCGCCTTGTACGACATCCACGGGAAGAGACGGAGTGATTCTGTTCTAGTCTGCCGGAAACCACACGGCCAATTATAGAGTGAGGTTGTATTTAAAGTTAACTGAAGTGTGAACTAATATGAACAAGGGCTCAACATGCGATTGATTCTTTTATGTCAACTATTAAAATTATAAACTTAACTATTTTGTGCGTTAGGCGTTATCAAATAAGGACTTTCACCCACACACACTTTCACAGGTATTATGAGCACTCTAAAGTCTAATGCTTGGAGCATACCATGTATATTTTCAATATTTCAGTACCTATGGTTATCGAATAAACTTGGTTTAAAAATCCGAAATTAAGAAATTAAGTCGTCATAATAAAACAACATGATAAATAGCTAGCTCTCATGAGATTACGTTGCCAAGATCGAATTGATGAGAAACTTCTTCGCTCTCGCTCTTTTCCAATGACCCGAGTAAAGCTTGGTCATCCAGATGTTTACTGCTAATTCATATAATAAAGGATGGAAAGGATATGCTTTGGAATATATTAAGTAAAAAAAAAAGTAAGCAAGTGAGCTCGATGGCGTCGTTACGCGTGTCAGTCTAATCGATCACGCAAGTTAAGCAACGTCGACCGTAGTCTGTCTATGGATGGGTTTATTTATCTCGAGTTCTTTTGTGCTTCAGGTAGCACGTTAATCCGTCGGTCCCGGCTGTTGTCATTAGATGACAGTCGTTAAGCCAAGTCAGTGGCCTTGAAAACACAGGAATCCACCCGCAGTGCAGCGTGGTGGAGTAGGTATGCTCTAAATACCTTCGATTGAGGGGAGAGCCGGGAAGGTATCCCAACAGTGAGATGATTATTATATATGTATATATGTGCGATTTAGTGATTTTACTTCAGGTGGGAGCTGAAAATCAGTGCTTTACCTCTAGGGGCAATAATTGTCACTGAGCCTCCAACACAGTGGTGTTGCTGGAGCTCATGCGCACTTTTAAACATGTTCCTCTCGTGGGAATCTTTGAAAAGGGAAGTATGTGTCTAGTGAGTTTAAATAAAATGTGTAACAGCGATCCAACAAATGTTATCTATCTGTTATAGATTGATGCCGAAAAATGTAATGAAGTTAAAAGTTAGTAATTATAAATTTAATAAATTCCATATCTACTTATATAATGTGAGTATATAAAGCGTTAATGATTTCTCGCTACAAACAACATTACGAGCGAGTAAGAAACGGTAAGTTGTATCGCTAAATACAACTCCGTCGAATTCGTTACTCATCTTGTGCCTTAACGAACTGTTTGCAGCCCACGGGGCCAGGTAATCTAATCTCGAATCCCTCCCACCTCCAGTCCCCCTCCAACAACCTCCCGATGAAACTGTAGCATTTTTCCCGCTGTTTATTTCAGTATCAGAGACTGTTCGTACGTGATCTGAATCCGCGCAGTGATCGATAGACGTGGGTTGAATGATGGACTGCTAATGTTACAGTCTGCACATTAAGTATGTTTTGTGTTATCGAATTATAATAAATCGAGTTGTGTGTAAACTAAATAAATAAATATTGTCAGACAAATTACACAGCGCCATCTTGCCCCAAAGTAAGCGAAGCTTGTGTTATGGGTACTAGACAACTGATAAACATACGTAAATACATTTTTTTTTGTAAATACATACTTAACCAACTAACCTAACTAACTTTTACTTAACCCATTTTATTAACCCATCCATGCACAGGCTGTGGTCGACGTTTCTTAACTTGCGTGTTCAATTATACTGGCACGCTCCATCGAGCTTCTCATTTATTTAGATTTATCTAAGTATGTTGTCTTATTCAAAAGCGTACCTATAATAGTATCAAGTACCTATCTCACGAGAAAAAACTCCTCTCTTTAGCAATGTTTATAATAATTGCGATTGCCTTTCTGTCCCGTTTTAGCCTAAAGCAAACTCAATTCATTGCGTAAAATTACAACTTTATCACTCGCGTAGTTATCGAATTCGTTGTCATACGCCTTAAAGATCAAATTGCAATAATTTAATGTAATAATTAATTTTGTAAGCTTGGTATTGGTGGCCAGTGAGGTGCGAATGTCGTGTGCCCGGACCGCTCTCACGCGATGCACTTATTACTCGATAGTGAGGGACTGTGGTGAGTTTTCATTGAGTCAGTGAATAAAGGCAGTAAGATCTCTTAATTCGCAAATTACAGAGAGGCGTCCGCCCCGCTTGTTAATATTATTATGTTGGGCTATTCGAATAGAAAACATACATTCGTTGGAACAAATTACTTTCTTTATACATGGGTAGGTAATGATTTAAATATACAGTGATTTAAATTAAATATTTAAATTAATAATCTATATATATAAAAGAGAAAATCACTGACTCACTCATCACGAAATCTCAGAAACTATAACACCTACAAACATGAAATTTGGCACGTAGGTTCCTTATAGGGTGTAGACATCCGCTAAGAACGGATTTTACGAAACTCCACCTCTAAGGGGGTAAAACGGGGGTGGGAAGTTTGTATGAAAGTCCTGTGTTTTTGAAGCAAGAGACTTGAAATTTTAAATGTATGCTCTATAGTTGGAGCGGAGGTGTACTAATAATGTAGCTTTGGAAATCAACCCCTTATTGGGGTTAAAACGGGGGTTGGAAGTTTGTATGAAAGTCCTATGTTTTTGAAGTAAGCGACTTGAAATTTAAAATGTATACTCTATAGATAGTGTGGAGGTGTACTAATAACGTTTCTTTAGAAATCAACCCCTTTTAGGGTTAAAACGGGGGTTGGAATTTTGTATGAAAGTTATATGTTTTTGAACTAAGAGACTTCAAATTTAAAATATATACTCTATACATGGTGTGGAGGTGTATTAATAATGTATCTTTAGAAATCAACCTCTGTTTGGGGTTAAAACGGGGGTTAGAAATTTGTATGAAAGTTCTATGTTTTTGAAGTAAGAGACTTGAAATTTGAAGTGTATATGCTCTATAGATGGTGTGGAGGTGTACTAATAACGCATCTTTAGAAATCAACCCCTTTTTGGGGTTAGAAACGGGGGTTGGAATTTTGTATGAAAGTTCTATGTTTTTGAACTAAGAGACTTGAAATATAAAATATATGCTCTGTACATGGTGTGGAGGTGTATTAATAATGTATTTAGAAATCAACCTCTGTTTGGGGTTAAAACGGGGGTTAGAAATTTGTATGAAAGTTCTATGTTTCTGAAGTAAGAGACTTGAAATTTAAAATGTATGCTCTATAGATGGTGTGGAGGTGTACTAATAACGCATCTTTAGAAATCAACCCCTTTTTGGTGTTAAAACGGGGGTTGGAATTTTGTATGAAAGTTCTATGTTTTTGAACTAAGAGACTTGAAATTTAAAATATATGCTCTATAGATGGTGTGGAGGTGTACTAATAATGTATATTTCTTTAGAAATCAACCGCATTTTTGGGGGTTAAAACGGGGGTTGGAAGTATGTATGAAAGTTCTATGTTTTTGAAGTAAGAGACTTGAAATTTAAAATATATGCTCTATAGATGGTGTGGAGGTGTACTAATAATGTATCTTTAGAAATCAACCTCTTTTTGGGGTTAAAACGGGGTTTGGGGGAATTAAAATGGGGTTAGAAGTTTGTATGAAAGTCCAATGTTATTGAAGTTAAAGTAATTATGGCAGAAGGATTTTAAATGATATTTAAGTATAAGAATTATTGAAAACAACTACATACTTACTATTATAAGGGATGTTTTATTATAACAACAAAAAGTATTTTAGGTTTCACAGAGACGTTTTGAAAAAAATATATCCGTCGACTTCATTGATTCTAAAAATTCGTCTAGATATTGATTGTTTTTACCTTTCTTTTATTTTTTCCTTTCATTAGGTATTTAGCTTTTTCGAATATAATAAAAAAATATGTGCAAATAACTAACTCCACGCGTACGAAGTCGCGGGTGGCCGCTAGTTAAATATAAAAATTCGATCATAATTAATCTAAATTACTTTGACTTTACTCGTAACAATAAACAAAAGAGTATGTATGCGTGTGTGTGTCAAATACATGGTACTGTGTGCTATTTTTTTTTTATTGATTTAATGTATTTTTTATGCATAATTAAAAATAATATTAGCATTCTGCACTCATTCTCTTTATAAACTACTAGCGGCCCTGTACGTGCTTCGCTACGTATAAAGTGAAATAATAAAAAAATAATAATTGGAACATCAAATTCATTTATTCAAACAAAAAAAAATTTTATTAATTGCTAGCTATTTTAAAACTTAATTCAAAACATTTGGATAAACAATATTTTTTGTTTTTCCATTTTGAGCATGAATAAACAAACGTCTGGGCGTACCGAGTCTCGAATAGGCAAAATAAAGTCGAAGCACGTCCAAAATGAAATGACCGCATGAATGACATAACAATATGCTTGTACTGTCAACACTGAAAAAAGTTTCAATTTGACAGCACAATCCCAATCTGAAAAAAGTTTCAATTTGACAGCAAAATCCCCATTAACAAAATGATCCGCCATTTATTGAATTCATTTGTTACAAAAAATGTGATAAATGAAGAACCGCTCTACCGATTTTGTGCAAACTTCACATAAACCATCTACTAAATAGTCCGAACAAAGCCTAAACATTTGGTTTGGATAGGTGAGCCCGTTCTTGAGTTATAAAATTACAACGAAAAGTGGCATTGATTTTTATATATATAGATAAGTGTGCGAAATGTCATACTCCTCCGTCCGCGCAATTTTCGTAAAAAGCATATAAAGTTTTTGCTTCACATATTAAAGTACTTATAGATTATGATATTTCTTTCTCTAAATGATGTTAGACATCATCTTTGAGAGAGAGAGAAGTATTGATAACATGCGCACTTGAATGGTGTCCCTAGCTAACTTTATAGCTTATAACGTTGTATGCCGCACGAAACATGAACTATTATCATAGAATAATATACTCTACTATTATGATTGTCTGAGAGCTACTCCATCACTAGAATATAGTTTTGACAGAAAGTGAAATATTAAAGTTGACCGAATCCAGATTGAATCTATATAGTTAGTGGTATTTCGCTTTTATATAGCGAAATACCACTAACTGATTAATTTGAAAATTGGCAGGTAGGTTCCTTATAGGGTGTAGACATCCGCTGAGAACGGATTTTACGAAACTCTACCCTTATGGGGGTAAAACAGGGGTTGGAAGTTTGTATGAAAGTCCTATGTTTTTGAAGACTTGAAATTTAAAATGTATGCTCTATAGATGGTGTGGAGGTGTACCAACTAATAATATATCTTTAGAAATCAACACCTTTTTGGGGTTAAAGCGGGGATTGGAAGTGTGTATGAAAGTCCAATGTTTTTGAAGTAAGAGACTTCAAACTTAAAATGTATGGTGTGGGGTGTACTAATAATGTATCTTTAGAAATCAACCGCTTTTTGGGGTTAAACCGGGGGATGTTAGTTTGTATGAAAGTCAAATGTTATTGAAGTTAAAGTAATTATGGCAGAAGAAATTTAAATGGTATTTAAGCATAAGAATTATTGAAAACAACAGCTAACTATTATAAGAAAGGGTGTTTTATTATAAAAATAAAAAGTATTTTAAGTTTTATGGAAAGGTTTAGAACAAATAATATGCCTGACTTCATTGATTCTAGAAATTCGTCTAGATATTGATTGTTTTTATCTTTCTTTTATTTTTTCCTTTCATTAGGTATTTAGCTTTTTCGAATATAATAAAAAATTATGTGCAAATAATTAATTAATTAAGTCGCGGGAGCCGCTAGTTACTTATAAATTAACTGAAAATTGTATACCTACTTGATTTTCATTCATATCAATATCAGTTCTTATTTGCGAGCTTAATACCATTGTATGTTTGATTTTTCTTCTTTGAAGTTTCATAATATGATAAGAGAATGTCAAATATGACACTTGTGAGGTCGGAACTGAATTTTGACTACATTTTGTATAACGGAATTGCCCTTCTGATTTTACAAGTGCTTGTAAATTGTCTGGAATTTAGATTAAACTGCTAATAACGGCGCTACGTCGTATTCTAACAAATAATTTTACAAAAGCACAGTATAAGTAATATAAATATAATAGTACTGCGTACAATATGGACACATGTCACTCTCTCGTGTCGACCTCACCTCCTCATGCCTCCTCTCTGAGACGAATCAGCAACAGTTTGTATGGCGCCGCACGCACACACACGTTTATTTATGCCCTGCACTGACGTCATTGTGTATGTAGTAGTTACCGACGCGACATTTCTATAGAGTGGCCGGGCTGTGACAAAAGTAAACTCCCACACGCTTTAAGTTGTGAGCGGCAAATGACGATGTTTAGGGACACCAATCAAGTGCGCATATTATCATTACAGCTCTAAAGAAAGTACGACCGATATAAAATACAAGTCTCGGACGACGGACTAGTATTGTACCTTAGTCGGTAGAGCTGTAGGGTTCCTACCAGGCAAGGCAAACACAATTAACACAAATTTAAGCTGAAGTTTAATTTTCGAGTTAAGAATTGCTGTCTGATTGGACTGATTTTATGTTGAATATTGTAAATTAGCTTTCGCTCGCGGGTTGTCGCCGTGTGATCACGATATAGGTACCTATATAAAGTATCAAACATCTAGGTATATTAATAGACTACATATATGTACTATATGTGTGCGAAATTTCATCCAAATCCTACCAGCCGTTTATACGTGGTATCACGAAATTTGACGTTTTTATGATTTATTTGTCGGTTTTTCAATGGCATACTTATTCTCAGTTAAACTTTTTATCTTTGAAGCAAACTACATTGTATGAATACTACAATATCTTCAGATCAGATTCATTCCTTGGTAAAGATAGTAACCCACAACCAGGAATTCGGTTTGTTTCGGTTTGGTTGTCGTCAATCCATATTCATCACACTGCTGGGATACGAGTCTCCATTCAATAAATATTGTCAGACAAATTACACAGCGCCATCTAGGCCCAAAGTAAGCGAAGCTTGTGTTATGGGTACTAGACTAACTGATAAACATACGTAAATACATTTCTTTTTTTTTTGTAAATACATACTTATGATACATAGAAAACACCCAGACCAAGACAAACAGACATGTTCATGTATACAAATGTTTGTCCTGTGTCGGAATCGAACCCACGAGCGTTTGTGTCAAAGCCGCGTCATTGACCGCTACGCCACCGAGCTCGTCATGGAAGATCAATGGAAGGAGTTTAGATCATACTCCATCACACTGCTCAACTGCGGGTTGGCGGAATACGATTGAATGTGTTACGAACATATTGTATAACAATTTAAAATCTCAAACAAGAAAACCCTTATAATTTACCATTTACATGTCCGTCTGTATATTTGTCCACGCCTCTGTTCGCCTGTCTTATCGTTGGTATTGCCTTTCGCGTGTTACACTCAATTCTTCTATAGCGATATCTACACAGACATATTAATATATTGGAGAAAAATATTAGAATACATTATAAGTGAGAAAAAATATTAATCTATCGAAAACGCCATCGTAAAAATCATTGTGGGTTCTCTAATCTAACGTCGGTTCTTCTGATTACCCGTTCAAAATTGCATTGCAACATGAAATACTCACCCCCAAAGTTTATATTTTCAGGCATGTTTATCTAGTCAAGATATTCATATCCATTCTAATATTTTAATGTTATAAAGTGTGTTTATTTCTTTGTACTTCTTTCACGCCGAAAGGATCAACGTGTTGATATGATTTTTATGGGGATATTTTAAGGTATTGAGATTGACAAAGACTACTTTTTATACCGGAATAATATCTTATTCAATCAAAACCGTACATAATTCAACTACTTATGTCGATAAACTGTTCTGTATATCGCTTTTACATTTTAGCCAAGTGGTTTACACTTAAGTTTATATGGCTAAACTTAAGTTTATGTTCATATCCGCATTTAGCCGAAACATAATTATAGTTATACCAAAAATTCAAATAGAACCTGTGGCATTTCATCCTCATATTTTAGCAAAGCATTGTGTTATTTCACTGTTGTTCATATAATAATACAATTATTTACGACACAAACTGAATGCCAATGTAGAAATTTATACAACACAAATGCAATTCACTGTATACGTACGTGGTGCAGTAACTCGATTGTCGCATTGCTTGTTTGTTGAATTGATTATTTTATGATTATTTCGTACGCCCGCGGAGTGTGGGGCAGGTCGGTCCAAAATATAATTGTTACCGTTTATTGTCTGCCGAGTTGCCATTTCTGAAAACAAGTTGATTCGCTTCGTTTTGCTCTTGTTAACCAATTTAATTGGATATTCGCTTTTGATGAAATTACCCTTTTTGAACGGTAGAATCGTTGAATATTTTCATGAGTTGTTTGAGAGAGTTTCCTGATAAATCTTCTGTGTGAAATATAGTTCATTATTTTTCGTCTGCTTTGTCTACAATACCTGTATGCCGAACAGCCTGACATGTCCTGTGGTTTGGACCTGTGCGGTGATGAATCTGTTTTATAGCATTTTTACCATCTGACGACCCCGGTGATCGAATGGCTAACCATGTCCACTTTGACTCCGGGGTCGCGGGTTCGATCCCCGCACAAGGCAAATATTTGTCTGCATGAATATGTCTGCTTGTTTTGGTCTGGATGTTTTCTATGTATTATGTATTTAAGTATAATATCAGTTATCTAGTACCCATAGCACAAGCTTAGTGCTTAATTTGGGACTAGATGGCGCTGTGTAAATTGTCCAGAGATATTTATTTATTTATTATTTATTTAATTTACTGCTGGTACGAAACTAGAATAATACATAATAAGGGATGCGTTTCGCTATAACCGCTGACTTGCAAATTAGAAACTCGATCGCCGATGCGGCGACTACGACATTTCGCCGATGCAGCGACACGACATTTGGCGCGTCAAATTGCACCGTTTGATCAGCCCTTTGTGCGCCTTAAGACTATTAGGACAACGAGATTACACGGGAGGCGCGCGCGCAGCCGACCGGACCAATGCGATTACACACCCCGGCCGACCCCCGTCTCGGTCCCACACGTCGCGGATCCCAAAACTCCGATTTTTTTTATTTATTTCTAACTGGATTTCATCCCGACCCCTTGTTGGGCTACTAAAACTGCTGCGAATTTAAAAACGTGTCAGTCGTCAAATTCAAAGGAAAAATGTGTAAATACGAATGTTTTGTTTTTATAATCGTAATTCTAAATTAATATTGTGCTGATCCAGAACGCTTTCTTTCTCGCATTATTAAGTTTTGGAATGTTTGTGTGTATGCCAGCCTAGGCTTTCCCAGAAGGCTACAACTTAGAGTTCTTTAGAAAAGGTGATGGCAAAATGCGAGTTTTGAACTTTTAACCCTGAAATTCCAGGCATGCGAGTCCATCGCATGCGATTACTGTTTATCTATCATCATGCGAACCATATACTTCTTAACCACTTTAAGCATACAAAAAATAATCGATAATTATGTATAATTATAATTATTACGAGTTTTTTGATAAATATGGTGTACAGTAATTATTAATGTACTTACGAGAACATATATGTCTACAATTGTCATCTTTACATATAGATACGTCATAATAAAGCAACGTAACGATATATTTGAAGGAAAAATCACAGAGAGAGAAAACGCTGTAACTACGGTATCGTGGCCCTACATTATATTCAGCTACATAAGAGATTCGTCTCTAGCAGATGATCAACAAAGTTTATATTTGCTCATTGTAACGAGAAGTTCCAACACGGCGCTGTTGGTTGCTAACAGCAAACAGACGCGGTCCCTCGGGACTTGTTACTGTGAACTACTGGTAGTTGTCGCCAATTTAGCGCTGTTATTGTTTTTAATATGATATCCCATGAGACAGGGATCGAACATTTCGCAACTCTACTTTTGATAACTCTACATTATAGACAGCGGATACAAAGTTAGCGGTAGCGGCTACTTATAGGTATTATTTTAATACACAGACTTGTTGGCATACGCAGCGTTAATTAGGTTCCATTGAGCGGGCCTGGTGCTTGTTTGCTTCATTAGTGGTATAAAAATAATTATACTTATGATTACCATATCAACTTCATTTGACTTCTGACTTTTGCAAAGTTCGTAAAATGTAAGGACCTGGCTCGCATACTCAGTAGTGCACTTTGTAAGTGAAACCAATGCAAAGAAAATGTTATTTATCCAGTAGGTACCTACCTATTCATTGTAATATAATCAAGTTAAAAAGGGTACAATTAGGTAATGTTGGGGTTTGTTAATAATAATTCTTCCGTATTTTGTGTTTCTTTTCACGTCTATCTGTCCTCTCTGTTGATCCGATAACTCCTCCTAAACCACGCGTCCGTATTGATGCAGTTTTCACTATCACTTAGATACAAGATACAAGATATTTATTTTGTAAAAACATGCGTGGCATACATATAGTTCTTATGCTAAGGACAATCCGGTCATGTTTCACCATAAAGGTATACAAAAAGTCTGTAGAGATCATGGTTACCGTCATAATTACAATTCAAAAATATTAATTTATGTCATGCTTAAAATAGTAATAATTACAATACTATCAAATAAATATGCAATAGCAATGTCAATTAAATAAGCTTCATCAAAAGTAACGATATATATAAACATCACACAATATTATATTCCATATGTCATTAAAATTTTAAATATATTATTTTATTATCTTATAAATTTTATAATAATTAAATTTTGTCATTTAAATATTCTTGAATGGTGTAATAACATTTATCAGCCAATAATTTTGTGAAATGTCGCTTAAATAATTTAGTCGGCAGATCTTTTATGGAGTTAGGCAATTTATTCATTATTTTAGGCGCCATACAAAACACGCTCTCATGCATCAGCTTTGTACTAGACATTTTTGTACATAATCGGTCATTGCGTCTGTTTCTTTGGTAGACGTCTGATAGCCGAGGAAATAAATTTGAATTATTTTTTAACAAAAAGTGCTACTTCAAGTATATACAGTGAGGGCATCGTCAAAATATTATACTTCTTGAAGTAAGGAATACAGCTATCCGTTGTTTTTAAGTTAAACATGGCTCTTATGCATCTTTTCTGGGCTTTAAAGACAAATTGCTTGTCAACTGAATTTCCCCAGAAAATAATGCCATATCTTAGGATCGAAGCTGCCATGCCATGATATGCAGTGATAAGTGCACGAACGTCTAATTTACGACTAACTCTATGCAGAGCATACGCTGATTTGCTTAATTTTTTACAAAGCTGTTCAATGTGTGCTTTCCAATTCAATTTTCTGTCAATTGTTACTCCTAAAAACTTAGTGTCATCTATTTGTTTAATAATACTATTTTGATAGCACACATTAATATTCGAATTAGGTAACCTTTGGCTGAAGTGCATTACATGTGTTTTGTTTATATTGATTTTTAGATTATTATTAATAACCAATTAATTATGTTATTAAGATTATCATTAATGTCATTTTCATAGATGTCAATGTTTTTGCATTCAATTGTAATAGTGCTATCATCTGCAAAAAGACACATGGGCTGACTTGTCACATTAGGTAGGTCATTAATATATATGATAAATAGTAAGGGACCCAGTACACTACCTTGTGGGACTCCAAATACAGTGGTTCGTTCATTTGACATATATAGTTCTTCTGCTTTAGTAGTGTAATTAATTTGTCTAATTTCAGTAAATTGTTTTCTGTTTGCAAGGTATGATGTTATTAAATCTACAACGTTACCACGAATACCATATGCTTCTAGTTTTCGTATTAGGATATTATGTTTCACATAGTCAAAAGCCTGCGTCATATCACAGTATATAGCACATACAGGTCTTTTTTTATCTACATTGTCCATTATCGTATTTAAGAAATCAAATATAGCCATATTTACATTTTTATGTTGTCGAAAACCTTTTTGCTCGGGGACTAATATATTTTGTTTTTCTAAATATGTACTAATCTGACCAGAAATATACTTTTCCAATATCTTTGAAAATACAGACAGCAATGCGATAGGTCTGTAATTTTCTATACATTCTTTATTGTAAGTGAAACCACTTAGACTTTAGAGAATGTTTTCAGCAAGGATTTAATCTTTAATAGGTACGTTTATACCTAATATCCCATACGGACGAAGCCGAGGCGCGACTCGATTATTTTTATACACCGCACGCCCACGTTATCACAAAGTGATCCTTTGATGGTAGACTTTAAAACGCGACCATTTGCGAAACGCGACACGATAAAGTGTAAGTTGGAGTTGCCACTCCAACTTAAACTGCGTGTCGGACGGACAAAGCCGAGGCGCGACGCGATTATTTTTATACACCGCACTAATCACAAAGTGATCATTTGATGGTAGACTATAAAACGCGACCATTTGCGAAACGCGACACATAATAATGTGTAAGCTGGAGTGGCAACTGCGTGTCGCCCCCCGCGGCTCGCTAAATGTCGTTAATGGTCCCGCAGCGACGTCATTGTACCCGAATCGGTTCATTCACGGTGATCCTCCGGACACGCAGAATATGACACTTTATTAAATTCCACTTATTCCTTTGTATACCCCTATTGTAACAACATCGGATGCTCCTTTTGACTTATGTCTGTTGCCAATTCAATGCTGGTTTGTTTTATTGAATTGTAGGATCTGGGAGCTCCTTCTAATTTCTCCGCCTGCGTGAGATAAAGGTCTCTGAATATTATACTGCCTACGACAATATTTATTATTTTTCACAATTTATTATCCTGAGCCTCTAGTCAGAGACAGCTTCCCCCCCCCCCCCCCCCACATCTCCTTGCGACGGCCATCATGATCGAATCGCTAGCAATATCCACTTTAACTCTGGGGCCGCGGGTTCGATCCGCGCACATGACAAATATTTGTGTGCATGAACCAATCACGACCATACGACTTTATATACATAGTACAAATAAAATATAGTGATTGCATATTTATAGTGCCAAGAGACGTTCCGACTTGAGGCATCCTTCCTTTTGCACCGACTTTTTAAATGAATAACGTCGTTTCCTTCACGAATATGAGATTGCACAGAAAAAACAGGGAAGTTTTTCCTTAGGGGAGATTCGCGAAGTCTCCCTAGGTTGAATATCGTCGATCGGCATTCAGCCACCGTCTGTCAAATCAATGGCCGCGGACAAACCCGGGTTGATTGTTAATTTGTACCAGGCCCTTGGGGAGCAGGGCGATACGGCGGACTCGCACCCCACTCACGTAATATCTGTTACTTACTTGTATTACTATTGTATATGAAAAAATAGAGATTTATGTTTTTTAAGACCAATTACCAAATAGTAATTGTTAATTAATTATTCACGAATTAGTAATTATAAATATCCTTTATTTAAACGTAGCTATAGTATTTCTACGGGGAACACGGTATTCTTTTGACTCAAAAATATCACAAGCGAAGAGGACAGTAATAACTAATAATGCATGTAATAGAATAAATAATCATATCTCTTTATTATACATATATGTAGAAGTTAGGAATTTTACCAATTTGTTATGCACAATAGATCCAACCGACAAACTACCGAAATTGAGTTATATATAAGTACTTATTCACAAAATTTTGGGGTGTAAGTGGTTCATCAACATCTTTGAACCAAAGCCAACTTCACCTGCACGCGGTGCACCATGCTGACTGACAAACGAAGCTCTGGCGAAAAGAGAGGTAGCGAGCGTAATTGTAAGCTACCCGACTGAGGAATGAAACTCCACCTCACAGATTACCGCAGCCAAATAACAATTCCCTTGAGGGTTGTTGTGTTCCTGCGAGTGAGTGAGGTCACCAGAAAGGAAGGAGATGCTGCCTTGGCAGCGGGGGTGGCAGCGCGCGAGCGATATTTTATGTTGCGAGCGTTAATATGGCTATCTTGTAACCGCTTCACATCAGACGGGCCGTATGCTTGTCTGCCACCCGACGTAGTATATAAAAAAAAAAATCTCAACAGATTCTGGCAGTTTGATGACATAATAGTACCCTAAACTTATACTGCGTGATATTTTTATTCCTATTAAAGTTTAAATAGCTTTAAATTAAAAGTAACAAAATGTCGGTGGATCTATTTCGCATAACGGAGTCCAATTATTGTCATATTTTTAGATCATTTTTTACATGTTATAAAAGTTATTGCATTATAAACTGCAATATAATTTTCCCTTAGCGTAGAATCCTCCAATGAGGGTAAGATATGCTTATTTTGTAGTTTTCAGTGGCTCTTTTCAAAAAATCATATTTCACATACCAACAAGCTGTGAACTGAAGTGTTTTTCGCGACCAAACCATAGCGTTCTTCGGTTTAAAAATGTGGAAAAAGTTTTTAATAAGCGTTCACAGGTTACAATAACAACATCAGGCGGATCGTATGATTGTTTACTATCATATTGGCATGAAAAAGTAAAAATCTTTTATTAATTTTACTTGAGTAAATGGAATAGAAAATACAATGAACGTATAATTACACCACAATAAATACATTCATAATGTAATCTTTGTAGCTAAATACAATAATTAAGGTAATCTCTACCTGTCACGATGCATCAAAAACATTGAAGACTTTCAATTAAAATAGACACGGCTATGTCATAACAAATATTTTATCACATAATCCATCGAATGTATAGTAACTGTTTGCGGTTGCACCTGTTAGTTTTGACCTATATGCCTATTTCAGTTATGCGTAACATCAAGATATAATTGCAACAACAAGCGATGATTGTTCAAATTTTAAGGGGTAGATAGCGATCTGAGGGGTATAACAGACTTGGAAACCAAACAATATAAGTTATTATTAAAATCACGGATTGTTAGTTTCACTTAATTAAATTAATTTTGTTGTGTTTCGTGTCCGTTGCAGAAACGAGTCCTCTAATACGGTATGTACCTTTTTTTAAGAATTTCTGTAAATGAGAGTGAAAACTGTACCAAAATTCGTAGGGGTAACGGGATAGTCGCGAGTAGAGTTGGGATTCTCACCTGTAAATGATGAGAATGAAAGTAAATCTAAATAATTCTGATTCCGATTCAGATTCCGGTTCCGATTTTATTTTAAGTAAACACCTCGTTTTTATCCGCTTTGGGAATTCTCAGGTTAAATCTTCTCAAAAATTAAAGTTGATTTTTATATATTATTTACAAATACCTACCTATGCTTTATTTTTATAATATACTATGCATCTATAACAAGGATATTCTAATATGTATATTATTATTTTATGTATGAAGTTAACCACGCCTTATTGTGTGTTTAAAGTACCTACGTAAAAATAGCTACTAAAATAAATTCAATCAAACTTGTACTTAAATTTGTAAACAAACTTGCAGGGGTTTTCAAAGTATGTAAAAAAATGTATAGTAGGTATATTTGTAATTCTATTGGTAAATAAATAAATAATAAATCTTAACAAACATTTTTTTATAATATTTGATATTTCTTATGAAAATATGTTTTTTTAGGCCAAGTAATGTTTTTCAAGCTGACTCTTTGCGTACTTTGATTTTATTAACATGGTAATATGTAAATGGACATATGGAGAAAAATCCTAGGGCTGTGGACATTACATTACTTAGCGAATGTGTGTACAAAGTTTCATAATGATCGGTTGAGTAGTTTCGGCGTGAAATCGTAACAAACAAACTCACATTTACATTTATAATATTACTAGCTATGCCCGCGTCTTCGTCCGATTTTTTTATTATTTAGTTATATTTAAAAAAAAAATCTCTAAAATAAAAGCAGCTAAGTTACTCCTTATAACATTAGCTATATGCCAGTGAAAGTCCCGTCAAAATCGGTCTAGCCGTTTCAAAGACCGGCCGGAACAAACAGACAGACAAAAATTGTGAAAAATGTTATTTTGGTATACGTACCGTGTATACATCCATATGCATTTAGTGAAAAGCGGTTATTTTAATATTACAAACAGACACTCCAATTTTATTTGTCTGTATAGATAATACTATAGTAGAGATAGGGATTATGTTAAAAAAAAGGAATTACAAGTCAATTTCACGCTTTAATTCCGAACTGTGGAGTCTTAGGACAAGTCACAAAGATAAGATCCATGTATACCTAACTAGAGGATTCTCCTCCCTCCCTGAAAATGGAAAGGCGAGAAACATACTTCGAATTGGAATTGCAAATTGTTGATTTGCAATTTTAACGAAACGAATCGATCTTTCCGGCCAATCCGGCAGCGCTTCCGATGATATCAAATATTCGCTGGAAGCCTTTTGAAAAGTGAAATTAAAAGTGCGATCGTGGAACCGGAAGCTGTCCTCGGATATCGTGCGGATGAAAAGCGGATAATTGCTGGTCTGGCAACGCTGTGCAAGCACCCCGTTGGTTATAACGAGCCACGTATTTCCACCATATACTAGAAATACTCGTATATACATTCTGGCTGTTGCCCAGAGCTATGGTCATGAAAGAGTTTGAATTGGATTAATCAGCCAATATTTACTTCCCAGTCGTCAAACTGCTTATTTATTTGTTCTGTGGCTTATACGATGAACCTGGTAGTCGCATGGCTGTACTTAGATTCCGAGGTTGTGGGTTCGCTTTCCGCATAAGACAAATATTTGTGTGCTGAGATCATTTCCGTTGGTCTTAGTATGTGTTTTCTATGTATAAAAAATAAAATGTATTTAAGTACCCATAGTACTTTTCTTAGTTTTTGACTGCTGGCGCTGTGCAATAAATCCAGGAATATTTATATATTGATGAAAAAATTGACAAAAATGGACGTGAAATTATTCAACGAATCGAGTCTGTTATTAATTTGCTATAAGAATACATCCATACGTGGTTGAGTCTATTTGTGTATATTAGCGTCTTTAATTTCATCAGAATGAACGTTTTGGTGGCTTACCTCTCAACGCCATTACGCCATACGATGTAAGTATATGGACGTCGTCATCAACCCTTAATCATCCCATTGCTGGGATACGGGCCTCTCCTCAATCGAAGGGTTTTAGAGCATATTCCACCACGCTGCTCAACATTTGTGATGTGACATGAACATGTCTGTTTGTCTTGGTCTGGGTGTTTTCTATGTATCATAAGTATGTATTTACAAAAAAAAAAAATGTATTTACCTATGTTTATCAGTTGTCTAGTACCCATAACACAAGCTTCGCTTACTTTGGGGCTAGATGGCGCTGTGTAATTTGTATAACAATATTTATTTAATAAGCTTGTGTTATGGGTTAACACAAGCTACGCTTACTTTGGGGCTAGGTGGCGCTGTGTAATTTGTCTGACAATATTTATTTAATATGCATTGCCTTATCAATAACATCCCTGGTCAATACATATGTTTGACATTATATTCTACCGGCGTTTCGTTAATATATATCTTTCTTTCGTTAATGTATAATCGGCGTATAAAAAAAACCTCTAAAATAGAAAAGATGAAAATGGTTTCCTTACAGGGATTTGCAAAACGCTTATCAAGGTTTAATAATATTCCGAGCTAGTGAGAATGTGAATAGGTATGTCAAGAGGTGCATTCTGCAGGGCTTTGTGTGTAAGCCGCACTCCGGGACGCTACCGGAGCACCCGCAATTACAGTAGCGTACCTAGTCGAGTGTCATCGACACAAGCGCGCTGATTGCGGGCGGCTAATACCACTCATTAGCGAATGTGCGCCATATAATCGCTCGTGTGTGACGCTGCCCTAAAATTATAGCATTTAAATTGAAAATCTGTTTAAACAATCCTCAATTTTCCCGATTATCTCTTTATGTCGATATTTGTCGAGCTCGATGTCACCGAACGATATAACGAAGTTAAGCAACTGTCGACTGTAGCCTTCCATCTATATAGACATATAGTTGGAATTTATCTCGAGCTCATCCATATTCCATGCTTCAGAGGGCACGTTAAGCCGTCGGTCCGTTTATTGCCATTAGATGGCAGTCGTTATGCCAAGTAAATTATAAATTTTGGGGTGTAAGTGGTTCATCAACATCTTTGAACTAAAGCCAACTTCACCTGCACGCGGTGAACCCTGCTGACTGACAAACGAAGCACTGGCGAAAATAGAGGTAGGGATCGTAATTGTAAGCTACCCGACTGGGGAATGTACTCCACCTCACAGAATACCGCAGCCAAATAACGGTTCCCTTGAGGGCTGTTGTGTTCCTGCGAGTGAGTGAGGTCACCAGAAAGGAAGGAGATGCTGCGATGGCAGCGGGTGTGGCGGCGCGCGAGCGATATTTTATGTTGCGAGCGTTAATATGGCTACGGTAACCGCTTCACATCAGGCGTGCCGTATGCTTGTCTGCCACCCGACGTAGTATAAAAAAAATTGGGCTATGCGCGGCTTGAAAATACTGGTTAACGGAGGCCAGTATTTTCAAGCCGCGAAGAGCCTGCATGCAGCTGAACTGCGTGGTGCGGCATGCTCTAATCTTCCTTCGATTGAGGTGAGAGTAGTATCTCAGCAGTGGAATGAATATGAGTTGAGATGGTATCACGGAATTTATTTCGATTTACAAAGCTCTAGGGTTGTCAATAAACTCAGTACTTTTGTATGGAAATAGAGATAAAGAAGAAGAAGAAACATTTATTGAAACATAACACGAATACACTATTACCCAAATTACGTTGGTACAAAGTGCGGCTTACACTATTACCCAAATTACAAGATAGCTGTATAAGTAAGATAGAAAGAGGTCCAGTTTGGGGCATCATGCGTGCTGCATGATGCCCCAAATTGGACTCAAATCAGCATTATGCCGTGGGCTGACTATGTCAGACCCCAGCGCTGTCTTCAGCTGGGATTAATTTGTGACAGTAACGGACGGACAAACAGTCGGAATAGATATTCCGTCCCGTTCCACCGCAGACCACTACTAAGATTTCAACACAAAGATTAGCAAACAATTTAAGTACCTAGTCATTTATTCCATGATATAGGTATATGTACAATGCCGACCTATACAATAACGATTTTAAACTGTTAACTGACACCCTGGTCATTGGGTAAAAAGTTAACTAGGTACGCAATTATGTTCAACTGCGAGCAGGTCCACTGGTCAAGACCGCTGGTCCATGCATAATAATTTATAACCCTTTAGTATTAATAATATATCAAAGTCTTTTCTTTGCGAACACTCGTCAGTATAATTTTAACAAAGAATATGGTCAAATTAAATGGGTTTTGGTAAATAGGAGTGTAGTGGGGTGTAGAGGCTCACCGCCATTTATATAGTCAAAGTTAAACTCTCCTGCGCGTGGTGCACCCGGTTGATAAGCGAAAGAGTCTCCGTCGAAAGAGAGGTAAAGCATATTTTTTTCCGACTGGGGAAGTGCCTCCATCTTGCAGAAGACCACAGCCAAATAAGTACCCTTGAGGATAGTTTTATTCCTGCGAGTGAGTGAGGTTACCAGATGTAAGGATATACGTAAGCTACCACTGAATTCAAAATCTATGTCAACAAAACACACATTAAAGCATCCTTCGATCCGTTTAGCTGATCTAGCCTTGTTCTTTAGTACAACTCTATCTGGAAAATAAATGTCATAACGCTCTATTCTATTACAACAGTTGTATTAATCAATTCTTATCGAAATTACCTTTATTGCAGTTACTGCAGAATTCCGGTTGAACTCGTTTACACGCTGCAGCCACAATATACTACTATACAACCAGTACTTTAACTTCATACTAGCGCCCAAATCGGCGCACGCACACAGCCAAGCGTCATTTACATGACCGCTCAGGAAGTTTTGGTGCGCCGCGCACCAAATCGTCCTGAGCGGTTTGGGCGGTAGTATGAAGTTAAAGTACTGGTTGTATTACTATATTGTGCTGCAGCGCTGTTACTTAGAAAATTATGGCATGCCGTCGTTGCACTTATCAGTCTACCCGAACACGCATAGTTAAACCACGTCGACCATTACCTGTATATGGATGGGTTTGTTTGTCTTGAAATTATCTGTGCTTCGACTTCTTCGAGTGTCATTATGGCGCCAGTCCCAGTTATCATATAGGATTTTTGATACACCTAGAATTTTTGTGAGTGAATGAATTAATATTTATTTGCCATTTGAATAAGGTAACAAGGTGTTATGGTAAATATAGTTTCTTCTTACTTAGCTCCTTGGATAGCATGCAAAAATATTGATACAATAAATTGTCAATTAATAATTAAGAAAAATTATTTCGTTTTATAAAATGTATAGTGAATAGGTACATAGTGAGAATTTTCTAAGTCAACCTAAATTTTAATTTGCTTATTAAAAAAAATTGTCATTCCTTAATGGTATCTAACATATAACATATTGACGGCGGAAAGCGAAAACGTCGTAGTCCACAAAATATGTTTTTTTTTATTACACTGTTTGAATCAGAAAAAAAATCTGCATCTGGTCCGGGTCCCATAATTCTACGATGAATAGATATAAAATTAACATTTTGAAAAAACAGGTTTTAAATTCAAAAAGGCTGTAAGCTACAGAAAAAACCAGTAATAACTTCTACAATGTCGATTACAACATTTTCGTTTTCCGTAAAAAAAAGATTTATGTTGGTTACGCTCTTTGTAATGCTGGCTCCAGTGCGAACTACTACGTTTCATTTTCGAAAATATGTACCGTTACTTTCCACAAAAAAAACATAATGTTTGTTAAAATATCAATGTTACCAGGTACAGAAATTCATATCTAAGAGATTATTATCATTCTTCCTACAGCCCTAGTTCAAGTATTGCTGCTTACCACGTTTTCGCTTTCTCGCGTTTCAGCTCCATAGTGCAATACAGCGTTTTAAGTTTTAACATTCTGTAAAATTAGTTCAAAATGTCGTAGTCCACAAAATTCTAGCAAATAATTGTTAGTTAGTTTAAAAATAACAAGTCTAATATCAAAAAATTGTGAGTCTAAGTTAAAAAACACGCTAGTTATGATTTTTTGAAAAAAAAGTGTAAAAGTATTTTGGCTCTGGTGAACATTTTCATTTTTGTGGATGACTATGTTTTCGCTTTCCGCCGTCGATATATGTATAGAATTCAATAAAATCAACTGCATGTCGTTTTAAGTGCATATTTTTTATATGAATAGGTATATGTCATCAATTAGGGTAGTAGTTATTTAAGTACTTTATTCATTTCAAAAATCACTTATTTGCTAAAATGTCATAAACAGTATAACACCTTTTTTTCTAATAAGAAGTCATATGGCGTATTTAATACGCTTTTATTAGGTCGACCTGTATGTAAGTAACTATGTAATGGAATTTAAGGCAACTAATTTAACCATCTTCCAAGGATCGTAGCGTAATGAAAATTGGCAGCTGTATGTAGTTTTATTTTAAAACTATTGTAAGGCTGATTTTTCATTGTAACAGGTATATATAGGTTGTATATTTTTATACACATTACATAACACTTTTCCCTACGCTACATGCCTATAGAAAATTCGTAGCTCTGTGGTCTATACACAAGTCTCGATAACAGTTAATAAGGCTTGATAACACTGGCTTCCGCTACAGTAACGTGTAAACCCCCTTTTATTATATAGATATTTATATAAAATACTAGCTGACCCGGCAAACGTTGTTTTGCCATATAAATTATTCCTAGGATTTATTTTAGTAGAAAAAAATAGATAACAATCTATTCTCAGACCTACTGAATATACGTATAAAATTTCATCAAAATCGGTCAAACCGTTTCGGAGGAATATGGTAACTAACCCTGTGACGCGAGAATTTTATATATTAGAAGAAGATTATAAAAGAGATTCGTATCTCAGCAGTAGGACGCAAATGTGTTGATGTAGTGGTTATTACTTATTGTTTTTTATACCACTTGGTGGCAATCAAGCATACATCCTGCCTGATAGTAAACAGTCATCGCAGCTTATGAACGCATGTCCATACACCAGACACTGACTGCTTGAGACCACTTAAGCGCTGTCTACCCTGCAAAAACCTCTGACATGGCAGAGGCAATCAGATCTATGCTAGATCATGCAGATACGCTCGTTTAATAGTATTTATAATATACTGCACATATGTCTCCAATCCTACAAACTAAAGTGAAAAACAAGCATACGGCCCGCCTGATAGAAATCAGTTACCGTAGCCTGAACGTTTGCGAACGTTCTTAGGCTACGGTAACTGATTTCTATCATTGCCTTTTCATTATCTGCCTGTCGAGGTTTTATCTCCTGAGAAAACCTCGACAGGCAGTTCATTCCACGGCTTGACAGTGCGCAGGATATAACTTCTCTATGGAACTACTAAAGTTCCAATGTGTGAGGAAAAATTCCAATGTGTGAAGAAAAGTATAGTTTAGAAATTATAGAGTGATGTCACTTATCGTTTCCATGCTATATTCAGGAAGCTTTTCATACATGCTCGTTGTCATCCATCCAGGACATCGACAGAAACGACTACCGACCGACATAGCGATGTCGGTTGTCCTCATCTGTTTTTGTCAACATTTACTGATATATAAATGTTTAAGTGTGTCCGTTTGTCTGTTTGTCATCTAACCATGACAAAATGAACGTGAACTGAACCGATCTTAAATGACTGAACCGATTTTAATGAAATTTGCCATGGACATAGATTATATTCTAAAGAAGAACATATGCTACTTTCGAGTAATATCACAGACACAGCTATTATAAGTATGAAATAAAACTGACTAATCGATCAACATTCAAGCCACTGCACTGTACGGATCGGACAGTAATTCCTTTTCACAGGAAGGAAGTGTGCTGTGTCGTACTTACGAACTCGGGGGCGAAAGCTAGTCTTTATAAACATATAAGGCTCCTTGGCATACTTTTTAGGTTTCCGTACCCAAAGGGTAAAACGGGACCCTACTGAGGCTACGCTGTCCGTCCGTCCGTCCGTCCGTCTGTCACCAGGCTGTATCTCATGAACCGTAATAGTTAGGCAGTTGAAATTTTCACAGATGATGTATTTCTGTTGCCGCTATAACAACAAATACTAAAAATCAGAATAAAATAAATATTTTAGGCGGCTCCCATACAACAAACGTGATTTTTTTATTTGCCGTTTTTATAGATAATGGTACGGAACCCTTCGTGCGCGAGTCCGAGTCGCACTTGGCCGGTATTTTCATTCTTCGTCAGTAAGATATACTGACGAAGAATGAAAATACCGGCCAAGTACAACTCAAATACAACTCTATTGCAGAAAAAAATAGCTACCGCAAACAAAACTTTTCAATCACCATTTTTTATCAAAACACTGTAGGTATATGTCTGACGCATCGAACTGATAGCTTAAAATGTTATTATAGAATCATGTACATCTACTAATAATATTACTATAATAAATTCAGGCAGCATGGGAATACCGAATACGGCTTTTACTGTATTAATCGAACACCTTTATATAGTCAACATGGATAGTACTGTGTTGTACTGAGTAAAATGAGTGTATTGTCACGCCCCTGTGGCAAGTCGGTGGCCAATAGGAGTTCGTGGAGGGCCCGGGGCCCGCCCGGGCACCGCCTCGTTGATCGTAAAAACTTAGTTCGTAACAATCAATTGCGAAGTATACTCGTGTACGGAGCTGGCAACGCTAAAAGTCAGATACTGTGTTTTGACGGTCAGTTGTAGTGATCCTTATTTTTTTATGAATAAAATGACTTAACGATTGAATGTTGGTGCGGAGGAGGACACTCTTAAATGTTTGTTTTGTTTTATTTTGTGTGTTGCTAAAACAATCGGCAAAGTGTTGGGTGTGAAGCAAGAAATGAAGGTAAGGCTGTGTGCGTAGTTACCTATAACTATCTACCTACATAATGTATCAAAAATAACACTATATCAATATTTCTACACATATTTATAAGACTTTATTACGTGAGCAGCCTACGTATTACCCGCTACACGATATCAGGCAGTTAGTGCTTGTTTGTTGTTAGTGGTGTATTATTTACTACATAGTAAGAAAATTAAAAAAGGTGTAATAGATTAATTAAACCTCGAATTTGTTTTAAATGTAATCTAATACAACGCATAATTTGTCTAATCATATTTTGGACTGTTATAAACTTTTTGGGTTAGGTATACCTACGTATACTATAAAAAAATAGAATAAAAAAATGAAATTACAAAATATAATAAAAAAATATTAAAAAAGCAATTAAAAATGTACTTATTTAAAAATATGAAATAAAAAAATGTTATTAAAAAACCCTTTACGATAATAGCAAGTTTTCTAGAACTAAAATAGCTCATTAGCTTTAAAGTTACAAAATTACGGTCGAATTAATGAGATTACTGATTTTGTATTTTTTCATACGCGCATCCTGTGGCTATAAAAAAAATCGGGTTGCACTCCGGAGTGCCGGCCGAAGTGAAAACTTAAACATTAACGTTGTGCATTTTTGAATATTCTGGAATGGTTAGAGAATAATTACGCACGAATTGCTTTATTTATCAGTATAAAAGTACTATTATTTATGTGGTAATATACAATATTCATTTATTGCGCTATGGTACGCAAATATGACAATTTATATTACATTAAAAATAAACAGCAGGAGCAGGCAATTCATTTTTGCCGCGCGGTAGAAAGAGAGGGGGATATCAGTTCCTCTACTACGCGCCGCGGCGGCGGTCAACGCTCCCTCCGTCTTACGAATTTTCGATCCGGCTACGTGTCCTGACGCGAGTTTAACATTTTTTACCCATCCCAAAGAGTGAACAACGCTGCTAAAGAAGTTTTCACTTCAAAAACGCCGGGCAAGCCGACTTTGTTTACTTTATAATCAAAAAATGTAGGTATATAACACATTAATCTATATAAATAATCAATATTTTGAGACTGTAGTTTACTCTGAGTTAATTTTAAAAGAAAATACTTTGTCTCTTTAAATTCTATATAACAGTCAATCAAACCTTGCATAAATATAAGTACCTACCTCGATGACCGGTTTTGTCTGTTTTTTTTTTCAGTAATAAGTTTTTACTTTAAGTTATAGACAAACTTTTATCTGCCTGACCAGGGTATTGCCGAATCCGAAGCCAAAGAACATTTTCGAATTCGAAAAATAGCTATTAAATTTAAGTTATTGCCAAACATCTTCAGCTTAGTCAGTAGAGCCCCGTCGCTTCTACCACCTAAGTTAAACACACGAAGCAAAGTTTAAGTTTGATTTTTGCAATAACAAAATCCGATGGTAGGTAATCGGCTTCGGCTGTGGCGGTAGGGCCCCTGACCTGGCATTTAGACAGGGAGTTGATGACTCAGTGACTAGAACTTCTCTATTTACCCAATTGCCGTGAAGCTAAGAAAGCGGGGTTATGTGTTTGACCTGTATGTATGTATGTCCGCCCCAATGTTCCCTCGTAGCTATTAAGCTGTGGTAAATGACATATTTTTACACGAGTGACTTGTTGTGACTGATTTTTTCTAGTTAAGGTATCAAAAGAAAAATTATCACAAAAATATACACATATTACTTCAATTTTTAGGGTTCCGAACCTCAAAAGGAAAAACGGAACCCTTATAAGATCACTTTGTTGTCCGTCTGTCTGTCTGTCTGTCTGTCTGTCTGTCAAGAATTTCTATGTCGAGAATGCGTGGAGGTATCAAGCTGAAATTTGAACTGTATACTCAGGTCTACGGTCCCATGAAGTTAAAAAAAAATCAAACTGCTAAGTTTACGTAGAAAAAAGTTACGGCCGTTTATTCAGCAAAAAACGCATATTTCGACACACTCAAGGGAATCAAAACCTATAGGGTACTTCCCGTTGACCTAGAACTATGAATTTTGGCAAGTAACATCGTTATAGACTACAAGTACAGGAATAAATCTCAAAACTGTACATTTGTAAATAAATCTTAAAAAATAGGGGGTCTATATTTTTTATCGAAATTTCAAATTGAAACTACTAGTTCAAATGGGGTATCATATGAAAGGGCTTGATGTACACATTGCAAAAATCATTTATTTATTTTTTCGAAGCATTATTTCTTATTTATAATGAAAAATATCAAATTTAATAATGATACTACGTACCTACGGAACCCTCGGTGGGCGAGTCCGACTCGCACTTGTCCGGTTTTTTAAAAGTAATTTGACGTCCCAATTTGATAAACTAAACTCAAATTATGTAGTGCCGAAATAGTTATCACAATTTTGCACCAATTTTAGTTTATAAACTTTATTTATTTATATGTACAATTACACAATACCACACCCGGGCATTTTTTTAATATTTTTATTATTATTATTTACTTGTTATTGTAAGTATAAACATCGACTCATCTGGAGAATACGTAAAGTCCGATCTGTATTGTTGGTAGTTCACTTTCGTGCATGTATATACGTAGCTAATGTCAGATTGATTGAGTAATACAATGAATATAAAATAAATATTAAGTTCAGTACTTTGTTAAGATAATTTTGAACGCATGGATAAATATTTGATAACCAATATCGTCCTTTTTCGACTGACAATATTTGTATGGGAAAATGTTTTTTCTTGTATCTATTTTTTTTGTCAATTCCCCAATGTTTTTAATAGTTCTTCTGCTATTCGGGACGGAGACAAATCAAACAAATCACAAACCATGAAAATCGGTCCAGCCGTTCTCGAGTTATAAGTGTTCGAACAAACCCGACTTTGTTTTATATATATAGATATTGGAAGAAAATTGAGTTACGATAATTCTAAAAGCGTCAGTCTGAAGAATTCATTTTACTGCTTTGCTGATCGTGGCGGAACATCGTACTCCAGCATTCGCATGATAAAACACATATGTTCTCACTTTGTAAGATTCTGAAAAGTGGTCCCTGCGTGTTACCTCTGCTGAAGCGCTTCTAACTACGGCCCACGGCGCCGGATAATTGACATACGATTATACTCTTTGCCGATCCTGGCGGAACATCGCTGAGTGCGGAACAGCGCCGTACTCCAGCATTCGCATGATAAAACACATTTGTTCTCACTTTGCAAGATTCTGACAAATCATCATTGCGTGTTATCTCTGCTGAAGCGCTACTATCTACTGCGTACGGCGCTGGATAACTGTGAAAGCGATTTACGATGAACCTCTTTGTTGCGAAAACAGTGAACTACCCGATACCCCTAAACGATATTGTTATCGTTTCGCTTCTTGCAGAAGAAATAGAAAAGATTAAACGTAAAAACGTCGACCCACTTTGGAAAAATAGAAATTTGATTGGAGAATACACGACATTGGTACCCCATTTAAAAGAAAGTAATATTAAATTTAAAGAGTATTTTCGAATGAATATTAAAAAATCATGAAATTGCGGACCTATTACGAATCAGCGCCCAACGCGGCGGAACAGCGCTGAACTCTATCTAAAGCATTCGCATGATAAAAACATGTTTATCCTCATTTTATACCTGCTTACCGCGAAAACTGAATAGACGCGGAAAGCTGAACAGATGCGTATGCATTTCCATACAAAATCGGTGTTTTCTATGGACAAAAGCTGAACAGAGCTGAATAAGTGTGGGTAACTCTTTAATCTTTTTCGCATATACCATTTACTGTGTCATCTACGTTTATATACTATGTATTTGTTTTTCGCTATTGAAAGCGACGGAGCTTTTAAGGGGCTCCCAGCTGTATGTAATACTAGCGCCACTTCAGTAAAAAAAATATTATAAAAATATACAACTAATAAAAAAACTTTCCGACACGTTTGTTTATTAAGCGCTGTAGAGTTTTTATTACTTATAGGTAACATCGAGTTATCAAAAAAAAAACTACGATGCTTAGCAAAGAATCACATAAGGCATTTTTTTATTGTATTGAGTTTAGTTATTTATTTTTACCAGAATGGCGCCAGTGATACAGCAGTTATCATTTTAAGGAAATAAATTATGTTGCTAAGCTAAAAAGACTAAAGCAATGCATATCTTTCTTAGTGTGCTGGATGAAAAATCTATAGATCCGGACTCAGCCTAAATATCGTCGGATCAACTTTCATTCGTGCGTTGAACAAGTTTTCAGAGCGCAACTGTACTAAGTACGAAGTTACTAAGAAGAAAGTACTTCTCAAAACACTGCAACCCAATATAAATTCTTGAGGATTGCTGTGTTCCAGAGAGGCCGTAAGGTACCTAGTCTTGATGTGATACTGTGTTAGCAGTAAACTTCCTAATTGATAAAATTCTATTGTAACTGCTTAACAGCCAGTATACTTACATGTTTAAAAAGTGGCGCACACTTTGACCATGAGGTTTCAAAGTGTTTTAAACATGTATTACCTATCTTGTAACGTGTCGTCACACCCCTGCTACTCGAAACAAATGTCACATAACTACTTAAAAAAAAGTTTGTCCATAGACATTATAGTTTATGTAGTAGCAGTAGTAGTTAACGATACTCTGTAAAGCGTGAATCAAAATGTGTGCGTGCGACGCTAAATGAACTGTTCCAGATTCATCTCAGAGGAGTGGTTGGATACGACAGAGAGGGAGCGTCCATACTGTTCGTAGTATACTGTAGCGCCATCTTGAATTGAAAGCTATTAAAATAATACGAAAATACGTTTATACAAAATACTTATGTGCGCTTTGACCGCGAATGTTTAGCAGCACGGTTTTTTTGTTAGGTACTTCACATACTGAACACAGACCACATACACAGACCAAAATCTACCTTTTTTTATTACATGATTGCTCGAAATAGAGCGTAATGTTTTCAGGATAAATGTATATGAGTAAACACATCTGTGAATGTTTTTATTCCACTATTACTATTAATTGTCGAAGAACTGTCTAGGAATTTCTATGGTACTACGTTAGTACTATTACTTATACTGTGATGGTACCTAAGTAAAAGTATGAAAGTTTCTACTTATTATTTAAGCTTGTGTTACGATTCAATTATTGCCGACTGAGACAGTGAGTGTCGCATTACAGAATGCGCACAGTAATAATTACAGACTCTTCTGTTGAATTCTACAATGATATATAGATATCGATCTGAGGCTTTACCTCCTAACGCCTTCTAAGGGCCGCAGGTCTGTACCACCACTACAACTGTATAAAAACATCTTGCAAACAAGACTTTGCGCCCAATTACAAAAGTTGATAATGTATAGGTATTCTTTCTATAATCTACTGATCTTCAGATCAACATTTTTTGTTTCCATTTCATCAGTCTGTTCAGTACTTCCAAACATCTCGTACTTTACCTTTGTCTCCAAAATCAAGCGAGTCTCACAAGCATAACCTAATCTAACCAACGTCATTGTTGAAAACTACTTTTTAATGCTTATGTCAGTTGAAAATGGTTTAGACCAGGGCTGTTCAACCCGTATAAAATACCGGACCATTACAAATTACTAAACAGAAACAAAAAAATATTTGACACTTTTACCTACTACATAGGTACCTACTTTAAAAGTTTAAGCTTAGTAATAACAAGTTAGTTACAAAATTTTAACTTTTCTAGAAATATATAATTTTCAGTCAGTTGTACAAAACCTGTAGCGGTAAACAACTGTATAAAAACCGGTAAATAAAAAACACGTCACGGGCCGCACAAATATATGCCGTGACGAGCCACTTACACCCCAACCTACTTAAAATGTTGTTGTTAACGAAGAAAACGAAAGCACTTCTGTAAAATTCTTAAAACTATATTGAAACTGAATGCTCTGCAAACATCCATTTCGACGAGATTGATTGTTAAACTTTGTAGTAATTTCCGATCTGCCTACTTGTTTTTTGGGCAGATACAGTATTAGTCCCTTCGATACAGTCGGCACCAAAGTAGATCGCTATTAAGCTATTAGTAATAATGGTGGCGTCATGCTAAGTCTAAAGTTATTGACTCTCGTCGTCTACAGATTTTTATTCCCTCATATTGCCCAATTATAGGGTCAATAAACCGCTTAATCTCGTGGATACATTTTCTTTAGGTAGGTAAACTTTATTTGTAACAGAACTAGGTTGCTAACCTCATCATTACGAGTATTCATAATATTTGTAATCTAGGCTAGTAGTTAACAACAATACAATTTCGATTTATCGAACTCCATACGTAAAGAAGTGGCGTGTGGTTTCCGACAGACTAGAATAGAATCACTCCGTCTCTTCCCGTGGATGTCGTACAAGGCGACTAAGGGAAAATACATTATAAAACATCGATCAGGCCTCCCCAACCCGTCTGGCCAGCGTGGGGAGGCGGAGGGTAGGCCTAATCCTCCTTCTGTCTGGGACGGACGAGAGAGGGTCGTGCTCCTGTAGTGGAGACTAAAATGACCTGATGATGATGATACATAAAGAAAACCACCATGCGCATTGGCTAGATAGAGGCTATGGAACACCAGGTGCAAGATTCTGTACATTCAATATGTACTCGTAATAAAAGGGTAGTAATAAACCGAGCATTTAAAATTATAAAACTGGCCGACTAAACAACTTCGCGACTAAAGTTGGGTTAAACATACCAAACCTAACCTAACCTAGTATTTCAGTGGCCGATATAGTATTTTTTGTGACTTATACTAAGTACTTTTGAATATTAATTATGATAAATATTACCAAAAAAAAAGGCAGTAACAAAACCGATTTTATATCGCATAGTTTTCTAAATATTAAAAAACTGATTTTATATTCATTGACATCCAATTAACATTAAAAAAAAAACAGTGTTTCCTCCCCGTCTGGCAAAAACGGTGTCGAAACTTAGACCCTGACCGTTGGACTGATCCATAAATTGAAAATCGTGTAGCGAGCGATCTAGAGAGTTATGTTCGGCATTTCTCCAGGGGACCGAATATGGAACGAAGAAGTTCGACGGAGAACCAAAGTTGTCGAATCAGCAGACTGAAGTGGCAGTGGGCTGGCCACATCTGCCGAGTCAGTGATGGCAGATGGGGAAGGAAAATCCTAGAGTGGGGACCTCGTAAGGGGCGACGAAACGTCGGGCGCCCCTCTTTTACATGTACCGGTGATCAATACAAGAGAACGGCCGGAAGCGGCTGGATACGGAAAGCGGAGGATCGCATATGGTGAAAGGCGGGAGCGGAGGTCTATGTCCAGCAGTGGATAGATACAGGCTGATGATGATGATGATGAATATAAAAAATATTTAACATATTTTTATTTGCTTTGCGTCAGAGTGATGTTGAATTAGTAATATAGGTGCAAGTGCCTTTTGAACCCAATGCTCAAATCACACCTACTGATTATCTATCGAAGCACTGTAAAAGAGAGGTACGGAACAGAGTATAAAAAGTTTCTCCAGCTTTCAGAGAGCCGCAGCCAACCAACAATTTCCTAGTGGCTTTACAGTTGCAGTTTTTGTTGTCGTTCTCTTGGAAGCAGTTCTTGGTAGAAGACTATAGGCCGACGTAATTGCTCCTTCGTTCAGGCAGTTGAAATGAAACCGATCGCTCGCCCGTAACCGATATTATTCAGGTTAATAATATAAATATTTAGGATTTGAACCTGTTAATTCGATGATCAATGGTATCGGTAACCGTTTGATAACATAATATACCTATTTCGGTTTTCTATATGTCTATGCCTAGTCAACGGCATCTGGAATCAATCTGAAACTGCTTGAAGAAGCAAAAATTTATGATGTTTCTGTACCTACAGTGAGAAGTTATTCAAGTCAAGTAATAGCGCTTTTGATATTTGTTAATATTACGAATCAGTCTTCGATCATTATTATTAATGATAGAAGGAATCAGTAAAATAAACGAAATTTTTCTCTTTCTTATGTTTTTTCTTTAGCCACGTTCCTATCGTTTAAAATGACAGTTAGTTTTCATGCCTAGTGAAACAAATGTACATATTTTTAATTTTATTCTGAAATATTTAGTTTTCATGATGAAACATGATGAATCGGTCTCCGTTGTTTATTTTTCAAGTGTAAAAGAATACAACTGTGTCAAACTCATTTTACACAATGAAAGAAGCAGATATTTTGATCTAGTTTTACTCAATGATCAATCGATAACAAACTAATATTAGAATTATTTGCAATAGCAATGAAAGGTTGTACCGTCGCGCATTGCATGGTCTAACGACAGACCTGTCGGCTCATTGTATCTGTCAGCTAATTGTATCGCAAACAGAAGTAATTTAGAAAGGTATGTTATCATAACGAAAACAATACTTATAGGTATAAAAAGGGGAATGTCATGGCAATAATTTATCAAGAGTAAGTTTGCGAATTCTTGAAAGTAAATTCGGGTTGTTTTCAATTGATGTAAAAAATACGGGTAAAGATACTCGTATAATATCAATTTTATTACGTATAATATTTATTATTTTTAATTTGTCCGGCAAAATATGCCGGAAGGTATTCTGGTACTTTATTCTGACCATATTAAGTACCGGAAAGTTCCGGCATATTGATGTAATGAATGAGATAGATTTCTATGAGACTACCGAGTTACAACACTAAGATTTTTACAATAAAATTGGTGTATGATATGAAGTTCGCCAGACCAACTATCCTACTAGGCTAGGTGGTCTGTGGTCACATCATACATCAATTAAAGGCTACAATCGGAAAGCGTGCGCGAAAGTTCCGGTTTGCTTCTTATATGTTATTTATCCTAAACTATTATACTTAAATTAAAAAATTGCAGGATTTTGTGCTTAAATAAGTTCTGCTCTTTTCAGTCGTCATCTTAAATGATGATGAGATGGTAGCTCTATTTATAAAAAAACAATTATACAACGAAAATTGTAGACCACTTATTATTTCATCGTTTCATTGGTCATTTATATATTAGAATAATAACACAATATACTTTTTATTTTAGCTTCAAGATTTTTTTTGCTTGTTTTGTCCATACTGCATCCTATAAACTTCACCCCCTCCACCACACTTTGCAATTCCTTCTCTTTTGCTTTTAAATTAGTAACAGTTTTTATCTGTCTTTATTTTCTCATTTTTTTTTTATAATATCCCATGCTGTTTGAATTACTTCGTATTTTGTTACTTTTTTCTTTTCCATTTCTCCCCTCTTTCTTTCTCCCTTTGCTTCAAGTTTAGACATTTATTTGCCTTATAATTACACTTTTGTTCAAATTTTACATTATAACTTAAGTGTTTATTGCTTATGTTTTCTTGTTCTCCTCTTTCCCATCTATCTATAATCGTATATCGTATTTCTCGCTACCCTTTTACATTATCTTTCACGTTTTCTAACTCTCCTTAATATACTCATGTCAACATCACCATCTCCCTTTTCCCCTTTCTAAATTATTCCATTTCTTCTCTTTAACTTCATGTCCAAATTTAACAATTATTTGTAACATCAATAGATTCTGTTTTAAAAGATTTTACGATATACATAGTTTCAATCTTTATATTAAACTCTAAAGTTGCATGAATTTTCGTGATATAAGAAGTAAGAGACTTAACGAAATGTATATGTTCTATTTCAAGTTCGTAGATATATTATTATGTTATAAGACGAAACTCAAATATAATTCATCTCAACAAATAAATTATCAACCCTTATTTTCATTCCAACAAATGAATTCTGAAAAAAGTGGTTGAATTTCACAAAATCGTTGCTCACTGCTTGCCTAAGCATAAGAGGAACTTACTATCCAAATTTTATAGTTCCTTCGGCTTTCGAGTTTACGTCAATAAATCAATAACGCAAGAAAAATACAAAAATATTTATTTGACTAAAAATATACCTAAATAGCTCATTAGTATAAAATTATCCCCCATTCGGTTAAGGATAGATTCTCGTTATGGCAGATTATATGTATAAGGATATTAAGGATATCAATTTGGTCATAGTAAAGACATCAACGCTCGAAACGAGATGCATTTAAAAGGAGATGCATTTCACTTATTATTTTGATTATTAGCGGTGCAATTAATTTGTTTCAAAGCATTTAAATATTAATAAGAGTTTTATTGTGGTTTACATTATATATATTGTGTTAGGTTATGTTATATAATTATTAATTTACGTGGAAATATGCGTTGGCGCAGTTGTGCGGCGCGGCGGCAGAGGTTAGCTTCGCCGGCAGTACATCATGTAGAACAACAAAACAGTGTAATCCGTATACCGGTCGTGTTGCATCAAATCCGATTACAGTGGAATCGGGTGCACGCGATAAATCGTCGCAGGCGTCGGCTGTCGTCGGCGGCGATTCGTTACGTCCCGATTTACCGAAAAACTTATTCGATACATCGAGAAATATGGCGGCGGCCGCTTTGGGACTAATATGTTATTTAAGGCGAGAGAGGAGCCCCGCGGCGCTGCCACCAGCTCAATGCCGATATTAATGATCGGAATGTATCAGCGGGCCGAGGGCCGCGAATGTCTTCTTCGAGGCATGGCTTGAGCGACCGCTTTGACGGGTTAACAGTTGATCACTGGGGCCACCCGCCATGTCACGGCCAGTATCGCACGCTCCACGTGTCGATCACATCTTTATTGTTGTGAATTACTATTTTTTTCCAGCCATGTATAGAGTACATATAAATATATGTATGTACTCTATTTTGTGGATATTTTATCAGTAAATTCTTTTAGTTTCTTTAATTCAAACATTTGACCGCATATATACTTACGTAAGTTAAATTCACATTTAGAATTTGGTACATCATTAATAAAGCTTTGTTTCGTACAGCTTCTTAAGTATTTCTTGTACTATTGGGTCGTACCGTAAGGCATGGGAACTGCGCTACCGTCTCGCACGTCATCTGAATAACTGATAAAAAAGAACAAAGAGTTGAAGATGACAGGAGACGTGCGGGGCAACGATTGGACTGTTTATTGAATAAACAAGGGCGAGATAGAGGTATAGAGCGGTGTCAGCGCGGCGCGGACGAAGATAGTTTGAGGCTGCATTGTACCGCGATGACGCGATACATTCTCGCTCGGGCCAGCATAGGGATCCGCGGGCACGACACCAAAACAATATTATAAATGCGAAAGTATGCTTGTTTATAAATATATGCTATATCTCTATCTATTTTTCGACTTTATCCTTCGTATACAAACTTAGTAACAAAATCGTGAATTTCAGATTTTTTTTTTTTATACTACGACGGGTGGCAGACAAGCATACGGCCCGCCTGATGTGAAGCGGTTACCGCAGCCATATTAACGCTAGCAACATAAAATATCGCTCGCGCGCCGCCACCCCCGCTGCCAACGCAGCATCTCCTTTCTTTCTGGTGACCTCACTCACTCGCAGGAACACAACAACCCTCAAGGGAATTGTTATTTGGCTGCGGTATTCTGTGAGGTGGAGGTACATTCCCCAGTCGGGTAGCTTACAATTACAATTACGCTCCCTACCTCTCTTTTCGCCATCGAGCTTCGTTGGTCAGTCAGCAGGGTGCACCGCGTGCAGGTGAAGTTGGCTTTGGTTCAAAGATGTTGATGAACCACTTACACCCCAAAAAAAAGAAATGTTATTGGAGAAGGATAAAGGCAGATTTTAAATATAAATAATGTAAAAACGATCTAGAGTCAGAATTTTATAAAATACTTCGAGTTATAAACCATCAAAAGCCTATATGGCTAGGCGAAATATTATTCATTTATTAATTATAAAATTTTATGAAAATAAATTTTTCATTGCTGGTACATTACATTTATAGGAACTATGCCGTAGTAATAAATATTGTGATATCTTAATTTTGTATTAATATTTATAATTTCTACTAAAATTATGTGTAATTTTGACATTTAAGTATAGCAATAGTTACGGGTTTATAACTCGCGGTCATTAATTAAAGTTACCTCACCTGCATGTGGTGCACTCCGCCAAGTAACAGATGAAGCTCTTGAGAAAGAGAAGCAATTTAATAACAAAGTTACTGAATGGAAACAGCTCAACTGGGGAAGTACCTACAATCTCTACTTTACAGATGACCACAGCTAGCTAATAGTCAAATAACAGACCTTAATTATGTTTCTTCGAGTAAATAAAGTCAACAGAAAACTGCTGAGACATGCTGCTTTAAAAGCGGGGAAGGCAACGTGGGACTGCTGATGTTGCTAAATTTTCCATCTTTACAGACGTGTAATATTCCTGAATTACACGCCTTGAACCTTTTATAGCGGTGAGAAATCGATCTATTTATATCAAGATTAATTTCAGTTATTCTGTATACGGAGCCCCCGCATTTGCGACACTATCCGAACTCACCTGAGCTTTTTTTAATAAGCCTGCCTGCCATCGACGTGTTGATTCGTGGACGAGCATCTCACTAATCAATTGTCCTCTTAAAGGTCATTATAAAGTTGCTCCGAAAAAAAGCAAAACCAACCGACACCACACTGATTTGTAAAATATTAAACATATTTCATTCCGGCCACGTCGAGAATATTTACGTTAGGTATTGCACATCGACGGCATTCGATCGCAACGTGGTCTTAAGTGATTCGATTATAGTAAAAGATTTAGTTTTACTATAATCAAATTACCTAAGTGATTCGATTATAGTAAAAGATTTCGTTTTACTATAATAAATATATTTAGTTAGAAGTCATAGACTTTCTATTAGGGATATTAACAAAATAGATTTCTATAGTTACAAACTGACAGTCGAATCCATGGCGTAGGGTAGTATCAGAAGCACAGTATAAGTAATAGTTTTCAGAAGTTTGAATCTGTTGCACGGATATGATTGTTCCTTTCCGCATTTTTAAACTGTGTTAAAATCTAAATGTAAGGAAGGTAACGGCAATGCATTTGTAAAATAATTGTTCGTAGGACTTACAACGTGTGGGAAGATATTGAAAAGTTCGATTGTATCGAGTCGTAGTATTGTCTAAAACATTAGAATGGAGACGCCACAAATGACTAATCGTTTATTATACAACAAAAACTATTGCACAAAACTTACGGGCGTAATTAATAACAATAGAAATTATATTTGTTAGATTGTATCGAGATTGAGCGGTCAAACAAAAAACATAATCGAACAACTTCACGATTAGATTTCAAACAAAGAGATGCCTTAAGAAATTAAACTAGAGATATTCTTGTGTGAATACTAAATAGTCATATTATACTATTATCGGACATTCCAGGGTATATTAAAACTTAACGCCTCGTACGTTTGTATCTTAATAAATGTATTCGAACAGAACCGAATGTGATTTTGACTGAACTGTCAAGTCGAACAAAAAATATAATAAGTGAGGTATCAGCAGCGCTTTGTTTAAGAGGCCCGCGGTCAACTGTAATTTATTAAGATTGATTGCAAACAAAAACTAACAAGTGTAGGTGGAGGTAACATTGTTTACGAGAGCAAGTAGCTGGCGAGTGGCAACAAAAGCGGTCGCGGGGCGGCCGTCCGCGTCTCGCAGCTCTGTTTGGACAGTGACAGATGGCGGTTAATAAACGTGGCAAGAGTGGCAGACTAGTCGAACCGATCATATACGATAAAAAAAACCGGACAAGTGAGAGTCGGACTCGCCCACCGAGGGTTCCGTACGTAGTATCATTATTAAATTTGATATTTTTCATTATAAATAAGAAATAATGCGTCGAAAAAAATAAATAAAATATATTTTGCAATGTGTACATCAAGCCCTTTCATATGATACCCCATTTGACCTAGTAGTTTCAATTTGAAATTTCGACACCCTATAAAAAATATAGACCCCCTATTTTTAAGATCTATTTACAAATGTATAGTTTTGAGATTTATTCCTGTACTTGTAGTCTATAAGGATGTTACTTGCCAAATTTCATAGTTCTAGGTCAACGGGAAGTACCCTATAGGTTTTGATTCCCTTGAGAATGTGTCGAAATATGCGTTTTTTGCTGAATAAACGGCCGTAACTTTTTTTTACGTAAACTTAGCTACTAGTTTGATTTTTTTACAACTTTATGGGACCGTAGACCTGAGTATACAGTTGAAATTTCAGCTTGATACCTCCACGCATTCTCGACATAAAAATTCTTGACAGACAGACAGACAGACGGACAACAAAGTGATCTTATAAGGGTTCCGTTTTTCCTTTTGAGGTACGGAACCCTAAAAAAAGATCCCGACGAATTGAGAACCTCCTCCTTTTTTTGAAGTCGGTTAAAAACATAAAGTGGGATAGGAACGGACTCAATTATGTGAATTAATTTACTACAAGCAGCTAAAATCCATACTAATAGATACAATGCGAAAACGAAACGTGGCTAGCTAGCATAATGTATATGAAAATTTTGCAAACTTTAATCCGTCTAGAACAATAAGACTGGGCGGATTGAACTCAATTGAATCAAAATTAGACTTATTTACATACTTACAAATTAATAATATTTTATTGTAGTTTAATATGCAAGCTCATATCGGGAATACGCATATTCGCAGAAATTAAAAAATAAATGACTTATTGCTTCCGGAAACCGAGTCGTTATAGCATTGGTTACTATTTACAAGAACAACATATCTACGACTTTATCAAAATTAATAGTAATATTTATCGTTTATTGAAATCGGCACTACAGAAAGTTTGATCACAGTTGATGGTAAGTTTCACCGGAGGCATACGAGTATGTAGGTATACGCATGACATGAGACAGCACCGGACCGCAGCGAGGCCGAGTCGCAGCCGCAGCCGCACCGGGGCCGGGCCCTCCGCCTGATCGATCAATACCACCACGAACAATGTGCTCGACATGATTAATATAACCCCGGTCAAAGCGTGCTCTATGCCCTAACACTCTCGCACCATAGACTCCAGGAATCCAACCCTATTAATATTTCATCAAACAGATGTACGAGCAGACGTATCTCGATAATATTAATAGTGCTCTCGATTTCTGATGTCGGCTTCATTTATATATTTTATTCGGTATCTGTGAAGTGCCTTAAAACGACGACAAAAAACTTATTTTGACTGTGGATGGTTTAGGTGTAAAAACATCGCATATTTCATTCTGTTGAGGCGAACCTCGGGTTTTTTGTGCGACATTAGTCAAAGTGAGATTGTATAGGTGTCGAAAGATAATTAATAACAAATATTGTAACTATAATTATAAGTATGACCGCATGACTAAAATGGTATCGTTATTTAACTAAACATTTAGAATTCCTAATAATTATTATACATGACTCAGTCACAGACAGTGTACTACTTACAGTATGGGCGCTCCCTTTCGCTCTCTCGTGTCGACCACACCTCCCCCTGAGACAAATCTGGAACTGTTTGTATGACGCCGTTGTTTATGTACTTAGTAGTAAACGACGCCACAGTTGTTGTGTGTCAAAAAGCCGTTACCGAGTTGATTATAGTAGTAGTAATTCGATCGATATATTTTAGACGTTTATTTCATTGCGGGACACATTTTTTTATTTGATATTGTGTATCAGTTGTAGTAGGTACCTTAGGATATTGACTACAACATTCTAGGGCTTAAGCCCAGGAACCCTACCGCCGAAGCTCAAGCCAATTACCACCGAATATTTTGATTCGAAAAAAAGGTCTTACGTTTAAGCTATTGCCATAAACCTTCAGCTAAGTCGGTGGAGCTCCATCGTTTCTACCAGCTAAGCTAAACACAAGTAGCAAGTTGAAGTTTGATTTACGCAATCAAAAAATATGATGGAAATCGGCTTCAGCTTCGGCGGTAACCCGGCGTTCCTAGTCAGAGGTTTGGCTACTTAAATCTTAGAATTCATGAATGCCTTTTGGATCCAGACTCTAGAAATGCTCTGATTTCTTACAGGTTTTTTCTTACAGGATCACGCCCTTTTTCCTCAAAGATATGTTTTTTTATACCACGTCGGATGGCAAACAAACATACGCGGCCCACCTGATGAGAAACCGCTACCGTATACAAATATCGCTCGCACGATACAAATTTGGGCGCGATATTCTATGAGGTGGAGAGACTTCACCAGTCGGGAAGCATTCAAATACGCTGTAACCTCCCTTTCACCAGTTTCACCCGAGCCTCTTTTGTTAGTCGGCAGGGTGAATCACGTGCAGTTGAGGTTGGCTTTGACTCTAAAGATCGTGGTAAGCCACTTACACCCCAATGTGTTTTTGGTTTAACAATTTGAGCAAAAATTTATATTATAAAAAATATTTATTGGTTATCAGAATCTAAGAAAATTTATCAATAGTATTTAAAAAAAAATGTCTTGTGAATTTCTGAGATAAGGAACTGGGAATGGTAAATTTTCATCGTTTTTAAATAACTTTAAAACTTTTTATTTTACATTTACAAAAATATATTCGGGTCCTTCACGCCACTTCTTTTGATATGCCATACGGTACAGTTTGCAAAAGTTAAAACATAAAACTATTTTGAAAATTGATTTGTGTAACCAAGTTCAACTTACTCAGTGCAGTAAAATCTAAGGTGAAAGTTGGTTGTAAAACCTTTGACTTTGGCCGTGTCTTCATGCGACCACATGAAACCCTAAAATTCACTTTTCATTAAAAGCGACTAAAATGCGAAAGCTAAAAGCAGTCGGCACGTCGTATTTTATTATTATTTATAAGTCCAACACAGGACTATTCTCATTAGTTATCGATAGGCTGGTTCCATTTTTCATTATAAATATACGAGTTACATAAAACTTGTGTATTTGAGGTGCGTGCATACAAATGTGCTCGCGCCGAGTTCACAATGCACGCCATACATCTTGCGGTCGCCGCACAACATTAAAGACATCGGAGCAGCAACATAATAATAGAGTAAGTTAACATTACGTAAATACCCGATTTAACGACCCATAATGGTACACAAAACAACCATTACACCATATGTATGGTGCTACGCGACGTATGCTCATCAATGAAGACGCGTCTGTTATATTGCACACGCAATAATTTGTTGCCGGACACTCCACGGTAAAGCACTCATAATCAAAGAGTTAAAGATTTATGAAGACTTGAATCTTTATATAATGTACTAATTAAAATGTCAAGCAATTATAGTGGGCAGTTCAAAACATATCGCCGCCAACGTCAAATTTGGCACTGTGTTGCCTGTTAAGTTTAACAAATCCATCTTCCCTTTCAGTCATAGTGTCAAAAGTCTTGGTCTCCATATTAACTCCACGCTGGGTTCACAAATCGCTGAGCAGCTTCTTCTCAGCTTTCTAAATTGACTGAGATACCGAAGCGTATAAGTATACGCTTCGGTATCTCAGTCAATTTAGAAATTTCCTTACTGTCCGCATTAAGATCACACTAGTCACATCTCTTCTTTTTCCTGATGTCTGTTATCCCGACTTGAACGAAGAGTCGTGAACAACTCGTGTCTGAATTCGAGAGCATACTGAATAAAGTGTCCGATTGGGGGCGACAGAATTCAGTGCAATTCCACCCCACTAAGACACAAGTCTGCGCGTGCACCGCTAAGAAACCCCAGTCGCTGTGGCACCTCAATTCTAAAACACACCATTTACCATTGCTAAGAGTATTGGGATTGTAAAATAAGGTGTATTCAGAGGAGTTACTTGACATGATGCCCACGGCATCCTTCTATAGTCGCACCGCTCGCCATTAACAAGGAATTCATCCTCACATTAGACCCCAAGTGGTCATGTAGTGCGCGGTTCCAGAGAGGTTTTCTCCCACGTACTATCAAGCTGTTAAATGAACTGCCTGTCAAGGTTTTCCCAAGCCACTACAGAATGGGATTCTTCAAAAAGGGCGTGAAGAGGTTTTTACAGAGTCGGCAACGCGTGTGTGATACCACTGGCGTTGCAGTCGTTTATAAGCTGCGGTAACTGCTTGCCATGACGGCCGCATGATTGCTTGCGGTATCAAAAATTTGGTATAAAAACCTTTTTGAAGGAAAAAGAAATATACTTTATTTAAATGTATTAATTTATACAGTACACGTACTGTTTATTATATTGAATGCCAACAGTTTCTTGGTTGCTGTCTGTAAAAATGTCATTGCCCATTGACCATGGAGATCTTGGTGTAATCCTCGTGTAAAAGCTCATTTCGTGGGGATTAACTGTGTCGTCCGTGTGATTTATCAATTTTATACGTAGCTGAGGAGACGTCGCATTGTGGTGCCTTGCATTTTAGAATTATTACCGTGTTATAATAAAAATAACTATATATTTTAATATAGTTGTTGAATATATTAAAACAATGCATCAGTTTAAATGTAAAATAGGTACTTTACTTGATCAATCATGTGGTAATGGTGAATTACAGAATGATACCAACACTAGAATAAAAGACTCCAACAGAAACTTTATGCGATAAATAAAAACAAACAACATTTAGTTAACTATAACAGGTATGTGGGAAACGAGTTTGATGGTAACACGATGGAAAGCAATCACCACAGCCCATGGAGATCAGCAACACCGAAGGGTCGCCGATCCGTTGCAAGTCTATACTCCATATAGATCTACAGCACAGTAAAAGAAATATGTCTAAAGCGAGAAACATTAGAACTACTATTTACATTGTTTTATACTTACTACGTCGGATGGCCTGGTGTGAAGTGACATCACCGCTACGCAGCAATTCCTTTCTTTCTGGTGCCCTTACTCACTCGCAGTAACACAACAACCCTTAAGGGAATTGTTATTTGGCTCCGGTATTCTGTGAGGTGGAGGTACTTTTCCAGTCGGGTAGCTCAAAATTTTTTTTTTTTTTTAAATTGTTTTGGTTCAAAGATGTTGATGAACAACCCAAAAAGTAGTTGCAGGTAAACGGTTTTTACCTTGAGTAGGATTTGTTTAATATTTGAAATAGAATATTACTTGGTAGTAGGGTGGCCAACCGTACTTACTATAATACATTGTGCTATATTTCGGGTCTGCGTACTATATACTGTTGAAGTAATATATAGTACGCAAAAATACTATATTTTCAATACCGAAAAATAACAAACAAATGCTTATTTTTAAAATTTATGAACGCGCTTTTACATTAACTTTTGAGCGAGGCGTGCGTTTTTCCATAAAATACAATATTTTTAGAAGTGTACTATATTTTTTATAGCTTATTTTGAAAAATACTATATTTCGCCGAAGATATATTGGCAACCCTACTTGATAACTACAATGAACACAACAAATATTATTATGTTAAAGACATAAAAAGAACATAGGCGGTAATATTGGCCTTTAGATAAATTGAAAACAAGCTCTCGATGATTTTTTTGTCGTATTGCCATTAATAATAATAATTCGAGGATATCCAAGCGCGGCATGCCGGTCACTTACACAAGTATACACAAGTACCGTTGCTTAATCCGTATTCATTAACTTAGAACCAAAGGCTTAATATTTGTTATATTTCAATATCTACTTCTGATTAAATAATTTATTGTGATTAAATTCGTTGTGAGTTCCAATGTAGCCGTAGTTTTACCCCCGGGACTGCAATGGACTTCATTGTTTGTTGACTTTTTTGTTGGTCGCCGCTGTTAATCCTGGCTACACAGGAGACACAGTGGTGGGAATGTGTGGTGGGCCCCCGTCTCGTTATACTTAGTTAAATATCTTCAGTAAAAACTTTACTTCAAATCTACCGCTCTACCGTTTGCGCCATTGTTTAATTTGTATAAATAAATAACAAGAGTAAACAAAAAAAACCTAAAAGATTTACTTACAATATTGTTAGTTTCGTGTGGTCATACAGCCCCCTTACCACCATCTCTTCTTGCGATTCAATAACTGAATAGATTGCTTGTTCATACCAATGAATAAGCGACTCTATTTCAAATGGAACAGAGTCGCTTATTCATTAGTATAAATAAGCAATCTATTCAGTTATAGAATCGCAATAAGAGATGGTGGTAAGGGGGCTGCTATGTAGAAGCCTAATACCAACCCGTTCCATCAAGTCCTTTCAATTGATTCCCATATCTGAAGAGGCTATTAAGGAAATAATATCTCGACATTATGCGGTGGCATCGCATTGGATTAAAATGGCGACCTTTAGGTTTAGGTTTAGGTCAATAAGGGAAGTGAAACTAAATATACCTAAGATTTTTTTCCGCTTGCGTTTTTATCAATATCCAAATGTGGCAAACAAGCACACGGTTACCGTAGCCATATTAACGCTCGCAACACGAAATATCGCTTGCGCGCCACCACCCCCGCTGCCAGCACAACAGCTCCTTCCTTTATGGTGACCTCATTCACTCGCAGGAACACACCAATCCTCAAAGGAATTGTTATTTGGCTGCGGTATTCTGTGAGGTGTAGGTAATTCCCCAGTCGGGTAACTTTCAAATACGCTGCGCCCTACCTCTCTTTTGCTAGAACCTCTTTTGCTAGTCGGCAGTGCATCACGTGCAGGCGAGGTTGGCTTTGGCTCTATAGGCCATTGTGAGCCTTACACCCCTATTATATATATCATTGTTTAGTTTCAGCGCGGTATCTCTAATCAAATCTTGCAAGTTATTTTTGACTCACTTCCAAGGGTGATTGAGCTGATAATTGAAACACTCATTGGTTTCTTGTGACAATGCACGTTTACTCAAACGCTGCAATTTTTAATCAAATTGACATACCTACCTACCTAGACCTTGACAAACGGACATCTTCTTGCACACAAATATTTTTCTCGTGAGGGGATCGAACCTGAGACCTCGGAGCGACAGAGGCCATTTTTTTTCATAAATAAATGCGGTGTAGGTATTAATATGAATTAAATACATGTATAATTAAACCATTGTTAGCGATTCAACCACCGAGTTCGTCAAATTCGAGTGAAGACTTAGCAGCATAAAAAGTATTCTACATGTTAATCCAGAACATAATCTGTGTGTGCAATTTCATCCAAACCGATTCAGCCGAATAACACCCTTCTATCCATCTACATACACATATCTTAGTAGGGTTGTGAGATATGTTTTTGTAGAGAAGGAGAGTCATTAAACAATAATTAAATTCCAACAATAGGTATGTAGGTCGACGGAGCTACTGGACGGCAAGCGCGTGTGAAACGCAAACTGTGTGCTCGCGCATCTACGCCAGTGACATCTATATTACGCCGACCCGCTAATCCTATACAACAAGGGCACATCTGCAGCAGCTCGTCAATTAAATTACAACTTTAATAACATACAATACGTATTAAATTAGTAAAACAGATGACATGTGTACAGACGTGCCGTGTTTGCTATGCGAGCGTCACTTGTGTCAATTTTTCAGTTCATTCAGCTACGCAGCTCGCCTTTGTGGCGGCTATACCACGACAAACAAAGGCAGTACAAACTTCTATTGTTATTCAGAAAATTTGCTATTTCTATTAAATTTATTTTGTTCAACCGTAGCGGCTTCTTTTGTCATTACGCTGCCAAGAAGGACAACCCGACACACACATCACGTTATTTACCCAACAACACCTGGGTTTCCGTTTCTTTTCCTAGGTACGTTGATAATTACATTTCATATACAGAGGTCACGTCCTGATAACATATGAATATCGGTCGAAGTAAAGTACAAAAAGAAATAGTTTAAACCAAAGATTTAAGTTATTTAAACCGTAGATAGAGAAATCAAAAACCTATTGGCAAATTATGGATTCCATCGTATTCCCACAAAACAAGAGTAACTTATGCCATCGTTGTTTTTTTTATACGACTAGGGTGATAAACAATAAACAAGTGCACGAGCTGCCTGATGGTAAGCAGTCATAACATATGAATAAGCGACTCTATTCAATTTGAAATAGAGTCGCTTATTCATTGGTATGAATAAGCATTCTATTCAGTTATTGAATCGCAATAAGAGTTGGTGGTAAGGGGGCAGAGCATCATATTGATAACGCTTTTTAAGACCTATGATATTCTCTATCTATATGATGTGGGTACACCAAACTGTGGTCTTTATAACCTATTGTAGTGTAAGTATTACTGTATTATTGAGCGAGCGGCACGCTTACCTATATACGCCGAAAACTGAACCGATTTCGATGAAACTGGTCACAATTAAAGACCTCATGCTCGAGTATCATGTCCCTGAGGAATGATCATCAAATACATTTTCCATTAATATCAATGGAAAACATACACGCGCGAGAAACGGCTTAACATGCTCTTTGAAGTCTAGAGGAACTTTGCCGTTGCTTGCCTTGCATGATCGATTATACTGACGCGTGCAACAATACTATCGAGTTTCTTAAAGCTTTAAGCGGTGGTCGAATGGCCACTTTAGCTTCGAGGTCGCGTGTTCGATTCCCGCTGTACTGGAATTATTAGCTAAGAGATATATATGTACAAGTTCTTAATACCTACATTTTAATATGATTAGGTATTTATACTGTCATATTTGTACACATAAATATGTCGAAGTTATGTGATCGAACGGCAGTGGCCAGTTCTGCGATATCCCGTTGCGATTTCCGTAGCATAAAAATAACACCATTAATGCTGGTTAACAGGTGAACATTCCACCGTGTACAAAACTTTAAAACTTTATCACATACCTATCATAGTTGAAAATGGATGGATATAATATTTTTGATAGTGTATAAAGAAATTTGATTTAATACCAATCTTCTTCACAAATAGATATAACTATATATATATTTGTATATTATAATTATACGAGTATAATATACTCAACATACTAAATTTATTAATTCGAAATGGCCTGACTCACGACAAAAACACATGATTGACCCTAAATGGGTCAATTAAGTATTTTTGTGTATGTACTATATAATATATAGTACATACACAAAAATACTCGTGACAGTCTCAAGTGAAGTCTAATGAGATTATAGTGCATCTGCTAAAATGGAATCTGGAAAAATCTGACAAGGCCACGAAATGCGAGTTGCAAGGCTGTGTGAACATTCTGTTTTTGTAGAGTCACTTTTGAAGTTTGTTGCTGCATGCAACCGGCATGGCTGTTTTGCTTTGGTCGTCTCAGTCCCAGTTGCTGCGGTCTGCGCTTCTTCAATGTTTGATACAGAAGATACATGTATCCATTGCCACTCTGGCTGCCGTAATCGTTTCTACGATTCGCATTTCGCCCCTCTGCAAAACAACATCAGCCGATAGCCGATCTGTAAATAGTTGGTTGTTGAAACAACAAAGTACAAAAAAAATTAAATTTTTTTTTAACAAATGATACTTGCCATACAAAAATTAATAGGACTTTAATTTTTGTTTTCAGGCTTGATCTTCAGTAATATTTGTAATGTTTAGTAGCAAGCCTTGACGGCTTCGCATTGGTAATAATGGCTACTGTTTTTAGTACTACTACATTCACAAATATATATAATAAAATATCATATCGGTAAATTATTTTCGCAGAATGTTTATAAATTATAGCCTCTACTAATGCTCAATCTATATATATATAATTTTCTTTTTTTGATGAAAATCGTCACACTAGTTTCCAAGATTAGTCCAAACATACACAAATAAACACGGCGGTGGCGGCGGAGCGGCCGATGATGTAGTTATTATAGGCGATTTTATTACTAGACTAAATAAAATTTTATAACTAATTTTATAATAATACGGCAAATCAATAATAATCATATTCCAGACGCGGTGGCTTCTGTTACACACAAAATAACGTATTATTGAGCAATGCCGTTCAATGCAGCCTCAGTAAAACTAGGGTTGTGGTAAAAGTTGAATGTTTTGTGACTTGCCTTCCCACCTTGGCAAATATACGACTAAGTATGAATGGTTGAAAAAAAAATGTATTTGGCAATTGTGTACGAAATGCGGCAGGTGTGTGGGAGTCGCACGAGCGGCGAGCGGTCGGGCTGCGGTCGTATGACGCCCCGCTGCGTTTGACGCCGACGCGCGTCGACTACGACGCCCAACTGGCCACGCAAGCACTGTTTTACTAGGTATATCGTTACTGTACATACGGTATTGGACACATTTTTATTTGTATTTAATTTCAGCTGCGTTCTGCGTAAAAGACTATCTGTGGAAACCCTGTCCTTTGTACACGTTACAAGTGTAAATTAAATGAAATCGTTCCTGAATATTTACCCAACACCAAAATTTAAACATGACAGAATGTTAAAATTTTGGTGTTGGGTAAATATTCCCTCTTATTTCCAAAATTACTTGAGAAAAATATATACCTACCTAATACTTGTAGATATTCTATTAATAAAGACCATAAGACAACCAATAACTAAGAACATTAATCTTTCAATAATTCACACACAAAGTTACGTTTGCAGCTATCATGTATGATACAACATGTTTTTAGGGTTCGGTACTTCGTTATTTCGGACCACCACCATTACCAGGTAATCCATCATTTGCTTGCGCAAGATTCTCGGGTACTTCGATCGCATTCCCAGACAACCTGCAGACTATTTCGAGGGACTCATAGCAGTGACAAGTGGGAGGGAAAGTGAGAATGAGCCCGCAGCCCGACACGTTGATCCGATGAAATTCGAGGTACTTTATTCATGTTCTACTTAATATTCGTTACTGCTCGCATGATGAATTCATTACAAGAAACCCTCTCTTTCAACCCACTTGTCCCGTTTGGTCAATTTATGTAAATGGTTGTACATTACGTAGATACATACATACATTCAAATAATTTTGTGATCAATACCATTTTCAGAGCAAAGTCAACCTCACCCGCATGTAGCCTGCTGTCAAGCAAACGAAGCTCTAGCTTTTGAGACCTAGCTAGATCTCGTTCCCGTAAACCTTTATAACGTAAATTTTCCGAAATGTTCCGAAATCTTGTAAGTAGCTTGTAGTATAAAATTGGGTTTAATATTATTGTATGCATTGTGGTACATGAAAATTGTTGGTCTTAGGTTAAATAAGTTTGAGAATAAACATGATGTCTAGCTAAATCAAATGATTGCCATTTCTTACATCACCAGAAAAATCGATTATCTTGAAGCTCAGTAGGTATATCATTATAACCTATGTTGAGTAGTTATATCATGCAGTCCCAGTACCTCCATACATTATATTGATATCGTAGGCAGTCACCGACACGTATAACAAACGCAAACAAATCGAAACGCCTCAAGCGAGCGGCTAGCTCTATACCCACCGAATATTAACACAAGTTTTAATTAGTTTAAAATTTTGTTTGAAAATGCTATGAATATTAAAAGGGGCTCGCCGACCGTTTAATTTACTACTTTCCACATATTCGGCGGGCATCGAATCGCCGACTATCACCGACTGGACGTAATTAAACCCGAAAAACAGAACTAGCATAGCGTTATTAATATTGAGAAACAACTGGCGCCCTCGGCTGTTCCCTTCGAAAAAACTCGGAATTTATACGTCAATAAGAGTTTGTTAGGCATTATCGTAAAATGTGAATAGTATTTAATAGTTGGCACAAGGAGAGCCGCTCCTATTAACGCGTGAGTTATATGACAGTTGTAATGTGCCGGCACCGGCATGACCGGCATCGAATCGAGGCCCTCGCGCTGTCCGGCCGGCCTGCCGGTGTCGGGCTGTCGGCGCTTACCGTAGTCGACAGTATAGCATGGTTCAGCACAGCCTCACGCCTCATACAATTTTACAGTTTGTCGGATGCTCGCAATTTTATTTAGGTCATACTGACTGAAAAAAGTTTGTAAGATATTCTATTAACCTGTCTAAAATGGAAATGATAATCTGTCGCTTTTACATGCCTACATAGAGAAACGGATAGAAATGATAGTTTACAATGTGTACTATGTTATAATGTGTATTAATGTGGCTATTTTTTGGAATAGGAAATTATCTACACGTCTTAAATGTCAGTATTAATATAGGTATCGTGTCTGCCGATATTTAGGACATGTTAAGTAATATTTTTTAAATATTAAAATACATCCTCCCCAACCCGTCTGGCCAGCGTGGGGAGTGTAGGCCAAATCCCCCTGTCTGTGACGGACGAGAGAGGGTCGTGCTCTTGTAGTGGAGACTAAAATGACCTGATGATGATGATGATGAAAATACATCCGTGTACCATTATGTGGACTACAGTAATAAAAACAAAAACAACCGCCGAAGCTGAAGCCGATTGCCACTGGATTTTTTGATTGCAAAAATAAAACTCCAGAATAGATTAGTGGCAATTGTGTTTAACTTAGGTGGCAGAGACCCTGAAGGATTACCGATAAAGCTAAAAATGTTAGATAATAACTTAAATCTAAGACCTATTTTTGGAAATCAAAATATTCGATGGGAATTCGGAACCGATTACCATATTATCGGATTTTCTGATTGCGAAAATCCAACTTTAGTTTAGATTGGCGATAATTGTGTTGTATTCGGCTTCTGCTTCGTTACGCTGCTAGCAGTCATAAGACGCAATATACGTGATCATTATTTTTAGTATCAAACGGACAATGGTCTTCTCCTTTACATGTGAATTAATTTTACGTGAAATGCCTCCATTAACTTGATGCCTTTAGCACACTTTCAGTATTATATAAGCCAAATAAGTCTGTTTGTCTTTCATTAAATAGGTACATAACTAAATATTAAAAGACAGAGAATCTGATTAGTTAACGGAGATGCTGCGTTGGCAGCGGGCGCACAAGTGATATATTATGTTGCGAGCGTTAATACGGTTACGGTAACCGCTTCATATCAGGCGGGCCGTATGCTTGTCTGCCACCCGACGTAGTATAAAAAAAAAGAAACAACTTTTGACTCTACATTACACGTATGACGTAGGTATTATTCATTTCAGTGACAATAAGGCTACTCAAGTCGGCCGGTTTTTGACGGTGATGACTATAGTACTTGACTAGCTTTAACCAGAAAGGAAGGAGATGCTGCGTTGGCAGCGGGGGTGGCGGCGCGCGAGCGATATTTTATGTTGCGAGCGTTAATATGGTTACGGTAACCGCTTCACATCAGGTGGGCCGTAAGCTTGTCTGCCGCCCGACGTAGTATAAAAAAAAAACCCGCGGCGTAGCCCCGCATGAACACAGTACATAAAGAAACAGAACGTGTTAATCTAAAATATATTTTATATGTATGTCAAATTTCACCCAAATTCATTCAGCCGTTTAAGAATTACAAATATTTATCCATGCCTATTAACCATACATATATTTTTACAAAATCTTACATACAATAGAGTAGTAGACTGAATTTAAGATAGATATTTGTTAAGTCTATTTTTGCTCCCAAAAGTAATCGCTGCAACCTCATTAAGTTCGTTAGATTTTTTTTTATAAAAAATATCATCTGGTAAAGCGCTTTCTTGACCAACCGCACTATTTATATAAATTTAGAATGACGTCAATTTGTTCCAACGTAATATTAAACTAGGCGTAGTCTTATTTCAGGTATTGATATTTAAGACTGCTTAACAGTCTCCGCTAACCCGCAGTTGAGCAGCGTGAGGGAGTATGCTCTCAACCTCTTTGATTGAGGGAGAGACCCGTATCCCAGCAGTAGGATGAATAAGAGTTGACGAGGACGACGACTGCTTAATATTACACTAGCATTCAATAATTGGTTTGTAAATTATAAGACTCATAAGTTTCCAAATTTTAGCACCGATTTTAGTGTTAATTCCGTTATTAATTAGAAGAATGAAATTATTTAACAGACACTGTTCGAAAGTTCAATTTCTTAAATAATATGGAATAGTTTTGTTTATCTATATATATATATATATAAATCAATGCCACTTTTCGTTGTAATTTTATAACTCAAGAACGGGCTCACCTATCCAAACCAAATGCTTAGGGTTTATTCGGACTATTTAGATGGTTTAGGTGAAGTTTGCACAAAATCGGTAGAGCGGTTCTTCATTTATCACATTTTTTATAACAAATGAATTCAATAAATGGCGGATCATTTTGTTAATGGGGATTTTGCTGTCAAATTGAAACTTTTTTCAGATGGGGATTGTGCTGTCAAATTGAAACTTTTTTCAGTGTTGACAGTACAAGCATGTTGTTATGTCATTCATGCGGTCATTTCATTTTGGACGTGCTTCGACTTTATGTTGCCTGTTCCAGAGTCGGTACCCCGACTAGGGCAGTTTGTTTATTCATGCTCAAAATAGAAAAACAAAAAATATTTTTTATCCAAATGTTTTGGATTAAGTTTTAAAATAAGTCTAGCAATTAATAAAATATTTTTTTTGTTTGAATAAATGAATTTGGTGTTTTTTTTTATTATTATTTCACTTTATACGTAGCGAAGCACGTACCGGGCCGCTAGTATATTATATAATAGCAGACATTTCACCGTCATACAGTTTGTTCAAGCGGCATTTATACTTTTTTTTGGGTGGCAGACAAGCATACGGCCCGCCTGTGTGAAGCGGTTACCGTTACCGTATTAACTCTCGCAACATAATATATCACTTGCGCGCCGCCACCCCCGCTGCCAACGCAGCATCTCCTTTTCTGGTGACCTCACTCACTCGCAGGAACACAACAACCCTCAAGGGAATTGTTATTTGGCTGCGGTTGTTTCCCTCAAGGGAATTGTTTTCTGTGAGGTGGAGGAACATTCCCCAGTCGGGTAGCTTACAATTACGCTCCCTACCTCTCTTTTTGCCAGAGCTTCGTTTGTCAGTCAGTAGGGTGCACCACGTGCAGGTGAAGTTGGCTTTTGTTCAAAGATGATGATAAACCACTTACACCCCAATTTTTCTTCTAAATGACGGCATGACGTTTTTAAAAAATAATAGCGCTCGATATACTTATTGCTTAAAAAAGAAATCGCCATGGAGTACCTTTTTACAACATAACAACGGGTCGAGTGTTTTTTTCCTTCTCCGAGTTTGAAAATTAAGTCAGAAGTCCTAAAACAATAATGGCTACTTTGAAAGGTCATTTTTTGTATCCAATATGCAATAAATAGAGCAATAACGAGGTGCGCGCGAGCATTCTCACCGGGGGGTGGCGACATGCGGCTTAATTGTTGGTAATTAGCGCTTCGTGCTCTCTGCCGTTGTCTATGTCTGCTCTCGTGTTTATAGACTGTTTATTGCTTAATATGTTGTGATAGTCGGCATTCAAATTGGAGAGTCTATTAAGACAGTTGAAGCCCGTGAGATTTTAAAGATCCCTGGGAACGTAGAGTGATCAATTTTGTTTTTATCTGACGGTGCTGTATACTGAATAGTATCTATAGTATAAATATCAATTTCAATACAAAGTTCTGTTTGATTAACAACCAAAGAGATTTAACATACCATAATATATTTAATGTCTTTGCAAATACCGTTCCTTCAGGACTGAAATAAATTATTATACAAGAAATTAGCATAAAACGTGTAGGTAGCTATACTCAATATCTTCTACTTTATATTCCTAAAAAAATCATAGGTTCGTCAAACCATTTACCAGCACATCTTGTGGATGCAATTGTGAGTAAGTATTTATTTAAATCGGGTACTATTTAAACAGACTTCTTTTTAATAGCATTAATCGCCTCTAAAAATCTAAATTGCCGTCTAAATTACTAACTTAGCAACAATCAACGGGCGTCTGAATAATACTATCTTAGCCACTATAGTTATCTTCTATGTAAGCCGCTCTAAATATAACTCAGCATGGTGGTTATTTTTTAGCATCTAAATTTGTAACATGCGTTCAAGCAGTAAACTTCTAAAATATTAATATATAGCACCAAAATATTACTTTTATTGGCTTCTAATTTTATAACTCAGTACGTTTAAAATATACCTCATCTTACATTAATTGATCGTCAAATTTATCTGAAATGATCATCAAATAGTATAATAAAGCCACTAATATTACCTAGGTATTATTGAAGTCAGACAAAATAAAATACTTTATTACAAAAAATCAACTGTGAATTGAATTACTATCATTTTTAGTAATAAAAAAAAGATATAGAAAATAAAATAATAACTAAACCTATTCTAACTATTTTCGATATAACTACGGTCGATTCACAAATGTTTATAACGCATATTGGTCGACTGAAGTACTCTTTAACTTACCTAATATTGATTATACAAAAATTAATCGCACTAACGAACGATTAATATAATGTTTTTTAAGATATTGAATGTTAGAACTATGTATGAAATACCTAATGGCCGAGTCGGCCTACGGGTTATCAATACTGCGCGCCACTCTGGATTTTATTTATGTATGTTGTTAGAATGAATTGAGTGTGCTGTGCTATTCATTCGTTTAGCTTTGTCGTAACAATTTCGTTTCATGTACCTACCTAATAAGAAAGCGGAGTTCTGCGACGTCTCCGGCGCTGAGGGAAGTGCAGCCCCTTCGTTACGGCAGGCGGGGGCTGCACTCCCTCAGCGCCTCCGGGCTTACAAAAAACACTCTAGTATCGATCCGATAAGTCTACGTGAAGTCGGGGTTGGCAGTGTTTTTCTTATAAGGCAGGGGGCTTCGCCCCCCGAGCCCCCCGGAATGGGGGGCTGCGCCCCCCTCGCCCCCCTTGCTTTTCTTAATAAAAACTTAGTTACTTAGCGCACTGTACAGTTATTGAATAACGAAAATAAAAATTTATGAATACATACAGTGGCTATTTTCACGATAAAAAAAATGATGTATAAATTTACATGCTAAGTTATAATATATGATGTTGTATATTGAAGCTTGAATGATATGTTTTTGTGGAGATTGTATTGAGGCTGTAAAACGTAAAATGGGAATAAGTTGTAAAATCCGTGGCTGAGTTAGTAAATTATGTGACAATGTTTATATCAGAATGACAATGAAAATAAATACAACAATACATAAATACAAATAAATATATTGTTGATCTTTACTTGATGATTTATTTACAATATTTAAAAGGCGTTATAAAAAAGACGAATTATTAGAGGCTAACTCATTATCCCGTTGCTTAGTTATAAAAATAGAAGTTCATCACGTAGCCTAAAAAAAATTTCTCATTTATATCGAGTAGGTACTAATAGTGGACCCTAAAGAACGTACAGAAAGGAATTATTGTGTAGAAAGACATAATGGTATGATCTTTAGCGCTAAATGTGGTTACGTGATTTGACTATCATAGGTTATCAGCTGTATTTTGAGCGAAGCTAAAAATCCTAGGTCATTTTTTTACCACTGAATTGGAAAACAAGCATACAGTCCGTTTGATGGAAAACAGTTACCGTACTCTATGAATGCCTGTAACACCAAGGGCATCACACGAGCGTTGTCGACCCTATAAAAACCTCTATACGCCCTTTTTGAAGAACCCCATGCAGTAGTCGCCTGAGAAAACCTCGACAGGCAGTACATTCTATAGCTTGATAGTACGCGGGAGAAAACTTCTCTGGAACAGCATACTTCGCACGCGACCACTTAGGCTTCAATGTGTGAGGATGAATTTATCGATGGCGAGCGGTGCGATTGTAGAAGCAGGCCTTGGGCATCATGTTAAACAACTCCTCTGAACTCACACCCCATTGTATCTCTTCTCAGACTTAAAGGTTCTAAACCGTCTGTCAGTTTGGTATCGTCAACAACCACAACACCACATTATAGAAATTACGTTCAATACACAATAGATTATGTGTTTTGGCCAGACCCAGAGTTGATATATTGTATATAAAATGAACAAATAACAGGGAATGTCAAAATTTTTATTTTTTCCATTTTCTATTGTAATTAATTAAATCTTTATCTATGCTAGTTTAATTTCCAATCACTAACTTTCTTTAAATAAGTAAACAGATGACACCAAAAAGGCAAAGTAAAAGTTACTACGAGGGCGGGATGATAAGTAACTAGCCTAATAAGAAAACACTTAACTTTCCGTGATAAAATTAATTTTATTTTTCTACATAGTCTCCGTGAACCTCTATGCACTTTCCATCTTCGTTCTAAAGCAGTAATGCCTTCCATAAAATTATTTCTTTCGAGGCCTGCAAAATACTCCTCTACAGCGGCTATGACTTCATCATTTGTGGAAAATTTCTGTCCGCCCAAAAAAGTTTTGAGCTTAGGGAATAAGTGGAAGTCTGATGGCGCTAGATCTGGCGAATAAGGTAGGTGGGGCATCAAATCATACTTTAATTCGTTGATTTTTGCCATAGCTTTAACACATGTGTGAACCCTAGCGTTGTCTTGGTGGAAGATGATTTTTTTTTCGCCAAACCTGGTCGTTTTTGCTGAATACATTGATGAATCTTATCTAGAAGATTAGCGTATTCTCAATTAATTGTTTGACCTTTAGGAAGGTAATCTATCATCAAGATCCCATCTGCATCCCAAAAGACGGAAGTCATCACTTTTCCAGCCAACTTTACAGCGATGGCTTTTTTGGAGCCGGGCATCCCGATTGAGTTCACTGTTTTGATTGAATTTTTGATTCTGGCGTCTAATGATGAACCCATGTTTCATCTGTTGTTACAAATCGACGTAAAAAATCGGCCTTATTACTCTGAAAACGGTCCAGACATTCTTTTGAGTTTTGCACCCGAATCCTTTTTTGATCGTGCGTAAGCAATTGCGGCAACCAACGGGCCGATAACTTTTTCATATTTAATTCCTTATTAAGGATATGATATACCCGTTCGTTTGAGATACCTGTAGTGTCAGCTATTTCAGATAACTTCAATCGTCGATCTGCTAAAATCATATCATGTACTTTCACGACCATTTCCGGAGTCACGCTTTTTGGACGTCCGGGGCGGGCTTCATCTTGGACACATGTACGACCGCGTTTAAACTCAGCCACCCAGTTTTTTACTGTGGCATAAGAAGGAGCACATTCCCCCAAAACATTCTATAACTCGTCATAGATAACTTTCCCATGAAGGGGAAAGTTATCTATGATGAGTTATAGAAGAAACTTTATCCCTTCACATGAAGAAACTTTATCGCCGCTCTTTGTTCAATTTTATCCATTTTGAAAACAGTTGACGAAATATATTTTCAAATGACAAAAAAACAATAAAATTTTCACGCCACCAAATTCAAATTTAGAACACAGGTGGCCAGAGATACGAATTTAAAAATGACATATATTTTTGTTTTATTTTAACTTTTTAAATAGCAGTGGCTAGTTACTTATCATCCCGCCTACGTACACGCGCTGATAAATACTTCTGAACTTTTATTTAACTGTGTTTTTCTCAAAATCTATTCATTTGGACATTCCCTGTTATTTGCCTGTGCCCTTCAAATGAGATGAGAGTAAATCATACTGGCTTAATATCTAAAATACGAAAGTTGTTTTCAGTTATAACTAACTGTTATTTTGAACATGATTGATATTAAACTATTAAAATATACAAACCATTCCTAACACAGTCATCCCAAAACCATTTCTAACCCTACCCTAACATATCCAAAAAATATATAACATATCGAAAACAATTTATGAGCTCGGTGGCGTAGCGGTCAATGACGCGGCTTCGACACCAACGCTCGTGGGTTCGATTCCCACATAGGACAAACATTTGTGTGCATGAACATGTCTGTTTGTCATAGTCTGGGTGTTTTCTATGTACTTATCATAAGTATGTATTTACAAAAAAAAAAATGTATTTACGTATGTTTATCAGTTGTCTAGTACCCATAACACAAGCTTTGCTTACTTTGGGGCTAGATGGCGCTGTGTAATTTGTCTGACAATATTTATTATTTATTTATTTATTTTATAAATAATTTCAAAATACATAGCTATTTTCAATTCGTCGTCAACTCTTATTCATTCCACTGTTGGGATACGGGTCTCCCCTCAATCGAGGGGATTTAGAGCATACTCCATCATGCTGCTCGACTGCCAGTTGGCGGAGGCCAGTGTTTTCAAGCCTTGGCCAAGGCCATTGAATTGGCTTAACGATTGTCATTTTACAACAACAAGTGGGACCGACGGCTTAACATGCCCTCCAAAGCACGAAGGAGTTCGAGATACATAGACCCATCCATGGACAGGCTACGGTCGACGTTGCTTGTCTTCCGTGTTTGATTAGACTGACACGCGCATTGACGCCATCGAGCTTTACACTTACATAAATATACTAATTTAATAAGTTATATTACTTTCCTTATAGATAGTATGTTACAGTACAAAAGGTATAGAAAAACAGGCAGTGGTGTGATGTCTCGGAAGAAATCTCTTATCGTCACACTGGTGTGATGATAAGACCAGCATGCGAATAAGGCCGGGAGTATTTTTATCTGGTTAAAATATGTATGTTTAGTTACTACATTTAATAAGGGTTAAATAGTGAAAGCAATAATGTTAGGCGGTAGAAATGTTGGTCTCTACTACAACAGATACTCTTCAATTCAGATTACGTCCTTTTTTCTATTGGTTGTAATTGAAGCTACCATATGCATAGTGACGTCATGTAGTGCAAATCACCCGCAGCTGAAAGACATCGTTGAATGTCGCCGTGAGGCAAACGCTGACGTCACACAGTCATGTAGAAGGTAACGGAGCGCACTCGCCACGCCCAGCCCCGCCCGCTGTCGGCAGCCGCTGCCGCGCGCTCCTATCTACCCGCGACAAACTCTATCTGAGCCCTCGCAGTTTCCCACTCTAAAATAAATGAATAAAGTCCATATCGGTTTGTCTACGTGAATCCAGTTTATTCAAAACCACTCGTGCAGAATTTGCAAACAGAACACGACATCAAACAAAAGCCTATGTTACTTAGTCATCGGACACAAGGAAAGTAATATCGTCAAATATTATAGTATTTTCTTCGAAATGAGAGTTATTCACTTCTGCACAATATGTACTTTATCCTTCAATCAGTAATCTTTTTTCTATTTATAAAAATGCCGTTCACTGAGATTTTTCTTCATGCTGTAAATAGAATAGCAATTTTCTAAGGTTCATCAACCGATCTAAGTTACAACAATGTTGATGTTATTTACGTTTATAGTGATTTTGAAAGGTAAAAATATACCTACTATTGAATGTAAAGATTTTCTATATCTATAGTAATACCCATAATGTCACCTCAAATATTTACATAATTTGGAGAAACGGTAAACTAAACAGCAGTAATTCGAGGAAATCCCTTTATTAGGAGATAGACCCACCGATAGTGCAACATTTGCATTTGCATGCCCACTTTGTGATGCTGTCTGCTCTTATGACGGATGGTCCCTGTGACCCCCATCACGGAAAAAAAAAACTCGAGTGCGATGCGTGAATGGTGTGAAACTCACTGCATTATGCTGCGGCGACCCCCGCTGCGCCATTCTTGCCGACGCTTTGTGCGCCCACCAGATAGCTACGAGATACTGCTTACACCGCTGACGTACACACATAATTTATTTCCAATATTTTTTGTCAGCCAGTTGGCTTTAAACACACATTTGGGTGCTGAATCACAAATCGATGATCGATGAAAAAATGCCAGGAAATATCGATCAAAGCATAAATAAAAAATGAGAAAGTATCATACCGCATATCAACAGTGACGGCGATCACTTTGTTGTTTTCAACAAAGAGTTGTTGGGGGCAAATATTTTGAATAAATCGCTGACAATTTCCGCGTGATTTCTTCCATCGCCGACGAAAATTGATTCTTTGCGAATACAAATGGGGCTCGAACAACTTTCAATTCAGAATGCGTCGAGATCGCGTTCTGTTATGGAAATGTAAGATGAAAACTGTATATTTTTTGCGAAAAGTCGTTATTGGTTCGAAAATATTTTACTACTCGGTGCTACGTGTGCTAAAGTATTATGAAATATGTTCACAGTTAGTTAGTTTAAGCTCAAAGTAATAAATATGATATGTGTGCGTGTAATCTAAAATATAAGTCTGACTAAATCGTTTTACATTTTGCGAATGCATACAAACAAACTTAAATTAAAACAAAGCGTGGCATTCTACTAATCCATATCACACGAGCACCGAATAACATTCTTTGAAATATTTAAATAGCTAAACGCGCCCAGTACAAATACTCCAAAATGCACCCACCCACCTAAGTTAATCTCCCAAATACATTTATCATGTTCAGCCGATAAAAATGCCATTGAGATCAGTCGAACACAATGAGATACAAGCGCTCGGTACCTGATATGAGGCCGAAAGTCAATTATATTCAAATATAAATCGGATTTGCAAACGTAAGCTCATGACAATGGCGTAGGCAGGCGCCGTGAATGCCGTGATGCCACCTTTAGGCTCTCATTCCTGGATAATAGTCGGGAACCGGGACAATGGCAGAACGGTTTGGTTTCCCCGGACAATGCGGACGTTGTCCGGGATCACGCCTGTCACGCCGTCAGCCGTATCCGATTCTCGTATTATGTTTTATTTTGTGGATTATAAAGTCACTTTAATAGACCACTATTTTTCACATTTCTCATATAAACTGTTCGAGGACGCATGAAATCAGTAGATGGAGCATAACGCATTTTGGTCTTTTATTCAAATCTTAAAAGTAAACTTTAATAACTTTTCTACATAATACATTCTTAAAATATTTATTTTTTTGTATAACAAGTCGGGTGGCAGACAAACATACGGCCCGCCAGATTTGAAGCGGTTACCGTAATTATATTATACTCGCAATATCGCTCGCGCGTCGCCAAAGCCGATGCCAACGCAGCAACTCCTCTCTTTCTTTCTGAGGACCTCAGTCACTCGCAGGAACAACCCTCAAGGGAATTGTTATTTCTTTGCGGTATTCTGTGAGGTGGAGGTACTTCCCTAGTTAGGCAGCTTACAAAATACACTTTGCTCTATCTCTTTTTCGCCAGAGCCTGGTTTGTAACACTTGTTTGGTTAGCGTGTCAATGCACGAGTATCTAAGTTCCGTGTCAATTGAATTTCTCAAGGAAAAATAGCAAAGGTATTTCTGTCAATGACAAAAACTTTGAACTTCAAGAGAGAAATTGGCTTCTTCAAAATTGACGAGTAGTCACGCCTTTACTTAATCTTTATATGAATTATACTAGCGAGCAACCTATCCCGGCTTTGCACTGCTGCGGTGCAATAACGTATTATGAGCCTTCGACTATCCCTGTAACAGAGTCCGATGTGATCATGGAACAAAAACGAGCTAAATTGCTAGACGTGATAAGGAATATGAATTCTACAGACGTACATTAGTTGGAATTTTCTTATCTTATTTTTTATCTTTCAATATTAAGAAAGGAATAACGTTCAACTTGACGTTAGCTCCCCATAAAAACGCACGAAAGTGATCTGACAATACAGATTAGACTTTATTCTACGGATGAGTCGCACTGTTGCTCGTTATGAATTTTTAATATCGATTCAGTAGTTAAGAATTTATAAATTACAAACATAAAATATAAATCGTCTCTCTTTATTATTGGAATAGATATTTATTTTTGACGAGGTCGGTGGTCGAATGGTTAGCAATGGCCACTTTGACTGGTCGTGGGTTCGATTCCCGCACAAGACAAACATTTGTGTGCATGAACATGTCTGTTTGTCTTGGTCTGGGTATATTCTATATATTATAAGTATGTATTTAGGTACACAAAAAAAAATGTATTTAAGTACATTTATCAGTTGTCTAGTACCCATAACACAAGCTTTGCGCTTAATTTGGGACTAGATGGCGCTGTGTGGATTGTCTAGAAATATTTATTTATTTATTTTATTTTTGTCAAAGTTTCTATGTATCATCATCATCTATCATAAAATAAATAAATATTATTATTTTAAATTTGCAACAAAATACAATTCTAGGTAGATCAGTTAGGTATATCTACACATATTTAATGATGCAGTATAAAACAAGCTGTCTTCTGAATTTATTGGCTCCTGTGTAAAATTTATTCGTTTATTTTAGGCAAAATATGTGAAGGAGCTGATCATTCTTACTAAGAATATAACAGTATTAGATAATTAATAATCAATAATATCTAGACGTGAGGTTTCCGGCAGACTAGAATACAACTACGTACTACGTACAAGGCGACTAAGGGAAATACGTTATAAAACATCGATCAGGCCTCCCCAACCCACCCGTCTGGCCAGCGTGGAGAGTGTAGGCCAAATCCTCCTTCTGTCTGGGACGGACGAGAGAGGGTCGTGCTCCTGTAGTGGTGACTAAAATGACCTGATGATGATGTTGATGATGATCTAATGTATTGTTACTAATATGTATCATATGGGATAAGTCCGCCATTGTACATGTAACTCTCCTATTCTTTATAATATCTTTATATTTCTTTTGTACAATAAAGATTTTACAACAACAACAACAAGAATATTGTCCTAGAAGTCCTAGATGAAGATAATACAAGTTCAAGCATTCTAAGGAATTTCTTCTACAATCCGACACTCATTTGTTATTTGTACAATTTCACAGCGTATCACCATTCCAGTAATAAAATAAGTGTCACTCCCATCCTCCCGTAACGCTCAACACCAGGTGTCTAAAAGGAGTATCTAATTTGCATAATTTTAACCCAAAACCAGAGCACACAATCCCGCCTAAATGACGCGTTAAATACACTCAAACGACGTCATTATACACGAGTAGCTGGCTCGCCTTAGGCTCAGTAGAAAAAGTGTAGAAAAAAATTATATCTATCAGCTGAAGTCGTATCCATGACAATGCGGCAACAGGGGATCCTTTATACGCCATGGTCAATGGGCCCCTTAAGAAATTTGTTACGAAATTTTTGATAGGTAGCAAACTGCTTTTGTTCGACAATACAGTTACAGCGCCGGCACTCCTGAGACTATTACATACGAATATATGATATGTGCGTTTATTATTTTGGGGTTTGAGGGGTTAGTAGACAACTGCGACCGGGAACGGCTGCTCGCATCATATTTATTGCTTACAAAATGCTGTGAATTTGTTTTGGGGTGGCGAAGCGTCGCTAAACGTTAATGTTGTTCGGTTATTGTTTGTTATTGTTTGATCGGCCGGGTGTGGCCCGCCACTCGACGAGTCAATAGCGCCATTCCGGACCTGTCATAATAACGACACCGATATTATTGGAAGTGCAATGCAGTCTTAAAATTGATATAATAGCAACTTACCAGCGATGTTGCTAGTAAGACTCCAATATCTACTATGAATCCTATATACTTACTAGCTCTACATACCTTAGAGTCAAAGTCGCCATTTCTAGTTATTCTACTCGTCAATAAAAAAAGTTTATGTACTTATATAGAGAGACTACGCTTATTATGGCAGAAATTTTGGGGTGTAGGTGGTTCACCAATATCTTTGAACCAAAGTCAACTTCACCTGCACGTGGTGCACCTTGCCGACTGACAAACGAAGCTCTGGCGAAAAGAGAGGTAGGGAGCGTAATTGTAAGATACCCGACTGGGGAATGTACCTCCACCACACAGAATACCGCAGCCAAATAACAATTCCCTTAAGGGTTGTTGTGTACCTGCGAGTGAGTGAGGTCACCAGAAAGGAAGGAGATGCTGTTTTGGCAGCGGAGGTGGCGGCGCGCGAGCGATATTTTATATTGCGAGCGTTAATATGGCTACGGTAACCGCTTCAAATCAGGCGGGCCGTATGCTTTTCTGCCACCCGACGTAGTATAAAAAAAAAAAGAATTTGATTTTTGAAGTAAAACTTCTTAACGCACGCTTGACTTCTTGAAAAAATTCTTAGTCTTAATATTATTATACTCTTTATGTATTATTATTTATAATAATATAGTAGTAATGGTGGGGTCAGTGGTCGTACGGCTAACAAATACTTAGTTACATCGGCAAGAATAGATTCGATCCTCGTACAACACAAACATTTGTGTGCAGGAACATACGGTTTGCCTTGTTATGGGTGTTCTAAGTACATACAATAGCTATGTCAGATACTCGACAATACTGAAAAAAATTACTATAGTACTTATATATCTCTCTGATTGACTGTTATATAGAATTTAAAGAGACAAAAGATTTTCTTTTAAAATTAACTCACAGCAAACTATACTCTCAAAATATTGAGGCAATGTGTTATATACATTTTTTGTTTCTAAAGTAAACAAAGTCGGTTAGTCCGACGTCTTTTCCAGCTCCTACTACGCTTTCCTACTAGTAGGAGCTTGGGGACAAATTATTCTTCGAGCTCCTACTCAGCTTCATAATTTATAATGAGTCATATGAGAGCTCACACTCTCATAATATGACTCATAATAAATTATGAAGTCTTTTGACTGTGTGCCTTATTTCGGCACTGCCCAGGTCTCAGATCTTGATTTTAACTAGACAAAAAATTAGTCGTTAATTTGTCGAAATTTGTCGCCCAAAGCAAAAAATTTGTCGGGGTCCCGTTAAAGAGTTATAAGGTTTTTTTTGTGGCAGTGCCGAAATAAGTTTATTTCGGCACTGCCCACTCGGGATCTATTAAACTACAAAACATAGCAAACATATGATTTTCCCCAGAATTAGTCGTCAATTTGTCGAATTCAGACACCAAGTATCAGAATTAGTCGACCTCCCGTTAAAAAGTTATAAGTATTTCTTTGTGGCAGTGCCGAAATAAGCCTTATTTCGGCACTGCCCAAAAAAACTACACCACCTAGCGAAAATCTGATTTCACCCAGATGTTGCCTTGAATTTGTCGAAATTTGTCGGATATAAAACACAACTGGTCGACGCGTATTTAAAAAGTTACACGCATTTTAATAATTCGCGTTGTAGTCAGAGAGCCTAACGTATGCAGAGTAGAATAACACCACCCCATTCACATATTGCTATCGTAAAAAGCAACTAATGTAGTGCTAAAGAACACCTAAAGCATTCGTAGATCAGAAAACAGTTGCATGCATTGACAAACTTTGCCAGATTCTGAAAAAGGAAGGAAATGAAACGTTTACTGTTGCATTTTGTGCATGATATAATTTTGATGCAAGATCTCGGACTATATTTACTATGAGAATTATTAAAATGCGTGTAACTTTTTAATTACGCATCGACCAGTTGTGTTTTATATCCGACAAATTTCGACAAATTCAAGGCAACATCTGGGTGAAATCAGATTTTCGCTAGGTGGTGTAGTTTTTTTGGGCAGTGCCGAAATAAGGCTTATTTCGGCACTGCCACAAAGAAATACTTATAACTTTTTAACGGGAGGTCGACTAATTCTGATACTTGGTGTCTGAATTCGACAAATTGACGACTAATTCTGGGGAAAATCATATCTTCGCTATGTTTTGTAGTTTAATAGATCCCGGGTGGGCAGTGCCGAAATAAGCTTATTTCGGCACTGCCACAAAAAAAACCTTATAACTCTTTAACGGGACCCCGACAAATTTTTTGCTTTGGGCGACAAATTTCGACAAATTAACGACTAATTTTTTTGTCTAGTTACAATCAAGATCTGAGACATGGGCAGTGCCGAAATAAGGCATACCTTTTGACTGCAATCATTACATATCAAAGTACGATTCAAAAGAAAAAACGTCCCAGAAGCTACCTAGTTAACTAATTCATGATCAAAATCAAAAAACTTCTGGTTTTGTAGTGAGTCATGTGAGAGTGCAATGGGGACATAGAACGAGGGATTTTCATGCTCCTGCTGAGGAGTAGGAGCACAAGAAATATTATGTCCTCCTGCTGCTACCAGAAGGAGAGAGTGGAGAGGAAACGCCGATTTGCAATTTAAATTTATACTCAACAAACTTCTATACATAATATTGTGTACATACATAATCAGCTAAACTTTGAAAAATACCGAGGAGGAAAAGTTGTTTTTTTTATTCTGCGTCGGGTGGCAGACACGCAAACGGCCCGTCTGATGGAAAGCGGTTAACATAGCTATATAAACGGTCGCAACATGTAATATTGCTCGCGTTCTGCCACCCCCGCTGCCGACGCAATAACTCCTTCCTTTCTGATGACTTGACTCATTCGCAAGAACACAACAACCCTCAAGGAAATTGTTATTTGGCTGCGGTATTCTGTGAGATGGATGTGCTTCCCCAGTTGGGCAGCTTTCAATTATGAATATGCTTTACCTTACCCCCCTTTTGCCAAAGCCTATTTCGTTAGTCGGCAGGGTGCAGCGAGTGCAGGTGAGGTTGGCTTTGACTCTAAAGTTGTTATTTAAAACAGCAATATCTTAATAATATATAGTTACACTCGCTTTGAAAATATCGAGACAATGAGTACCTTATCTACCTAGTAAGCTTATAAATCTGTTTAGATAACCAAATCGTTATATTGACGCTGTCGCTGTAGTCACAAATACCGAGGCGTGCCCAGCTACTGACACCCGTGCGGCGGCTGCCGGATACGACATCGCATTGTTGTCGCGTGCTGAACTGTAATTAGATGTGGCAAGATAAGACAAGACACAATGTCTTGTCTTATCTTGCGATTCAACGATCAGTTCTCACCTTTTGGTACAAGGTACCGAATATGTTCACTATATGGACTATATCTATCTAAACTTAAGAAGTTTGTTTTAAAGTTTGTTCGAACGTAATTAAGTTGTTTATTGTAGAGTTTGATTGTAACTTGTACTCAAGGGAGAGTGTATATAAGTATATATATATTCTTTATTGCATATACAGTGGTTACATAAAATAGTGTAAACAAAAAGGTGTACAAGGGCGAGCTTTAAGAGATTTCTTCCAGCCAGCCTTAACAATGTGTAAGTATGTAAACCGCTAACCGCCATCGTTAAGTCAAAGCTAACGCGCACGGGCATAAGCACGGGCTCACCTGCCCGTGGTACCTCCAGCTAACTGGCAAACGAGGCTCTGCCAAAAGAGAGGTAGAGCGGCTCAGCGTATAAGCAGCCCGACTGGTGAAGTACCATGACTCCCTGATTACCGCAGCCAAACAGCAATTACATAACAACAATTAAGCAATTCGCTTATTTGTTGTTATGTACTTGCGAGTGAGTGAGGGCACTAGGAAAGAAGAGTTGCTGCGGTGGCAGCTGGGGTGGTGGTGCGTTAGTGATATTTCTTGTTGCGAGCGATTATATGGTAACCGTTTTATATCAGATGAGCCGTATGCTTGTTTGTTACCCGACGTAGTATAAAAAATAGGGTGATATTTAAATAAACATTTTATTTTTATTTTATATTAACAAGTGAAACTAACTGACATGAATTATTGTAAATATTGTTGATTTGTTTGTAATTGAATTACTATTAATTACCTATTTTGTCTAAATTTATTATAATTATTTACTAGGAATGTGTAATAAATTATGTATTATAATTTATTACACATTCCTAGTAAAGAAATATTCCTTTAAGATTTGATATTTATTTGATCATAAAGTAAATAAAAGCGAGTCGGATGTAGAGCTATTTTATTGTACTAATTTGCTCAACAAGCTGTTCACCAGGATGGCCGCATAGGCCTACTACTGGACGGTGGCTCGCGACACTACGAGTATTACCCACAGTGGCGCGACATAAATTGCTTGAAAGCCAGTTTCTTGCTTTCATATTTTTACATAAATCGTTATGTACCGTGAGCAGAGATGCACTACCTGTACTAGCATATTATAATATATGTTATGTGTTACTAGTATAAATATTAGGTTGGGGAAAAAGTCTTTTCGTATTTTATATGAAAATTCAAAACATTTTTTAATAAAGTTTATTTACATTTAACTAAAGTATGTAGGTGCCATTTTGTTCGATAACTTTTTGCCATCTTGTAGGTATAGACATGATCCCATTACTATAGAAATTTTGGGACTTCTGTTCAAAAAACTGCGATAAGTGGTTTTGGCAGTCTTCTCATGATGTTAACCTGACATTGCCTAAAGAATTCTGAAGAGACCGAAACAGGTGGAAATTAGAAGGTGCAAGGTCAGGACTATACGGCGGATGCATTAACACCTCCCAGTCAAACTCTCTTAATTTTTGCTGAGTGGCTAAATATGTGTGAGGTCTAGCGTTATCATGATGAAAAATCACACCCCTTCTGTTAATTAATTCCGGCCGCTTTCTCTCAAGTTTTTGCTTTAATCTCATCAGTTGTTCACAGTAGAGTTCAGAATCGATAGTCCTGCCTGGCGGTAACAGCTCATAATGAATAATGTCCCTCTAATCCCACCATACACACAGCATCACCTTGTTGCGGGTTAACCCGGGTTTCGCCAGAGTCTGTTAAGCCTGACCGGCCTTTGACCACGACCTTTTTATGCGCCAAAACTGTTTTGTGGTCAATTCCTAGTTCTTCAGCTACGTCGTAACTACTGATATGCCGATCTTGCTCCACTTTTTCAAAAATGGCATCCATTTTATCCGTAACAGGGCGACCAGAGCGACGTGCATCTTTGAGATCAAAATTTCCGGATTGAAAACGCCTAAACCAAATTTGTGCTACTCTCACAGACACTGCACTAGGTCCATAAACGTCACAAATTTTTTCGCAGCTTGCGTTGCATTTTTACCTTTTTGTAGTAAAATTTTAAAATGTATTGAATTTCTTCATTAGATTCACTCATCTTGACAGTAAAAAAAACAAATGAAAATCACACATTTACCTAATTTGAATTTGGAATTATCTTTTTTAAAATTTAAACTTTTTAAAGATATCAAAACCTTTCAGATACAAATGATATAACCAAAGAGATTTTATTACAAGTTCATACATACTATAATGCGAAAAGACTTTTTCCCCTACCTATTATAACGCCGCGCTTCCATGTATAATATCATCTGTAAACGTGATTCACGAGTTTCAAAAACTTCGCGATTGAAATAAAATGCATACACAGTTCGACCTCATCGATGAAGGGAGGAGGTCCTACTTGTAACTTTATTACAATATAACTATCTGAATGGTATGAAAGGTGGGACACATGGTATAACATGATATAAAATTACTTTGGTGAAATAAATAAAAGCGTTCAAAATAGAGTTCATTAATTAACAGTTTTTCAAATAATCTACTTCATTTTGATCTATCTGTATAATGGGCATCAGTTAGGTTTTCGTAGCGGGTATAGCACCGTTTCAGCTCTAGTTATGATCACCGAGAATTTACAGGGCAATATGTATTAAAAACATTTATTTCTCCAGCATATTCATATTCATATTCATATTCTCTTTCATATTCTCGCATTATTTATAAATTTAATTGTATGAGAGAAATGTGTCATTTTCATGACACAATTACAGCAAATTATTCAATATTATTGCTTTAAAACTGCTTAGCATCGAATGTAAAGATGTCATCATCTGTAGGACCTTTTAAATCGGATCTAAAGCGAGAAAGATTTGAACTGTTACTACTATTTTTTATATTGTTTTATATACTTACTACGTCGGATGGCTTGGTGTGAAGTGTTATCTCCGCTGCCATTGCAGCAACTTCTTCCTTTCTGGTGACCTCACTCACTCGCAGGAACAACCCTCAAGGGAATTGTTACTTTCTGTGAGGTGCAGTGTACTTTCCCGTTTAGGCAGCTTACTTTCTTTTTAAATTTTTATCTTTAATTTTAGTAGTTATTATCGCTAGCTAGTGTAATATAAATAACGCAAATTATAATTTTGTCTATCTATAATAAAAGCATTTTACCCTCGTATAAGAGGATTGTCCCCTCTCAAATGCTTAAAATTTGACTGGAATACATCCCTTAGCCTTAGAAGCATTAATCCGCCTCTGTACTGTTTTTTGATACTGCAAATAAGGATATGTTCTTTGAAAACATGTTCACATCTTTGATTTCTATTTATTTTATAAGACATGGGGGCAAGCGAGCATAAACCTGATGAAAAGTAATCATCACCCCCCATAGAAACCAGAAACCAAGGGGCCACTGATCCGATGCTAGCCTTCTAAACTCTGTTCTTGAAGGGTCATCTGTACTTATTTAATTGGGAATACTGCTGAGGGAAGTCGGTTCCATAATTTCACAATTACTAAAATTTTATTCTTGCTCATGCCTGACAAGGATGGCAGGGTCAGCAGTCGTCATTACAACGATGGACAGTTGATTAAATAGAAATACGTCCATCAAGACGATATTGGGCTGTATTTGCACACCAACCGGTCCATCGAGGCACAATTCGCGTCAAATGCATCAAACACACAATCACCAGAGCATAAGCACGAAACCACACACTGTATTGTGACGAAACTTGCAAATGTATATTTATAAAAACTTCAAGTTTTTGAGTGATCATCATTTTACGTTGGTATCCATTTGATTTTTATTGAGTAAAATGACAGCTGAGGGTTAAGTGAACATCAAAAGATTTAACGTATTGTTTGGAAAATCCAAAAAATCTCATGTGAATCCATATTATTAGCAAACGAAGGTTTTAATCAGCTATCTAAAAATAAATTTTACGGTAGTTGTTGTGACTGCATCCATACACACAGACTGAAACAGTTGAAAAATATTTATTTTTCAAACTTAACATATAATTTTTCGTAGATTATTATGTTATGATATATTATGTCGCAACCGATTGGTTAAAATAGCCATTCGATACAACGGCTGGCATACGTATAATAAATAATTTATATTATTCAATCATTAATATATATTCATAATCGAAAGATCATTAGGCTTAAAGACAAACAAAGCTGAAAGAGACAAAACATTACTATCACTATCACTTTCTTGCTTTCTTTGCTTAATCTTGCTTATGCACATAGCATACTGCCTAAGCAAGAAAGTGATAGACAATAATGTATCCGACATAAAATTGACGTGACATAAATGTGTCAACCCTTAGAGTTTCTGACTGACCGAACATCGACAAAAACAGAAACATAATACAGTAGCAACTTTTTCCCTGATTTCACTTGTGGGCAAAAGAAAAGTAGCATAGAAATGCCATCATTTATTAAATGCTAGCAGATGCCCATGATTCGCTGTGGCTCAATCTTCCTGTTCCCATCTTGTACCACGGGAATGTGGATTTCCCACAAAAAATCTTGTTCTGACAATTTCAAAAAACAAAGAAATTCTTCGCTAAATATTTTTGAAAATGATTTTACTTCCTAATTTATTTTTCGTTATTTCTGATATTTGGATAGCTAATCTGTTGTTCGGGATGGAGACAAATCCAACAAATCAAAATCCTAAAAATCGGTCAAGCAGTTTTTGAGTTGTATTAAATGGTGTAACTAACCTAACTTTGTTTTATAAACATACAGATGGTTGTCAGCTTACCCGATTCACAACCAATGTACGGTAGAAAATTCGCCATGATTGTGACATTGTTATCAAAACAAAAGTGCAGTTTACAGATGCAATAAATTCAAACGGGATTCAACGTTTGATTACTAAATCAAAGCAAAGGGTGTTCTATTTATGCAACAGCTCTATTAGATTACTCTGCGACACTCCCTCCGAGCGCGAAATCAAATAAACAACGTTTGTGCCGCGGAGTTCCCCGCGAGTAGCACATGTCGCCTCGCATCGGTAATTTTTAGTCAACGCCTCTATTATCATCTGTAATCTTGTTATTTGCAGTGTTTGAAATTCTAATCGAGTTATTTTGTGTGGCTTTGAGAAGGAAAGTTTTGAATTGCTCGACGTAACTGAATTTTGTCAACATTGTTTTCTAACAATAGTATGTCCAGAGCCCTGTTTGGACACTGAATAATAAAACTACAGACTTTTAGATTTCAGTGGCTCACCATTATCTTTGATCCAAAGCAAAGGTGACGTTTCAGCTGTGTGTGGTGCATGCTGCTGACTAATTGACGAGGTTTTGGGGTGTAAGTGGTTCATCAACATCTTTGAACCAAAGTCAACTTCACCTGCACGCGGTGCACCCTGCTGACTGACAAACGAAGCTCTGGCGAAAAGAGAGGTAGGGAGCGTAATTGTAAGCTACCCGACTGCGGAATGTACCTTCACCTCTTAGAATACCGCAGCCAAATAACAATTCCCTTGAGGATTGTTGTGTTCCTGCGAGTGAGTGAGGTCACCAGAAAGGAAGGAGATGCTGCGTTAGTAGCGGGGGTGGCGGCGCGAGAGCGATATTTTATGTTGCGAGCGTTAATATGGCTACGGTAACCGCTTCACATCAGGCGGGCCGTATGCTTGTCTGCCACCCGACGTAGTATAAAAAAAAAAAAAAAAGCACAGCGCAACTATAAGTTCCCTGACTGGGGAAGTACTTCCACTAGAATACCGGCAAATAAAAATTTCCTAAAGACTTGTAGCATTCTAGTCTTTCTGTGAATGAGTGAGGTTAAAAAGAGTTTGACCGTATACAGGCTACGCTTTTTGCTTCAAATAAGGCGGGCCATATGCTTGTCATCCGGCGTGGTATCTATTTAAATTTTTAAAAGTAATAAATTTATTGTAAGATCTTTTTTGATTTATAATTTGTTTTGTTTTGTTTTCTATCTCTATGTAAATATTTTATTTTACAAATGATATTCAGTTTATATAAGTTTTTAATGTGAGGTACCACATTAAAAACTTATATAAACTGAATACTGAACCAATAAAAATTTAAAATGTTATGCAAAAAAAATCGTAGGATATGCCACTGTTATAAAAAAAATCGTGAAATACACGAATATAGAAAATGCTTTTTTTATGAAACGCTTTACTTTACTACGCTTTACTTTAATACGGCACAAACACATATCTTAGTTTTTTAATAGTGCTGGATTAGCAAGACTCTTCTGTATTAACTTTTTAAAGATGAATTTATAATTTTGCAGACGGAGCACCGCACTTGTTGCGCGTGCGGCGAGCCTATCGCGGATCGTTTCCTGCTGGAGGTGGGAGGAGGCGCGTGGCATACGGGCTGCCTCCGATGCTGCATCTGCGCTGTCCAGCTCGACCGGCATCCTTCCTGCTTCCTGCGGGACCGGCAGGTCTATTGCAAGCAGGATTATGCCAAGTGAGTCGGTCTTCAGGGGCAAATGCCTCAAGGACTTTGCTATTATACACATTAAATGTCGAATACATTTCAAGATTAAACTACGAGAGGTCAAGGACAATAAAACGGTAAGAAAATATACATACAGTCAAAATTATGTAAAGTTTGTCTGCAGTTGCGATTAATAAATAACTTTGTGTTTTGGCATTTACAAATAAAACGATTATATTCTGTTTTGTCACAGTTTTATAAAATACAGCAAGCCCGCGACTTCGTCCGAGCGGAATACTTATTTTTATTATTTATTTATATTAGTTTAATTTTTTTTTTTAATAAAAACAAACTCAGTTACTCCTTTTTACATCAGCTATCTGCCAGTGAAAATCCCGGCAAAATCGGTCCAGTCGTTTCAGATATAATCCGGAACAAACAGACAAAAATTGTAAAAATGTTATTTTGGTATATGGATTCCATATGCATTTAGTAAAAAGCGGTTATTTTTATATTACAAACGGGCACACCAATTTTATTTATCTGTATAGTTTGCCCAAAAACTCCGTTTTTTAAATGTATTGTTATAATATTATAAGGTTCCTTGTTTTGGAGCGCTAATTATCAATAGTAACTTGAAAAAATTATTTCCAATAAATAAATTTTCAAAATGATACGGATGAATCTGACGTAGGGACAGGCAGAATGCCTGACATTTTGAGGAGATCCCCAATAAGCGGCCATAAATTCCTTATTCATGCCCAGTTACAGGTCATTCTGGGAGCTTAATGGAATTGAAAAATGGTCAAAAAGATTTAACTAAAATATAGTATATACTATGATATAGGCAATACCCGGAATCTATCCGCTCCTAGGTTTGACCTAATGTAACTCATATCCTCTCCAAAAGCAAATAGAGCCACGCTCGCTTTGTTCGCTCGGCTTTTGTTGATCATAAGTCTAACTTAACCTAACGTCGACTTGCTTTTGGAGAGGTACCTTAGGTTTAACTAGTCAACCCTAGGATCGCCTACATTTCGGGTATTGTTCTTAACATATACACTATATCGTTATTCATTTCGATACAAGTGGGTCGATAATGAATTCATCTAATCGATTGACCATAATCAGATCGAAGAAGATAAATTCAATAACAGTCGTATTACTCAAACTATTTTTTGCTATTTATTACGAAAAGTAGTAGATATCTAATATTTAGCAATCGCTTAAAAAACATGAAAGTGCGACACGAACTTCGTGTACAAAAGATTAATCTGCTGACAGCTTGGCCTTTCCCTTAATTTGTAATTACTATTAGGTACAAAAGATTAATGTACAAAAATTGTTTATAAAACACGTCTACGTGTACACACCTCATCGTTTAGCTGATCCGTACGTTAATTTCTTTACAATACACTGCCTACGTCCAATTAACCTTCGACGTATTAGAAATATCCATAGTCATCATTTTCGAAGTCATCCGTGAAGTCAGAACATCCGACCGAAATCAATTGTAGTTTAAGTTGGTGGTCGTTGGTGCGGCGTATTGTTGTACGCGAGTCGGCGGGGTTATAGGCGGTATGTGGCGAGGAATTCTCGCAGGGTAGGCGGTCCGGTGTGCAGGTGACCTGTGACCTGGCCTCGCGCTGTGTGGCGGCCGTGATGATGCAGTATCGACAGGCTTGCGCCGGCCTTTTTATGCGCAGACATGGATACTGTGCTGGAAAATTTGGAATTGATATAGGTCCATATCTGATGTCGATATCTCTTTTTTGTTTCGTTGTTACTAGTCTTCGTATTGAATCGATAAGTATCGTAAAACGTAGACGAGTTTGATGGAGTGTCAACAAATGATAAAGCATCATAAATATTGGTACCTCACGTAATGTCCGAATGATATTAGTTTTATAATTTCTATGGTAACAATCTGTGTAACTACTTAGTTATCTAAATAACTATCTATAAAATACGGCAGTTTAATAAAAACAAATAAGATTTTTATACTTACCTAGGTATGTGTTTTATTTTTGGTAGTGATTGCTACATTGGATTGCGCCGGATTCGAAATGCGATGGCGATTAAATTTGTTGTTTGTTTATTTTTAAAACTTTATTGCATTAACTTTCACATAACACAGCCTGTTAAAATGTAATATAGTAAATAAGTTGCAAGTAGGCTTTTCTCTGTAAGTATTCATATGAAGTGAATAAAGTAAAAGACAACGGTGTTTGCATTTTTTTTTAAGTAGAAAGAATAACAATGATGTCCTCGTGCTCCTACCAGTAGGAGAGCGCAGTAGAGCTGGAGTAAAAGTGGAAAAATTCCTATATCCGCTCTTGGTTTAGGTATATAATTATGGTTCAGGAATTGCACAAACAAGTCTAAGCGTTTTGTGGTGAAAATTATTTTTAAAGAATAAGTCAATAAATGGTAGTGTCTCTGGGAATAAGTAATAATGTCGTTATAGCTCCGGAGGAAGTTCAGAATTGAAAGCGGGGCGGTAGAGTATAATCAATATCCTTATATTGTAACTATTTTATATCAGCATCATTCTGAGTAAATATTAATATTTAACCCTGCATGACTTATTTGGTGAGTTAATTAAATGCTTTGAACATAAGCATTTTATAGATTGGGAACAATATTTTCTGTCACCTAAGTTTAGATGTGTCACTAATCTGCAGTACCCTAATAATAATATCTATCCCCAAGAAATATATTAGTCATCATTTTAATCAAAACTATCTCTAAATATAAATCATCAGCTTAATGTAAATATTATAGTTTGATCCCTTTTTTCTATAGCTTGAATAACTGACCTCTAAAAAGTAAGTCACGAGCAGCAATAATACATTTGTACCTAAAAATAGTAAATCTTTCACCTTATAAATATAATCGACAAACTATTAGTAGGTATCATTTAATTCGTTGATTATCAAAATTATAGATCTGTCACCTAATAAATAGATCAGTTCCTTAATTTATTGAAAAAATGGCTAATAGGGGCGGAGTCAAATTGGCGTCATATTCACTGACGAGACTTACCAATACTTGGTCAATGTACCTAATAAATCATGTTTTGGTTAGATTTGAGTTGATTTTTGGTTAGGTTATGGTTTTCTTGTGTCTTACCATCGGAAATAGGAGCTCCGCGAAGCGGAGCTCCGTTAACCTAGATCATGAATGATGTGGTGGCAAGTAAGCTTAATTAATTTAATTATTAATAATTGAATTACTTTTAAGGTAAACATTTTCATATTGTTTGGTGATTCTGTTTTAGTGACAATTTCATTATTTTGAAATCCAATATAATTATTTGATGATTGATATTATTTCCAAGTAATTATTGATTGATATTTAGGTAAGCGTTTTTATATTATTTGGTGCGCGTGTCAGTCTACCTCCCCAACCCGTCTGGCCAGCGTGGGGAGTGTAGGCCAAATCCTCCTTCTGTCTGGGACGGACGAGAGAGGGTCGTGCTCCTGTAGTGGAGACTAAAATGACTTGATGTGTCAGTCTAATCGAACACGCAAGTTAAGCAAAATCGGCCGTAGCCTGTCTAAGGATGGGTTTGTTTATCTCGAGCTTCTTCGGGCTTAGGAGCCGCACGTTAAGCCGTCAGTCCCGGCTGTTGTAATTAGATCATAGTGTTTAAGCCAAGTCAGTGGCCTTTCGACGAGCTTGAAAACACTGGCCTCCGCCATCCCGCAGTCGAGCAGCGTGGTGAAGTACGCTCCAAACCCCTCAGCTCTCAGTAGTGGGATGAATATGGGTTGATATAATATATGATATCCATAATGTATTGCCAGAAACCATCGATTTAAGAAAATAAATTTACGAAATAATCTGGTATTCACAGGAATTTACAAATAGTAGATATATTCCAGAGAATGCTCTTTCAGAGCATTTTTAATTAATTACTTGAATGATCATTGATGTCAGATTCTCAAAACTCAATAGACTATTTGAATCATATCGACACAATCGATATGATTCAAGTGATACATAGTTAAATATCATAAAAATACCCCTCAGGATTATAGATAGGTACTCCTTTGCGACAGGTGTGTGAAAGAGAATTCACTCTCGGCTGCCAAATAATGAAAGAGGCCAATGTCCCTAAGAGTGGTTTTATTGAAAATCTGTCGGCCGAGAGTGGCACAACAAAGCGGCGACGGGGAATGTTGCCATAGTAAAAAATACACCGGCGCGCAGTGACTTGCAACACTGACGTTTTCATTTGTCATTTATTTTGATTGTGATAACTGGATGTGACGTGAAACCTTGGAATATATTTTATTGGTAACAGCAGCATCATGTTAGGAATGACGGACAGACAAAAGATTGGCGACCACCAGCGTATTTTTTCTCAATTCCAAAAATCCATCAGCCACTAAGCTAATATCCATTACCTACTTACAAATTAAAGTAAATAACAGCACTTATCTGTTACTTATCGGTGCCTTCTTTTGTTTTATAATTTAGATTCCACTCACGACTTCGCTCTCGAAAACACATGGCCGGGAGAAAAATATGCAATCCAAAAATAAGCAAAATAAGACCTATATATAATCCAGCGATGTTATAAATTTATTTAGGTATATGCCAAATTTCTACCATTATTAAATAAAAATATATTGTGTAATATGTGTGAGCGTTAATATGGCTACGGTACCAAACTGAAACAAATATTCTTTAGTTTTAAACTCTTAAAGGAAACAAACTTGAATTAGATTGAAAACAATTTCACAAGTGACGTGGCTGGCGTATTTATCAACCTCTTAAAACTTAACTGAAATTAATTTTCATAAACTTACAAATTGATTGATGTTATGACAATTGATGAGGTATGTCAAAGGTATTCGGAACGTATGCGGATTCTAATATGAACTTGTTACACGACATACTGCTGCTTCAGTAAGCAGCGACCGAATGCTCCGCGTGCCTAATGTCTCCGCGTTGTATAGTGCACATAATAATCACCGGTCGCGGATTTTCTACTGTAGTTCGAAACACTATTCTGCAAAAAATGTTACAACGATGATTATTCAATCTCCTCTACTCGTATTGCCTAGTCAATGTGAGTTCTGTTTCTGCTACTTTTTTTGTTTGTTGTGATGTAACTTTCGAACGATACTGCAAATGATCGCAGCCAGTCGCCAAAACGCGATGCAGCATCGAAGCAATCTTTGCTGAGAGCTGAATTACAGCTTTGTTGAGCACACCTAATTTCACTGAAGTGAGCATTTCACTTTAAATTTTACGAGAAGCTTTAATGATGTAATTTTTTTTTTATATCACCAGTGTGGCAAACAAGCATACGGCCCGCCTGATGGAAAGCAGTTACCGTAGCCTATGAACGCCTGTAACACCAGAGGCATCACACGCGCGTTGCCGACCCTGAAAAAACCTCTTCACGCCTTTTTTGAAGAACCCCATGCTGTAGTCCCCTGAGAAAACCTCGACAGGCAGTTCGTTCCACAGCTTGACAGTACGCGGGAGAAAACTTCTCTGGAACCGCACAGTACGTGACCACTTAGGCTCCAATGTGTGAGGATGAATTCCCTGTCGATGGCAAGCGGTGCGACTGTAGAAGGAGGTCGTTGGCATCATATCAAACATCTTCTCTGAACACACCCCATTGTACAGACGGTAGAACACACAAAGGGACGCAAAATCTCTTCTCAGACTTAACGGTTCTAAACCGTCTGTTAGTTTGGGATCGTCGACAATCCTCACAGCGCGCCTTTGAATCGAGTCACAAGGTGCAAGCTGGTATCTAGGCGCTCCCGCCCATAGATGGCAACAGTACTCCATATGCGGCCGTACTTGAGCTTTGTAAAGCATAAGTCTCTGCCGCGGATTGAAGTACTGCTTCGCCCTGTTGAGCACACCTAGTTTCTTCGACGCCAGCTTGACCTTCCCCTCCAGGTGACAACGAAACTGGACGTCGCTGGAGATTTCAACTCCAAGAATCCCAATGTTTTTGGCGATGGTAAGGGGTGTGTTTAGGAATTGAGGAGCCACAGCAAAAGGGGTTTTCTTAGCGGTGAACGCGCAGACTTGTGTCTTAGTGGGATTGAAATGAACCAGGTTCTTTCGCCCCCAATCGGACACACTATTCAGTGTGCTCTCGATCTTCGACACAAGCTGTTCGCGGCTCTCCTCCACCAGAGAGCGGGGAATATTAGCGCGGCCCGTATAATAAGCATCCCCGGTGCTGTCGTCAGCATAGCAATGAATGCTGTCAATGGACAACATATCATTGATATGCAGCAAAAACAGCGTCAGGGACAATACCGAGCCTTGCGGGACGCCAGCATTAATGTCCATGCTATCGGAGCAACTGCCATCCACAACGGCTCTAATGCTTCTGCAGGACAAGAAGCTAGCGACCCATTCGCATAAACCCTCTGGTAGACCGTATGCAGGCAACTTCGAAAGAAGACCACGGTGCCAGACCCGATCGAACGCCTTCGCCATATCAAGACTGACAGCTAATGCCTCACCTTGACTCTCCACGGCTGAAGCCCAGCGATGTGTAAGATACACTAGAAGATCACCAGTCGAGCGACCATGGCGAAAGCCGTATTGATGGTCGCTGATTAAGTCGTGCTCTTCTATGTATTTCAGGAGCCGGTGGTTAATGACGCGCTCCATTACCTTGGAGAGAAGGGAGAAATATATTCCCGTATCTTGAGACTAGGCTAGATAAATTCAGAAGACATATCTAGATAGACATAGACATATTTATGCCTTAGTTAGCAAACTAGCGTATAGATACATAACGACCGAAAATAGAAATTAATTAGAAATTTGGTTCATTACAGTACCCTGTTTATAATGAGTAAGAAGATTCGCAGTGCGAAGTTTGAAGTTGTGGTGTCCTATAATCACCACTAATTGAATATATTACTGTAGTAGACTTTTATTTTATGTAAGCAATATTATATACATTGAATATGTTTATCACATATTCACAGAAGTGTTTAATAGATTTTCATACCAGTAACATTTCCTCGTACTTAGGGGATATTTACAAAAGAACGACGCCTTTGATGGGTATTGTTATCACATTGTTTTCAATTACATCGCGACTTTTCGATACTTGGGGATTTTATTTTTGTTTTAAGTGAATTCGAAAATTTTATTGATGAAATTGTAGAATATAATAATCAAAGAATGTTTGATCAGATCAATAACGCAAAAGTCTTTCCAAGAAATTTTGGACGATTACCGACCTACCGCAAAAAAAAAATGTTCTAATATTTTTTTTTATTTCATGGCATTTTAATTTACCCCTATTAATTGCTATTATGTACTTTTTCCCTTGGTTTGCTATATTAAACCTGCAGTTGAGCAGCGTGGTGGAGTATGCTCTAAACCTCGTCTATTGAGGGGAGACCTATATCTCAGCAGTGGGGTAAATAAGGATTGACCACGATGTACTTTATCTGTATGGACGAATAAATCCTTGTTATTTTTATTAATAATAACTCTTCTATTAGTTATTATTAATACAAGGGGCACACTAAAAGTTTTGCACTTCTAGCTAATCGGAACTATTTTAATTTCGAATGTAATATTTTTTGAAACGACTTGCAACCTTCTTAGTAATAAAAAAAAAATTGCCCGGAAATCATTTGTCAATTGTTTTTTTATCACACATCAAAGTACTACGTACACAACGAGTCGAAAAGATTTTAGAGCGATGATAGGTTCTCTCTCTCCGCAAGACTGTGCCGCTCGTCTTCAAAATGCTTTTGGGAGAGAAGCACCTTGTTTAAGCACCGTGAGGCGATGGTTTGCTGAATTTGAGAGCGGTCGGGTTTCTTTCCATGACGAATTTCTACTGCCGTTAACGAAAATAATGTGGCGACTGTTAAGCGGCTAATTGAAGAAAACCCGCGTATTACCTATGAGACAATTCGAGGACTATTGGGGATTGGTATGAGCCAAATTCAGAAAATTTTACACGAAGAATTAAAAGTTCGGAAACTTTGTTGTCGTTGGATCCCTCATGAACTGACAGCGGAGCAGAAGCGGGCTCGCGTGGAATGGTGCTCACAGATGCTACTGAAGTCCGACCACGTACATTCTAATGCTGTTTATGACTTTGTCACAGGAGACGAAACGTGGATTTATTATTTTGAACCCAAAAAAAAAATGCAATCTTGTGAATGGGTGTTTGAAAATGAGAACAGGCCAACAAAATTGAGGCAGGCGAGAAACGTTGGTAAAAAAATGATCGCGTTTTTTTTTCGTCCCATCTGCACAATTCCACTTGAAGATCAAAAGAGTGTTAATGGCGAGTGGTATTCTACCATTTGTTTACCCAGGGTGTTAGAAAAAGTTCGCGAAAGACGACCAAAAAGCCGCATCATGACAACGCTTCTTCACACACGGCCAACAAAACAAAGTCATTTTTAGCTTCCGTAAAAGTACAACTCGTCACCCATCCTGCACATAGCCTCGACCTAGCACCCTGTGATTTCTGTATTTTCCCCAAAATCAAAGATTTGATGAGAGGTTTCACTTTTACCAACTCCGAAGAGGCAGTGATAGCGTTCAATCAGCACGTAGAAAACATGCCCTCAGATCTGTGGTCCTTCTGTTTTAAAAAATGGTTCGATCGCATAAAAAACGTTTAAAATGTAAAGGAGAGTATTTTGAAAAGCAATAAACATAATATTTTGGTTATATCATGTTGTTTTTTTTAAGTTACGCAAAACTTATAGTGTGATAGGTAATAATGACAAAATAATATTTCTCTTAAATTCTGTGACTATAAATTCACTTTATGTTTTGCTAGGGCTAAAAACAGAGACATTCGCAATTTTTGAATATAAAAAAAAAAACAATACATAAATAAATAATGGTCAGATATCATAATTTTATTGTCGTAGTAATCAATGTTGATAGTGGCGACCTTATTTAATTTCTACTGTTTTCTTCTTCCTCTTATCTTCGACATTGTTATGATGGCATTGATCATACCGTTCACTTCGTACTTGGTTAAATTTCTCGTACCTACTCAGGTTGTGCTAAACGCAAAACTTTCTTGACCGTTGCAACCCAGTGGATCCAATAATGTTGCCATTTAAAGCGAGCAACCAGACCGGAGCTCGTTAAAATGTGAACCATGTCACAGTTTAAATAATATTTGTGTTTGGAGTGTGTATAACGAGTGGTGTTGCCAGGACGTAAATCGGTGGTCGCCGCCGGCAACAATCGTAATTGCTTTTGTTGATATATCATCTGTTCATTGTTTATTCAGCGCGCCTTTTTGTCTGGTAGCGAGCATGGTTGCCACGCGTCTCTACCTTGACTGGTTCCTTTTGTTTTTTACAGGATGTTTGAGTACTGCCATGTCGTCGCAGATCAAAAGTTTAATTTTCGTCGCCAGCAGACAAACACAAGCCGTCATTGTCGGCACTTAGCTCTTGATCAGCGTCGGTCTTTATTATGTTCTGTAAATGTTTGGGAAATAACGGTACATTTTATTCCAGGACGATTATTGTACAGTCTAGTTAGTTAATGCACACATTTTTCAAAAATATCTAAGCATTATTATAGTGCATATACAAACATATAACTGGGTATGTATATATAATATAACAGGAGTCCGAAGGGACTAATATAGCGACCAACATAAAACTAAAAGTTGATTAGTACCGAGTTTCGTTTATGTTTTTTATACAACTAAGGTAGCAAACAAGCATACGGTCCGCCTGATAGAAAGCAACACCACAGCCCATAGACGCTAGTAATACCATAAGGGCATCACTCGCGTTTTGAACCCTGTGAAGAACTGTTTTTCATTTAAATTGTATGCAAACAGTGAAACTGTTTTTGTTTTGTATTAGTCATCTTTATATAACACTAGCAGTCCCGGCGAACTTCGTACCGCCTAACAATCAATGAATGTCGTACATTTTATCTGAACGAAATTTATGATTTTATGGAATTAAAACAATGAATAATAGAAAATAATAGAGAAGCTCGAACGCATAATTACGCGTGTCAGTCTAATTGAACACGCAAGTTAAGCAATGTCGATCTTAGCCAGGATGGGTTTATATTACCTCTAGTTCCTCCGTGCTTCGAAAGACACGTTAAACCGTCGGTACCGGTTGTTATCATTAGATTATCTTGAGCTCCTTCGTGCTTCGGAAGGCACGTTAAACCGTCGGTCCCGGTTGTTATCATTAGATGACAGTCGTTAAGCACTTGGCTTAGTGGCATTTAGGCGGCTCAAAAACACTAGCCTCCGCTAACCCGCAGTTGAGCAGCGTGTTGGAGTATGTCCTAAACCCCTTCGGTTGAGGGAAAACCCGTATCCGTAAAAACTGAAGATTTCATAAAAATAAAGATTTCCTTATTGTTTATTCAAAAATTTAAAAAAAAAATCTTTTTATTTTTTAGTTTTGAAATCGGTTTAATCGTTTTGGTGATTTGTAAAAACAAATCACAGACAATTTTCGCGACATAAAAGTGACATCAATTTGACATTTGACAACCAATAAATATCGCAAACCTTTTGAACCGACACTTTCATTTGTATGGGAAAATGTTTTTCCTTTTATTTTATTCTTTCGTCAATTTTCCAATGTTTTTCATAGTTATTCTGCTATTCGGGACGGAGAAAAATCCAATAAATCAAAAACCATGAAAATCGGTCCTGCGGTTCTCGAGTTATAAGTGTTCGAACAAACCCGACTTTATTTTATATATATAGATAGATAGATTATTATAGGTTCGAAAAGGGTGTGCTATTTCATGTCGGTACTTTGGGGATATTGGGGTATAAATGGATTAATTAAATTGAATAAAATTTTATTGAAATCTAAGAAAATCTTCAACTACAATATGCATTTCCAATAATCAATGAAATCAATATGAGATACCAATAATCAAGATCGACTTCCTCCACATTGAAGTTTCGAAAATCACCTTGGCCTTGTCCAGTCGTACCAATAGCACACCCTTTTCCTACCTATAAAAATTATATATACAAATATTTTTTTTCTTTTTGTTACTGCCATTAATAATCTAAATAATCACACAGAAATCAGTAAGTGAACATAGTAAGTACCTTTACGACTACGTAAACTATTCTCAAGATGACTGTGGACTTACTTAATCAAGAAATACCTATATATATATATATATATATATATATATATATATATATATATATATATATATATATATATATATATTAATTATAGTCACTTATATACTATCATATACATGCCAAATATAATTAAGATATATAATTTCGTTATTAAATTTGGATTATTATTATTATAGTCATTTTATTTTAAGAAATGAGGATATCTTTAAAAAAATATAATTTTTCGGAAGTTTTTCAGTATAAAAATTATACAAAAGTATATTCCAAGAGCAAGTTTTTATATATGTCGTTTATAAAAAAAATGTAATTTAAACTCGGTATTATTTAAAGAAATATGTTGAAATAGAAGTTAGTAGTAAATGTCGTTGTCAACCTTTATTCATCCCACTGCTGGGTTGTGGGTCTCCCCTCAATTGAAGGGGTTTAGAGCATACTCCACCACGCTGCTCAACTGCGGGTTGGCGGTAGTAGTATATTATGTAGATATAGATAAATATTGATTAAAATAATATTATAAACTATCGTTTATATCTGAGCAGGCCTTAACTGTACTACCTATTTATTCTGTGCCTAAACCCTGTCGAAACAGGCCTTAACTCGGGAACGGTTTCCACGCAGCGAACTGTTTTCGCTCACACGCGATGTCCTCGCCCACACCGCTTTTGCTGCAAATGCGCACTCCATGTCTTATGTAAATGCTGCATGTCGCCTCCGAGTTTAATTAATCTCTAGCTGCATAAATAAACTCGCTTTAGATCGATTTACTCTGAATATTAAACAATGAGATTTCGATTTGAGTAGTGTTATAATCACATTTCGGAGAGATGCCTGATGTATCGATTACTGACTGTAAATGATTTTGTATTAGCTCTCCTTCGTGCCTTCAAGTCGAATAGGTATTTATAGTGTACTAGTTGTCGACCAGTGGTCGAAATTCGACCATAATTAAATTAAGTTATGATTTTGATTTAATGTTTTATTTATGCATTCTGCCACAGATTAATATACTCATTCTGTGCTCCTTCTCTGTGTAAACTATAAGTGCGCAAAATATCATAATCCTCTGTTCGCGCAGTTTTCGTAAAATGGGGTATAAAGCTTCACGTATTAATAATATAGATATAGTTCAATGTTTCGTTTGCAAGATTTGTAAAGGATCTCCATTACATTGATTCAGGGCGGGCGAGGACCTTCAAAATAAATAGTAGTAGGTATAAATGTTGACTAGGTATCAAACTATGTAGTTAGACTACCACAGTTTCAACTTTCATCAAAATTCGTAATTGTTTATGCTTGATCCGTGTACTACACATACAAAACAGATATACAAAAAAAAAATACAAACCCGACCAAGTGCAAGTGGGACGTAACGTACGAAGGAATGGGTTCCGCACTATGACACTTTATATAAAGACGGGCGCTACATCAAGGCAGTAAGAATTGGCTACAAAACGTTTACCCAAAACCACAGCAAGGAAAGGAAATAGAACGCAAAGGAACGCATTTTATCTACAACTATTCAATAATTTTATTTTTTTATAATATTGTCCAACACATCTCAATTCATACATAAACTCGTCAATTCCCAGTGTCACCCTTAGGTGACAGATGTTTGCGATTCTTATAAATGAAAAGGAAAGTCAAAACATGGTAATATTTCAGATTTATATTGTTATCACTGACACAATGGCTTCTTTTAATGTATATGTATTGATTCAACGTTATTTTGATTATTACGCTCGGATGTATTTAGAAAAAAAACAATTGTAAAAAATTACATAATGCAAAGTACTGTAATAATTTTCATTGCTTATTATTTTCAAAAATCAAACTTCTAATATAAGTTTATTTTGTTCAAAAAGCAATTAGTTTTATATCTAAAATAACGGTCGAATTGTCAAGTGTCACCTCTAGGTGACGTAGACGTAGGTGTAGGTAATATACGTAACTAAATTGTCTTTTGAGGTGAGTGCATTATAGCGTCTTATTGTGCTCTTTGATTGAATTTGAACAATTAGTGGAACCATTAGAGAATGGAGATGATGAGAGTAATTATGTACTTCCGAATAGTTCAGAATGTTATTTGGCTTGGGTCATCTCGATTTTTTTCATCGGTGATCTGACCATACACATCAGATGATGTCGCCTGGGTCATCTCCAGTCTCTAATGGCATTCAAGTTCAATCAAAAGCACATTATGACGCTATATTAATGCACTCATCTCAAAAGACAATTCAGTTAGTGGCGTTGAAGAAGACAACAAAGAGGAGGAACCAGAAGATGAACAACATAAATTTATGCAGCTAGAGTTTCTCTTTCCTAAAATGACTTATATAAACACAATAATGCAGAAAAACTGCAGTCCGAATACTAAGGACATGAAAAAGTACACCGGGGATAAGCTTATTACTATATACCTCAAATCCTATAACTGCATCTCTGTGCTACAACAAAAGTGTTGCGAAGGCTTCGATAATAGTGTAATTTGTCATTTTATAGAATTATTATTTAAGGTGGAAATAATAATACGACTCGCCTAATGGTAAGCAGTCATCGCAACCTATGGACGCTCGCTATCACAGCGCGGCGGCATGACGATATTAAAGATGATTACGAAAATGAATATTTGGTTGATCATTAGTGCAAATTCTTAAACTTCGACGACGAGAAATTAATTTTATGAATGAAATAAGCTTTTTTCTATGTATTATTTTCTTTTTCTTCAATGTATTTTAACTACTTGAAAACTTTATTTTCTAAAATTAGGCATAGACAACTATCACTAAAACGCAAAACGCCACTCACGCAAGCGCCTGGGTTTCGCCGACCTATTAGAACTAATATGTCAGCAACATGCACTCGCGAAGCAACGCACTGTCGGGAGACTCGTGAAGCAAACCCTTGTTGTCTTTGGTTACTAAGTCTGTTTCTATTGCTCCTCTGGTGCTGTTGACTTGCCGCCAACAAAGTTTTCCGATTTCCAAAGATTTAAAATCGCCGATATATCAAAAAACCCGCCGAAAGGCCAAGAAAGCGCTTTGGTTGATGTCTTAAGTATTTATTATATTCGCGAAGCTATCTCTTTTATTCGCTCTTGGAAATTGTTTAATCTATTTGGAATAACACTATTTCTAATGTCCTTACATCACGAATTGATGTACAAATTACTTATGAAGGCGAAACGCAGATACTAAGTTGTAATTCCTGATTCCATACAGCTTACTATACTTAATCCAGCCATAAGTTCTGTTACAAATGAAAATGCATTTTTTTAAATGAAGTAATGTAATATTATTAAAATTTATACCTACATATTTATTAGTCTCGGTAAAAAATAAAAAAATATTCTATTCGAAATGGCCACCTTTGGCTTTTATACGGGCCTTAAATCTGTTTGGCCACGAATCTATGGATTTACGCACTGTTTCCAAGGGAAATTTCGCCTCTGCTTGCTCCAATTATATTTTAAGAGACTCAATGTCGTCGTGTCGTTTAGAGCAACTGTCCTCTAAAACTGACCATAGTTTGAAGTCTAAAGGGTCTGGGCTAGATGAGGGCCAGTCTTCAGCTCTTATAAAGTTCGGAACGATGATTTCAAGCCAGGCTTGGATAGTTCGTGCTTTGTGACCAGGTGCAGAGTCCGGCTGGAAATCCACGGTATATTTTTAAAAAGTGTATTGCTGAGAGGTTTCACAACATGATCCAAGACTGTATCTTGATACATTTTGGCTGAAGTTTTCACTCCTTTTTCACAAAAATGTAATTTTGTGACTCCTTGATAAGACACGCCCCATCAAACCATCACTGACGCAGAATGATGACCACGTTGTACCTTTCCGACCACTTGAGCAGCTTCTTTAGAACTGTGAGCGTACACTTTATCATTTTGCTTATTGTAGTGTTCTTCAATCGTGAAATTTTTTTCATCGTTAAAGAGGAGATTTCTGTGCCTTTTACCTTCGTATCGTGACAGAAGGTGTTTTGAATGAGCCACTCTCTTTAATTGTAAAGATTGATTTAGGGCATGTCCTGTATATCGACGATAAGCACCGAGCTTCAGGTCTTGTTTTATAATACGCGACAGAGTCCTGGCGGGAATCTTCATTTCTCGCGATAAGATTTTTTGCTTCCTAATGGGGTTTCGACGAATTCTGGCTTTAACAGCATTAACAGCCTTTGTAGTTCTAACAGCACGCGGCCGCCCCGATCTTTTCTGGTCTTCGACAGACGAAGTGTTGTTGTATCTGTTGATAGTACGATATAGGAACATACGGCTGATATAAAGCTTTTGAAGTGTCTGGAATATGACCGACGGCTCCATACCCACTTTGTGCAAGGCGATCACTGCAATCCTATTTTTCTCTCCATTCCATATTGTAATTTGTTAATGAACACGAAAAAATATGTGAAATGGCGCAAAATCGAAAGAAGTTTTTAAAATAATATACGTGTTCCAAATTCAAAATAATTAAAAATTTGAAAAAACGGAAAGTTTTTATGTAACAGTATCGGCCAGACTATTTATATATGTATTCGTAAGTGTATATGTTGCCATTCAATCAATGTATAGAATGCCTAGTCCATTCCGGCCTTTTAGCGGAGGCAGACGCTTTACGCATTTTGTCGTAATCAAGGTTCACTTTAAACATTCACGCTAAAGAAATCAAATTATTTATTCTTGGCCCTTAAATCCTTGTGGGCACTTAGATACGTCTTATACATATTGTAAATAATATTCTTATTTGTTGTAACTTTTTCATCTACTTCGGTATTGAAAATTGGCAAAGAAGAAAAACTAAAGAAGCTATTCTTAAGATAGACAGAAGGACGGAGATAACAAAACTATAACGACTCCCCGTTAACTATAGAACCCTAAAAATATTTTAACGATGTATGACGACGACAGTATATTAAAGTACATAATTCAATAAAAAGAAGAGGTACCTACTTTTTGCATTAAGCACAAGATGAGAGTTATGTTTTAGTAGGTACCAATCGTACTAAGTCGCTTTTATTATGCTCGTCTGCCAGTTTATTATCATAAAAGTAATTAAAACTAAGCAATTGGTAATCGATATTGGTAGAGTTATGCAGGCATAAGTTGTGGAGCGGCATTGTGTCGGAGCCATTCGTCAGCACGCCGCCCGAGGGCCTAACAGAGCCTCGAAATTGTTTAAACAAACTGGTATAATATTCCAATGAATCTCAGATTGGACTTGTATCTAAAACAAATAACTTAAATCATGTCCTCGGATGAATGGACGCGTTGAATGAGTATTAAAAAGGGGTGGGGGTGACCGCGCGCGGAGGGGGAGGAAAGCAATCAACGAGTGAGGATTTATGGTAGGTGCCGCCGGCGGTTTGCGATATGCACGCGCAATGTTTATAACAATATGACAAGGATACCCGAATCTTTACGATTATAAACAAATTCTTGACGACCCCGGTGGCCAAATGGCTAGGAGATTCTGCTACGACGTGTAGTAAGTTCAATTTCGGTATGGCGCAATGAGAATTAAATATAATTATTTAACTTGTAAATACCAATAAGAATTTTACAAAATCTGGTTGAGACTATTTGTATTCTGTGCCGGCACAGTCACATCGTTTGATTGCCTGCGGCTTCGACCGCATTTCGACACAGAAAAAAAAATATACCGGGACACGACCAGGCCACTTTAGTTGCGTCGGTAATGTCTACTACTACTACATAAGTAAATAACGTTTAAGCAAATCGTGAGTGAGTGTATGACCATGAGGTGTAAATTTCACTACACTCACAGATTCGTCTCAAAAGGGTAATATTATTAGATATGATTCTGTAGAATAGACAAAACGAAAGGGACTCAGAGGGAAAATTTGGTGGTGCAGGAAACAGGAAACACTGGTGCAGGAATTATACAGATGCTGTAGGTAGTTCCTTTAGAATCGTGGTTCCTCCAGCTTTCAACGTCTGTTATAAAGTCCTCATCAGGAGCTTTACCATTTTTCAAATGTTCAATGGCTATCCTAATCTCGCCCATACTGATGCGATGTCTAGAATGTCTTCGGTGTATTATCGGGTTAACGGGGCTCGACGATTAAACACTTCAGATATATATAAATGATAAATTTATTTCGGTTCTATATCTTAACCAACTTTTGCTTTAATCTTTAGACCGTTTAAATATCTGGCTGGTATAGGTATATTATGTGCGATATTTTTAACTACTTTTGTCATTTATAATTCCTGATAATATGTACCTACAATCTCGTGCATTATTCCTATCCAACCAAAATGTATCAAACAACTACATATATGTTTTTAAGTTGGCTGCATCTAAATTTTTTTTTGTCCTTTGACAACCTAGATTATGGCGACTGCGCAACACGTTATATTTTCTTTGACGATAAAGTCGGATAAACGATTAGAAATTCCGATACCGAGCAACATCCTCCCATATTACCTATCGTCTAATCATCTTTAACACCTGCCTGCGTTATTTTCCATGCTCATTTAAGCAGCGCATACTTCAGTTAGACCACCACCCAAGCCCCGCATGAATAGTCAACGGGTTGAATGTTTATCGCGAAGGGGTACGCAACATCTTCATTACGCCGAAGTGTTAAAACTTGTTAGTCTGTCACTTGGTTAATTATAATGCGAGAGCGGCAGTTAATTGATTCAACCAAGGACCAAATGTTAATAAGTGTTGATAACGCTCCCGCTCATGTGGCGTTGCCCGGGACGCGCTGCGCTGCGTTTTGAAATGCAAATCGCGCGTTTGAAACATTGATGTGGATTAAGGAGATAAAGATTGTTGGCTAAATTGATATACTTGCATATAACACGCGATATTGCAGACTTATAATAGCTACTTGGTCTTCTCAGCCTATAGAATCACTTTTAGAGGTGTTAAATCAGCATCTACTAAAGTCTACTTAGCATTCTACAACTTTAGTAAAGCGTAAGGCATTGAAGTTTTTTGGTTCGCTTGGCAATTTTAAGAGTCGTGTCTAGCTTATGAATATCCACTTACTTAAGTCCTAAGAGAGCATAGGTTATTTTTATATAGCACACTAACGAAAACATTGGAAAAATAAATCATATGGAAAAAGAAATCATAGCTCGTAAACTGAACCAATATTGATTTTTTTTCTACAAATAAGTCATTTAGTCAACAATTCTAACGTTCTTGTTTACTTATTGCATATATGTTATTGCTAAACGTGGTAGTTATTCGTAATATCTAAGCAACAACATCTTAAATATACACTAATTGGAATAAAAATATTTAATTGGAGGTTCTTGAATTTATCTCGCCTCTCTCAAATTGTGCCAGTTATACGAGTATATATCGCACCCCCGGTGCAACACTGTCACTTTTGCAATAAAATGTAAAAATGAGTGAAATATTTAAAAATTGTCAGAGGGCGTGAGCACAGTATAAGTAATAGTACTAACGTAGCGTGAGTGTCATTGTCACGCCCTCTTACGGAAACTATGCGTACCACAAAAGTAACGTTATCGCACCAAAAAAAGCAGGTGCTCTATGACAATTTTTAAATATTTAACTCATTGTCATTTTTGCATTTTTTTGCTAAAGTGACAGTGTCGCATCTGAGGGTGCGATATAATTTGCAAGAAATTACTCTACTTTCTACGACGCATTGACCTATTTTAATTGACCAAATATATAATTTATTATTAGTTTTATACTTCGTCGTCAACCCTTATTCAACCCACTAATGAGATCACAGGTCTCAATCTCTCACTCTCCTCAATCGAATAAAAGAGAATACCTACTCCCACTACGCTGCCGAAGTGCGGGTTGGCGGTTCATTTTATACGTATTCATATTAAAATAGCAGTTAAAACAAAAAAAGAAAGAAAAAGTAACTTTCAAGCTTATCTAAAACATGTTTCACCGTCTATACAGTAGCACTTGCAAATGTATTTTTTTATTCGTTGGCATGTTAATGATGTGTAGCAGGCGTTGATTTAATTAAATAATTTTTAAAGGCCGCGAAATGGTAATGAAAATCGTTTCGGTGATAAGTGTGAGTCGGAACGATTTTGATGCCGACCGCCCAATCTCCTTTGCATCCTGTTTTGTAAATGAACGTAAGTACTTACATGCATAATAATGCGTGCTTATTTTTACGCATGCTATCAATTGATTTCACTTGGTAGCCGACATTTGATGTTTATGAACGTTAACGTTCGTGCCCCCTTACCACCATCTCTTATTGCGATTCAATAACTGAATAGTATGTAAATAATGCTTATTCATAACAATGAATAAGCGACTCTATTGATATATTGCAATAAGAGATGGTGGTAAGGGGGCTGGGTAATTTCTTATAATATCTAACTTCTTCTTCTCTGTATCTTTAAAAGGCAACCGTTACGGACTGATATATCATCGCACAGCTCAAACCACTAGATAGATTGATTTAAAATTGTCACATAGGTAACTATTATGACGTAGGCATCCGCTAAGAAAAGATTTAAAAAAAAATCCAACGGGATATCGGGTAACGCGAAGTCCTAGACGCAAACTAGTAAAACATATAAGTTTAAGGGGCCAGCCCGTGGTAAGGGGCATTCCATTCCATTAGAAATAGAGTCCAGGGTATTCCATTTGAAATAGAGTCGCTTATTCATTGTTATGAATAAGCATTCTATTCAGTTATTGAATCGCAATAAGAGATGGTGGTAAGGAGGCTGAGCTTGGCGTTTGACGTACTTGGGTATAGGTAAAATCTTACTCTTTTAGATTTTTCTCTTTGCCAATGGTCAATTCTGAAATATTAAAGAAATCAATTAAATAAAGTGAATGCCTACAATGTCCTAGTTAATAAAGAATTTCATTTATTTTTAATTGAAGTTATATTAGTAAAAGTATTGAATTATATTATATTTGATTTTCTCGACTCTATGTCGGTATTTTAAATGAGTATCTCGTCCCGAAACCCTCAGGAAGAGAGATATTCATTGTCGCACATATTTATATTTGAGTGAGTGTATTTTCTACTAAAGATTGTTATGTGACTGTAAGTTGACTGTTTGAGGATGCGTGTTGAGTTTCGTTACCAGTATTACTTATGAAAATTGTGTCCCCTAGAACCTTGCTGATTATGACAGATGTGTGTGTTGCTGCTTGTTTTTGTAGTATCCCGATGTCTATTTTAGCATCAAGTTTATCACAATGTCTTGTGATACTTTTTGCCACTATCCCTGTTGTCTCTATCACAATTGGTACCACAATCGCATGTGTGTTCCATAGACGACTAATTTCTGTTTTTAAAAGATGGTATTTGCTTAATTTTTCTATTTCTTTAGCTCCAATATTATAATCAGAAGGCACTGACACATCGATGAGGTATGTTTTATTAATGCCTTAATCAACATATTTTATATCCGGTCTATTGTGTGTATGTATTGTGTGTTATATACGGTTACATCGGTTTGAATTGAAATTTCCCATAGAATTTTAGCGCCTGCATTTTCCTTGACTTGGGGTTGCTTCAGTTCTTCTTTCCACCATAACTTGGAATTAGTATAATAAGAGTGATATTATTGAAATATAATATATTAGACAATCTATTCAAATGGCTTTATAATATCACCATTGATAAACGAATGTCTAGCACTACAACGGCTTTTGTTGTTGAGGATCGACCACTTTTGTTGATGAGATGTAGTGTCTTTTTACATTCTATACAAATTATATCACGGCGAGTGCTCGAATGAGCTGTTCGATTAAATACCTGCCGCTGAGTTCCACTATCGTATATACAATTCGACATAGGACCTTCAAGAACAGAGTCTATATTTCCCTTAAAAGGCTGGCAACAGTTCGGCGGCCCCTTGGTGTTGCTGATCTCCATGGGCGGTGGTGCTTGCTTTCCGTCAGGTATCCACATATTCGTTTGCCCTTCTCTTATATAAAAAAAACTCATCTAATAGCAACGATCTAATGAATAGGTAAGCTCTTTGGCAATTCAGTTATTATTTTCTATCGGTAATTAAATATATAAAAGTCATAATAATAATATTAATACGTGGAACAAACAAGAGGACATGCGAACCATAAATTGTGAAGGTAGGAGGCGTGCGCGCTTATTAAAAATGCAATAAAATGTGTAACAACAAAGTAATTGGAAAAAGTGACCACCGCGGCTGTGCATAACTCATGTCCAAACGATAACTAATCGTTATTCATCGAATACCTATGTTTTAATTTTATATTTGCATCGATGCGAAATTAATATTTTATGCTCGGCGAATAACCACTATTCATTTGTAATGAATTTATTCTTGTGAGTGTGCTATGGCGAAAAATTATTTGGTAACTATGACCTAAATTACCTACAAATAGTATATTTTTGGGATTAAATAATCTTGGTAAATCGGCTTTCTAGTTCCAATAGCCGATTTTTAGTCTTGTTCATTTCTTTCATCATTCTCTTCCCAGCAAGTACCTAACAACAACAGAAGTACCTAACAAATTTTAACGGTTTGTTTAGAATTTATTTATTTTGATATGTATAAAAAAATTGATAATAAAAAATATCCAAACGCTCGCTGTGTTACTACACGGTCACAAATGCAGCACAATATATGGATTTTTTTATTTACTTTAGAATTCGCATTTTTTTACGACTATACTTATTAATGTAAGTACTCAACTGGATTCTAAATGAACCTTTAAAATTTGCCACGTAATTTGTTAACAACCAACAAGGAAAAAAAGACACCAAAATCAAAGATATTGCAATACATGCAGTGTCTTTGATTCCTTAATTTCCCCTGATAATAAGGAGCAACGTTCAGCAAACGACGATTCAAGAGAGATTTTTAAAAACCGGAAATCGTACCGCAGTAATGGATAATTGTAATCGTTTTCAACTTAGGCGGTAGAGCTCCGAAGATTCTACAATCTGAAATGAAGACGATTAACAAAATTGAATGAAAATTAACTTTAATTTTGAGAATTCTAAAGCCCGATTTGAATTGTCTTAGTTTAGCTGGTGGAATCCACTTCACTAATGGTGTTAAGAGAAGGCTGTAAGGCATATTTCTTAACCAATAGCACTGTTGGCAGGAGTTTTGGTGCGAAATGCTCCAAATGCTGCCGAGGCATCTCATCGTCGGACTGGGTGCGCAAAGCTCGCGAGCAGGTGTACCATCTGGCGTGCTTCGCCTGCGACGCTTGCGGCCGGCAGCTCTCCACCGGCGAGCAGTTTGCCTTGCACGAAGACCGCGTTCTCTGCAAGCCTCACTACCTTGAGACCCTAGACGGTGGCTCCATTTCTTCTGATGGTAATAAATTTACATACGTCGATTTTATCTCTCAATACTTATGTATAATTGTTATTCAAAATTACTAAAGTAATAGCTCGAGGGTAGATCATTCGTAGACATGATAGACAAGCTAACTGCATCTGCACGCGGGACAGCCCATCGATTAATGAACAGGGGTATGGTGAAAGAGAGGTAGGGTGCAGTGATAGTCCTCCTCGCTATAACTGCCTACCCGCTTCGTCCAGAAGGCTGCAGCACTTCAACTATTAATAATAATAGCATCTGGTTGTATTCCTGCTAGTAAATAAGATCAACAAAAAGTTCTTAGGAAGATGCTGCGTTTGTAGCGGATATGTCAACATGTGAGAGATAGAAGTCTCTCACAAAAAACTCAAAGATAATTTATTCGCAATATTGACTCGAAGATTACGTATTTATATGGTAGTAAAACTCGTAACTTCCACTTTGCCATGTACATTATTTCCTCCTTCCGATAATTACCTATATCTATATTTGTAAGTTTAATTGAACCAAAACTAGGAATTCCTTATATGAAATTATTATAAATTCCTTAGATGGTTGCGACTCCGAAGGCTACCATAAGAGCAAAGCGAAACGTGTCCGAACCACATTCACTGAGGAACAGCTGCAGGTCCTTCAAGCAAACTTTCAACTTGACTCGAACCCTGATGGGCAGGATCTGGAGCGGATCGCGCAAGTGACCGGCCTCAGCAAACGGGTGACGCAAGTCTGGTTCCAGAACAGCCGCGCCCGTCAGAAGAAACATCAACACACGGGGAAAGGGAAACAGAACCAGTGTCAGTATCACATCACTATTTTGCGTATACGAATAATGCTAACAAACGAGTAGTTTGTAGAATATATGTTTTTATATCCTTTACATTAATATATATATATATATATATATATATATATATATATATATATATTACAATAATTCTGGGAATGATTAGTAATATTGGTAATATCTCTGCTTGCCTAGCTGATTTTACTCTTACATACAGGCATATATATGATACAGGATACAATTAAAGCGAGTGTCCTTAAGTCGAGTGTTCTTAAGTCTTAGTTTAATTTCTTTTCGAATCATATACCTAGTAATAAAAGACAACCTTTGGAGATACATAAAATTTTATTGTCCTTCGAAAATTATTGATATATTATACGTAGTAAATATCAATATTTTGATTGTCAGCAGGCCATAAGCAGTGAGTGCCCGCTCTATCATTGTTAGACGTGAAGTTGGATTATGACGATTTCACATTTGCATTTGATTATTTTTAATGATTTTTGATGACAGACCCTTTGGCACTAGTACCATATATAGTATTACTTATAGTTATACTGCTCGTTTGTATGCATTAATTTCATAGTAGATATTATTCATCTGTGTAATTTTTTTTTAACTGCGAATGCTTGCTCATAAGTTGCGTATCTGCGATGTATTGCCTTTGCGAATTCATTTACACAAATATTATATAATACATGTTTAATTTCTAGAAACACTTTGCGTGCGAGTGATATTTAGTAGTAGGGAATTTTACTTTTAGCAATAAAACCATTGATGTGTGTACATTTCAAGATTGTTTTAAAGGGTGTGTTGTCGACAGTGATGTCTCGTGAGGCAGATCCGGCGGGGTTTGGGCGGCCTATCAATCTTCACCTTACCTACTCTTTCCAGAACAAGCCACCTTTTGTTCCAATAGGTAACGTTTTTGTTATAAATTATTAAATTTTGACCTGATGACATTCGTTCGTGTCTACAACTTCATTAATTATTCACTTCTCTGCAGTTGAACTTAAAAAGTATATGTTGAATAACCTTTAAAGTTTGTAGTACTCATGCAATCATAATTGTAATTGAAATTTATGCAACGACTATGTAAGAATGAATAATTAATTTATGTTGTAAATGAAAATTACACTATTGGCCCTAAACAATAATTAAGTATTACAAGAGTCTAAGTGCGTGATTGAAAACTAAAAATCGATGGCGATGTGATGTGACCTCATCTCATTTTCCAAAGAGGCATAGGTAGAGGATGCATAAAAATCTCTACTGTATTTTCTATTCCAACTTTTGTGACAAGAGTTCATATTTTATCTCTACAATTTCAGATGGAACTTCCTTCACCGATTCTTCGATGGATGAACTCTCCGAAGATTCATCGATGCACTGCATGCAGAGCGAAGTGTAGGTGGTGCCCTACCTGTATACCCATTGCTCTCACCTACATTCAACATGACATGACCCATTGTAAATATAACCATGTGACATGCTATTTCAAAATTACATCCACGATTGTTCTAATGAACAAAGAATAAAATTTCCAAGTTGTTATGACTATTGTCAAAATCTTTAATATTATTTTGACAGTTCTGTTATCTATCAATTTATTCAACTATCGACAATCTTAATGCATGTCACAGACAAACTCGGACTGCTGTGGCGGCCGCGGTGGCGGCCTGTACTATGTATGGAACTTAATGAAACTATTCAAATCCACGCGATTTGCGATTCCATACTATACGACATGCCCCCACTGCGCTGCCACCGCAGACCGCGTTTGTCTATGACATCCTCAAATCTTTTAACTATTGTTTCTGATAGGAATAATCTGAGTAATAGTAATGTACGTTTGCACGAGCAACCATTAGGTGGGAAAGTCTATGGTAAAGTTCTGATATCTAATCAATCCTGTAGCCTAAAATCGCACATAAATAGTTGCCCTCAATCACTTATTATTTTTGTTATTCTCATTAGAATAGTTATTACTTTCATTATTTTCATTTCCTTTTTTAATATGTCAATAAGTACGTTAATTACTACTAGTGTCCGACCGAAACTGGTTTTTACAACCGAAACCGAAACCGAAACCGAATTTCGGCAACAGTCTCAGTTTCGGCCGAAACCGAAACCGAAACCGAAACTTTTACGAAACAATTATCTAACTGTAGGTACTTTTCTTATAATTGGGGGTGTAAGTGGTTCATCAACATCTCTGGATCAAAGCCAACTTCACCTGCACGCGGTGCACCATGCTAACTGACAAACGAAGCTCTGGCGAAAAGAGAGGTAGGGAGCATAATTGTAAGCTACCCGACTGTATGGCTACGGTAACCGCTTCACATCAGGCGGGCCGTATGCTTGTCTTCCACCCGACGTATTATAAAAAAAAAATACGTTATAATTGCTAGATACTTGGTTATAATTATTAAATTGAACGTTGAAACTCTAAATCTTTAATATTATCACCACTAATGCACTATAGTAAGTACCAAGTACAGAAGTAAGCCCAAGAAGGGGATTTCGGGAGTTACTAAAGCGCGGCAGATTAACATACAGGGAGATACCTTGTGCTCGATTAAATATGAGCATCCACCAAATATGAGCCCCATATATATGGGGCCCCCATATATATAAAATTGATCATCTGAGGTTCTCGAGCGCGTCAGATTAAGGTAGGCTGAGTTAGTTACATGCTAAAACGTGTATATTCCACTAATCTGACAATTTCAAAGTGACGTAAAAAAAGGAGAGGGTTACAAAGTTGTAAAAAAAAAAGTCAACTGGACATTCTCGAGCGTGGCTAACTTTTATTTTTATTTAGAAGGGAATAATTCAAGGTTTACGAAAAATATATAATTTGACGATTTCCGTAAGCCGAAGTAAGAAAAATTAATCGATAAAGATTAAAGCGTGCAGCTACGTGATGCCTGTATTCCCTTCTCCGTGGATGATGATGAAGATGTAGTCATAACACCGGATATTCTTGAGGATACTCCAGAATTAGGTATAATTTTTTTTCTAATAATTAAAAAGCGTTATTCATAAAAAAAATATCGTTAAATATTTTAATGATTTCTTATGCAATCTGAGGATGAAATCGACCAAGAGGAGGAAGATGATTATTAAAAAAACTCCCAAAAAAAATTAATGAGGCTGATGATGATGATGACAAGTATTCTTCAGCTTTCTATTCCTTGGTGCTATATCGGGATTTACTCGAGCGTCATAGAGACCTATTGGATTGCGAAGCTTAGATGATAAGAAGAAAAAAATGTCAACGAGCCGCTCCCCCCATCGATGAAAAGGTTTTCATCGGTGGAGCGGCTCATTGACATTTTTTTAATTAAAAGGTAAATACCTTTTCATCGGTGGGGGGAGCGGCTCATTGACATTTTTTTCTTCTTATCATCTAAGCTTCGCAATCCAATAGGTCTTCATGACGCTCGAGTAAATCCCGATTTAGCACCAAGGGCTCCTACCATATAGCATTACCGAATGAGTTAAATTAACCACAAAATATTCAGATAGTTATGTTAGACTTTATTTTACTATAATCTATGCATTAATTTGTTATACTAAATTATTATGTTTACTACCTACCCCTAAACAATATCACATGATAAAACTTCCGAATTCAAAACAAATCACACGAAAACTCACAAACAACAACAAAACGCACTGCAAACGCAAACAAGTCACGACATTATTAGACACGTGGATGCGGCAAAATGTCTTCGTCGCTTGGATGGAATTTACTGCGCCGAACATGACCGAGCACAGCGCGGGAACTCCCGAATGAAGTTTCGGTTTCGGTCGTAGTTTCGGCAGGTTTGCCGCCGAAACCGAAACTAAACCGAAACTCGTTATTTTCGCCGAAACTCGACCGAAACCGAAACCGAAACCGAACATTCGGTCGGACACTAATTACTACATTACGCTCATATTTCAAATTCAATTTTATTGCCAATTTTATCGAATAAAAGTGTAAATACTTAGGGGCTTACTTAAAGTTTCTGGATTCTTATAAATAAGCCTAGACTTACGATACATTTATAATTCATCAAAGTATGTTTCTCGTAATTAATGCAGTTTTGCAGTTACTGAAAACATTGTACAAGGCAGTTGGACCAGTCTTCCTTAGTGATTTTCAATTGCTTCATGGAACGCATTCACCGCTTTACTCATTATTAAAGGCTAGTAAAATGTGTGCTTCTAAGTTTGTCTTTAATTTTTGGAAACAAAAAAGAAGTCGCATGTGCGAAGTCCGGCCTATGTGTAAGGCGCGTGCATCATCAGTTCCACATTTGAAGCCTTCAAATACTCTTCCGTTACCTCAACGGAATGTGAGGATGTGTTATCGTGGTGAAGGAGGGCATTACTTCGAGGTCGATTTTCACGATCTTTTTCTAAGACTCTGGACAAGCAGGTATTGAGGTATCAATCTGCAGTCACTGCCCTGTGATCTTCAAGCGATACTGTAGTGTAATGTGATTGATTATTTGCCGAAAATAGAAATAAACCATTTTTCTACCAATGCTTCGACTTTTCTTAACTTTCGTTGACAAATCTTTAAAAGGAAAGACCCATTCTACGGACGAATAGGACACCGAAACCAAAATGAAAAAAATAAATGACAGTCTTGCAGATTAAAAAGTAACATGTACCCAAAGATTTCCATTTTAGAATTCCATATTTGTTTTTAAAATCATTTATTGTAAGTGGCCAGATCCAGAAACTTTCAGTATGCCACGTAAAAATCTCATTTTTACAATAATACCAACGATTCTTTTTTAAAGGACATTACAATTGATCTACATAATTTTAACATAACATATATATTCTACTAAATTATCTTCGTATGCGAGCTATAATATTTTATCGTAATGTATGTAGAGGGTTTACCTCTAAAATAGCCAAAATGTATGATGGACATAACAATTCAAATATTTAGAAGTCTAATGGTGGTCATGATCAATGTTTATTTTCTTTCATTGTGCATTTTGTTTGTTTCTATGCACATTCTATAGACATTTGCCATATTATGTTTACATAAACTTTATTAGAATATAAGGATTTCTTTACCAACTGGTAACTTTTCTAGCTCTCATAAATAATACTTTCGGAACAAAAAATGATTTGATAGGAAAAAAAATAACAGATATAATTTGTATTTAAATGTACAAAAACTAATTTTAAATATCATTCATGATTTTATAACTTAGGTAAGCACTTTCATGTTCCAGATTATATTTTTTGTTATATTCATTGTGCGTGTAGAAATAAAAGATTGTTTTGTGGAAAATATTCAAGAAGTCTTGGCACTATAAAATATCATAATGTAAGATTTTATAAAATTTTATGTTATTGTAAAAAGGTATATTTATTTATTTATTTCTAGTAACTGTGATACGTTCTGTCGTAACTTCATTTGTAATCGTCATTTATTGTAGTCGATTTTTAGATTTATGAAACTGTAGGGTCTTAGTATAGTGCCAAAATTACCCCTACGGTAATTTATATTAATAAGGGAATTTCGCTATAATGTTGCCATTATTAAATTTTAACAGCCGCCAGAATATGTTTAACTGGTGACTATTTATCCACTCGGACCGTACTATGATAATGTGTTAACATTAACTTTACTGTTTTGATAAGTAAAAGATAAACAAGTATTTTTTTATCATTTACTTAAACTAAAGTTTGTTTATCACGTTTATCAATCACGTAAAATTTAATCAAATTGGCACAATTGCATTGCATAGTAGACTTAGCTGTCGATTCTTCCTACACATAATTTTCCAGTCCAGTTTGGTTCTATGAAAGTAAACATTTTGTGCAAAATTTCTTTATCAGTTATGGCGCTGACTAGAGCAGACGACATTGGCGATACACTGCATCCCTTCTGCATAAGACTATCAGTCAAAAATATAAAATTAAATATTATATAATAAATTTTTAACCATAATATAAATATATCCGCTTGCACATTTGATAGTAAATACGAAAAAATATTAATACTGCGTATGTACTAATTCTGTGCGAGTTTACTACCAAAAGTTTCAGTTGAATACATGTTATATTCAGTACCAGTGATAATAGTTATTGAATACATTTTAAAAGTACTCATTCCGGTATTTTTTATTTTGTTAATTACTTCTCGAATAGAACATAACCTATATTACTGGACATTTTTTTGCTATAATCAGCCGAAGTCGGCGCCTTTAATGTCAGCTTATGTTAATTTTTAACGACTTAAATTTATTTATAAAACGGGCTGTATTCATATCATAATGTGCCAAACAGTGATACTGTGACTGTAAAACCGCCCCAATGTATTTTAATTATACTATACATATTATTTAATTTGTAAAAAGTAGTCACATAATATTAATTATAAGTTGTCTGCAATCCTAGAGGTAAAACGTCAATTATATGTTGAAAGTATATGCATCGAATTATAGTGGTATAAACTCTTTCAGTATTGTAAATAATCCGTTTAACGAACCTACTATGTACTTTAAATAAATTTTCAACTCTATTTATACTCGTACCTCTGGTCAAATCACATGAGTAAATATAACGTGCAATTTGTAAGTTTTACAGAAAAAACATGGAGGCAATCCGCACTGGATTGCCTCCATGTGTTCCTGGTAGAGCTTTGAGCTAAATAATAGTTGAATTCTACCATTGACGACAGAACCTCGTCTGGTTCTGAGGTTCTGTTGATGAATGTTGTGATGCGTAGCCTGAAATGGGCGATATACTATTGCTTTGTCCTACTTTTAAAGGGGGGGGGGGGGGGCACTATGCAATGCGTTCTTCGCACGTAATACAAGTTGAAATCAAACTACTAATATTACAGCTTAATCTTGACGTGTCTCTGTTTACTTATCTATTTCTGTTACATCTACACCTGGCAACCAAATATTTATTTTATCAGCCAAATATTTATTTAATCATGATACCATATGGTATTTTAAGTAATTTTGCAAAATGAAACCTTTTCCTTTTCTTTTTTATGAAAGGAGCAAATACTTGATTTAAAGTAAAATAAGTAATCACCACCGTCCATAGAAATCAGAAGCATCAAGGTTTCACCGATCCATTACCCGCCGACAGAGTCTTATATTTTCAAGGAAATATAGACTCTGTCGTTGTAGGCTCTGATACTCCCTGAAGATTTCATAATTCGTCAAGTTTAGAACTCAAAATATCATGACATGGAGGGAACTTTAATTTAAAAGTTTCGTTCTTCATTATGAACGGCAAAGCATTGGGATTATTTAACAGCATTTTAGCACGCAAAGCAAAGCACAGAACCAATATTGGTTTGAGAAATTTGATATTTTGTAGGTATTTATTTTCTATTTGCATAACTATGTAAACTATGTCTGTACACATCAAAAATATTTTGTAAATACAATGGACTCACACGTAACACACAAAATTATTTTCTGTATACAGATACCTATAGGTAGTTTACGTAGTTATGCAGTTTGCACTTTGTTCGGAATATTTACTCATGGGTATCATCTTGTCATTTAATAAGATAAATAACTTCTTAATGAGTACTAGGTACTTAAGTTTATTCTGTACAAATTATTAAATATATTATGTTGATTAAAAAAATATTAGTCTTTCTTTATTTATTAGCACTAGGTACCAATAATTAACAGTATTCTTCACACCAGCAGCAGTAAGTAACATTTGTTTCATTGTTCTATTGTTGAAATAAGATTGTTACTAAACAAATACAAGTATGAAACTACACTTTGTTCACTAAATATAAGGGTCTTGTTTAACATAATATACAATATAACCCAACAATATAATATAATAATACGATAGGCTATCTTGGCGCCGTAGGATAAGGAGAGCCAATCCCACTTAAAAAGTGGGATGAGGACAAGAGAAGAGAGAGAGAGAGTTTAGACATAAATTCAAGTTTAATTTTAGTCGCTGCACAGTAAGTGGTCAAAATACTTAAATTATTTCTTATTACTAATAATAACTTACAATAAATTTACATTTAGTAGCTTACGATACTTTAATTTGCCGCAGGGATATTTACTTCACTAATTAATAAATTTCATACTTGCGATCTTTGGCATCGACATTTGCAATAAGACCATTAGTAATTTTTCCACGTGATCATTTGATCCAAATGGTTCAATAAAACCTTTTAAGACATTATTTTATTTTACCATGATAATATTGATCACGGTAACATAAATATTATATAGTTTTATTGTATCATGATATCGATCAGCTTTATAATCGCGCTCCACTGAGGGATAGCGCAGTGGAGATATGTTTTGATAAATATGACGCACAAATGACAATCAGAGCGCGCTCTGTTCCTCGCATCTCCACTTAGAAGTATCGTTATCTTAAGACTGGAATTCTAAAGAATATCAGTCTTGAGTGAGAAAATTAATGTACTAAATTTTACACTTCTTTCTACTTTCAGCTTGGACTACGTCTTGCCAGAACAAATTTAATTATTATAGTTGAAATTATTATTATAGTGGCTCATTTTTACAAGCTTCCTTTTACATTGTCGCATCAAAGCTCTGTGTTACGAAATTTAAATACCTATTTGAACCGAATAGTTTTTTATATTAATTACGTTTAGAATTTTTTTTTTTAAACAAATTTTTATTAGAAATCACCATTTTGTGGCTGGCGGTATTTAGGTAATCTTGCCGTGTCACGGGAGCCCAACAGATGTGCTAAATTTCAGCTTAATAGGACACTGGAAAGTCGGTCGAATTTAACTTGTAAGATTTGATTATGGACACCACGGTGAACTAAAATAAAGCTTGTAAATAGGCCATATGACATGTTCAAATTTTTTTTACGTTACTATATCGTAAAATACACATAACTAGAACGATATGCGATCTTTAATTTTAATATCTAACGTCTGATTTGATTTATGATTGATCAAAGTTTGGTGCACAGATAGCGTAGTGAAAAATCCTAAATGTAAGGCTGGAAAATAAATTTTAAAAGGATGTAATTATTCTAAAAGAATACTTATTACCATTCGGGAAACGATAAAAAATCACAATTTATACTTATATTTTTTACGACACAAACTTAATATTTTTCATAGCTCTTTGTTCGAATTTCTGATTTAATTCATACAACGATATCTAGTATTATGCCTTTTGTATGGGGAGTTGTCAGGAAGCAAAGAAAATGTTCAAAATTGTGAATTCAAGATATCATATATCGAGAGGTTTATACGCTATCGAAGTTGTTTTTACCTAAGTAATTATTCATAACACATACAAAAAAAAATGTCATATAGCCTATTAGAGCCTGAGGTACTATGTGAAAGAAGTCTCAATATGAACCATTCTACTTATATTGAGACTTCTAAAAATTCTGCACGAACTAATGAGAAACTTATTGTAATTTACTACTTTGTAGTTTTCTCATTAGACTATCTTCAAACTGTTACTCAATAGAATAATAATTTTTGCATACCCCTACACGGCAAAGATTGATACAACAACATTATCTGGCTAAAACTTATACAAGTAAAATTATTTATGTTGAGTCACAAGAGCCATCTTTATCCATTGCATTGAGGATCAGATCCATTTCTTGATGCACCTGCCTGAGTAAGTCCTTCATTTGTCTCGGCGAGTCCAGGATATCAATACTCTGCGTGTAAGGGTTGTAGCGGACACCGAAGTCACGAGGTATTGTTTGCGCAAATTTGCTGGAAACACCAAAAATATGACTTGCAAAATTTTCTGACAAAATAATAATATTTCCTTTACAAATTTCAGATTTTATTCAGGATTATAAAAGTTGTTTGAGTTGATGGTGCAATAGTGAGGGTGCTAGTACATGGTGTATGAGACTGGAGCGAGACTTTGCTGATACATGTTGCACGCGTCTTTACGCGTGCTTCGTGTGTCAGCAATATGTTCAAGCTTGAGCTTGTAATTTGAGTCAATTTGCACGGTAGTTTAAACAACGCATGCAACTAGTGCAAGTGCCTCAACATGCGCAAGCTGCATGCACCGTGTACAAGCACTAGTTGTATGCGTTTTTTAAACTACCGTGTACAAAAGTGTGCGGGTCCAGTGACTCAAATTACGAGCACAACCTTGAGCATATTGCTCACACACATAGCACACATAAAGAATTAACAGTATCTGTGTACGATGATTAATAGACCAAAGAACCTAATTTACCAAAGATATTTCATTAAGATGTGGCCTAAAAACGTAAAAAAGTTTACTCACATCATTTTGTCCTTAGAGTCTTCAAAACTATTCGCTACGAAGTACACTGGTTGGTATTCTGTGATAGGGTATTTAGTTTCACCCGTCACTTCGGGGTTAAACTCCTTGAGTTCGGGCTTGTCAGACAGACAATATTGCAGCTCTCCAAACGAGGATAATAGACCAGCGCCGAAAGCCTTCAAAGCACCTTCTTGTCGGCATAGACCAAACTCTACCGTGAACCAGAAACACTGTTGGAAAGTAAGATTATTACTGTATATAATTCATTTATTAACATTTTTCATACAATTATTTCTAAGAAACTAAATTAAAAATAAAACTACATATCATCTAAAAAAGGCCCCCGTGGAATTGTACCGAAGATGCTGGCAGCGTTTCCTCGTTGTATGGCAATACTAATGCGTTGTGCGAGAAAGCTGCCAGCTCTTCGGTCACCAGTGGTCTCGACCAGGCGCTTGATATAAGAACGGGAATTAACGCGATCATGCATAAGGGTATTTACATACCTTTATTATTGCCTGACGTTACGACCAGGTTGCACCGGCCGTGGTCACAGGCTGACTCATCTGAGTCAGCCTGTGACCACGGCCGGTGCATGATCGCGTTAATTGCCGTTCTTATATGATTATGAGTTGAGGCCGAGATATACAGTTATATAAAACAATTATAAAAAATAGTGCTGGATTCATTATCAGAGAATTATAAAGTCGTGGCGAAATCTTAGAATTGATCACATCATGATGTGGCCGATCATTTCATGAAATGGAAAATATCAGCTGCCCACATTATGGTATGGCCTGACCAGATCAATTAATAAATCAACGTTTGATGATATGGACAGCAATGCACGGCTACTTCATGATATGTATGATCAAACATTTTAGTGAGTATATCTTAAAATAGTTACATTATGCCCCGTTAGAGGCTCTGATAAAGTTTTGTTTTTGATTCTTCATTACGGCGGACATTAGCTGTGATAAAAAAAAACGAATAATAAGTCGCCAGTGGAAGATTTTAAGTAAAATGAAATAATGTCATTGCCACAGAGAACTTCTAGAATTATACTTATAATAGAATATTTTCTGAGCTCTCCAAGTTTTGTAGTTTTTAAAGATTAATATTACCTAATTTGAATGTGTTAAATTTTATGCGGACAGTCCAAACTATAATAATTCGCGAAATAAATGATTTGATTTGATTTGATTTGATTTGAAACTATAATAAGCAATTTTTGTACTCTCAAAAAAAAAATATGCATGTTTATTTTTTATATGGATTTTAATAAACCTTTGATATCACAGAAACGCTACATGAATGATAAAATGTAAAACGTGAATTGACATATCATCAAACGTTGACGTGTAAATGATATGACCAGTTTTAACTGACTATGAAATACAATTTCATGAAATGGTCAATCACATCACGATGTGACCAATTTTATGATATGGCTACGATAAATACACTAATAGATTACCCGGAGAACTTCGTTTCACTTACATATCTTTATTTATCTATATAAATCCCGGCAAAGTTCATTCTGCCATATTTCTAGTGAATTTATAGATACATAGTATGAAATATATTTTATGACCTATTTTCATAAGTACCTAGCAAACGTATATAAAAAAATCATGAAAATCGGTCGAGCAGTTTTTGGTGTCGTTCTGATCAATGACCAACTCTAACTACGCAACCAAATTGAAAGACGCATTACGTCAGAAATCAATGAGTAAGGTAAGTCTATTTGCTAACACTATTCACACTGCACAGCTCTAATTATTTTTGAAATTACTAGTCTATTATAAATATTAAAAAAAAATGAAAAATTCACCTCCCCCTACCCCACCTAGGTGGGGTTTGAACCCACGACCTCTCTAGATGATCGGTCCAGTGCTCTTCCAAGTGAGCTACCAGGAAGGTTTGTGTTGGAGACGAATTTTTGCATTTTATATTTTACTGCGTGAGTCACAGTGTGGCGCCATCTGCCTATTAAGTAATTATACTACTAAGCAAAGCGGTGTCGTGGGTTCAAATCCCAGTTAGGCGAGGAGGTGAATTTTTCCATTTTAAAAAATATTTATAATATTTTGGCAAGTTGGCCGAAACAATTATTTAAATAATAATAATAGAAGCAGTAATGTCAGGCGTCCGACTCTCTTCTGTTATTACAGAAGAAAGAAATTACCGGGCTATTGCCCGGTCTTTAGTTCACCCAGATCTCATCTTCATAGCCCATTTATTTTCCATCACACTTTGAGATAATCTCAACGCCTGCCGAGACCTGCTCATGGGTAAATCGTTCTATTGATATATCCTGGCGCGGATCACGGCGGGCGTACAACATTACATCAAACTTCTCAAAGGGGCCTCTACGCGTTGGATCTATATCCCGGCGCACGCCCATCGAATGACCGGGCTTACCCCGTGAATTAGGAGAAATACTAGTATATTAAAATTAAACTAACCGTGGCCAATTTTTCAATATAGTCATCGGGAGCTCCCAACGAAGCCAAACCGATTTCCTGGGAGAACTGTGCAAAGGCGGGATCAGCGAACAGCGGTGCGTGACCAAGAAGCTCGTGACACACGTCTGGCTCTGGTGTGTACAAGGGTTTTGAGTGGTGACGGATGTACTGGGTACTGTGAAACACTCTAAATGCAAGACCGGCGAGGAAATCACGCGAAGACAGCAGACCAGCGACTGGGCGCAAGGTGAAACCGGTACAATCTGCAAAAATAATAACAAATAAATTGAGAATTTTAAATTACATTGCTTATCTGGGAGAACGTAATCTCACATAACGTTAATGTTATCTGGAAACTGGAAACGTATTCGACTTATTTGAATAAATAATAAATAAATTCCTGGACAAATTACAAACTGCCATCTAGTCCCAAACTAAGCAAAGCATGTACTATGGGTACTAGATAACTTACACTATACTTAATAAATCCATTTTTGTTGTAAATACATACATTTAATACATATAAAACACCCAGACCACGACCAACACACATGTTCATGCATACAAATGTTTGTCATGTGCGGGGATCGAACCCGCGACCTAGGAGTCATAGTGGCCATTGCTAGCCATTCGACCACCGAGCTCGTCTATAATCAAGTTATTTTACCTTTAAGGAAATTTGATACGTCTTCTAATTGTGGAATGTTATCTTCCCTGTAGCCGCAATTTTCAATTAAAAGAGGAAACACGTGATTGTGCTCCTTGCATGCGTGTGTTGGATACAGCTCGATGAGTTTCCTAAAGACTTCACCCCAAGTAGCTACTTCTTCTTTAGTGTAGTTAACATGTGGCAATGGTTGGCCATGCTTGTAGTTGTACGCTATGTCTGCGAAGTACTTCCGACGAGCGCGGTACACGGGATCAGTGAAACCTGGATGGTCTGAGTCCAATTCAGCTCCATAGGATAAAATCTGGTTGGCAAATCTATCCAAATCACGGATACGACGAGGGAACCAAGGAACAGCAGCTGTAATACGAAAAAACAGATAGTAAATTGTTTAGAAATTACATATTACATTAGAATTAACTACAATTGGCCGTGTGGTTTCCGGCAGACTAGAATAGAATCACTCCGTCTCTTCCCGTGGACGTACAAGGCGAATAAGGGAAATACATTATCAAATATCGATCAGGCCTCCCCAACGCGTTTGGTCAGCGTGGGGAGTGTAGGCCAAATCCTACTTCCGTCTTGGACGGACGAGAGAGGGTCGTGCTCCTGTAGTGGAGACTAAAATGGACCTGACGATGATGATGATGAACTACAATATATTTTGATACAATAATATAAATACTTACATCTGTTATCCTTGTAATTCCTAGAAATGATGTTCAAATAGCCAACATTCTTTTTGAGTTCTTCTAGAGCAGCACCGAAGTCTCCAGCGCCATGTTCACACTCCACCATGAATTCGTAACCTGGTCTTCTCACAGAGGAGCGAGACTCGATGTGGCTGAGGTTAACTCCATGTGCTGAGAATATGCTCAAATACTTAGCCAAAGCGCCTGCTCCATCAGGAGTTTGAGGAGAGAACAATAACCAAGTAGATTTGTTGGAGTCACGACCTTCCTTGATATAGTTGCCGCCCTCCATCAATTTCGGCTGAAAATAAATAGTAATAGTGTTTATATAGTATTTTTATACCACATGACCTATCATTGTGGAAGTTTATAGGCGAGGCCTAGGGACCTCCTATGGCTGAAATGATTTTTTAATAATATAATCGTTTATTTTCTCTCACAAGTAAATGCTATATATAATATATTGAAATTTTAACACGTAAATATCAGATTAAAATGTATTATTTTAATTTGTTTAAGTAGTTTGTATCTGTGTGCTCTCTCTATAGGGTGATTGTTAATTTTATTTATATACTAGCTGTTCCCGCAAGGGTGAGAATGTGGATGTGAACATCGATGTGGATACGTATAAAAATTTCAATAATGCTTCTCTGTACACTGCCAATTGTGGTAACCCATCCTAGTTGGAACCACGACAGGTGTTGCTTAACTTGCGTTAGCGCTACGACATCTAAGCATCACACTCATTGTATTATTTACTTTAACGTTAATAACATAATACCTTCATATAGTATCAATCAATTCAACTGAAAAGTTTCAATCAATTCAACTGATCGGTTATTTTGTAGCATTTCATATGTGATTCTTTAGATTGATAGAACTTTTTTATTTATGAACCGATTGGAATGAAACAAACACTAAATTTTATGAAGAGCAAACCGTAACGCATTAGTGAAAACCGCATTCAAATAAGTTAGGCCGTTTCTGAGATTAGTGTGCACAAACGTACAGACAAAAATTCTTAAAATCATTGTTTTGGGTTCTATTGCGTTCATAAAGCCCCTCTATAATAGTTTTTCTTATATATCTTCCATGTACAGACAGCGGCCAGTTACAATTTTATTATATGTATTGATATGATGTAACTGATTGTCAACACTAGCGCATGATATCCTACGTGCTCTGTAGACCGTTACGTCAATAAATACAGTTGAACATTTTCTTTACGCTACTCAGGGTAAACAAGCATGATAATAAACAGTTCTAGTAGTATAAAACACTTGTAAGATCAAAAGTACGACTTCCTCATTTTGCTATCAACACAGCATCTTCTAGGCTGATCTAGTGAGCTTATACATACATCGTGACACCACATATAAACATAGGTTTATTTCTATTTTGTACCACAGAAGTGTACAACATATAAAGTCGGTTACACTGAATTAAAAAAAATAGTTTAGCTCATGTCTAGGGTAACTTGCATAAGCTGCCAGCGGATCTCTAATATCAGCCTCCGATAAGTCACGTTACGAGTTTACGACCTATTTAAAGCGATATTCGGGCTGTGCAGTAAATTTATCAGTGATAACCTACAACCCCGTATTCACCCACAAATGTCGTCGGCCGTAAGATATCGCTTTAAAAACATTACGTAGACTGAAACGGGCCTTATCTTTGAGAGAATAGAAACTATGGATAAGTAAAGAAGTTAACTGAATTACGTCAGATAGATAGAAATTAATTAACAACTATAGTATCAGTTACTTCGTTCACATAATAAGCTCATGATTGAAAGCACAATATGGGCGTGACTAACTGGGCGTAATTGATTAATGGAAAACAAGTCACATATCTAGATTAGCAATATTTGTTATAATAAGAAAAAAAATAACAAAGAATTCTTAACCAAAACAAAAAACCCGAATAATAATTCTAACCGTGTTTTTTATGTTTTTATCCTCTTATTTATTTTTCCGCAGATTCCGTATTATAAATAATATGCCATATCTCACTCTCACAGCGGAGATGAAATTGAATAACATATCATATGTTGAAATCCATCAAGTGGTTTAGGCTGTAGAAAGTGCTAAAGAAATATAGATACATATACATGCTTACATTTGAAAAACATAACTCTTCTTCGTATAGGTCAGGTCATTTTAGTCTCCACTACAGGAGCACGACCCTCTCTTGTCGGTCATAGACAGGAGGATTTTTTCTTTTATATTAATACACTGTTTATATAACTTCGTTTATATACCTATATGTTTACGAAATAACGAGTTTGTATGTACTTGTTGGGAATTTAGCGTAAGTGCCCAGCATTTTGCCCATATTTAGTATATATATTTTTTTGTATTAGGAACTCTAATCTACAAGATGACAGCTTGTGGTTCATCGTGGTCTTTTTTTTAGAATAAATAAATAAATAAAATAAATAAATATTGTCAGACAAATTACACAGCGCCAACTAGCTCCAAAGTAAGCGAAGCTTGTGTTATGGGTACTAGACAACTGATAAATATACGTAAATACATTTTTTTTGTAAATACATACTTATGATACATAGAAAATACCCAGACTAAGACAAACAGACATGTTCATGCACACAAATGTTTGTCCTATGTGGGAATCGAACCCACGAGCGTTGGTGTCGAAGCCGCGTCATTGACCGCTACGCCACCGAGCTCGTCAACTTAAGAATAAGTAAGGGAATTTTAAAAATTTCTATAAAAAAATTCCAAAGATTACTATTTTAACACAAAAAAAAAACAGATATAATCACGCGATTTGTAAATTACTGTACTTTTTAATATCGGATGTTGCGGAGCAATTTCTTGCAAAATCACGGTATAAAGCGTGCCCTTAAATCAAAATCGGTTCATCCATTTGACAATTACGATGCCACTGGTTGACATATACATACACACGGTGAAAAAAAAAAGAAAATTGTGATAAATTTTCATTAGTTTTTAATAAATGAGAACTACCCAGTTTACACTATTTATATTATTATTATTTCGCTCATTCAACCCTTTCATTTGATACCCATATTATGGGTTTAACGTAGAAATATCATAAATCGCCATTCTATGACAATCTACATAAGGAATCCCTTATCTAGGTTTAATTATTAATCAATAATAACAGCATTTAGTAAATTGTACATCGTCACGAGAACCAAACGAATGTGCCAAATTTCAGCTCAGTGGGATCCCACACAGTGGGAAGTTGTTCATTTTTAACTCGCAAGATTTCATTACAGACACCGGCGGTGAAATTAGATAAAAATTTGTAATGACTCAATTTGTTTTGAGTCACAAAAAACATGTTATTTCGTTATTATTTTTTTCATTAATCTGCTACCTACGTAAAACCTGTTACGAGTAATAGTAAAATATCTGTTGTCGACCGACCAGCTGTCGTATTCGTTACTTGTATAGCAAAACTGAATACGAACTTTCGATGAACAAGCCATAGTGTTTGAACGCAATTTATGAAACACTAGTATCCATACGCGGCTATGTCCCCATGAATCACCGGGAATAAAGTCTTAGGTCACTTTATCCCCGGCAGTTCATGCGGGTTAAAAGAGAATGAAAACTACTTTAGTACTATTACTTATACTGTGCTTTCATTCCAAATTTCGTTTCTTATGTCAAACTAGCATTTATAATATTAGTGTGTTTGCTATACTTATTGATTTATACTTTGATTAAAAAGTGTAGTATTTTTTTTATGATTAAGAATGTCCCTAATTTTACTCAACAGTTTAATATTCTTCTATTCTATTCTATTCTTCTAAATCATAAGGAAGAGGACATGTACATAAATCCTACTAATTGTGACTTGCTGTTATTTGCTACTTTTATTTATTACTTCGGACTTAAACTTACATACACATGAACATACATATTCAATTCTCTACGATATCACTTAACGACGCGTTACACATTTGTTATCTGCATAATCGAAATATACCCTCAGAAACATTTCAGTATAAGTTTATTTCATAAAATAAACACACAGCTATGCTATACGTAGTACGAGTAGGTACATATTCGACACTTACAAACAAAAGCATGATATGCAGCTAAACGCAATTTAATCGTGACAATTTGACCTTTCTATCATTTTTATGCCGCATGAAATAAGAATCGACATCAGACTGTACCTGTCAAGCATGTTGTGTTCTTAGTACAGTCCGATTTCCGCTCATACTTCCTGCAGCAAAGCGACAAGCTTCTAACGAATTCTACAATGTAAAGATATTTCGCCATCCAACTTTGTCAAAATTTCGCAAAATTTACTATATATTAGGGTACAGTATAATATACAGGACTTATGTTATTGATGATGGTAGATTTCAAGCATAGCCAGTTCATCAAAAATGTAAATAAACAACATTAAACATATTTCAAAGAACAAAAAACAGAAAAGATAGTCTAACCTTGTCTGGCGGAGAGGAGGACAGCTCCTGCTGTTGATTATTTTGAATACGCATCATCTTGAAGACGGGAGACGGGACACGATCGCAACGTTTGGAGAGCGGGCGTAAACAAAACAGCGCAGCGCAGGCGCACTCTATAAGAGGCCGCTGTGGCTCGGGCGGTGGCGTGCGAGTGACGTCGACGACCACAGGTCCGGCGCGATGGCTTCTACTTCTACTGATAACGGCGAAAACTAATTAGCAAATATCATGTTTACTTTTGTTTGGCTTATACTTAACCGAAGTAGGCGTACCTAAGTAGTAACTGGTTATGAACCATATAGTTACCAAATCTTCTGTTCGGTCGATCTCTTCAGTGCTGAATGACTGTTTTTCGAAATCATTTTTATGTTTTACAGTTCTATAAAATAAAAATGTAACCAAGTACGATCTTGCAAAAAATACCGTAACACAATAAATACATCTTTAACATCTTTTAGTGCGATACCTTCACATTTTTTTATTTTTCATTCAAAGATATAAGTATAGATCTTCACTATGTATCTCTTATACATTTGGGCATTGCCTATGACGCAGTAAATATTTTTTTATACTAAGCAAGTATATATTTTTTCGCTAAGCTGCGTGTCTAACAAGCATACAGCCAGCCTTATGTAAAGAGGTTTCCATAGCTTACAAACACAATACAACTAGTATGACCCATCCTAGCCGCTAACGAATGCGAATGCGTGTTTGCCATCTTAGAAACAAAAAAAGAACAATATGTGAAACACCTGGAAACGTTTGATATTTTACATTGTAATCCTTGATTATATTATCTATGTACACGTTACATATAAGCTTTTAACGTCATAATAATATTCTAATGTAATGAATTAATATTATAATAGGAAAAGCTATCATTATCAATAAGTTTTTAGTAATACCACAGTATAAGTATAGTACTATGTACAGGGTGGCCACTCCCTGCTGCTCTCTCATATCGATCTCACTTCCCCTCTGAGACAAATCAGGAACAGTTTGTATGGCGCACGCACACACGCTCATTTTTGCTCTGTATAGACGTCATTGTTTATGTAGTAGTGAACGACGCGACATTTTTATGGTGTGGCTGGGTGATACTGTATGCCTAACTATAATTATAAAAGATGTTGGTTTTCTAAATAAATAAAACCACATAAAGCAAGCGTACTCGTACTTCCCCGCCAAGGCTGCTCTACTTCATTCCCGGACGCTGCTATGGAATAGATATAAACCATAGATATATAATCTGTATGATTCACAACCTGTCAATCAACAAAAGTAGTTTACACTGGTTTAGGTACACATTCCTTTTACGGCGTTCATCTATAAGTACAAATTAGTGCAATTTGTACAAGAAACTGGTCGCAGCTTTATATGCCTGCTAACATAATTCCCAATGGGTCAAGTTCTTTAGCAACAAGATCTACGATTATATAGTTCAATTTCAAATAAGTAACTTAAGTCACTTTTTCTTTTAATTTTACTAAGATGGAAAACAAACATACGGCCTGATGAGAAGCAAAGTTTTATTTTAGACCTAGAGGCTAATTGTTGGAGCTCGAGCTCGTCGAGAATCCTCACAGTCACAGCTCAACTCTCACAGTTTAAAACACACAATTTATCCCCCAATTATTCATACAATTCAAACAAATGTTCATAGAATAAAAGTCGCACAGCGAGCGATGAAGAGAGCAATGCTTGGAGTATATTTAAGGCAGTGTTTTTCAAAGTGCGGGTCGCGACCCCATAGGAGGTCCCCAAGTCTCGGAAGGTCGCGAAAGTTGCGAAGATTAAAGACAAAACGTTCAAAAAGATATTTTTTGTTAAGAAAATGTTCATTTCGGAACGCAATCGGTGTTTATTTTAGATACTTCATTATATATTTTTTTATTGCATTTAATTAATCGATATTTAAATAAATAAAACTGTACGGATTCTATATTTTTAAAATATAATAAAATACATACTGGTTACGAACTTTGGAGTGATAGTGGTCATAGTGAGATAGTGGGGTGATAGTGAGATAGTGGGTCGCAAAATATTTTTACCTACAAAGGGGGTCGCGCCATGAAAAAGTTTGAAAAACACTGATCTAAGGGATCGAACGGAATGAAGAAATCGGAAAGAAGAAATCCGGAACGAAGAAATTCGACGGAAACTAAAGTAGTCGTCATAGTTCTCAGACAAACAAGTTGAAGGGGCTGTGGGCTCCACATCTGTCGAGTCAGAAGGCAGATGGGAGAAGAAAGTCCTAGAGAGGAGGCCACGTATAGAGGACGAAGCCCCTCTCTATATGGACCGAAAACCTCAAAAAAGTGGCTGGTAATCCCGAGCTGAAGTACTTACTTGCTCTATGAAACATACCTAGGTTTTTGAATGCTAGCTTGACTTACTCTTGCATGTGATTTCGGAAGTGGCTTCCTTAATACTTTTAATAGTAAGGCGATCCACAAATTGAGCAGCGACAGCAAGTTACAAGTGCAAACATTGTAATTGCATCCTCGTTACCGCTATGGGACCCGTAAAGGAACGCATAGATGCCGGCGTGGCACAGACATTCAATTTCAATTTTGAATGTCTGTGGGGTGTGGCCGCCTTAATCCATGCGCATCCTCAATATTCGCCACAAACCTAGGATTTTGCTACTCCTGATTCCTTATACTACATTTGTGACACTAGCTGTATGGAAACCATGCAACTTGCGTTCACCTGACTGAGCCTATTTTGCAGAAGACTTCATTTCTTTTTTCGTGATTAAGGCACATTAGTATCAACCGCATTGGAGACACCGCAAAGACAAAATTAATGATTTATTATTTTATTTATTTAATTAAAGTCATAAATAGCTTCATCTGTACATTTACTGTACATTTTCTAATTATTATTAAAAAAAATTTTTTACCATGCCATGAACATTTTCTGTATCGGATCAGACATTATTTATTTATCTCATGGAGGCTCGTCCTTACTAATATTATAAATGTCAATATGAGTTCGTTTGTTACGCTTTCACGCCGAAACTGCTCAACCGATAATCATGAAACTTTGTACACTGTTCTCAAAGGTACTAAGGAAGGATATAGTAGTACTTTTATTAAGAAAAATAAAAGTAAACGCGCGTGAAGCCGCGGGTGGAAGGTAGTAGTATAATAAATTCACGGCGCAGTATAGTGATATGGCATTATTTGATCTTATTAAAATAATGTATAATCATCTTGTATATTTATCTCCATTTGGTTTATGTTGTGATACGACGATTAGCGAGCATGGCCTACCCACCTCCCAAACCACGTGTCAGTTGACTTCTGAGGAAGGTTTATCATTCTTATGATATGAATTTATAATAATAAGACGAACAAATAACTTTAAAACGGTACAATTTTGGAATGGCAATTGAATTGGATTGGAATAGCATGCTCTGTCACTTGTGACATGCCGACTGTCAAGCACTATGTACTTAATGTTAAACTTCTAGTGATTATTATATTTATATTATTGTATTTATATCCCATATTTTAGGAGCTTTAAAAGGACAACTATATAACAAAACACATATATATTATATCTAGAGTGTTATAATAATAAAGGCGTAATATAAAGGAGAATAAATAATAAATACTAGCTGAACCAACAGACGTTGTCCTGTCTTCTTAACAATGAATATTAAATTCGAATTAGTGTCACGCAATCTGTCAAATGAGTATTAAATTACAATATTACTAAAGTAAATAAATATAATCTAATCTTAAAATAACTTAAAATAAAACTAATAATAAAAATACTATACTAATCCTCAAAAATATCGGTCCCATGCGGCAGGGAGGCCAGAACACTGGCTGCGTTTCCTCGCTGTTTAGCAATGCTGACTTTTTGAGAAAAGAAGGAGCCAGCCTTCCTGTCTCCAGAGATGACTAACAGTTCTGTCAAAAGTTACATTAGAAAAGTTAATAGGGTCGTTCAGTTTTCTTAATTTTTTTAATTTACTGCGCAACTCTCTTATTTTTTTTCTTTCATAAGAACCTTCGCCTGACAGTAACAAATACACATAAAAAGAAATAACGAAATCGATCCACCCGTTTACGCGTGATGCCGTGACCAAGGCAAATAGTGATTCATTTTTTTTTATTTACATACATTATGCCAGGATTATGGAGTACATATGTATTATTTTTAAACCACTCTTATTATAATTGTCAATGTCAGAACTAATGATTGACGCTTTTAAAATGTCAGCAGAAAAGTGTGTGGTCAATGTTAATTTTTATTAATATTATTATTCGAAGAATATTATAATTAAAATAAGCTAAATTAAGTGATGGTGCAGCTAAAACAGGTTTCTCTTAGGCTAAAATCCATCAAGAACATTCAGAAAATCACGAAGACCATGAAGATGGTGTCAGCGAGCAAGTAATTATAATTTTATTCAACTAAAATTTAATGCTGAAAATGTACCTAATAAATATATAAGTACCGATAATGGTAAAATAAAAATGCGTCATAACCAAGCACAGAGGCTGCATGATGAAGCTGTCGCTAAATAAGCTGTTGCTGCGAATTGAGGAATTATAGATTATTAGAGGCTTAGGGATTGCAATCCACCGGCATTTTCAATCCAACTGGATTGTTGCTGGATTAAAGCAAATCCAGCTTGATTTGATCTGGATATAAAACTGTAGAAACTTGAATAGCTAAGGCGTTTATTAATATATATATTCAATATATGATTAATTATGAAGGCAATAGTCAGATTGATTTAGTCAGATTTGATCGAAAGTCATCTGAAGTAGAAATCAAACCAAAAGGTATGCGGGGCGGCGAAGAGAGGAAGAATAGCACATGCCACAATGCGCCGGCAATCGAATAGCAACGTTGTTTGCTTTGATTCAATTCGGCGTAACTATAAAGCCTGCGGAGCACAGCGGTAACGTAAAATTTTATGGCGTTTTCGTGCGAAAAGAAAGTTAGTCAGTTGTATTCAGCTAAGTGCGGATCCTCAGTGCTGCATCCAGCGCTGGATGCTGGATCCAGTATTGCAATCCCTAGTCAAGCTGCTATGCTTTTGGAGGTAACAGTATTCCAATTTTTAAGACGTCACCTTATAATGAAAATACTTTTATCTGTCCGCAGTCTCCTGTAATGTGAAGTCACCAACCCAGTTCTATTTAAATATAGTACGTTCTTCACCGCATTTGTTATTACCAATCTCTCAATATGTTGTTCAATTCAAGATAAGTATCTTGTTCTACCGTTATAAAATAGGTTATATTTATTCTAGATTCACAAAAGCGGAACGCGAGCTGCAAGCTGCTCGTCCATTTGGATACGGACCTCGCAAATTTTATGAATCTACTCAACTGGTGAAAGGTGCTGTGGATGCCAAGAAAGAAAAAGGAAAAGACGAATCTCCTGCACCTCCAGAACCATCTCCACCGGCAGTTGAGGAAAAGGATGCTAAAAAGATCAGAAGGGTTTATGTAGCTATGACGTCGGATAGAGGTAAGTAAAACATTTGTCTCTACATAGTATAAAACTAAGTCGCTTTCCGCGTCTGTCAGTCTGTTTATCCGCTAGCTCATTCTAAACTACCCGACGGATTGATTGATTGATGCGGTTTTCACTGTCACGGTTTTTTCAGGAAGAAAAGGTTTGTATAGAGAATATAATTCAATAAAACTCTTATGTGAATAGAAAAATCTATGTCTTGTAACTAAGACTACAAGATTTTCACCCTTGCGAAGCTGGGGCAGATCGCTAATACCTTGAATGCATAACGTGAAGATGACAATATAAACAATTACCTATTATGAATTTGATGATAGTTTTAGACTTCTATAATAATCAACATTTAAATACGAGCTTTTGGTTTTTCACTGACGTGTATCCCATTTATGCACCTTGTCTTATTGACCTTGATTATGGATGCGAACCTGTCCCCGTGATTTCCTAACCTCGACCCACTTATTTCTCGTTGTTTTTATTCTTCAATGTCAATAAAAATGGAGCTATTTAGCCACAGATCAGAAAACTGGGCAAGATAAAAATAAAACGTCGCCAGGACTAAGGTTATCGGACGCCGCTGGAATGACGTGTAGATGTTATTAAACGAAAATTATTATGTTTTTACATTATACTTTGGCGTGAAATTCTTATCCAACTATTCTCATATGAATTCAGAAGCATTATAAAATGGCAACAATAAAATTTTAACAATGACGAGAGGAAATTCCTGCTATCATTGCAGACGATAGGATCAGACATAGGTGCACTGCCCATGAATAGCAGGTGTTTTTTCGGCGTAGATGCAAACAATTCACCACAATGACTAACTAGTCAAGTCTCGAAACTTAACAGATTTCGAGTCTCAGCAACTGTTGAGACTCGAAATCTGTTAAGAGGATCGTATCCACAGCAATCACAGAAAGAAACAGCGTAATAAGTATATATTGCTATTGTTGCAATCAAATGAAATAATGTAAGACAGACGTAAGTGCCAAATCGATGTTATTATAAATAACTATAAAACAACGGTAACTATTAAAGCTATACTATAATCATAAAATCGGATGTGAATAGTGAAAAGTTATGCGAAAATAATAACTGATAAAAATAAGAAAATTGGACGTCACTCTGCAATTTCTACCTCTCGATCTAAACATCATAAAAATATTATAGTTTCATACTCGCATAATATAAGTGATAAATATTAATCTTTCAAAAGGCATACTTGCAATATACCTAGCGGTGGCAAGTAACATACGCGATCGCGGCGTATCGTACAAATTGGGACGAATTCGCTTTTATAAATCCTTGTACACACATATACATTATATTTTTTTAATAGCCTGATATTTCAATGAAAATCATATTAATGGTAAGTTTAGGTAACAAAGGTAAGAAACTTTACAATCATAGACTAATTTTATAATGGGCGGTGTACGTGTGCTTGTATGTAGGTAAGTATATTGTTATTTAATATTTTGTTAGAAAATGCGGTTTGTTTTCTGAAGAAAATAAAATAAATAAATGAAATAGGAATCTTCGCTACGCGTACAAGTGTCAATTGCGTCACTGACTGCGCAATTCCCGTTGACGTTGGTCATTCAACATGCTGAACAGACCAGCAGAGTTAATAAATACGACGAAGAATTGTATGAAATGCTGTAATTGTATGACAACATTTCGTCATGCGTTTGGTACATACTGACGATGCTTAGAGTAATTATTGCGTCGTCTTTCCTTATATTAGCAGAATGGAACTTGATACTTTTGCTCTTATAATTAATTATACTAGATACAGCCCGCGGCCCGCGGAGAAAAAAATGTGGCTCTTACATGACAGTGGTATCCGTACCGATATTGTATTATATATATTCAAAAATAGGATATGATAACCGCTTCACATCAGGCAGGCCGTATGCTTTTCTGTCACCCGATGCAGTATAAAATAAGAGATGGGGGAAAATTTTATGGGGGATTTACGATAAATTCCCAATAAATACAAATAAATGCACAGTAAATGCTTAGTTTTTGGTCGTAAATAAAGAATTTACATGTTGACGGGCCCGGTGGTCGAATGGCTAACATTGGCTGCTTTGACTCTGAGGTGGCGGGTTGGAACCCGCACAAGGCAAACATTTGTGTGCATGAACATGTCTGCTTGTCTGAACAAGTATGTATTTTACAAAAAAAAATGTATTTAATTACATTTATCAGTCGTCTAGTGCCCATAGTACAAGCTTTGCGCTAAATATGGGACTTGTTGGTGCTGTGTAAATTATCCGAAAATATTTATTTATTATATTATTATATGTAGGTACTTTTGAGAGCTTGTTACTTTTGAGCTCTAATCATTAGTGAGTACATGCCGAGGTAAGTAGGTAGGTATATTGCGTAAGCGATGAAACCACATAAGTTCGCTAGAAGTTCAAAAGGATGTTAAACTTTACTCTGTGTTCAGTACGACACAACCAACGTGATAAATCCTGTAAAGTGCGGAGTTAACAAGACAGGAGATTGCTTAACATTGTAAGTTACAATTTAATGAATCACTTCTACTTCAGGCGACCTAGGTACTTCGAAGTGAAAACCCAAAGTTTCGGTCGAAGTTCAGAATTTTTCAGATACGAATTTTATTTGATTGGATCAGTGGATGTGGATTCTTTATATAATAAAACAAATATGCTATATTGATTTTTTGAGCTAGTTGAACTCACATTTTAAATAGATAAATAGAATATGCTTTATTTGCACTATTTTAACTACAGAAAGAATTTACATATGTATGTGCAACAAGGCGGCCTTTTTGCTATAAACAATCTTTTCAAGGCGGCCTTAACGTAACGGATACATTAAATGAAGTAGGTACCTAAGGTTCGCAAGACGACGGAAAGATGAAAATACCTAGTATCTAGTTATTTGTGATATCACACTTACAATATAATAACCATAATATTTTATCCGAGCCGAGCGCGCCTAACGAACTAATCGAAACAAATTTTAAAATTTTTATATGAAATTTTATGACACCTCGCACACCAATCCGCGCCGAATCGCTCGAATCTGATAGAGTCGCTTATTCATTGGTATGAATAAGCATTCTATTCAGTTATTGAATCGCAATAAGAGTTGGTGGTAAGGGGGCTGGAAGGTTCGTGTTGGTGATGATTTTTTGCATTTCATATTTTACATCTTGTTGAAAAGCCGAAAACGCCGAACGCCTCGTGGATTGGTGCTTGTGGTACTCGGCGCTTGCGGCTCGCATGCGTTCCCATTTACACTTCAGAATCAGTTTAAAAAACTCCATACATTCGGCCAAAACTTGTAATTTTAATTTCAGAATAGGCCCCCTGTTCATTAGGTATATAAATGTGTATCTATGGGTGTAGTGGCTCACCACTATCTTTAGAGCAGAAGCCAAATTCGGCGGCACGTGGTACACCCTGCCGACTAGCTAACGAGGGTTTGGCGACAGAGAGGCATGTGATGTGTCGAGGCAGCGAGGGCATGTCGAGCTGAGGAAGTACCTCCACTTCATGGAAGACCGCTGCCAAATAATAATTCCCTTTAGGATTTAGGTGTTTCTGTAAATGAGTGACAGGACCAGACGTGACGATATGCTGTGTCAACTGCGGGGTGCCAGAGCGCAAGCAATATTCCTTCCCCTTCTCCTCCTCGTCTATAATCTGCGGTAACCTTATTAAATTTTGCTAAATAACAATTCCTTTGAGTCTTGTTGTGTCCTTGTGAGTGAGTGAGGTAACCAGAAAGAAAGGAAGCAATATAGGCTGGCAACTCTTGCTGATCTCCATGGGCGGTGACTCATGTGACATAGTACGAGTTTCGATAACGTACTAGGACTGTTTTTCGGTATATGGCGCTATGCTAATTTCCTAAAAAATTAAGTTAACTTTGTAGAAAACGAATATGTAAAAAACTCGCAATATGATCGTCGACTATAACCAATCTAATATAATTTTGAAACGGACGAGCCGAACAGTCGTAAGTCATCGAGAGATATTTAATATATGAATATGTTTGTTTACCTTTAAAAAAATATTTTTATGCGTCACGTACTCACGTATTAAGGTTAGTTCAAGAGTTTAGTTCGGAGTCAAGGTTCCATCCGAGTATACTTTATCACAGCAGGCACGTTATAATCAATGTGCCAGGTTCACAAAGTTCATTTTTTCGGCAATGAAACTTCAACAACAACTATAACAATATCATTTAAGAGTATGTTAATATTTAATCTTTTTTATTATTATTGTTATTAGCAAAAGTTCCTTATTTTACATTTTCAATTTTAGAAAGCAGGCTGCGAGAAGAATGCAGTAGTATATATATATATATATTTTAAGTTTGAAATATTGTAACGCATTTACTCAAATATCTAAAGCATTTCTACAGATATACCAATCAGTCAATTTACAATATAGAGACATTATAGACGCGTGCACATTAATTTGTGCAAAATTTTGTATCAAAATTATTTATATTTATATTATATTCTAGCGGCCGCTGGAAAGTAAAAAAAAAATACGATCTGTTCTAATATTCAATAGCTGATCCACTATTAGGCGAAATTACTGCAGCTAGACTTTAGCCTAGACACGAAATTTAAAAATAATGGAAAATATAGAGATATTATATATCTGTAGCGTAGCGAAAAATCTTAGGTCATTGTTATTTAATAGATAGATGATAAGCCTCGATTATAATCAAAATGGCGCGGCATCAGTAACGTTTTGAGGTCTTCGATTATTATAATAATAATGACGAACCGTGCAATTCTCGTTGACGTTACCATTCCACATGATGAGAACCTCGTTAAGGCCGGGAAAGAGAAACTTTCTAAGTACTTGGACTTGGCCCACGAGGTTACCAACATGTGGCATGTGGACTCAACGATTATTGTTCCGATAGTCGTGTCAGTAAACGGACTTATAGCTAAGAGCCTCGACCATCACCTCGAGAGACTCACGCTAGGCAGTTGGGTTAAGAACCAGATGCAGAAGGCGGTTCTTCTGGACACGGCCTGCATTGTGAGGAGATTCCTCACTCTGGAGCCCTGACTGGTAGTTTGGGTCTTCGCTCCACTACCGGCGGGTGCCCCTGTTTTTTTATATTTTTAAATGTATTATTTTTTTATATTTATATTTAAAAATGTAATAAAATAGAGTAAAATGAGAAATAAATTGAATAATAATAAAAACTCTTTATTGCACCAAGAGATTACAATCATAAAATACATACTACGCATGAGAGAGTACAATAGGCGGCCTTATCGCGAATGCAATTTCTTCCAGGCAATCTTAGCATAAAGGAAAAAAATAATTGGTAGACAAAGGTAGGTGGCGCATGAAGATATAACATAGAAACATAACAAAAACTTAACATACATAACATAAGTACACATGATACGATACATAGAGATACATATATTTATATAGAATATGTCGTCTGAATGAAGTAGAAGAAAAAGTTCATATCGATAGATAATAGCTTTTGACAAGGTGTTTAAAATTGTATAGCGTTTGTGCTTGCCGGATTGAGAGCGGTAATGCATTCCAAAGGCGAACAGCCTGAACAGAGAAGGATTTGGTTACAAAGTTAGAGGAATGAGAAGGTGTTTTCAGGCGAAAATAGAAGGCGTCGCGAAGAGTATGACCTTCACTGTGGACGTCTCTGTGAATTTCTGTGATTATTTCTGCATGCATGATATATGTGTGTAACCGTTCGTTACAATATTGGTTCATTAGTTATAAGACTGAATGTCTCGCTTTCAGGCTATACATTTATGTATTTTTCACGTGAGAATCACTTAAGCGATTTGCTTGAGGGTTTTTTTTTTCAATTCCTAGCTATATTCGGCTGTACGCAATATCGTTCGGACATCTAGGCATAAAAAACCAATTCGTGGTCCAAGTCCCCATTAATTATTTAAATGAAAGGGTATGAGTGGAGACTTTACTAACTTCCCAATATCGAATAAGTTTAAGGAGGTAAAATTATTCTCTTTTGTGGTCAACTTTAGTGAGTTAAGAGGACTTTCATTGTAAGTGTTGGTATATCGCTATAAAGACATGCTGTACGAATGCGGTACTCATCGACCTGTGTTGTCAGCATAATAATTCCTTCAAGCTCTCATTATTGTTGTCGTATTTTGCAAGGTTTCCCCAGTCAGATTCGGGCTAAGTTTGCCATTAGAAACGGCAGGTAAGATGCAGGATGGATAACCTTTAGTCTTATCGCGTTTGCCTTTGTGTTAATTTTGCTGATCGACATATTTGTCAATAGACAGATTCTAGTAGTTGACAGTAGTAAGATCACCTTAAAGGTTGGCTCCAATGATAGGTACATCACTCACACGAACATTTTTATTGTTCTATTTCTGAGATTTTTTTCACAAAATACTGAGATGGTGGTGTTGAACATCCGTGACAAATTGTTGTAGTTTGCACAAGGCCGGCTTCCATGTACACTTATTTACCATTCGCAAAATAAAGTTTACCCATCACAAATATATTATCTGGAGGATTATTCTTCAGGGCTGTGTAATTAACATTCAACATTTTTTTTACAGGATTATGTGGCGGGGTGCACAGCGGCATAGCGCGGCGCATTCGACGTGAAATGGCGGCTCGCAGCGCGGATGGGCAATTTCATAAACTGGTTTGCATCGGAGACAAGTCCCGAACACTTCTGCGACGTTCCTTCGCTGAAAACATGCTTGTCAGTGTTAAAGATGTATGTATCACTGTCTCGAAAATGAACGGCATTTAATCATTAAAATATTACATTCACAGGCAAAATTTTTTCGCGAACGCAATATTGTGACACTCTCAAACCTGAAATCCGTCAAGCAGTTTAGGCTGTAGAGGTGGTAGGTGCCTAAGAAATCTACAAACACTCCCTTCTTCGTCAATCAGGTGAAAAGATACCTATGCAGTTCAAGTGCTTGTGTCCTTGCTGCCAATGCAATACCTTCTTATGAGTTTTTTGTCAATTTGGTTGTTAAAATAGATTCATAATTTTAGGATTAACAAATGAGTGATACTATAGAGTAGAAAACAAATAAAACGGAGCTAACGAAAATCTTGCTTGAAGGTTTATATCTTTATTTAACCGACTTTAAAAATAAGTGATTCGCAATCGACATTTTTCCAAAAACTGATCTGATTGGATTTTTTTTCTGTAAATATTTATCCTCCTAAGAGCCCGAAGATACCTCTCTCCTACTCACTACTACACCTACTCGTTTATGCTTCAATCATAATCAAAATGGCGGCATTATTTAGTAAATATATCATGCATGCAGAAATCTCTTTATTTCTGCATGCATGATATATTGTGTAGCCGTTACAATATTGGTTCATTAGTCATAAGGCTCAATCTCTAGCACATAAATGTGCTAGACAGAGATCTAGTACATTTATGTATTTTTCACGTTTTCATAATCACTCATGCGATTTGCTTGGGGTTTTTTTTCTTCAATCCATAGCTATCTTCGGCCAGGGCCCTACCGCCAAAGCTGACGCCGATTACCATTGTTTTTTTTTATTCCAAAAATTGGTCTTAGATTACAGTTATTGACATCACATAACATCTTTACCTTAGTCGGTAGAGCTTTAGGGATTCTACAAGCTGAGCTAAACATAATTAGCAACAATTTAACGATTACTTTGATTTTCGCATTCATAAATTCAGATGGTAATCGGCTTCAGCTTCGGCGGTAGAATCTGAGATCATAGGAGCCGCGCATTAACTGTATGCGCTGTCATTCGTAAATCAATGCCTAAAAAACCAATTCGCTATGGTAGAGTCCCCACTAATTATTTAAATGAAATAGGATAGCATCAGTTGAAACTTTACTAACTTCCCAATATGGTATCAGAACAAACTGGTAACATTATTCTCTCTTGTGGGCATCTTTATTGAGTTAAAATAAATAAATATTGTCATACAAATTACACAGCGCCATCTAGCCCCAAAGTAAGCGAAGCTTGTGTTATGGGTACTAGACAACTGATAAACATATGTAAATACATTTTTTTTTGTAAATACATATTTATGATACATAGAAAACACCCATACTAAGACAAACAGACATGTTCACACAAATGTTTGTCCTATGTGGGAATCGAACCCACGAGCGTTGGTGTCGATGCCGCGTCTTGACCGCTACGCCACCGAGCTCATCAAAAGAACTTTCATTGTGTAAGTGTTGGCAGGTATAACCTTATAAAGACAAGCTTTACGAATACTGTAATCGACCTTTGTTGTCAGTATAATAATTTGTACAAATGCTCCTTATTTTTGTGGTATTTTGCGAGGATTTCCTAGTCAGTTATAATAAATACTAGCGACCGGAGACTCCGTCCACGTGAATTTTCGAAAGTAATCAAGTTAGTAATTATTGTTAATAACTTAAAATAAAATAAAAATTCACTAGATTTGAAATTTCGGAAAGTAAATAGTTATTGTTAATAATAATAAATTTTTGGGCGTAAATGGTTCATCAATATCTTTGAACCAAAGCCAACTTCACCTGCACGCGGTGTGCCCTGCTGACTCACAAACGAAGCTCTGGCGAAAAGAGAGGTAGGGGGCGTAATTGTAAGCTACCCGACTGGGAAATTTACCTCCACCTCACAGAATACAGCAGCCAAATAACAATTCCCTTGAGGATTGTTGTGTTCCTGCGAGTGAGTGAGGTCACCAGAAAGGAAGGAGATGCTGAGTTGGCAGCGGGGGTGTTAATATCGATACGGTAACCGCTTCACATCAGGCGGGCCGTATGCTTGTCTGCCACCCAACGTAGTATAAAAAATAATAATAATATAACTAGCAATAAAAGCAGTTATGGCAGGCGTCCGTACCTCTTCTGTAATAGCCCGGTATTAAGTTCACCCAGATCTCATCTCCATAGCCCATTTATTTTCCATCATACTTCGCAATAGTCTCAACGCCTGCCGAGACCTGCTCATGGGTATGTCGTTCCATTGACATATCCTGGCGCGAGTCACGGCGGGCGTACAACATTACATCAAACTTCTCAAAGGGGCCTCTACGCGTTGGATCCATATCCCCGCGCATGCCTATCAAATGACCGGGCTTGACCCGTGATTAAAAAGAGATAATAATACCTAAAATAAAATCATCACTAGATTTTAAGATAAACTTTCCTGTCCTGCAGATCGGGCGGATCGCTCCAGTGTTTGCAGACGCGTCGGTGATGGCCGCGGCGGTGGCCGATTCGGGCTACAACTACGATATCGGCGAGATCTACTATAATAAATATTTCACACCGGTCAAATATGAGATGTCCATCATCCCTTTCTTCAACAAGTTCAGGATTGAGGTTAGACTCTCTTATAGGTTTTGATCCAATTGCTTAGGTATTTTCGTAGTTATAACCTAATACGTTCTCGGTCATTATGTATGTAAATACAATATCATAACATCGTCATCATCAACCTTTCTAAATCCTACTGCTAGGATACGGGTCTCAATCGAAGGATATACTCAATTCAACCACGCTGCTCAGCTGCCGGTTAGCGGACGACAGCGATATCAATCCGTCTAAAGGTCACTGTCTTGCCTTAATGACTGTCGTCTAATGATAACAGAAGGGACCGACGGCTCAGTCAGTGTGCCCTCCAAAATACGAACTTGCTCGAGATAAATAAACCGATGAACAGCCAACGGTCAACGTTGCCGTTTGACACGCACAATGACTGCCTGTGTGATAAATAGCGTACTATTGGGTGGTCCGTATGTTCCCTTGTCACTTCAGTATATAAAAAGGTCCATATATAACTAATTGTATCAATTTAGAGGTTTTTACAGGGTCGGAAACGCGTGTGTGTTGGCTCTGGTGTTACAGGCGTTCATAGGCTACGGTAACTGCTTTCCATCAGGCGGGCCGTATAACGCTTGTTTCCTACTCTAGTGGTATAAAAAAATATTATATGTAACAAGATTTCAAAGCCAAGCAAGCAGTAGTGGGCCCCCTCTCGTATATGTGACTCATATACCAAAAACATATTTTTTTGACTAAATTATGTCTTGTTTATAAAGGCGGCGCCGAACATGAACGCTTTCGACGACGTCGATGACGATCAGCTCGAGTGCTACGCGGAGTGGACTCTTGCTGCTCTAATATATTACGCTCTGAAAGAAAGCGCCGCTTCTGAGCAGTCGGCGCGTATGGCTGCAATGGACAACGCCACCAAGAACGCCGCCGAAATGATCCGCAAGCTCACGCTCCTCTTCAACCGCACGCGCCAAGCCGTCATCACCAGAGAACTTATAGAAATCATTTCGGGAGCAGCTGCGCTTAAATAACATACCACGTAATGGCTCATTCACGTGGTGCATACCACCACCTTGCATATATTTATATTGACGCTAAAATATATCTACGTCATACAGTACCTACTTCGGTTCATATTTTTAGAACACGCATTGTAACATTCAAAAATGTCCCCAGATGAAATAAATACCAACTAAAGTAATGTGTTGTATTCTACATGGATATATAAATTAATTATAATTTTTGAATAAAAAAATAATTGTTATTTCTTTTTAGCGCTGACTGAATTAAGTCTACTTACAACTAGGGTTGCCATCTCTGAACGCTAGCAACCAGGACAAGATGCGTGATAACTCCGAATTTTGAATGTTTAAACCCGGACATGTCATCAGTGTTTTTTAGTAGTAGCACTATTTTTTTTATTCTGTGTCAAGAGCATTATTATTCGCAGCATGGAACAGGGGGTAGTGATTTAAAACTTTTAACCCCGGACTATAAATGAAACGCCCGGACGCTTGCCGGATGTCCTCCAAACTGTCCTAGTTTGGAGGACATCCGGGAAGCGTCCGGGCGGAACCCGTTCGGCGAAACCCGGACGGGGCAACCTACTCACAACAGATAACGTTGACTGAATGAAATAATATTTAACTCAAAATAGTTATAGAAATTTTATTATGGACAAAATTAAAGGCAAAATTATTTTCAGGCATGATCACTTATAATACGCAATATGAAAACTGTCACATGCACCACGATCTTACCTAAATTTCGGCTATAGTGACATAAAAGTTAGTAGAAAACTATTGGGGTATTTCTTTGATTATGTTTTTTACCCTGCAATAAAATCTTACTTATTCGACATGAGGTCAGAAGTTTGAATTTAAGGTACCTCACAGCAGAATACACAGTCCCGCAGCAAATGTACATAATATGAAAAAAATATAATCTATGGTGCCGCGACGAACCTCTGTCTTGAAATCTGAGGCAACATACCTTAGCGGATCTTCAGTCTATGGAATTAAAGTAGTACCGGAATGAACGTACTCCGCGCGGCATATTTCGGTACAAAATTTATGCGTCATGTGTAGTATAGTGCCATCTATAGTCAGTACCTCTAACATTATCTATGTGAAAGTAGATAGCGCTACATGGCGTATTCTTTTGCTGTTGACTAATGGCTGGCGTTATAATTATATAAATACCATACTAACTATTCTCGACGTTTTAAAACGAATTTCCCAGCTCTGAAACTTGATTGATTTTCCGCCCTCGTAACTCCGTTATTGGAAATTTCACCAAATTCGTTAGAACAGTTTGCGAGTTCGTGTCGTGGCATATTTATTTACGTAAATACCTATACAAGAATAGTTCGATCAGCTATAGGATAGGTAGGTCGGAAAAGGGTATGCTATTTTATGTACTACTTTGGGGATATAAATAGATTAATTATATTGAATTCAATGTAAATACTCAATTGAAAACATAAACAAGATCGACTACAGTCAGATTGAACTGATGATTAAAGTTTCGTAAATAGCCTTGGTTATCAGATGTTCTTCGACGAGTATACGTTCCGTTTTACCCTAGACGTCCCAATAGAACCTATAATAATTAGTGAAAAAATTTTAATTTTTGTTTGTTTCTCTTCTTTTCTACTGGCGTGTACTTTTTGATATCCCTTTTTTAAATTAAGGAACAAAACATTTTTTTATGATCAATGATCGGTATGCATATTCTGCCATAGTGACAGAGCTAGAGAAGCAAACGAGGTCTATAAATCGAGATGGGGTAAAAAAAACGAGTGTGTGTTTAGACCACACGACTGATGTAAAACTTCTTTATCTCTGCTATCCTATATCCCCCTTTCAACTTCCGTTCGCCGCTTCCGTAACGCTCTCGTCACGCATTCGCTAGCTTACTTCCCAAATCAAGAGTGCGTAAAGAAGTTTGACTTAAAAAAAACATTTCTTGGAGGTATGTTTGTAACGCCATAAATCTTGATTTTGATGAAATTTAGTGTGTACAGTCAGCGGCAAAATAATATACACGCATTTTGTCATCTTTATAGTCAATTGTATACATGTCTGAGACGGACGAGAGAGGGTCGTGCTCCTGTAGTGGAGACTAAAATGACCTGCTGATGATGATGATGTATACATATTTGTCACCGGCTATAGGTGGAAACGTGAATATAATTTTAAAGGATGGTGGGCAACGAAAGGGATTCAGTAGTCATTGAAACATTTGCTTTAACTTAACAATAAATATTGCTCCATTATTATCCGGCAGATCCGATTTTTATGAAACTTGGTAGATATAGACGAGTCCGGTGTTCGAATGGCTAGCAATGTATACTTCGACTCCGTGGTGGCAGGTTCGATCCCCGCACAACTAGAGATGGACTAAATGTCGGGCATTTATGATAAATTCCCATATAATTGCCCAATAAATGCCCAGTACCTGGGTATAAGTAGGATTTTTTAATGTATTTATTGGGAATTTATAGTAAATACCCGGCATTTTACCCACCACAACACATATATTTGTGTGCATGAACATGTCTGTTTGTCCTAAGTATATTCTATGTATTGTATGCATGACAAAAAAATGAATTACAAATGAATGTTTATCAAATATCTAGTACCCATACATCTTATAACTTTTAACATTATAAACTTTGCTTAGTTTGGGACTAGAAGGCGGTGTGTCATTTATATTCGAATATTTATTTTTTATATACTTATAGGGCATTTACACACACACAATGTATATGATCATAATAATCTGTTCAGTAGTTTCTGGTAGAATATCGAAACAGGAAAAAAAAAGCACGAATTGTCAGTTCGGCGGCGAATTACTTATGAGCGGAACATAAGGTCAGGTTACTTATTATGTTTATAAGCTATCAACAAAACATTTGTCAAAATTCACAAACTCCCGTCAACACGAATTAAATACATAATTCTATTTATATTATACACATAAGGGGCGTGTGGTCAATGCGCCTCTTCCAAATACTTGTCGTACGCGGTCTGGTCCATCAGGTCTTTCACTTCGTCTGGCTTGGAGAGCTTGAGCCTGTACAACCAGCCTTCCTCGTAGCAAGACTTGTTGATTAAAGAAGGAGTGGATTCCACTGTACCGTTCTTTTCTGTTACCTGAAAACATTAAGGTAAAATATTAAGATATCTTTCCGATGAATATTAATGACCAAAGAGGATTTTATCATCATCAGCATCGACTTATTGCAATAAGTACCTACATGTTTTAATGGTACACATAAAACATTACTTATATTCTCTAATCTATTAAATCTATTTATCAATTAATCTTCTGTATAAATAAAAAATAATGTTGTTACGAGAAGGGCTCGACCAATTCTTCAAATTTTTTTTTTCGTATTTTCCTTAGGCACGCGGAAAGTTTTAATAAAGAGAAAATATAAAAATTGCGTGGACAATAGTAAAAAAAAACTTTAATTTTGACAGAACGAAGTCTGTCCAGGCAGCGAGTAAGTACATAATAACATTGTAACTATATAAAAGTGATATTTAAAGAAAAAATATCATTTTTTTTTTATAGAACCTTACAATTATTTTTAGAATTTATATTTGTATTTTTGTACGTGCAACACGCTAAAACTACTGCATGATATTGGACACGATTTTCGATGGAGATCTAACTGCACGTAACTAGAGTTATTTATACTAATTTATTTTAAGACGACGTAGAGTCGCGGGCAGATGCTACTTTTACAAATAAAAATATATAACTTGTCCCGAACAAAACAACAATTATTGAGCACATCCTGGCACAGGCACATTTTTGCCTAAAAGGAGGACCCAAACACGTGTTTCAAACTGTATGAATTTTGGGTAAATAAATATTTTTAATTTTATTTCATTCAGATCAGGGTGCCTTGTGCGATAACTAACGTTCACTTGATTTAGTTATTGGTGCTAAGGGACTGGGTTTACTTCAACTGTTTATCAGTAGATGGCGCTATGTCAATTTTATACAAAATTAAATTAACTTTGTCGAAAACGACTACATAGAAATCTCATACTATAACATGCAGTTAAACGTATTTGGAATACATGTGAAATAATGCTCCAGATAGATACACATAGGGTACTTTTTATCCAAAAACTATTGGATTTGTCGATAATAGAAAAGGTACTGACTGTGCCAGAAACTGGTGAGAAGATTTCCCCGGCAGCTTTCACGCTTTCAAGGGCCGCACACTCTTCACCCGCGACCAACTCTTTACCGACATCTGGTAACTGAGCGAATACTACCTCGCCCAGTGAATCCTGGAAAAAGATATTAGTTACAAAGTTAAATATTGTCGACTATAGCCCATCTATAGATGAGTTTATTTATAAGCTCTGCTGTGCTTCGGACAGTACGTTAGACGTCGCACCCGGTCGTTGTCATTAGATGACAGGCTTGCAAACACTGGCCTCGGCCAACCCGCAGTTTAACGGTGTACCTACTATGCCTTGAACCCCACCGGAGACCAAAATTCTAGCAGATATGTTGTTGCCAAAGGACTGCAGCGGGCTGAATATGGTATCAGCCAGTATCGCCAATATTATAAAAGCCCTAATAAAACCCACGACGACTTCTTCAACCATGTAATGCCTTCGCGATGGTCACCTGGTGGACAGCAATCACCACCGCCCATGTTGATCAGCAACACAAAAGGGTCGCCGAATCCGTTGCCAGCCTTTTAAGGGAATTAAAGACTCTATTCTTGAAGGCTCCCATGTCGTAATTGTTCGGAAATACCGCTGACGGAAGTTGATTCCACAATTCACCGATCGTGGTATAAAATGTCTTAGGAAACGTATTGTAGTAGATCGCCAATCATCTTGATAGATGATATGGAAGGAATTTAAGCGGCAGGTATCAAATCAAACAGCTCATCCGAGCACTCCCCGTAATATAATTGTATATAACGTAACTACATCGTATCTAGTCAGCTTTGATCCGTTCTTGACATTAGTTTACATAAGTATAGTCCTACACTTCTGCATTTCTAGCACATATCCTTAACTCGCAACTCTCGCACATAAAAATCTTGTAAACCATGAAAATCAAACAATCTCTTAATTGTTCCACTCTGTTATGCAGATCCACTATTAAATGGATATCATAACAACCATCATACAGCCCAGCCCATTATTGGTGTGGCTCAACATAAATTGACAGTCAGCCTGAAAAGATCTGAATGCCTAAACCTTCTAAAATATCTTAACATCAAAGCCATGTATTTTTCTAGTTTGATGCAACTTGAAAATGCACGTTGATGTTCTAACATTTAATTTGTCAGGCCTTAAAGGATCTGATTATTATATAATGTACATTTTAATATATAATATATTAACAGACAATTCCATTTCATTCGAATTATACTTTTTACTATTAGCATTGTGCTGCAATTGCTAATTGCTTTAATTTATGTAATATGCTTTAATTTTAATTATCGTTATGTGACAAAAGTTGGCTCTACTTGGTAATTATGAAGACTTCAAAGTTTTTGTTTCTTTTCATTTAATAAGGCTTATCCTAATGCTGGCTACTATTCAAATAGCATTTTGAAATATCGTAGCGTGTGCTACGAAACCGTAGACATGGAAATAGTACTGAAGTAGACCGTACTCCTTTCCTTACATTGCTGTAGCCACCCCACAACTATTTAGGCGAAAGAGATTAATAATGCTGGGATATAAATCTCCCCTCAATCCAAGGAGTTCAGACCGTAGTCTACCACGCTACTCAACTGCGGGTTGGCGTTGGCCAGTATTTTCAAGCCATACCACTCGATCAAAAAAGATCGATTAGACTGACACGCGCAACCAAGAAATTTGAGAATACCTGCTCCATTTGTATTATAAACACAAGACGTTTTGGTAAATGCAGAAATGCGTATGAGTGCGTACGACGTCAAACAAACTGTCCAGAGTGCTTAGTGCAAGTTTTCTCACATTCGAACGTGTTAACGTTTACAATGGAGATGTTTGATATTTTTACTGACATTAGATGTCGCTAGGTAGGCGTCGGGTCCAGATTGTCAAAATGTACTGAATTTTTTGACAGTGAAACTTTAAGACGACAAGACAACACAAGACGTCAAAAGACATTTGACAAGATGCTATGAATTGACAAATGATTGGACCCTACGCTACAGTTTATTATGAATTTACCAGACGCGTGTTTCATATTCAAATTAGCCGGGTTGCTCATTTCGAAATGTGAGCAAGTTTTGATATGTGCCACACGTCATAAAAATTCACAACATGAGAGTTCTGCTCTATTTGGTCGGTTTGTTTACGTTGAAATGATCGAACGCGAACAAGAAACTTACACTAAGCACTCTGATTCGAGTTAAAAGGATAACATCGACTCGAGACCTCGAGATGCTTTTACCCATAGTTGCATTCTACGTGATTCCATTGTGGCAAGAAGAAACCGAGGCAATTGCCCGGCATTCATGCAGTCCCTCGCAATTTAACGTCGCGGCATTGGAAAGTTGTAGATAACATAACATGCCTTCCTGAGTATTGACTTTCTTTTTCCTTATTTTACTACATGTATAAATGCGTAGGTACTGACTAAGCGTACTGTAGTGAATTTTTACTGCCGTGATGTTTATTATATAGGCGCCCATTACACGATAGGTTTTGCTGTCAGTATTACCACAGTCACAGCTATGACTGACAGATTACCTATCGTCTAATGCAGTGACTGATGGTTGAATGAAGTTGATTGACGATTATCTGAATATTTTGATTTTTGCATCATTCAACCATCAGTCATGACTTTTGAGTGAACGTGTAATGGCAATTCATCAGTCAAGCGTCAGTCAGCGCGCGGACAGCGATGGAGTCGGACATGGAATGCATTGGAGTTACATCTTTAAAAGAAGTACAAATAATTTTACATCTTTAGAAAGAGGCACGGCTTCCCAAATAATTTCAAGTATTAACTATCATTACGATCAACCATCTGAAAGACCTGCTTTAAATTCAAATGAATCCATACTACACATCCCAAATATTCGTACCCCATCACATTAACAAGATAATAATAATAATAATCATCTTGCATCACACATTTCTCAATTGATGCCTGAATTTTAAAATTATAAATACCCTACTTTTTTATCTTATTACAATTATATCCCGAAATATGTATTATTAAAATTGAAGTGTTAGATAAATAACTTGTAATGTTGTTTTTGTACTTCGGCATCAACCTATATTCATCCAACTGATGGGATACGAGTCTCGCATCAATAGAAGGGGTTTAGAACATACTCCACCACGCCGGCCGCTCAACTGCGTTCAACAACAACAGGTTGGCAGACGCCAGTGTTTTCAAGTCGCCCAAAGGCCACCGACCAGGCTTAACGACTGTCATTTAATTACAACAGCCGGAATTGACGGCTTAACGTGCGCTCTGAAGCACAGAGGAGCTCGAAATAAATAAACCCATCCATAGACTGGCTACGGTAGATGTTGCTTAACCTGCGTGATCGAATAGACTGACACGCGCAACGACGCCATCGAGCTCTTGTAAAACGTATATAAGTGCCCGACATGTAGGTATTTAAAATTGCTTCAGCAGCAGATGACATAATTAAATACTTAAAACTTCATGTCTTCAATATTTCTACTAGCAACAAGATATCGCAAAGTTGCTCCGAGCTTTTCGAGCTGATCAACAGGTTATCAAAACACGCATCTTTCATGCGAATATAAATAAATAAAAAATGCGTACATAGGGAATAAATATTTGTTCTCGCCTGAACACGTGTATTCCCTGTGAAATTTTGGGTTTGACTGACGATCAGTCAGAGTGACCGTCTAATGTCGATAAAATTTCATCAGTCACCGTCGAGCAAACGCAATTCATGACTGATGGAATTGACTGACGTTTGAATGAGCGTCTAATGGGCGCCATAGAATGGCATAATTCGAGAGAGCGGCAGGGAGTGTCCATATCCATACAGTACTTATTGTGTACTACGTAATTACTTACTGTGGTCGCTATGTGTACAACATCTATTTATCTATTACTCGTACAGATAAATAAAATTAGAGTGTCGGTTTGTAATATTAAAATAACCGCTTTTTACTGAATGCATATGGATGTATATACGGTACATATACCAAAATAATATTTTTTTTACATTTTTTGTCTGTCTGTTTGTTTGACTAATCTCCGAAACGGCTGGACCGATTTTGGTGTAAATAAGGAGTAACTTAGGTTACTTTTATTTTAGAAATTTTATTTATTTTTATTAATATAAATAAATAATAAAAAAATAACTATTCTGCACGGATGAAGTTGCGGGCACAGCCAGTTAAAAATAAGATAAAATAGATAGTAAAGCTACTAACCTGTGCGTAATTTGATATGCCAACTGTGCCGACGTTGTCGCTCACCGTTACCCACTCGTGTTTCTTCGTGTAAAACCTTGCTGGAAATTACAATACAACAAATTTTAACTGTGTGATCACATTATTTATACGATGGGTTCTTGTTGAACTTGCACTTGATACTCTGCCAGTCAGTAAGCTTCTCACGAATGACGAGTAAGTAAAAGGATGTCCGTCTTCCATATATGAATAGCCTAGAAAATGGCTTCATGTTTCATTTTGTCTAGTACGAATAGTACAAGCTCTGCGCTACATCTGGGTCTAGATAGCGCTGTGTAAATTGTCCAGAAATATTTTTTATTTATTTATGTTATGCAGGCCGTGTATGTTAACCAGTATTACGTTACTTTTTTTACAATTAGAATGTATTTCTTTTATAAGGAGCTAAGTCACACTGCAACTATACCGCTCCGTTATGCGTTTTTTTAAAATTACTGACTACTTTTGCGGCCTAACCTAACCAATTTGCCTTGCTGACTTCGATCATCAGAGTCACCAGAATACTTTTACAACCTCCCATTTCTGATTGGAGTAAATGTACATTGTCACGAACTTGCCTTCTGAATGTTAAAAAATTAGGATGTACTTACTATAAAAAAAATATTGGTACTTTGTTTGTGGATGAATTGATAAAATAATATAATAATGGATCGATCAACTCAACGTTGTAAAAAAGAGAGGTCTAGAAAAATTAAGTTTGGGGAAAAATAATTTTATATCTTTCGTATCGCAAGTACTCTCAAACTCTTACTCCGATTTCGATAAAATTTCTTGTAGGTAACGCAAATACAAATCCTTATGTTATAGGTGAACAACAAAATCGGTTTAAAAGTATTTTTTTAAAAGAAATATTGTTTAAGCATTAGCACAAAGTTAATACAGCAATTTTGATAAGACGTGTAAGTAATGATGTAAGTCAGTGATTATATTCAAAGAGCGTAGTAAATATCGTAATCACTCGAATATGTTTTTGAGATATTCATGTATTTTTTCAAATAAATTTATACATATTAATTTATTTGAAAAAAATCGCGAGCACGCTCCGACGAAATCCTTTTAATATAAATATAAAAAAAAGCATATACAATTATCTTATTCAATTTAACTTTATCTACTGTTGTAGGGTACTATTTCTATAAAGTCACATCTCATATCATTTATATATGTAATTATTTATATCGCCTGTCGATAAATTTTAGCTATATACTTTTAAAGTTTATGGATGAGATTTTTAACGCCCAGCGTGATCAAGCAATAATAGGATAAAATTCGCTTTTGTACATACAATAGGAACTCGCATAAGCAAACACAATCGCAAGCTTTATAATACAATCTGAAAGTAATGGTATAATATAGTTAACATTATTTTCATTATATACAGTAAAACTGTGATGATGCCAAAAAGCAATATAGTAATATGTAGTAATAAATATAAAGAAACAGCAGCAACACTACACAAAACGCTAGTAGAAAAAACAAGTTCTCATAATATGAATAAACAAGTTCTCATAAAACATATTATGTTTTATAACTTTTACATGTGTCAATTTTCTCAGAGATGACAAAGAATGAACAACAGACTTCCTAACTACTTTAGTCACTATTGATATACCTAGTAGTCTGATAGACGTTACACTCAAAACTTTCCAGTCTTTTGTGAGTTAGTCCTAGACTAGTCTAAAATCTAGTCTTAATGAAACTAATCAATTACGAAATCCTCCAATTATAATTGGCTAAATAAGTATGTACGCGTACATACTGAATAGAATACTGATCGTTATGATAATGTTCATCTTATGGTTTTAATTTAATTAAAAATAAATCTCTAGAGGTGCCATTCAACATGCGGACGTGAGCTTACCTATGTCAGGCTGTAGGACTATAATTTAAGTTTTTACATAGTTCTACCGTTAGTACTATTAGTTATATATTGTGGTTTTACTAACTTGACATATGATGAATACAAGAAAGATCTTTCCATTTCTGTCTGTGTTTCGTACATGAACTAAAGGACATTTCAGCAATGTGACATTTTATGAATTGATTTTATGACATTTTATAAATCTGCTTGGACATAAGGCTCAGGATTTTTCGTTACGCTAACATTAATTAGAAATTTTGATCACAGGATTTATTAAGATTGAGGTATCTTACATTGATACTTACACTGATACCTAAAATAACTGTATGGGCAATGAGGAGTGGTGATAAGGGAAGGATGTAAGAGTCACAGAAATAATATTGCTGTTCACAGGCTATTAAAATTTTAGTTAGTAAAATGTTGAATAATTACGTCAGTCAACATTATAACTGAGGAAAAGTTTTGACTTTAGCAATATAAAATATATATATATACTAATATCTATATAGACAAAGTAGCTATAGAGCGCGGATATAAATACATTGATGTAAGCCACAAATAATATATAAAATATAAGTCATTTGTGTGACATCAAAATCGTAAAATTTATCGCGTCTCTCGCAGATACGTTACTGTTTCGTGTCTTGATAGCGATACCCGGGTGATACCTACACAAAAAGTTATCACGATTATAGAAAGATAAGAATTTGGCTTTACGAACTTTGACATATGATTTACTTTTGAAGTAGAACCCTTCTCAAATACTTTGTACATAATCAAATTGAAACGCAATGAAACTCTACTTCCTTAAGAAGCAATAAGGAAGAGTCAATTATTTGTAAGTTTAAGGACCGATTGTTGTGACTTGCCTCCACCTGCTTCATAACAAAAATTAAACATGTATAAAACTGTCCATTATTACTTTTTGTATTCATTTTATAGTTGTAATGTATTGTGCATTAAAAACCTGCTAATACATTATAAAAAATTAACGTCCATCCGTCCATCGTCTTCGCATAATTTATAAATACATTAGAGGTATTATAAACTAGCTGACCTGTCAGATGTTGTCCTGTCTAAACCTTACCCAGTATACCCAGAGTATCCCATCAAAGTTTCATTTCAATCGGATGAGCGGTAAACGAATGCATAAAGGACATACAGACAAACATTCATTTATATATATAGACTATGCGAAAAATATGATGTTCATTTTAGTAACGAAATGGATAGACATTTTTTGTCCCACGTACATATTAGAATCATGATCATTACACACCGCAAGAGAAGAATACGACACAAATATATGAAATGAAATTAACGATCAATATGATACATATACGAGTATCAACTTAACCACGACAGGCCACGCCAAAATAGTCCATTTACTCTTATAATGTCTAATATAGTACGTGTGTGATTTCGATGATCAAAATTAAAGTTAGTAGGTACAAATTATCTATTTGACACTGAGTTGAGGCCATTGTAATTTGCGTTATCATTTGTTTATATTAAGTAATCTGATCTTAACAAGTGAACTCTATTATAATATTGATTTGGACGGATGAAACTATTTCTGTTAAAATTATTTTACAAATATAAATTATGTTGGTAAAGATTGTAATTGTTGTTTTTCTGTTAATCTGAGAAGAGGAAGAGGTTACAGAATACCCGCGGGAAGAGATGGGCAAAATTCCGGACATTTACGATAAATACCCAAAAAGTACCTACTTATAATTCCCTATTTATGCCCAAAACTAGGCATTTATTAGATAATTACAGGTCTTAATGGGCACTTATTATAAATGCCTGGCGTTTTGCCCATCTTTACCCGCGGGTGATGTTCCTGGTATTTCAGGCGTCCATAAAGTAAGCCATATGCTTGTGTGTCACTTTAGCGGTACAATAACGGCCTAAAATCTTCGATATTGCTTATATACTAATATATAATATTTTATAAACTAGCTGACCTGTCAGCTTATATATAATATACATATTATATAGGTAATTAAAATTAGTTAAAAATACAATAGGTACATACAGACGGCCTCTAAGAGGTTGATTTTTTGATTCTACATATAATAGGACAGACAGAAATAGGTCGCCCTCGTGGTCCTACTAATAGGATAATTTAGTAGGACCACGAAAAAACATATTGTTTCATAATGTCTTATGCTAACAATAAAAAGTTCTAATGTCGTTTTAGTACTTGTAATGTTTTTTATTTTACTCTGTGGTTTTACCTTTGATGTGCGTTGTTGTACTGAACATCGCTGCCTGCCGACAGCACTGTGGTCGGATACTGCACCTACCCATCCTCGTCGCCACTCGAACTATGCTGCTTAACGCCATTATACTAACTGAAATCGCAAATACCAAGATTATATCACAAATTGAAGGTTTATAAAAGAGGTCCGTCTCTTTCATTCGTTCTCGAGAACCGATCGCCACAATATCATACTCAGACTGAATAGCAAATAGACAGACTGAATAGAAAATAGCAAATGACACAATAGCAAAGGCTAGAACATACACCACTGCTCTTATTAGTTTTTTTTTTTGTTTTTAGGAAACGTGGAAAACAAGCGCCCCACCTAATTTAACGATTTTTGCTATTTAACGATAACAAGAAGTACTGAGGAGATGCTTGACTGTGAAATTGGGAATGCGTGAGTATCTAATGTTGCTAAGGGTACAGGTTTTACTGTGTGCTATCTATTCGTTTAAAAAAAAGAATAAGCATCAAGATGTAAACAAGCCTATGGGAGTAATTCATCGTCATTTTTGAGCCAAAGCCAACCTCGCCTGTACATGGTGACCACTGCTGACTGACAAACGGGGCTCTGAGAAGAGAGGTAGAGCACAGAGTATTTATAAGCTGCCTGACTGGAGTACTTACGGAAGCAACATGACGGAGGTCCTTCCACTTGACACAAGTTTTTCTTTATACCTCTAAGGTGGCAAACAAGTACAAATACTACCTACCACAGCGAAATAATAATTCCCTTGATGGTTGTTTTGGTTGTGCAAGTGAGTGAGATCAGGGGCCCTACCGCCGAATATGTCGATTCCCAGCCAATTTTTTGATAGCAACATTCAAACTTGGCCTTAGATTGGTGGTAATTGTGTTTATCTTAGCTGTTAGAAACCCTGCACCTCTACCTACTAAGCTGAAAATGTTTATCAATAACTAATACGTTAAAACTTATTTTTCAAATCAAAATATTCAATGGTAATCGGCTTCAGCTTTGGCGGTATTTCATGTTGCCAAAGTTTATATGGCTACAGTAACCGCTTCACATTAGGCGGGCTGTACACTTATTGATATAAAATAGCAAAATAACTACCAAGACATTAAAGCATCGCTTAAATTGACATACGCAATACAATCACTAAAATAAAGTAGATAAATTAAGTAAAGATGATAGACACTGTCATGCCGTGTGCGCATGATTTCTTCATTGATACTGTGTGTACATACATTTATCAACCAGCCAATTAAAAAATAACTTATTTCTATAAAGAATTATATACATGATACCTACTTTTAAAATTGTGTAATAAAATATACAAATGACTTACCAAATGATAAGGGATATGTCCAGGGAGTATGACAGATGCGTGTAGCGCGGCCAAGTTACGAGATAGCAGTGAGCACTTACAAAGTTGCCGCCATCGTAGGTCAGCCTGGCCACAGCGAAAATTAAAGAGGCTGACCGAATATCTGATCTTACTGTCGTGTAAACAACTGATTTTACAATTAATATGCAAAGTTGTCGGTCAACCAACTCACCGCCAACCAGCAGTAGAGCACATGGAATGGATTAATATCATATTTTTAGACTTGTTATATTTTAGGCACTGTGCTCATAAAAGGCAGACGAGATTCAGCAGTGGGATAAGCAGGAGTTGATACAGTAGGTATAAATGAAATCAAAATTAGAGTGGAAAAAATAAAGACAATTTATCTATATTTTCATATCATTCTGCCAAATATAATAAAAAAAAAAAAAAGTAAAAGCGGGTTACTGTAACAAAACAAAAAGAATAAAATAATTATGTTCCCCCCCATCGGTATCCCAAAAATTATTAAGCACATGAGAAAGCCGCCTATCGGCGTCTAGATCTTCAATATCTAGGCTAAATTAATATAAAAAAATTGGAGCTTTTCGTAAATGTTTTATTTTATTATGTTGTATCCATAACCCACATGGCCTATAGATATCTCCAATAAAAAAAATGCTTATTCTAAACATAAATGCCGAGGCCGTCTCATATATAATATGTTAGTTATATGTTTCAGTTCATTTCTGTACACTGGTTACTTTCTAGCTCTATGTAAAGTATTACTATAACACTCATACATAATAAATTTATGTCTGACGACAAATTTTATAAATATTTAATCTGTGCTGATGTTAACAATTTGTTGTATTTTTTTTCATAAGCTACAATATTGTAATTTACTCAAACATTAGACACAAAACTTAAAAAAATACATGAAGGTATACGTATTTGCTAAATCTCTATAAAATGCGGAAAAATACATATATAAACATTTGAAGGCGAGACGACGAAGAAATATAAACATATGAAATAAGCTAAACTAAACATATTTTGTACTGTTTCCTTTGTTTATATGAAAATATAAATCATTAAAAATCAGTTTTATGATAAGATGCTCTATGTAGTTGCAACAAAGTGCTGCAACGAATCGAAATAATTCTTCATGTTGTTGTTGCGTTCACGTAGATAACTTATCTATTTGTCGTAACGTAGTCTGCTGGGGGTCGACTGATGTAACTTAAAGCAGCATTCACAAACATATCGTAATGTCAATACAATAATTAAATTGTATTTACTGGCCATTAACTATACCAATATTGGAAGACAGATAATTTGGGATCTCATCTCTGTGATGAATGTTGGGGTAATTGGACAAGGAAGCTCTCCGTAATGGAGACCTCTCATTATCGTTGTTTAAGCATAAAATAACCGTTGGTTTTTCGTAAAAGTTGGAATTTGACCAGTTAACCTAGCCAGCTGATAATCGGATGTTGGAGCTTGCTTCCTAGGCCAAATAAAAAATTGTCATATAGAATCCATGATAAAATAAATAGAATTCCTTGGAAACTTGTTGCTCTGAGAAAAACTATGTTATTCGCAGCCAAGCCAATAGTATGTTATCTACAAAAAAACAACTTCTGATGATTCGAAATATTTTTGGGCAAGCACACTTGTAGATGTTAACGCACTCTATTTTATAGGCAGGCTTTCTTGTTTGATCAAATGTTAAACTATTATATGGATGTCTGTCACTCTTTAACATTCAATCTGCTGAACCGATTTAGATAAAATATGGTACATTTGCCCTTCACATTTAGGTCATAAGAGCATTTTGCGATTTTATATTTATATTCGTGAGCATTGTATTTTGTAAGGTCAAGTCATTCGTTATGTGAAATTTATCGTCGTCGCTTTTTCGATATTACTTTATTAAATTAAAAATCAAAAGTCATATTGGCAAACATTATCCTTTATTTAAATTAAGCTAATCGTATTAAAAAATAAAATCAAACATTCAGTCATTGCATAATTTGCAACATCATTTGTAACGTCTTATAAACTTCATTGCCAAAATATTACGGCTTATATTCATTATTTAATTAAAATTAATTAAGAAAAAATATATAATTAAATATGTACACAATACTAAGTAATTCATCGTTCATAATAATAACCCTGTGACGTAAAACCCGCGTTGACATAGAAAGTAGACAGGAAACGATCATCGAGCCTTATGAGATTATGTATCTAGAATATTTAAATGTATAATAATTTCATTGATTGATCATCTATTCACAGATGTAACTTTTTTATAGATTCACTAAACAATCTTTTATTTTATTATATAGCGTACGTTACAATCTGTTGTGGCTTACATCGGCGCCTCGGATATAATTCAACACTTGCGCTACTCGACTTGTCAATGTGCGTCAAATTAATAAAAAAAAATCTCCGCTCCTTTTCACCTCAATGGAGTCTGAAAACTTTTTACCGTAAGTAGCAAGGCTTGGCTTGTGCTGTGCTGAATATAGCGCTAATGGCGCTGTAAGTCGCCGCTATACCTCCTACCACGCCGAGGGCAATGACTTCCCAGCAAACCATCTTCATCCAACCAGGAGTCTCGCTGTAACCAGTGAAAATGCAAATTAATTTTTAATCCTTTCATTAAATTCACGAGGCCGGTGGTCGAATGGTGCGGAAATCGCCGCACAACACTAATATTTTGTGTGCATGAACATTGGCGTTTTCTATGTTATATGTACTCGTATGTACCTACTTACAAAAAAATGTATTTAATTAAACTGTTATCTAGCACCTATAGTACAAGCCGTACTTAGAGTAGGACTCGACGGCAGTGTGTAATTAGTTCAGGAATATTTATTGAATGTCCAGTGGGTTTTAAAATATCGGATCGAAAAATATTCCTAATATCAATACCTATGATAAGTAATACCGAATGCAATAATTGAATATTGAACTATGTTATACATGTGGATGCATAAATATCATTATAATTAAATGTATAAATAAATACGTAGATAAGTATCCGAGCCGCATGATGTGAAGCGATTCACCATAGGCTCTACACGCTTACAGCATAAAAAAATAATTCGCACACTGATAGCTTTCACAGATCAAAATGTTAAATCTATAGAATGGAATCATTTCCTTATACCCACCCATCTTATTTCGAAACAAAAAGTAATTTTATATTTTTACTTTTTTTTACTACGTCGGGTGGCAGACAAGCACCCGACGTAATATAAAAAAGTAGCTTGATGTGAAGCGGTTACCGAAGCCATATTAACGCTAGCAACATAAAATATCGCTCGCGCGCCGCCTCCACCGCTGCCAATACATCATACACCTGATTTCGAAACAAAAAGTAAATTAAGTTTAATCTAAAAATCTTAAAAATATAAAAGTACAAATTTTAATTTAGCTTGTTTTTGTTTAATTAGATATTTGTTTATACTACGTCGGGTGGCAGACAAGAATACGGACCGCGTGATGTGTAGCGGTTAACGTAGCCATATTAACGCAGCATCTCCTTTCTTTCTGATGACCTCACTCACGAGCAGGAACACAACAACCCTCAAGGGAATTGTTATTTGGCTGCTAAGCTACAATTACGCTTCCTACTTCTCTTTTCGCCAGAGCTTCGTTTGTCAGTCAGCAGGGTATACCGAGTGTAGGTGAAGTTGGCTTTGGTTCAAAGATGTTGATGAACCCCTTACGCCCCATTAAAATATTATTTCAAATTGTACTTTTAAATATTATAAGAATTAACAAAAAATAGTTTTCTTTACATATATATTTAATAAAATATATATATTCAAAATTATTCGTATAATTTGGGGTTACCAGTGACCCCATGCGGGCAGTTATGTAATTTTCTTCATGCGAGTAACTAAGGGTTAATACAGGATGTTACGAAAACAGAAATTCATTTGTCTATTAAAGCTATATCATTTGTAATATATCACGTGCTGTAAAACACTGTGAAGAAACAATAAATAAACATCTAGAATACTTACACAGGACTCTGGCCTTCTCTGGATGGTTGTTCGACAAGTCGTAAGTAGCAGTAAGATGGCAGGATAAAGGTGAGTAACGCAACGCTAGTACCGCCAACTAATGCCAGGATAGTGTAGAACCTGGGGATGCTCTCGCCGATAAAGAGAACTCCCATCATTATCGAGATACGAACTGCCATGCGCCACCCTGTTGAATCTATTTAAAAAGTGTCGGATATACTATATTATTTGAATACATTTCCTAATATTTTTTTATGTACCACAGTATAAGTAATCTTACTACATGCATGTACATGTACGTAGTATTATTACTTATACTGTATACTTGTATATACTTGTACATAAGGAAATCTGGATGCCATTCGAGTTTATTTTATTTTAGCATCAGTTTAGCTTTCTGTTTCATTTATGAGTACACTAACACCGTCATTAAAATAAATAACTATTAAGTTTAATGAATACTTAATGTTTGACAATGAACTGTAAAATTTAATGCATGTTTGATATAGTTATAGAAGAAAACAATAAAAATTTTTTTGCTCATTTGCAATTAAAATGTTTACCTATTTCACACGCAATTGCTTAAAAATATCTTTTCATGCGCAATATAATCAAACTACCCAAATTTAAGGTTTAATTAAGTGATCTAAAATACTTTGATGTGTTATTTAAAAAAAAAGTACTATATATAAGACTATGTTAACTCTTAACTTGAACGCTTTTGGTCTAAGTAGTGAGAATAATAAGTGACCCAGCGAATAGCATAAATTTCTCCTTCTATTTCATTAAAACCCTCGACAGTAACAAGGGGATTCTTTTTATGACTGATATTATGCCTATAATAACGTAAAGGGTCCACTTTATACCTAATGTGAATATGGCTAAATCTTACGAAGACATTGGTACTACTGACCCATTAGATACCTGCATGAAAATGTAAAAAAGAAATCCTTACCTCTGGGTACATTGTAGAGCTCCTCCATCTCTTGACACACGGGATTGATAATGATAATAAAAGCAGCAACCAGGTGCAGCGCCATCAAGACATTGCCAACCAAGGTGAGAGGCGTCGGGGACAAGGACGCGCTTATGTTGGGAGCCACTGACTCGCCATATACAGCATACCCAGCAATAGCGATAGGCAAATAAAGAAGAACTATTGCTAAAAATATTAAAAAATATAGAGTCAGCGTTTTAGAAACAAATAGATACTTAATAAAAATTGTGTGTGTGTCAACTGGTCGATTATTTATTATTTTTCACGATAAATCCTGGAAATAGTTGTAGTAAAATGGAAATTTTATGTGACCACAAATTCTCGTATATTTCTTATATCTTGTAAACGGGGTCGAGGAGGAGTATGGTACTTATTGGGATAGATACTGCAAAAGTTCATCTATAAAAAAGTACTTTAAAAGAGACGCGATTTAAATGAACCCTATTTTCAGGAACCGCTTTGGAACTTCACTTTCCATTAAAAAAATTACTAGTTTATAATAATATTTAAAAAACTACGGTTTTATTTTAAAAAAATGTACCATACAAACTTAATAGGAAATGATAAATTACATTAGATGGCAGTCAAAAAACATTTTTGTTATATTGAGATCAGTCAGCATGATCAGTCAATATGGCATTTTGGGAATCGTTTCACATCTTATATTTTGCAGTCCGATCACCTCTCGTAGTCGTATACACTACATAATTGTTACCATGGAATTGCAAACAATATAGAACAGTTAATAGTGATTTTACAGGGTCGGCAACGCGCGTGTGATGCCTCTGGTATTACAGGCGTTCATAGGCTACGGTAACAGTTTTCCATCAGGCGGGCCGTATGCTTGTTTGCCACTTTAGTGGTATAAAAAAATTATGCAACAAGCATATGCTAGCATCTCTATGCCTCTATAATACACCTGTATGTGTTACGTACCTGTAAAGCTGTATTGCAAACTTTGACTGAATTTTGTCTTATCCGCCATGTCATTCTGAATAGTAGGGAATGTAGAGGCTCCACCAAATGCAAACATAATGGTGCCAAACGCAAGGAAGAACTCTTGGAAGCCGTGGATACCGTAACGGAATACGAATGGTCTGACTTCATTCATCATCTGGATGAAGTAAAGAATGCAAGCAACCAGTGTTGCTCCGAATGCAATCACTCCCGTCATACTGTAAAAAATTTTTTTTCGTAAGAAGTAGGCAAATTTTCATTACCACAAAATACATTCCTCCAGTTTCAATAAGTAAGATTTTGTTCATCAAAATCTTACTTATTGAAACTGGAGGAATGCATGAAAATAAATTTTATTTATGTCAATTTTGGGAAACGTGTTTCCCAAAATTGACATAAATAAAATTTACTCAAAGAACGGGTATCATATGTAAACCATAAAGAAATATGTATATGGAAATACGTTATACTTATAACATTTTTTTTGTAAATACGTACATATAATACAAAGAAAACACCCAGACCAAGACAAACAGACGTGTTCATACACATAAATATTTGTCTTGTGCGGGGATCGAACCCGCGAGGATAAAATGTTGACTGGTCTCATAAGTATATTTTTCGAGCAAAATTTTAATTTCATTTAATTAATACTTGACACAATTATTCTACATGTAGATTTATTACTTATTAATACTTACGAGATATCTTTAGGAGTGCCAAAAAGCATTAGAGGCATCATAGTACCACCAACAATGAGGTACCAAGTGCAGAGCGTCAGGGAAGGCACTAGGGACAGGAACACTTGCTCTATGATCTGTGCGGCTAACAGCAGGTACACCACGGACGCTCCGAACAGAGTCACTGTCACCGCCATCGATACTACCACGCTGATAGAAATAATTAATTTTAGAAAATAATTTGTGGATATTTTTTAATACATCAGGTCGCAAACAAGCACACCAACCCTGCTGCCAATGCAGCAATTCCTTACATCTTGGACATAACTTATCAAGTTGTGGAATAATTCCCAGTTTTCTCCTGTGTGTCTCCAGAGTTGTCACGAGTTCTTCAAAAAAGGTATTCTTAAGGGGAACTTTTATTATACTTGGATATCTAATTACTTGAACAAGAGAAGCCAGGGTACTGTCGATTACAAAAATAACAAAAAAAAAAGGTAAAAAAAATACAAAAGAAAAATACCGATCCCAGTATTTAACAAAAACTACAGGTGTCCCTCAGGGAAGTATCCTTGGTCCTGTACTTTTCCTGATTTACATTAATGACCTTCCAACTAGTACCACACGTGAATGTGTTCTTTTCGCAGACGATACCATTCTGATTATAAAGAATCGAGATAAAAAGTTAATTGAGCCAGCTGCGAATAAAGCCTTAATGAATGTTATCGATTGGCTTCATGAGAAAAACTTAAAATTAAATTTATCAAAAACTAAATTTATGCATTTTTTTTCCTATAACGTAAATAAATTGTCTCTAAATATTAGCTATAATGGTACGAAAATTGAAGAGGTTCAAAATTATAAACTTTTAGGCATAAACGTTGACACACATCTTAATTGGAAAGATCACATTAACGCAGTATGCAAGAAACTCGAGCGCTTTTCTTTTGCATTGAGAAAACTACGCCAAACAGTGTCAATAGAAGCAGCTTTAACCGCGTACCACGGGTATGTGTCATCAGTGCTAAAATATGGTGTGATCCTATGGGGCAGTTCGGTTGATGTAGATAAAGCCTTTAAACTACAAAAAAGTGCCTTAAGCAATATGTGGTTTACGGAAAGCTGTAAACCTTTATTTAAAAAACATAATATCCTTCCACTACCGTGCATCTACATTAAGGAGATTTGCATATTTATTAGGAATAATTCAGGGTACTATAAAAAGAGACATGAAGGGACCTCTAAGCAAGTTAGATCACAATATTGGAACTTAATAAGTCAACCTATGTGTCATAAATATTTATATCAGAAAAATGAGTATAATATGAGCATAGTGATATACCTTAATCTACCTTTAATAAACTGCCTAGTGACTTAAAGAGCATTCAAGGACAGTTATTTAAAACAAAATTGACAAAGTGGCTTATGGACAAATGTTTTTATAGTATTAAGGAGTATATAGAATATAAATGACCAGGACATGCACTTATAATATGATATTGGATTATGTAATTAAATTAATAATGTACTAATATATATAAATATTAGTACATTTACGCTGGATGCAAGCCGCTTCCAACCGGTCTTATTGGAGATCTAGAGGGGAGGCCTATGTCCAGCAGTGGACTTTCAATGGCTGAGATGATGATGATAATGATGATATATAAATATGTAATTGTAATTTGAATTTTTGCACGTCTGCATGCAGACTGAATATACGAACTGTAAATTGGATTGTCAACTTGTAAAAACTGATGTATTCTGGCAAATAAACATTTTGTCTTTGACTTTGACTTTGACTTTGACTTTGACTTTGACTCTGTGCCGGGTACCTAATATGTATACGGACCGCTTGATGTAAAGCAGTTACCGTAGCCTATAGACTCGCTGCTAATGCTGCATATGCTTAATCAATCGCTCAGCAGAACTCACCTATCTTCACGGGTGTTGTTATTTGGCTGCTGCCTCTACAAGGTAGGGTTACTTCTCCAGTCGGGCTCGACACAACCTACCTCTCTCTCTCCATAGCCACATTAGCTGTAAAAATCTGTCTAAAGTCGTAACGTAACGTAAATCTTTATCGCTACATTATTCTTTTTCATTTAAATATTTGGAACTCATTTCTATTAAAACTGTATTGAGATACAATTATTTACGAACCTCCATGTTCTCCCTAACGCTCGATCAGCTATGATTGCGTAAGGATTTCTCTTTCTACTCCTCATCGCAGGATCTCTGGACTCAATGATAGACCAGCAGTCTCCAAGCCGCTTACCACTAAATGCAGCCACCACGCCCATCAAAACGAGGATTGGCACTCCAATCCAACCTATAACAAAGTTGTATGAGTATTATATGTATCGATGTTTATTTATGAGCTTGATAGAACTCAAGATTGTGCCTTGAAGAGCTATAGTAATAGATAGTTAAAGGTACAATTCCGAGACGTGAGCAGCGGCAGATCGCAAGCGACACTAAGTCAACATGTGAATTAATTTTAAAATTCATATAAACTAGTAGTGCCCCTTGCAGTCTGCAGCTGCGGTCTGCGTATGCCGCCCATCTCGGAACTGTACCTTTAGGCTTCAGAAAAAGTATTTCTGCGGTCTGTCTGGATGAAACTCACCATTACTTATTATGACGAGCTCGGTGGTCGAATGGTTAGTAATTGTTGACGCAGGTTTGGTCGCAGGTTCGATCCCCGCACAAGAGAAATATTCATATGCATGAACATGTCTGTGTGTCTTGATCTGGGTGTTTCAAATCATTTATCTAGTACCCACAGTACAAGCATGCTTAGTTTGGAACTAGATGGCCGCGTTTAATATCTCCAGGATTATTTATTATTATTTAATAGTCGGGCAGCTTACAATTACGCCGTGCCCTACTTCTCTTTCGCCAGAGCATCTTAGTCGGCAGGATGCACCACGCTAGTCGGCAGGGTGCACCACGTGTAGGCAAGGTTGGCTTTGGCTCTAAAGATCGTGGTGGGCCACTACACACCCAAAAACCCTAAAAACTAAAAGTGTTACTCTCCAGGGTCATCAGAAGTGAGAAAAGGATTTATTTTGAAGAAGAAATCTCACAACAAGATGGTTTGTAACTACATATTACAAATCGATGAAACAACATTAATATACCTTCATATTAATGAGAATGTCGTTCGTTATTTTCCATTGGTATATATTTTTTAATTAATATTTGATTCAACAATATTAAACGTATTTTCTGTTTTATAAATTTATTTATTGATTGGGAAATAAGTAATTACATAATCGATGAGCGTTTGATGCAACTAAAAAGAATACTTATTTTTATTGTATACAAGCGTTTTTGTAGAGAAAGAAAAAATATGGATTTAATATCGATAATCCGATCTAGGTCGTTATATAATATCGAACGGATCGATATATCGTTATCGATATATATATATCGATAACGATATATTTATTTATTTATTTTAAACTTTATTGACCATAGAATACGGGTTCAAAAGGCGAACTTAATGCTAAGAGCATTCTCTACCAGTCAACCTTTGCGAAAAGCCAATAAAACTCGAATGCGGCTCACAAAATAATAGTAATGTAATGAACATACACACAGTAAATACTTATGAAAGCATAAAGTTACATAAATATAGATATTTGCTAATTATACACATGGACATGGGTATGTTATATACACCTTGCATCCCTAATACGTGCAATAATTCGGGCATCACTCATTACTGACCCTGTAACTAACATCTTAATGCACTTTTTGAAAAACCCCACGCTGTAGCTACCTGAAAAACCGCGAAACTGAGTTCTTTTCATGTTTGTTTCATGAACAGGCGATACACAGTACACGGTTTTGGTTTCGCGACAGCTGCGGAAATACCGTATCAAATGCCCGACGGAATATCGCATGGATCATACCGCTACCTAAAGTGGTATTGGGTACCACGTAGATATGAATAGGCATTAAATGTTTCGCAAAGCGCCTCCGTACACTCTACACGGTCTAAATCCGCATACGGATTTAGATACAGGTTACACAATCGATTAGAGAATTTATTCAAGTAAGTTTGTTCAAGCGAAACCAGAGCAGTCCGTTATAGATATAGTTAAACCAACTCAGATCATATGGTGGTGCTAAAATTACTGGACCGAAATTTGATAAAATCTTTAGCGTATGAAGGGGTCATTAAAAAGCCTACGCCAACCTCACCTGCCCGTGATGCACCCTGCTGACTATCTATCGAGGCCCTGTCAAATGAGAACCGAGGAGTGGAGATATGTACCTCCACCACGAACGAGGTTTTAAGGTTCTTGACTTCCACCTCGCAGAAGACTGCTGTATATTTGAAAGTGCATCATGCAAGGAAAAAGTGGTGAGCAGCTGCTAGTTTCATTACAAGATTATAATTATGCACCTTCATAATAATTAATGTAACGCAGTACTTGGGGTAATGAAAAGCAAAACATACCAGTTCTGACAAGGGCGCGGGGCAGAGCCAGCACTCCACTGCCGGCCATCTCGCCGGCAATCAGGAATGTTGTCTGGGTCACTGACAGACCGCCAGACTCCTTGCGGGGCATTCCATCATCAGCCTGTACATTATTAATAAAATTACATTGTAGACAATGAGAAATCATTATAAATATTTTTGAAAACGGAAAAATTCACCTCCCCCACTTAGGTGGGATTTGAACCCATGACCTCTCGATGTCCGGTCGAGTGCTCTTCCAACTGAGCTACCAGGAAGGTTTGCATCTTATATGTTACTGCGTGAGTCACAGTGTGGCGTCATCAAAAAATCAACCTATTAAGTAATTACACTACTAATCAAGGCATAGCAGTCCATCGTTGCATATGAAATTCGGCTATTTTTTGATAACATCAAACTAATTAAATTATTATTAATTAAATAGTTGTCTTGGCCAACTTGCCAGAATATTATAAATATTTTTGAAAATAGAAAAATGAGTATATCGTAGTAACAACGCTCATAAGATTCTTATCGGGCTGGTATGGCCAAGATTCTGGCCATACTGTACATAGTACTATTACTTCAACAGTTTTCTTTTAAATGTGCACCATACAAATTGTTCCAGATTCGTGTTAAGAGTGCCCAAGTAGTTTACCTGTAGGCGAGTAAGACCTACCTGTGCTACCAATGTGCTTGAGTGCCTGGGGCCGAAGCTGAAGCTGAATACCACCAGATTTTTTGGATTCGAAATTGAAACTACTGCTTACATTGTTTGTAATTATGTTTAGCGCAGCTGTTAAAAACCCTAGAGCTCTACCAACTAAGCTGAAGACGTTTGTCAATAACTTTAACCTAAAACCATATTTTTGTATTTAAAAAATTCGATAGTAATCGGCATCCGCTTGCGCGGTAGGGCCCCTGGTTTATGTACTGGGCGCGATAGTGGGGCGGGTAAAGGTCCTCTTGCCTGGTTGGTTTACTGGGCGAGGACTTCAATCTTGTGATATAACCGTAAGGTTGGTGCAGGAGGGAACATTAGCTGTAGGAATAGGGTCGTTGTTCCAGATTCAGAGGTGAAGTGAGGGGAGACAGAGGGCAGGTGAGCTTGATACGAGAAAGCGGCAGGAAGTGCCCATACTGTATGTAGTACCACAACCCGGCCATCCCATACAAATGTCGCGTCGTTTACTACTAAATAAACAAAGTTGTCAGTGCAGAGCGTGAATGAGCGTGTGTGCGTGCGGCGCCATACAAACTGTTCCAGATTTGTCTCAGAGGGGAGGTGAAGTCGAGACGAGAGTGCGGCAGGGAGTGGCCATACACACAGTATAAGTAATAGTACGTATGTATTACTATTACTTATAACACAGTATAAGTAAATTGGCCGTGTGGTTTCCGGCAAACTAGAATAGAATCACTCCATCTCTTCTCAACTAACTAAAACATCGATCAGGCCTCCCCAACCCGTCTGGCCAGCGAGGGGAGGGTAGGCCAAATCCTCCTGTATGTGACGGACGAGAGAGGATCGTGCTCCTGTAGTGGACACTAAAAATGACCTGTTGATGATGATGATAAGTAATAGTACTACGTACTTATACTGTGGAAGTACTGTTACTTATATTGTGTCCACACTAAGATAATCAATAAATACACACAGCACAAGATTTGTGGACGGCTACTTATGTTGGTATAATCCCATTATACTAATGGGATTATGTTATAAATATTTTGAAACATGCATTTGTTATTAAAAACAAGGTTTCTTATTGTATTTCGCACACCAAGTCCTTTCATTTTATAGCCATACTAGCTTTCGCCCGCGGCTTCGCTCGCGTGACATTCGGGGCAAACACGTGTTTACTCATTAATCAATAGAAGTACTCGTGTAAAACTTAGGATAAAATAGTCCAACTAATCTCATTTTCCCATACAAAGTTTGGACCCCCGTTTCACCCCCTTAGGGGATGAATTTTGAAAAATCCTTTCTTAGTACATTCCTAGACATCATAAGGAACTTACGTGCTAAATTTGGAATCTCTAGACCCAGCAGTTTGGGCTGTGCGTTGATATATATCAGTCAGTCACTCAGTTTCTTCTTTTATATATTTCAACCCCATCGCATCCCCACAGGGGTGATTTTATGTCACGTCTGCTATGTTAGATCATAAAATAATTGTTGTTTTCGTAATCAGCGATCCGATAAACCATAAAAACAATACCCATGACGATTTTCAGACTTATTCGCCCCCAAATTACCCCTTTAGGGGTTGAATTTTGAAAAATCCTGAAACACGTGTTTACTCATTTCTCTATAGAAGTACTCATGTAAAGTTTCGGATAAAATAGTCCAACTAATCTTGTTTCCCCATACAAACTTTGGACCCCCGTTTCACCCCCTTAAGGGATGAATTTTGAAAAATCCTTTCTTAGTGTACCCCTAGACATCATAAGGAATTATTAAATATGGTATTTAGTTAACCGTTTATTGTCACAAGAACCAAACGAGCGCACCAAACTGCATGTTACATTGAGAAGAGCGTCAAATTTGCAAAATTTGATTATTAAATATAAGTAATAACTTCCTTTGACAGTATAAGCAGAAAATGATGTAAATAAATAAATAAATACTTATTTATGGACAATTAACACAGTGCCATCTAGTTCCAAATTAAGCGCAAAACTTGTACTATGGGATGTAGACAGCTGATAAATGTGCTTAAATATATATTTCTTGTAAATACATACTTATTGTACGTAGAAAACACCCAGAGCAAGACAAACAGACATGTTCATGCACACAAATATTCGTCATGAGCTGGGATCGAACCAGCGACCTCGGAGTCAACCTAACCTTTGTTAGCCATTTGACCACCGAGCTCATCCAATGTCCATATCTTTGCCTAGCTTCGTTCTTCATATCTTCGTTCGCATAAGTAGATACTAAAGAAAATACTGTCTGACATTGAACATGAGAACCGAGATGTAATAGATACGACTTAGGAACGACACCAAATAAATATAGATACGTTACGTAATCGCAGACAGGTTTTCACAGACATGAAATCGCTCGCATTCTGTTAATGATTACAATCAGTAGTTAGAATTAGAAATTTACAATAAGTGCCCAGTAAGTACTTGTAAACGCCCAATAAATGCCTAGTTTTGGGCATAAATAGGGAATTTATAAGTACTTTTTGGGCAATTATCGTAAATGCCCCACGTTTTGTCCATCTCTAGTTACAATACGGCGTCGTCGGCAATCCTTATTTATCCTACTGCTGGGATACGGGTTCCTCTCAATCGAAGGCGTTTAGAGCATACTCCACTACGATACGCTGTTAGCATAGAAACGCATTTTTCGACACATTCTCAAGGAAATCAAAACTCATAGGGTACTTCCCGTTGACCTAGAACTATGAAATTTGGCAAGTAACATCGATATTGACTTAAGTCCAAGACATTTTAATTAAATCTTATACATATCTTATACATTTGTAATTAAATCTTAAAAAATAGGGGGTCTATATTTTTATAGGGTGTCGGAATTTCAAATTGAAGCTACTAGTTCAAATGGGATATCATATGAAAGGGCTTGATGTGCACATTGCAAAATATATTTTATTTCTTTTTTCCGATGCATTATTTCTTATTTATAATGAAAAATATCAAATTTATAATGATCCTACCTACGAAACCCTTGGTGGGCGAGTACCGACTCGCACTTGTCCGGCTTTTATTTTATAATAAAACAAAATTAAACGAATATAATTAGTATCAATTTGGGGTACAAATGGCTCACCATCACCATTGAACCAAAGTCAGCCTCCATTGTAGTAGTGCATCCTGCTAACTAACGAAGTTCTGGCAATAGAGAGATAGAACATAGAGCACCGCGTAAATATAAGCTACCCAACTTGGGGAGTCCTCCACGTCACTGAAGACCAGGGGCAAATAACAATGGAGGCTTATGAGGTTGTAGTGTTTCTGCATGTGAGTGAGGTTATCAGGAAAAATGAGGTAGATTGCTGCAATGGAAGTAGTGGGCGGCGACGCGTGAGCAATGCAATAGTAACCGGCAATACTCTCTCTACCTCTGTAAGGTGGAGGTTTGGGGTCTAAGTGGTTTAGTCTGTTAATTCGTATACTCACATTTTTGGCTACTAGTGGCGTTGTTTCATTTACTTCATCTGAACTCTTGCCTGGCTTCGCTTCCAGTCCAGTCTTCGACATTGTTTTAGATCCTGAATATAATACATATTGCCTATTTAGGTAAATTTTCTTATTATATATGTTACAGTCAACACTCGTAACCGGTCAAAACCACTTTTGTCTTAAAAAATCAGGCATAAATGGTTTTGACGTCGTGTTCCTTGGTTAAAAAAAGTTTTGACTGATTTTGTACTCAAAAGTAGTTTTAACTAACGTTTTTCGTCAAAAGTGTTTTTGTCTGTCATAAAGTCGAAATTTATGTTTGAAAACCGGCTAAGTGCGCGTATTTCGTCTAAATCGGTTCAGCGGTTTAAACGAGTAGAGATAACAGACAGACAAACAGACACACTCTCGCGTTTACAATATATGGAATATGGATTAAATAGAGTTTATAGGCTATACAACTTGTGACACTAGGTCACAGTTTTGTGTTGTATCGTGAATTTCGTAATGCAGAAAATATATGAAGTTTTCTGGTTCTAACCAAAGGTTCTAGCCTTACATATATGGTTTATCAAAACACAAACACAAAAACGTCGCACCACCTTTTAAGTTGTTACTAAATTATTAATTATTATTGTTAACACGGTTTGTCAAAAGTGGTTTTAACCAACGTCTTGAGGCAAAATACTTTTGTCAGTCAAAAGTGATTTTGACTGGTGATGAGTTTTGTTTGACTGTAACCTATATCCCGTATATAATATTAGTAGTTCTCTCGAATTAAAGCAAACTAATATTTTATTTACTTCTAAGTTATTCTGTGGTCGAGGCATAAAGAAGATTCGAAAAGCCTGTTCTGGAGTACCAGTACGGGATCCAAATTATAAGTAATTATACCACAGTGTACCACAGTATACTCGTACCTAATAATTTATTAGCAATTTAGCATACTAGCGAACGGCTCGCCCACGCTTCTCTGCGGCTCAGTATTCCCCTTCCAATGTCATTTCCATATAAACCTTATCCTGACAGTTTGCTCATAGTCTTTTTTTTTCGTTATTTTTTCTGATATATGAATATATAGCTATTCCGTTATGGGTGGAGACAAATCCAACAAATCAAAGATCATAAAAATCGGTTCAGCTGTTCTTGAGTTATAAATGGTGCATCTAACCCAACTTTTTTGTGTATATACATCTGCGTTAATCCATATTCATCTGCTTATATGTCTGTGTCCCTCGGCTGGAATATGGACCTCTGCTCATTCAAAGAGGTTTAGAGCATATTCGATGCTGCTCAACTGCGGTCTAGCGGATATGCCAGTATGAAAGTACTGGCATATCCGCTAGACCGCCGCCTAATGGCCATCGACTTGGCTTAACGACTGCCATCTAATAACAACATCCGGGGCTGACGGCTTAACGTGCCCCGAAGGCACGGAGGAGTTCGAGACAAATAAACCCATTCCTAGACATGGGATTGATATTGCTTAACTTGTGTGATCGATTAGACTAACACGTGGAACGCCATCGTCTAGCTGCTCACGACGCCATGAAGCTCCTCAGCACATATAGGTAATCAATTGGATACTATATGCAAGTAAATGGTACATTAATATTTATTTACGATAAATAAACTTTTTGAAATCTGACATTGAGAAACAAATAAATGAAATCGAATTTTAACATAAAAGTTGACGTGATAGTCAATAACAATAATTAAATTAATTTAACAAACTTTAGAAGGTAAATAATTGACTGGAATACGTTTAAACAGGTTTGAGAAAGGCTCGTAGATAACGCGATGCGGCCGGCGGCAATCGGCTTATGAGGTCGATTACGCCGACTACGGTTTCCTGCCTATCAATAGGCTAAATTGATTCATACGGCTTCCACTTACCTCTAAAGTACTCCAAACGGCGCGTGGATGACACACTACCATCTACCACGAGAGTGACCACAAAACTGGTATTCGATCCGAGTACATCTGGAGCCAATAAGCCGTAAATTTTTGTCACCTGACGTTTACGATGGTCTGCGAATTTCAACTTAAAGAAAATGAGCCAAGAGCTATATTCGATTGAATATTTTCTATATAACGATTTCATAATAAAGACATTTTCTAGACAATATAAAATATACCAATAGATCATGATGAGAATACACTATCAGTTTTTACTGAAGCAGTTGTAAAACTAATTTCTCTATTTTGTGAAAAGATAAAGTTAGGTGGGTTCTTTGGGAGAACTGAACAACAACACCACCAGTGGCGTGCTCGTGGTGTCGTCATCAGTGGTGTTGTCGTTCAGTCAATGAAACTATGAAATTTACATAATACATGGTATATTTTTCATTTAGTAAAAAAAAAACTCTACAATTTATTATTAAGTTTTTAGGCTGCTACATTAATTAATGTAAATGTGTAATTAAAACTTAAAAAACTTTTATAAATACGTATTAACTTTTTTCGGTTACTCACTTGGTTGGTTTTTCGATTACAAATTATCTACCGTTCACTTTCTTTAGAGTCGGTGGAACTCTTTATTTTTTATACTATGTCGGGTGGTAAGTATACGGCCCGCCTGATGTGAAGCGGTTACCGTAGCCATATTATCGCTCGCAACATAAAATATCGCTCGCGCGCTGCCACCCCCGCTGCCAACGCAGCATCTCCTTCCTTTCTGGTGACCTCACTCACTCGCAGGAACACAACAACCCTCAAGGGAATTGTTATTTGGCTGCAGTATTCTGTGAAGTAGAGGTACGCTCCCTACGTCTCTTTTCGCCAGAGCTTCGTTTGTCAGTCAGCAGGGTGCACGGCGTGCAGGTGAAGTTGGCTTTGGTTCAAAGATGTTGATGAACCACTTACACTACTTTTCGATTTACTTCTAGTACATCAAATCAAAGATTGCATTGTACACCAATTGTATCCCGGCTCATGGGCGACTAGGCCGTGTGTGCCCCACCTGTGGTACACCCCGGTATGTGTTAAAATCTATAAATATAAAAATCTTCTGATACACTGTTTGTGGTCGCACTCTTCGGAAACAGGTCAACCGATATTGACTGATGTGACTTTTGTTTATATATATAAATGATAGGTATGAGAGTAAGTCGTGAAGTAGCTGTGCAGAAAAAAATCTATTTTTTGACATAAAATAATTTTATCTTGTCTTAATTTACTCGCGTTGTTCCGCGAGACCCGGCGGTTATTTCGTCAAAGCCCCTACAAGAGCGAGGCCGTTGCTTGACACCACCTCTGTCACTGCCGTCAGGTGAGCGTCGTACTCATTATTATTAACCGACTTCAAAAACGAGGTTCTCCGTATTTTTCTTAGCCCTTGTGTTATGCGATGTCTTTCTAAATTGTGAATTAATTGCGTTAATTATATTTGTAACGAAGCTGCTTATCGCACGTTAAGCAGCAAATGAGATCTAGACGGCCGGCGTGAAACACCCGCATCCTAGACACTTTCACGAGAAAAATTGTGAAATGACTTCGTCGCGATTGTTTTTTCAAATCAGAATAAATTTGAATATCTCAAAAACAACTGAACCGATCATAATGTGAATTGTATGTACGAGTAGATATATACCTATTTTTCTACCAAGCTTCATCAAAAGCAGATCTCGCTGATCTCATTTTGAATAAACGGTTCACTAGTTTATGAGCGGAGCTAGATAACGTCGTTGCGCGTGCCAGCCTAATCGATCACGCAAGTTAAACGTCGACCGTAGACTGTCTATGGATGGGTTTATTTATCTCAACTTCAAGCTCCTCCTTTCCTCCGTGCTTCGGAGGGCACGTTACGCCGTCGGCCCTGGCTGTTGTCGTTAGATGACAGTCGATAAGCCAAGTCAAAACTGGCCTCCGCCAACCCGCAGTTGAAGTATGTGTGGAGTAATGGTGGAGTATGCTCTAATCTCTATCGATTGAAGGGAGACCTATATTCCAACAGTGGGATGATTATGGGTCGATGCAGATGGTTTAGGAGCATTAACACAATATTTATTTTTACATTAATGCCAATATCTTGCAAACTACCCAACCGATTTAGTTGCCCAACGAATTTAAAAATATACTGAGATCAATTTCAGGTAAATATATCATGTTATCATATTGAAGGAAAGGACAAGAGCATTTTCTCGGCGTTGAGATCTCCAGCTATGTTCAATTTCAAACCATCTGGAGGACAAAGTGAAGCTGGCGGTGGCTGGCGAACAGCAAATACAAATTTCTGTTGTAAATATATAAGCATAATAAAGTAGGTATTAAAAATGCGACATTACGAACAAACAACTTTAATAGTACAAGTGCTAAGTCCGAACTCAGTTGAAGTATTGCTGTTAACCTATGAGCCGAAGCAACGGAATACTGGCCATAGCCTTGAGGTTCGGTTCAGACTATATTACTTCCTCTCCTACGCCACGCCGGCGGTCTACTCTCCCTCTGTCTTACGAACTTTCGATCAGGTCACGTGTCCTGAATGTCCTGATGCGAGTTTAACATTTATTCACTTCAAAAAACATCACTACTTTTACCTAAAAAAACAAATACTTAATGCTTGTATTATAATCACTACTAAAAGTAGTTATGGTCATCTCTATCCCGTAAACAAAGCCTCGAAACTGTCGTTTACGTGTACAAAGATATTTCGCTGAGTCTTTTATATACCTACTTTATACATTTTATTATATTTTCTTCATCGAATGCTGAAAACTCTGAGCAGAATGGCCAAGTCTCCCGCGTTTCGCTATAAGATTTTTTCTTTGTTTCATTATCTTCAATAGGTTTCTGACCCTCAAATGGAGGGTCTGCTGCAAGTATGTTTTCGAAATATTCTACAAAAATATAAGGTGGATAAATTTCTGTAGTACTAATATTTCGAAAAAATACTTGCATGAGACCCGTCTGATAATGTTTAATAGGACTGTAACACATTCACACTTGCCAACCGCAATGCCCGCACTGCACGCAATGGATTTAAGTTTAATTATAAAAATATTACAAGATTCATCTTCATTGAACAGCGAAAGGGATAATGTATTGTAATGCTGTTTAAAACAACTGCTTGAAGAAACATTAAAAGCGACGATAAGCTACAATCCTACAGTGCTTCGATTCCCATTTTTTTTTATTTAATACATCAGATGGCAGACAAACATACGGCCTGCCTGATGTGAAATGATTGCCGTAGCCATATTAACGCTGGCAACCTAAAATATCGCTCGCGCGTCGCCACCCCCGCTGCCAACGTAACATTTCCTTGCTTTCTGGTGACCTCACTCACTCGCAGGAACACAACAATGCTCAAGGGAATTGTTATGTATTCTGTGGTATTCTGTGAGGTGGAGGTACATTCCCCAGTCGGGTAGCTTACAATTACGCTCCCTACCTCTCTTTTGGCTAGAGCTTCGTTTGTCAGTCAGCAGCACAGAAATAAAAAAACAGGTAGAAATCGTATGACGACCTATTAGTAAGAAAACCTTTGTCGCCAAACTCACACATGTAAAGCAAAATGTTAACGTGTTACTACATGCATGTTTGTGCTATGATTGGTCTAAAAATACTGTAAAAAATGACATATATACAAAAATATGTTAGTTTAAATTCAACCTTATGCAGTTATGACACGGTTCATAAACAATTAAATCCCGAATAAGCATCTAGTGAGCAATAGCTGTACTTCTTATTCTGTCAGATTCTGAACAGTATAGCTAATCGACGCAAGGTGGCGCTACTAATATTGATTTTAATATTATGACTTCTGTCCTTGACTAAAGGCTGATATTTGAATGACCGTACTGCACGAATGTCGATATCACTACTTTTCGAAGTGATGTAGTAATGAGGAACACCAAGTATCACCGAGTACTGCTACCGGATTAATGAATATCTACCTATTATAATTTTTGGTACCATAAAATTGAATATTTTTACAATCTTTTCTTCAACTTACAATGTATGTATGTCAGTATGTAACAATGTTTGTTCGGGTGGAATGCATTCGGGTGGTGCAACTTAATTTTGAGACAGATTTTCAACCGATTGAGCTGAAATTTTGTAGTACACGTTTGTTTGGATGACAATGCATGATAAACGTAAAAGCTGCCGTAGAAGCTTGTCCCAAAAAATATTTTTTTGGAAAAACTTATTAATTATGATGATATATGATGATGATAGGTGAAATCATACTTCACACTAATAATTATAAATGCGACAGTTTGTGAAGATGTTTAGAACTTTGTGACTCGATCAGACTAGATGAAATTTTGCACAAATATAGATAGTCTGGATTAATATATAGGATACTTTATATGTGACAACGAAGTGCTACGCGAGCGAAGCCTCGCGCTACAGCTGGTTTCTTATGCCTGCCTATATTTATTTATAATTTATAACATTTCTTACAATTTATTATATTATGTTCATAATTATGATATAATATTTTTTCATAATTCAAAAATTATACTGTTTCAGTATCGTGATGGGAGTAAATAATCAAGTAAATAAATACTGACGATACATGAGTCACATCACTAATCGATTAACGCTAGAATGTTCTAAACAAGAGACGTGGAGTGCGTTAGAAATTTGACCTTAAAATTAAACGCATAAAGGTTACTTTAGTTTGTTCGCGTTTGTGCATTTTAATGAATATGCTTAAATTCTATTAAATAATGAAAATAATGAGAAATATTACTTACCGATGGTATGAAATGCCACCATTAGACACATTATTTTTGCTACTATTATTCTTACACGATAATATGGCACAAGAAGGCATTTTTATATTTTTTTTCTATGATTGTTTCCGCGGCTGTGACAAATGACGACTGAGATATGCGACGATCGAGATATGCCAAATTGGAGTATATTGACCTACGCGGGTAACGCCCACTTGTTATTTCTAGTCCTTTTTTATTTCTGTGGTCAGCAGGGTGCACCGCGTTCAATTGAAGTTGACTTTTGTTGAAAGATGTTGATGAACTACGAACGATCCAAACACCGTTCTCGTTCATAAATCGTTCGATCGATGTCCTACCCAAAGTTGGATTCGATAGGACTTCAATTCATACGATTTCGCTATCGAAATCCTGTTGAATTTAATCCTGTGATCAAAACAAAATTTTGTTGGAGCCCGATGCTAAACGTATAATCGACACTATCCGATCGATTTGTATGAGTACCAATATTTCGAATCATGTTTTAAAATTATACTTTAGTATAGTTTGTCGACATCTCACATGCCAAGCCAACGACATTTCGATTGAGCGACTTAGTTTACTCGTCTACTCAGGTAAATACGAAAAGAGACGAAAATGGTTAAATAATCTTTGACTGAAGAGTGACTGCCAAATCGAAATAAAGAAGAAGATTTATAAACTCTAAAATAATGAATGGGATTACAGGACGTCAGAAATGCACGAGTAATGCCTCTATAAGGCGCCCATTAGACGCTCATTCAAACGTCAGTCAATTCCATCAGTCATGAATTGCGTTTGCTCGACGGTGACTGATGAAATTTTATCGACATTAGACGGTCACTCTGACTGATCGTCAGTCAAACCCAAAATTTCACAGGGAATACACGTGTTCAGGCGAGAACAAATATTTATTCCTATAATATTTATTCCCTATGTACGCATTTTTTATTTATTTATATTCGTATGAAAGATGCGTGTTTTGATAACCTGTTGATCAGCTCGTAAAGCTCGGAGCAACTTTGCGATATCTTGTTGCTAGTAGAAATATTGAAGAAATGAAGTTTTCAGTATTTAATTATGTCATCTGCTGCTATTTGTGAAGCAATTTTAAATACCTACATGTCGGGCACTTATATACGTTTTACAGGAGCTCGATGGCGTCGTTGCGCGTGTCAGTCTATTCGATCACGCAGGTTAAGCAACATCTACCGTAGCCAGTCTATGGATGGGTTTATTTATTTCGAGCTCCTCTGTGCTTCAGAGCGCACGTGAAGCCGTCAATTCCGGCTGTTGTAATTAAATGACAGTCGTTAAGCCTGGTCGGTGGCCTTTGGGCGACTTGAAAACACTGGCGTCTGCCAACCTGTTGTTGTTGAACGCAGTTGAGCGGCCGGCGTGGTGGAGTATGTTCTAAACCCCTTCTATTGATGCGAGACTCGTATCCCATCAGTTGGATGATTATAGGTTGATGCCGAAGTACAAAAACAACATTACAAGTTATTTATCTAACACTTCAATTTTAATAATACTTATTTCGGGATATAATTGTAATAAGATAAAAAAGTAGGGTATTTATAATTTTAAAATTCAGGCATCAATTGAGAAATGTGTGATGCAAGATGATTATTATTATCTTGTTAATGTGATGGGGTAGGAATATTTGGGATGTGTAGTATGGATTCATTTGAATTTAAAGCAGGTCTTTCAGATGGTTGATCGTAATGATAGTTAATACTTGAAATTATTTGGGAAGCCGTGCCTCTTTCTAAAGATGTAAAATTATTTGTACTTCTTTTAAAGATGTAACTCCAATGCATTCCATGTCCGACTCCATCGCTGTCCGCGCGCTGACTGACGCTTGACTGATGAATTGCCATTACACGTTCACTCAAAAGTCATGACTGATGGTTGAATGATGCAAAAATCAAAATATTCAGATAATCGTCAATCAACTTCATTCAACCATCAGTCACTGCATTAGACGATAGGTAATCCGTCAGTCATAGCTGTGACTGTGGTAATACTGACAGCAAAACCTATCGTGTAATGGGCGCCTAACGCACCGTCGCACGCATCTGACGCATCTATAATTAGGGATGAAACAATACCATTGAGGTATCGATACTTACTCGGTATCCATTGAAATGTATCGATACTTACTCGTATCGAAAAGTCGGCTGACAGACAAGCATACTGCCCGCCTGATGTGAAGCGGTTACCGTAGCCATATTAACGCTCGCAACATAAAATATCGCTTGCGCGCCGCCACCCCAGCTGCCAAAGCAGAATCTCTTTCCTTTCTTGTGACCTCACTCACTCGCAGGAACACAACAACCTTCAAGGGAATTGTTATTTGGCTGCGGTATTCTGTGAGGTGGAGGTACATTCTCCAGTTGGGTAGCTTACAATTACGCTCCCTACCTCTCATATCGCCAGAGCTTTGTTTGTCAGTCAGCAGGGTGCACTGTGCAGGTGAAGTTGGCTTGTTCAAAGTTGTTGATGAACCGCTTACACTCCAAAATGATACCAGACATAAAGATTAAATTTTGAGTAAAAACCTATTGGTATTCTTTTTGGTATTTTTTCGAATATATTGGACATAAATAGAATTATTTTGGGTAGAGTTTCTGGCTACTCAATTTTTTTATCAATGTTAAAATAAAATCGTGACTGACATACTGATATGAGTAGTTTTGATCAATACCTACTCGATACTTAATTTCAAAGCATCGATGCTAAAAGTACTTGGTATCGGAGGAAAGTATCGAGTATGTACTTGTATTTACTCGTATCGTTTCATCCCTATCTATAGTCTGCGGTAACTGGTATGAAGCTTGTCTAATAAATAGTAGGTAAATAAAAATAATTTGGTGAAAAAAAGCGTACGGCTCGCCTGATGAAAAGTAGTTACCGCTAAACTGAATTATGAATCAATATCATTTCATTATACATTTAATTATGAATATTTTTTCAGAAGCACAATCGCTGTTAGCAAGTTTGCGCCAAAAACGCTAGTTTGGCATAACAAAGTCTTTACCACAGATTTAAAAACCTAGGCCTATCCTGTAGTCTTTACAAATGCAGTGTCTATTCTATCTGTATGACAAAATTACGAGACGGTACAGACCGAACGAAAATAGTTTAAATGATTTAAATCGGAACTAACATTTTTCTTGTTGTCATTTTTTTTGTAAAATACCTAAGTATTTTACAATAAAATATAAAATGAAAAAATTCGTCACCATCACAAACCTTCCTGTAGCTTCGCGGGTTGGTAGGTAGCAGTTGGAAGAGCACTCAACCGGTCATGGATAGTCGTGGGTTCAAATCTCCCACCTAGGCGAGGGAGGTGATTTTTTTCATTTATAAATTATACACTTAGGTAAGTACCTTGTTTTTTAACGACTAAGATGATTCGTTCGTAGTGATTCCAGTGCGAAGTATAAAATGTTTAGTAGATATACTATATCATATTCATACCAATAAAATTTATAAATGACATTGTAGAAGATATTTTATAAAAGAACAGCGACTGCGAATGGCATGTTCGTTATAAGAAAATAAAAGTAACTAAATAAAATCGTGAATAATTTTGTGAAGTAGTGTTATAACAAGATTAATATGCTATGTTGTATATAAATCAATTATTTAACGTGACCTGTTAAATAATTGATTTTTATAGAACATAGCGTAATAATTTTAAAAAGTCAACGCCGTCTAACTTTATACTGTATGCTTGTCCGCCACCCGATGTAGTCTATAAACTCCTAATTATTGCTACTATGTATTTTATCCGTATATCCATGGATGTTTATGTCCATATTAACAAGATAATGATGTCATATAAACTTTATAATTATAACTATAAATTCGCTCTATATTTTGCTGAGGAGAGAGAGTAAATTGCAACTTTAAGATATACAAAAGAAATCATAACAAATAAAATACCGTATAAGTACATAATGATCAAATATCAAAACTTTATTGTCCTAGTAATTAATGTTGCCAGCAAGCGATAGTGGCGCCCTCATTTAATTTTTACTCTTGGACGCAATAGACGGAAAAATGGAACGTATTCCATAGACTACGGATTGGCTACGCCATAGTCAAAAGACCAATATAAATCGATTAGTTTGTAATGCTTCATTAATGGTATAACCGTGATACCTAAAGATGTCATTTATTTTTGGTGGCATAACATATTAGTAAAATGAATATGAAAGAAATGTCAAGTCAAAAAGTTAATTTGCGACAAGTCTGCGTGATTGTGTGATTAATTTGTTTGTTACGTTTTGTTTTCAACTAGTTTATTTCTATAACGGGGCATCGCAAGAATTGAGGTATAATTAATTATTAAGCAGCTGATTCGTAATTCCGCAGTGTAACTTTTATACAAGTTGTAGTGCATAAGTTTTCATGTGTATACATACATCCTACTTTGCTCGAGTTAAAACTAACGAATTTATTTCGTCCAGTATACATTTTAGGGCAGTAAGGAATAAATTTAATTTTTCGTATAGTTTTCCTTGTAGTTAAATTTTATAGGAAAATCGATACACTTCTTGATTACGTATGCACCTGCTAAAATAAAATTGCGAATACAGTGAATTTCTTACGAAACGAATGCTTATCCTTAGAAATTCAATGCGATTTAATCTTACTTTGTAATTTTATTATCCTTATTTTATTGAATTGATTGCAATATGATCAGTGTTATAATCATTTGCAGTTAGTGTGAATTGATGACTAATAAATCACGATACATGCTTGCTGTCGCGCCAGCCAATACCTAGTATCTATAATTTGTTGATGTTTATAAAATAATATAGTTCACATTATCACTTTGTCCTTTGTCACAGGTTCATAGCCCCAAGCTTTTATGGTAAATGCACGAATTTGCTGTCAATAACTGTGCAGACCTACTGTTTACATTCTATTTTGTTAATGTTTTCTATTTATTTTCTTATCTATTCTATGTTAGTCATAGGATCAAAAATATGACTAACATTTTTTCTGCTGCTTACATTTTGTTAGTAGATATTTTGTCTACTAACCATTTTGGTTATCACTATCATATGTAACTGAAAATTTGTTAAGGATAGCTGCGTGATTTATCATACAGAGTCAATACAGTACGTCAGAATACACACTCACACACATCAGTACACCCCCATATGCACACATACTAATATACTTGCACACTCACTAATATCCTCAATTACACTTACAGCATTTAGAAGTAAAAAAATACTTACCTGTAGATAATATACAAACATTGCTTGGCGATTGTAGCACATTGGTTCAGTCTATAATGTTTTAATACCCATCAAAATGCTGTTACTCTACTATTGTTATTATAATATTGTTTATCGACTTGAACAAAGTGCAAATTTTTTGTTGTAGGAACAATGAGACAAAGGAATGTTTATATACAATTATATAGATAGAGGTAAGAACATTTTCATATATATAATATATTGTATTACAATAATATTTTATTATACATTGCATAGTAACATATATCTAATGTTACTTTGCAATGTATAATAAAATATATACAAAATACATAAGAACTATGGAATTGATTTAACTCAAATTTCTGGTGTAGTGTGTATAAACTAGAGATGAAACAGATAGCCGGCAAACCTTGGTGCCAGACAGGTGGATATCCGATCGAACATTGCCGATTGAGCATAAGGCCTACCTCATGCTATGTATGTACATCATGCTATATATGTATCCTCATGCATGTGCCCTAGCACAAACTATCAGGTGGACTTTGGAGTATTTGGGTCCTTTCGTTAATGAGTGAAGTTAGCAAGTGTTTCATTGATTTGATTGCAATAGATCTCTCATTTCATTCTTTCTCTACTACCATAGAGTTCAAGTTTCGGATTTCTTATTGCCCCATTCACTGTTCTCTCACTCTTATCCCGATAGTGACTAAGATAGATGATGAAGACTCCCTCTCCAAATTGTTCTGTTTCTGCTGGTCAACCTCATGTCCAAATTTCAAATTTGTAACTTCAATGGCTCTGGTATTAAAATTTTTTCAGTACACAAAGTATCAAATTTCGGTTTACTATAATACTCTCGACATTAAATGACAAATTTTCATAAAAGCAGAAATTAGAGCTTTTATTTTTATTGTAATATATAGTGTGCAATGCATCCTAAATTTCAATTGAAATTTGAATTAAAATGATGTATTCATATTAATAAGACAATATATAACAAAAAATCTTTTAACCAAACCCACTTCCACCCCTTTTGTATAACGTAACTTTACCACCCACCAGACCAGATAGATGGTTTCAGCTCTGCGTTTATGAATAAATAGGTTAGTAGCCAATGTTCTAAAATTATAAATGCGGTTTCTTAGTATCGTAAAATACAGAAAAACAGAAGGATCTGCACGAAGTTTAAATTTTAGTAACTTATGCCTGACATGTTTTATAGTAGATCAAAGTTTAGTGGGAAAGTCCATTTTGAAGGAATTAAATCATTTAAAAAAAGTATTACAACACTGGAAGGTGTGACGTCATAATGTGGTGATCTTTTGTATGGTATTCCGACAGATACCCACATATGTATTATCGGTTATCTGGCCTGAATTTATTATCCAGCTGGACACTAGATATCTGTTTCATCTCTAGTGTAAACACAGAGCAAGGCATGATTAACTAAATTATACATCCTTTTGTTTGTTAGTTGTTCATAGGTAAACCGATACATAAATTGTGTTGTAATAAAATTAGTTATGAAGATAGCATCTATTTCAGAGAGTAATAGGTTGTAAACTACTCTCCAGATACTATCCGAGCAGTACCTTTAATTAAATTGTAATTGTAGGTATAAATATTACTCAATAACATGCTATAAATTTATAAAGTAAATCATATTCAGTATATGATGATATTATTATTGTTTAGAATTCCATGTCCAATAGAGTATCCTAATTAATGACAAACCCAATAAACAAATATTTGTAATGGGTTAGAGAAGTTCCTCCATAACAACAATTAATTAAACCAGAATTTGTGATATATCTCACAAACTGTTTTTACTTACAGCTCTCTCTAATGCTATGTTAGGATACTCTATGGCAAAAAATTTTGAGGCACGGGGGGTTTACCATTAATTAATATATTTACATACATAATGATATGTGGGTGACTTATAACTTAGCATTTAATATAGTAAATTTTTAGATAGTAAATCTTAAATAGATTGATTCGGGTGTTATTTTGCAGAAGTTAAATTTACATGCAATTTGATCTGCACCCGCCGGTCGCAGGTTGCATAAACTAAATGGCGGCGAAAGCACACAAAGTAGTGTAGATCAAATTGCCTTACAACAAACCTAAATCTATTGGAAGTCTATTTGCTAACAGAATAACGAAAATCCATTATTTCTTTACAGAAGTTTAGAAATAGTAAAATATCCTAGACAAAATGATTACATCAGAGGAATCTGATTCTTTAAGTACTGTACCTTCGGATGGACACCCTGAGGAGGCTTCAGGTAAACATATTTACTTAATAACCTACTTGTACTGAGACAACTTTTTGATATCCCTGTCAATGAATTTTAAATATAGTTGTATTCATGTGGTATGTAATAACAAAATACTTAGTTAGGAAAATATCTTTTAAAAGAACGTTCGTAAAATGCACTACTTTCACGTTTAAATACAAATAAAGAAAAAAATATGTCATTAATGCTGATTATATTCAGGCGTAATAAAATTTTTGAAAGAAACATTGATTATAACATTATTATGATATTTAATTAGTAAAAAAGGTCCTTTATAACATGAATATTACAAATGCATAGAAATTAATCGTCTTTTTGCCTTATGGTGTGTTCTTTCGGATCAATTTTCATTCGCGAATTTGAAATCTAGAGTCGCTATTTATTTTATGACCTTATTTATGTGAAGTTTCTGTTAGTACTATTAATTATTCTGTGGCATTAGTAGCAGGTGTGTTAAAATGGGAAGTATAAGAGAACTAATAGTTTTAGATCACATTTAATTTGCCTTCAGGAATTCCCTCAAGTCATATATCCCCAAAACCACTAATAACTAATATCTTTAAGAACTTCATAAAAAAAATTATATATCAATATATAAATAGTCAACATATAAAATTTACTATATTTGCAGGGACAGAAGAAGCTCCATCATCAATGGTTTCAAGTGAAGCAGAGTCTGAGGGTAGTATACGTTCAGAGGCACCTCGTCATGATAATGCGTTGGAGCCCGCAATGAATATGAGCACCGATGCTTCTACATCAGACATTGCATCGACATTACAGGACAAGCCTGTGTCTAATGTGTCCAGTGATTGGCGAAGTACAGGAAGCACATTATCATCACTGGTTTCCTCTAGAGGTATGCTAACTCTATTTATTATATTGCTTAAACATGTAATTATATAACAAATAAATATTCCTGGACAAATTACACACTGCCATCTTGAATAACTGATAATACTTAAATATTTTGGTTATTTTTTCGTAAATACATACATATAATAATTAGAAATCATCCATACCAAGACAAACATACATGTTCATGCACACTAATATTTGTCTTGTGCGGGGATCGAACCCGCGATTTTGGAGTCAAAGTGTCAAAAGTCTGAGTAAAAAAAAAAATATTTTATGCAGGTTACTAATTTACTACTAATTTAATAGTATCATAAGCATGAGAAATTTATCAATTTTTAAATTTGTTAGGCTCAATGCTGCCGTGGGGTCCTCACAAAGGTCCAACGCTTCCATCATCAGACACTGATCTAAGACCTGGAGAGTTTGTGATGAGACTGTTGTTCACGGAGTTCACAGTACAGGCCGAGAGAAAAATGGAAGCTGTGATGGCTGAACCATTGGTAAGAAAATAGCCGTAGAAATTAAATTATGGAGTTCAAAACTTTTAGTATAAGTATAGTAGTCTACAATAGAAAAATAACTGAATGTTTATTTATTTTGTTATGTAAAACATGTCATTTCAATTAATTTTACTTTTCAGGAGAAGCCTCTGAACAAGACATTGCAACGCGGCGAGGACCCACAACTGGACCAAATCCTGAGCGCATTCGGGACAGTAGCGGAACACTGCTTACCGTCGCTCTTGCGTGCGCTCTTCGGCTGGCTCGAGCGTCAGATGGCAGACTCGCCGCAACTCAGCGAACAAGCAAAGAAACCACACCAAGATCTCAGGAATAAAAGGTAAATTATCGAAATAATCTTTTTTTTTTATTTTTACGGCAAATTTACAGATTTATTACAAAATTGGTCTATTCAAATTAACTTTAATACTGATTAATCAACCTTGGTCGTTTTTGTGTGATTATATTCACCACTATCAACTTATTACGTTTAATACTGTATTTAATAATGTTTTTCTGGTAAATATTAGCAAATTAATACTTTTATTTCATAAATTTTCTTGGCGATAGAGGAGCTCGGTGGCGTGGTTGCGTGTTTCAGTCTAATGGAACACGCAATGTCGACCGTAGCCTGTCCATGGATGGGTTTATTCATCTCGAGCTCCTCCGTGCTTCGGAGGGCACGTTAAGCTGTCGGTTCAGGCTGTTGTCATTATAAATGACAGTCGTTAAGCCAAGTTAGTGGCCTTTAGGCGGCTTGAAAACGCTGGCCTCGGCCAACCTGCAGTTGAGCTTAGATTGATGTGATAGCATATCAAACACTATTATTATTATGGGAAAATTCTTATTATTAGATTTATTTAACTATGTTTGTATGTGGTTTGTATTTAGAAGTTCATTCATTTCACAGCATTATCTATATAGTATCTGGCAGCACTGCTGGAACTGAAACAGTTGAACGCAGCTGCGAGGAGTTGCAAGCAGAGAGACGGGATCTTGCTGTGGAGTTTTTGTTTTGCTTGGCTCTTATCGAGGTGCTCAAACAGCTGCCTTTCCACCCTGGCCATGAGGATCTTGTTCATTACATAGAAAATGTTGCCTTCAAGAGGTTCAACTATAAAGAAGGGTAAGCATATTTGCTCCTGAATACTCACTTGTTTGCTTCCATCTAATATACCTGAAATTTGTATGGCTTTTTAAAGTTTTTAATCTTATTTGTTTAGCCAGTTCAGGACGTTGCCTGATATGACAAATAAATTAGAGTTGTGAATGGTTATGTATAGAATTGTTAGTCTTTTTTGGAGTCTGGCTATCAAGAATCGGTAATTAAGAAGGAACCCTTATAGTATTGTCGCTCCGTCTCTCTGACCACGTACAATACCAGCAACAAAAATAATCTTTATTTCCTCCAATTGTGTTTAGTTGCAAGAATTGCGGACATTATTTTTCTTTACATAAACTGGCATTTTTTTTTCCAAGGAACACACATTTGATAACATTTTAAGCCACTTGATTAAATTGCGGGATGGGAGGAAATAAACAAATAATAATAATAATAATAATGGCTTAAAATGTTATCAAATGTGTGTTCCTTGGAAAAAAAAATTGTTTTTATTTTTTAATAACCGATTCTGCGACAGGTTTCACTTTACCTGCAGAATTGGTTTTCATCCAATAATTTTGAAGGAACAATTACAGAATTTTTTATTTGCTTAAATATATTTCTCTTTACACTAATTACTTATTAAAATTCCATCCTTCTAAAGCATAAATAAATAAATAAAGAATTTAGGCAGATATTTCGCATATTAATGACTAGCAACGGATCGGCCTTGGTGTTGCTGATCTTCATGGTCGGTAGTGATTTCTTTCCACCAGTTGACCCACATGCTCGTTTGCCGCCCCTCTCATATATAAAAAAGAAATCTTTTCAGCAAAGTTACGATGTATCTAACTCAATTTATTTGAAGTGTAATTATCACAGGTTGCAGTCGAATCCCAATGCACCGAATGTACACATCATAGCAGATTTGTATGCAGAAGTGATTGGAGTATTGGCACAGTCGCGATTTGCGTCAGTCCGGAAGCGATTTACCGCTGAACTCAAGGTAATTAAAATAATCAAATATATATCATACTAGCTGCCGCCCGCGTTTACGAAAGCGTTTTTCATTTTTCGGGTTAATATATCCTGACACTCACAAATAACGTGGCTTTCTATTGGAATAAGAATTTTCAAAATCGGTTCAATAGATATTACCCCCTACAACCTCACAAACTCACAAACTTTACCTCTTTATAATATTAGCATAGATGACGGTGTCTCTCTCAAACAACAATTAATTATTGCTTATATTAGAGACCTGTCCATATTTTGTTGACTATTATAGTTACTTTTTTTCTCAGCGTGGAAATATGTCTCTTTTGTTTAAACATACAAGTGGTCTTCAATTATAAATAACTTGATGTACCAACAGGAGCTCAAAAGCCGCGAGCCTTCGCCACACACTACCCAAAGTATAATCTCATTGCTGATGGGTATGAAGTTCTTCCGTGTCAAGATGGTGCCTATAGAAGAGTTCGAGGCATCCTTTCAGTTCCTGCAAGAGTGTGCGCAATATTTCCTCGAAGCCAAGGATAAGGACATAAGACACGCACTTGCTGGGTTATTCGTGGAAATTTTAGTGCCGGTGGCGGCTGTAAGTTTCATATTAGATATTTGTCAACTAATAAATGAAATATTTTATATTAATTTGCTGAACTCTTCTGAAGAACAAGTACACAACGAGCTCGACACATGCAATTGTTACGTCATAACAAGTGCGGTAGAAGTTAATATAAAGTTTTATGTCGTCGAGCATAACGTGTTTCTAACTGTAGCACAGTATAAGTAATAGTACTAACGTACAGTATGGACACTCTCTGCCGCTCTCACTAGTCGACCTCACCTCCCCTATGAGACCGATTTGGAACCGTTCGCAAGGAATGCCACAACGTGCGAATTGACGTCGCTTGTATTTTATTGGGAGTATGTAAAAGATGAGAGTTACTTGTGCAGTGGATGGATGTCTCACCATATGGAAATTAAAATAAAAATATATTTTTTTTAATTAAATAAAATTTTTTTTTTTATTTCCATGTATGGATGGATGGTTGGATGGTTGGATGGATGGATGGATGGTTGGATGGATGGATGGATGGTTGGATGGATGGATGGATGGATGGATGGATGGATGGATGGTTGGATGGATGGATGTATGAATGGATGGACGGATGGATGGATGGATGGATGGATGGATGGAAGGATGGATGGTTGGATGGATGGATGGTTGGATGGATGGATGGATGGATGGATGTATGGATGGATGGATAAACGAGCAAACGAGCATTAGTTGATAAAAAATGCTATGCAATAGCTTTACCGCGGCAGTCCCCGAGTGCCACACGTTTTTTTTTTCTTCACTACCACCTGATGTGAAGCGGTTACCGTAACCATATTAACGCTCGCAACATTAAATATCGCTCGCGCGCTGCCATCCCCGCTGCCAACGCAGCAACTCCATTCTCTCTGGTGACCTCACTCACTCGCAGGAACACAACAACCCTCAAGGAAATTGTTATTTCACTGCGGTATTCTGTGAGGTGGAGGTACTTCGTCAGTCGGGCTGCTTAAAATATACGCTATGTCCTACCTCTCTTTTCGTCAGAGCCTCGTCTGTCAGTCAGCAGGGTGTACCCCGTGCAGGTGAGATTGACTTTCGTTCAAAGATGTTGATGAACCACTTACACCCCCTTACATGTCCGACTAATAATTGAATAATGTCAGCCCTAGAGAACGTCACTCAAACATAGGCACGTGTACAGACGTCATTTGGTTACTACATGCAAAAGCGCCATTTTTGTATGGAGTGGCCGGGGTTTGACTGTAGTTAAGTTTGAATACAGATTTTCTCACAATTAATATGATCATTTCAATTGTAGAAAAATCTGCAACTGGGCAGATTATTAAACCACTAATTAATATATAGCTCTATTGCTTTTGTAATTACATTTATATTCTACAACCGTCAGAATCTAATAGTGTAAAATTTATATAAATATCAAATAGTTTTACGGCTCTGGAATCAATGTTCTTTAGGGCCCGTCTTTATATTATTTCTTTATCTTACTCCCGGCTTCAGGGACATGCCGAAAATTATCGTCAGGAATGTTCTTGTTCCTCTATTACTTTTAATAAGGCTGTCTGTGCTGTTTTACATGACCTGTTTGGATGATTCGACAACCCTGATTCAAACACTTTCAATCAAAGATTTTACAAATTTTATGCACTCAAATGATTACTTGCACCATAATACACTATCTTTATTATGAATCAACATTATACATTAAATTATGAAAATTTATTTACTGTACATATTTACACAGACGGTGAAGAACGAAGTAAACGTCCCTTGCTTGAAGAACTTCGTGGACATGCTGTACAGTCACACGCTGGACGCGAGCACCAAGTCGAAGCACCGGCTGGCGTTGTTCCCGCTCGTTACGTGTCTGCTCTGCGTCTCGCAGAAGCAGTTCTTCCTCGCCAACTGGCACTGTTTCCTTGCCATGTGTCTCTCGCATCTCAAGAATAGAGATCCGAAGATGTGTAGGGTCGCCTTAGGTAAGTAAAATTGTACTGTAGTTAGTGTAACATTTAACGTGTGTTTATTTTTTGAAATATTAATAATGAGCTTTGCCAATGTTCAATTTGTTATTGAATTTACTAACAAGATTAAATGGAAATATATTCATCCCACACGGGTCTCCCCTCATTAGAAGGGGGTAGAGCATATTCCGCCACGCTGCTCAACTGCGGGCTGACGGAGGCGGATAATGATCATAAATTTTATTATTTAATTGCCGCAATCCATATCAAAATAGTTGGACTATGTAAAATTTAAATCAAATTAAATGTTTCGTCTATTTTTCTACAGAATCCTTATACCGTTTACTCTGGGTATACATGATCAGAATCAAATGTGAAAGCAACTCTGCGACACAGTCCCGTCTCCAAAGCATTGTCAACTCGCTATTCCCCAAGGGATCGAAGGGCGTAGTACCGCGCGATACACCTCTGAACATTTTTGTCAAGATCATACAGTTTATAGCACAAGAAAGATTAGACTTTGCTATGAGGGAAATCGTATTCGACCTGCTTATGGTGGCGAGACCGATCAAGATTATTCTAACACCAGAAAGGATGTCTATTGGTTTGAGAGCGTTTCTCGTCGTCGCTGACAGCCTACAGCAGAAAGAAGGGGAACCTCCCATGCCTAGAACAGCTGGGACCTTGCCTTCCGGAAACACATTGAGAGTTAAGAAGACTTTCCTAAACAAAATGCTAACTGAGGAGACAGCTAGGTCTATCGGAATGAGTAACTACTTTCCATATGTAAGAAAAGGTTTGGTGGAGATTCTGCGTGCACTGGATGCTCACTACGGCAGACCGTTGATGCTCACTAACACTCAAAACGTTACCAAAGAACAGGAGATTAACACTGGTGAAAGAAAACCAAGAATTGATTTGTTTCGCACTTGTGTTGCTGCTATACCGAGGTATGTACTCTGGATGCTTATCGGTGGACCAACTGCGTAGACCAATAATTGATCTATGGGAGAAAAATATTTTTCACCAACCTTTTACAAGTTATTGTACAACTCTCAATCCGTCTAACAATTTATATTAATAGGACATATAGAAAAAAAAGATATACTTATAAGATAAACATAAAGAAAAAAATCTTAAGTATGTGCTAGTTAATCTATTGGCAGACTTTATTATAATTTTTTTGCCTCATCTATGCAGTTAGACTACCATGTTTTTACATTAACATCTGTCAAATTTGACAGTATTTTATTGACTCACTTGTCTTTAATTACAGACTGATTCCTGAGGGTATGAGCTCAAGCGAGCTGGTTGATTTATTATGTCGGCTGACGGTGCACATGGACGAAGAACTGAGAGGGCTGTCTTTCCAAAGTCTCCAGACACTTATCGTTGATTTTCCCGAGTGGAGACAAGATGTCCTTACTGGTTTTACCCAATTTCTAGCAAAGGAAGTCCAGGTGCGTTTATATCCGCGTACGACTTAGATCCTTGATGAACATGACATATTCAATACAATACGTGTGGTTTACAGGACACTTCACCACAACTGGTTGAGAATGGTCTCCGGATGCTACTGCAGATGCTAACAAGTTGGAAGAACGGCGAACCAACTAGTAACAGCGCGCCAACTAAGACGGAACCCCTTGCATCCGTGATTCGTGGAGCTGAAGCCCTTGGTCTAGTAATGCTGTGTCAATGCAAGGCCTACCCGAGAAGGCTGGCGGTCCACGTGTTACGGTAATACACTCATTAGAGTTATAAAGATATCATGTTTACTAAAATTTAACATAAGATATTTTGATTAAAATCGGCTCTTATTATTGACATTATATACGGCATAATTTCTCAACCTCTCTACCTACCTAAAACCTCAAAATTATAGAGGCCCCAAATTTATCATAAGTAATAAGAATTATATTTAACTTCACCAGTGAATGCAAATACCTGCTCGAGAAGCTGCAATTGACTCGCGATGAGCCAGCATTGATAGATGCTGCAGATATCCACGTGCCGCACTTCGCAGAGAAATGCTTGCCGTTGCTACCTCCCGCTGAGAAGCAGGCAATCCTTGCAGCCGGCCAGCCTGATCTCGTTTGGATCGCAGAAAGAAGTCACGCGGTTTGGACCGCAGGTATAAATAATGCTTGTATATTGAAGCTACTAAAGAACGAATTAATAAATAAATATTCCTTGACAAATTAAATAGCGCTATCTATTCCCAAACTAAGCAAAACTTGTTCTATGGCTACTAGGTAACTGATAAATGTACTTAAATACATTTATTTTGTAAATAAATACATAGAAAACACCCAGATAAAGACAAAAAGACATGTTCATGCACACAAATGTTTGTCTTGTGCGGGCATCGAACCCGCAGTTAAAGTAGCCATTCGACCATAAAGCTTGTCTAATAAAAAAAAAGAACTATTATGATGGTTTTCCTTTAACTAAAGGGATAAGTACTCTGTTGTGATCTGACTTTATCTGTAAAGTCTGATAATAAATTACACTAGTCTGTAATGATTCTGACAAGATATATCTGTGCTGGTTTAGAACAAACTGCAAAAATATATGGGGGTGCTCAAGTTGACTATTTTCTTACTTTTCATTATCCCACGATCTTGAGTTCTTGAACTCATGTAAGACGTCCAGACCTTCTCAAACAAGTTATGTTTTGACTATTTAAATAAACAGCCGTACAGTACATCTCAAAATGAGATTTTTTGACATTGTACAAAATTTGACAATCATATGAGTAGTGTAGTGCAAATATGAAGAAATATTGCCGTTCGCATAAGAGATAAAAACATTTTTGTTCCTCAGGCATACAACACGATGAAACATCAACTAAGAATAGCTGGAGTGGCAGTGCTTCAAACGGCGCAGATCCCTGGGAGGTAAGTTCAAAATATGTTCAATGTATTTCGGGCAGATCCACCACATATTCCCACCACTGAGTCTCCTGTGTAGCTACGATAAATAGCAGCGATCAACAAAAAGGCCATGAACAATTAAATCCGACCGTACCGGGGTCGAAACTACGGCTGCCTTGAAACTCCCAAAGAATTTATTCAGAAAAAAATAGGAGTAGGAAGCTTATGTAATTTAGCTTCTTGGCAGTATATGTTTAAAAACCTTACGGGTAAAGTAGGTTATTATATTTTTTGCAGGCAAATACCACCAACAATTAGTGAACGAGGTTCTAACGAAAGAAGCAGGGGATGGAATAATGAGATATTTTGTTTAAATGGGTTTATAACTTACCGACAGCTTAATATAGATGTAACCACTATAACCTTTGATTTTGTATGGTAGATTTTTCAATATTACTTTTACGGCTCTGGATACTATTCCTTTTAGGTCCGACTTTTATATTTTATTTCTTAACTATATCCCGGCTTTAGGGACATGCTGAAAAATATTAAGGGTAGCATCCCGTTTCCATCTCCTTTCCAAATTTACTCAATTTCTTGAAATAACTGAGACTTGAAATAAAACAGATCGCGCAAATCTGTTGTTGCTTTCATTGTGAAAAATGAATACAAATACAGACTCGAGTACGGCCAACTAGTACCCGAAACTTACAGAAGCTTGCAAGTGCGATATTCCTTTTATTATTGTAATTTTTGCAAGTATTAGGTGATGCAAGAAACATGCGTGAAAAATACCTTAGAACCGTCACATCTAACAGTTGCAGTATATCATGTTATTTACATTTTCAGGTGGTGTTATTCGGGCTACTAGAGCGGAGCCGTGTGCCGGCGCGTTGTCCAGCGACGATATTACAAGCCTGGCCCATTTTACACGCTAGGATACATGCCCTCTTCACTATCATCGAACCAGCGTAAGCGATCAAAATCGTTAACCTACCATAAATATAGAAGCATTATGTGTAATAAATATCGATTTTAAAAGTAATTTAACACACTTATGTTCACACAATGTACCTGTACGCATTTTACATTATTTTAAGGTCGTCTATTTTATATATATAGATTTAAAATCATGAATGATGATAAATTATGTTTTCATTCCATGATTTCAGCCCTGTCAACGACAACCGTGCGTCTTTACTCTCCCGCAGCCCGGCTCTACCTAGAAAACCAGAGAAAGAAAGAGATGGTTATATGCAGGTGTGTATAAATTAACATGAAAGAGCACTACTGAACGACATTTCGAAAAATCCTTTCCCCATGTCCCTTTCCTTTTATTTGGCGTCGGCGCAGTATATCCTTTTCTTCCATTTATTTTTATCAACTTAAAAAAAAAAATTATCATCTCTAAGGTTATATTCCAGTATAAATAACAAATAATAAGCATGATTATATATTAATTGTGTACTAATGCTAGCTACTACAACTGTTCTGGTGACCTCACTCACTCGCAGGAACACAACAACCCTTTAGAAAATTGACATTTGGATGCGGTCTTGTGTCAGGTCGAGGTACTTCCCCAGTCGGGCAGTCTGCCGCTCGTTTGTCAGTCCTCTTTGCTGTTCAGCAGAGCTTAGGCTTAAACATAGTGCTGAGCTGAGCTGACCTCTAAAATATTAACAGTCATTTGTCGTTTACTTTCCCCAGCTTAAATAAGAAGTTTACGAGCATGAGAACTTGAGTATCCATGAGTGTGTTTTTTTATTGATAGGTATACGTTCACCAGGTTTGGAAGTATTACATGACGATGGCGTACCTGGTGGTGCCGGCTGTGCCCAGCCCGGTGATTCGCTGCGCCAGCCCTGATCTCAGCCTTAGGTAACGTGCTAATTTACTCGCCACGCGAATCACACTCCATTGACTAATATAATTTATACACTTATGTAGTTTCACTGTGAGCGCGAACGATGGATCAATCATAATAATATCACCATAATCCACATTTATTATAAAAGAAAATGTTCAATGTTGCTGTTGTTAAAACTTGGAAACCAGTCGAAGTACGATCGAGGTGTTGTAGCACTCTATCCGCCATCTATGAAAAATGACCCAGTTTCACCTGAAGGACGCGCTTTTTGAAGGGCAGGAAGTTTCACCCTCTAGATATTTATGAAATAGTTCAGAACTTTCGAGAGATTTCAATAACATTCCACATTATTCACGAACATTCTGAAACGACGTGGAATAATCAAAAACACTGGATCATTCAATCCCTGAGCGAAGCGTGGCTCCCCAGCTATTATTACCATAATACTATGTTGCTGATAAAACTTACGTTTTATTAATTTAATGTTAATGGAATAGTATCAAAAATAAATATTTAATGGCCTTATTAAGTGTCTCTTACACTTTTTAAACTTTTCTTAGATGTCATAGTGTCACCTGTTGGTGAATGGCTAATACATATAATAATGAATTTAATACCTCTACTATCTTACTTATTACAAAGCATGGTTGATGATACAGCGGTCCCTCTACAGAAAACAGATACCCAGATAAATATATACATCAGAATTTTATAGCACACGGAATTTATCAAAATGACAACTAAATATTTTTTCATTATTTGGACAGTTTAATACATTAGATCAATTGGTTACTCTTTATCAACTATCATAATAACAGTAAACTATTTATAAATATGTACTTCATAGTAAGTTGTGTTGTGACGTCACTCTCAACTTTTTACTTTCAATTTGTTTAAATTTCGTAATATCTAATTAGAAAAGTTACAGTTTCAGAGTTGTTTTACGTTATGTATTGTGTTACATTTTGTGTCTGCGTCGAGTAGTGTCAAATAAGTCAAATAAAATTATTTAAAAAAATACTCCAATAATTTACACACTGCCATTTAATCACAAACTAAGCAAAGCCTGAGTGAGCTATGGGTACTATGTAACTGATATTATATGTAAATATGTTTTTTTTTTTGTTTTTGGCGTTCCGTCATCTGTTATTATGTCAAGTTTATATTTAGAACTGTCGTCTCTCGAGAAACGCAATTTTACTTAAGGATATTTTCTATTTTCATGTCAACAATAACAACATGTAATAATTGATCCATCATTCGAGGCTCACAGCGTTCCCCACGAGGGCAACTCGACACGACCAACCAGTTCCACATTATACATAGTAGAATTGGCTTGATTTATCCAAATTATTTTAGATTTGATTGGCAGTAAACATTCCGTATCTATGTATTAACTGGATGTGCTGATACGAGTAGCGACCCTTGTTTTGCTAAATGTTTATGTCATGTGTCAATTTATCTATATTTGATCTAATTTGCGTGTTTTACACGAACAGTTAGCGTAATAGAATTTTGTAGAAGCGCTCTATGGTTTGTCCGAGAACCAGAAGGTACGCCTCTTTCAGTCTTATGTATGAATCGCATGCGTTATGATGAATTTATAAGCGACAAGCCAGTCAATGGCGACTCAGGTTTATTCACACAATTTACTCTGCACATTGAATTATTTTCATATATTATAATGCGATAGTTTATCTTACATTTCATACAATTTTTGTGTTTTATATTTACTATGGATTGGAAAAAAATCTGTTTAGTTTTTCTTATTAGAAAACAAAGCGACATTGTACTAGCTTTGGAACTATCTACATTTTATTTTATAAATAAAATTATGTCGTAGTAATGTCAGTATAGTAGCGAATGCCGTTGATCGCATTATTTCTTCCCGCGAGGATATGTTTAATTAAAGACGGTTGGTGGAGGCTCGCCATAATCGGTATGGGATATATTGGCGCAAAGCAATACTCTGTCCAGTAGCACTGAGGCGGAGGGGTGGCTTGGACTGGCAGCCCTCAATTCATCGAGCGAGAGCCTCAACACGCCCGGCGGTTTCTTCACGCTGCCGTTGAGCTATGCGCGCGCGCATAGACAACACAAACGAACGAGGTGGCCAATTGTCGTTCGCTATGTGCACGTCGCATTCCGTTCTGATCATCATGTTGGGGCACGTTGATTCCATCGAATGTCACTTTAAACTCATTGTCTGGCTTAAATTACTATTCGTTAGAGATGTAAATGCTTCTCGTTAAGGTTAGACGCGCAATACGAGTGTTATGCCGAGCAAAACGCGTGCCTAATTTAGGCATGAAACAAAATTTTATTATTAAAAAAAAACAGTTGACGTAGACACTACGGCATAATGCGGAATTATGAATGATGATAAAATAATGAAATGGTTTGTAGATATGTATTTTATTTTCAACCTTTTAGAGCTTGCAAAAACAAAATAAAGCTATTATTATACTCATATTGTTGAACGTAAAATGTTCAGCGTGCAATTCTGTAAGCAAATTATCTTGAATGGTATTCCTATAATAAGCATTTCTGTCTATATTTATATTATCGAATCACAGCTGAAATAGTCATTCTGTAGCAAAAACGTCGTACTGTAAAATTTTGACCTCCAAACGCTCATCCTCATTCTATGTTGTCATTTGGTGGTAATATACAATGTAAATACAGGAACTCCTACGTGGCGACTTTACATATATTGTGTTTTTTTATGAGAAATACTTACGAAAATTCTTCCCCAATAATAAATATTTTTCTTAGCAAAATCAAATTGAAATAACTATGTAGGTATTTATTATATAGTTAACTACGTATTACAATTTGATTTTGAAATGCAATGCATTGTATTTATGACAATAGCACGACCTTAGATCATAAGGTAAATGTGAGATATATTTTTTTTCGTTATACGTATTTTATCCGTTGACGACTTTGTTTAAAAAATATATTAAATCATCTATTGCCACCAAAATGATGATATAAAATGACGATGACTGTTTTTGAGGTCGAAAAATATTTTGTGCGCCGTAGCACGCGCAATCTTACTCTTTACAAAAAATAAAATAAAGTATGAACACGCACTCTGGAATAAAATTTATATTAAGTATAGATGTTGTGCTATTGTGACGCTAAATTATTGCAGGTTGTTGCGGCAAAATACTCATGCGCGCCTGTATCTATTGCTTGCCATAAGATGGAATCGACTGTGGGTCATTAATAATCATCCCGGGGTAAATTATTACAGTGGCCTTTCAATTATACTGACTAGTAACAAAGGCCACTGTATCTGTTCATTATTCATTATTGTTCACGCATAGGTTCTGTGCACAGCTAGCACACACCGTACGGCATTGAATGTTAACTTGTGACCTCAGAGTTTCCATTCCGATGGTGTGGCGTTCGAGTAACTCATATATTCTCATTTGAACAGCTGTGTTGTTAATACATTCGTAAATAAAATACTATAGGATTTTACATACATTTTACATTCTAGGTCACTCTCATACTTAACTCTGTACTCATTGTATTGACTTAACATAGAAGCAAAATTCTACTTACATGTTTTTGTTTGTAAATGAACAGTTACCAATTAGTGAGCTTTATTTGATAACGGAGTGTATGAGTACTAGTTTAGATGCAACTTGATAGAATACGTGCGATTGGCTGTACATGTCGCTTGTGGTACCGTAGTCAGACATCTGGAATGATAGGCGAAGTTTGCAGTTGCTAGCTCGTCCATCAAAGTTGTTTTTTTTTATTTATGTTTGTTGATACGTGTACTTTTGCACCAAAATATTAGTTGTATTTATATTTAAGGCCATTTTTTTAGAATATCTACTTTTATTTACCAATTTACGGACTTTTCAGTTGTATGTTAATATAGTCATTATTATTTTGTCTATATTATACTTGCCAATAAAACAAAGATAACCCACTGGATTGTGAAATTTGATGATCTAAAGTAAATATAGTTCTTCAATTGATAAGTAAGTTTAATTACTTTTTATTATGTACAAATATGTGCACCAATAAATTATAGTATTGTACTATGGCATGTAGGCCTAGAAGTGTAATGAAATGTATGATGGAATACAGCAAATATAAATTATTTATTTAAACTTTCAATACATAAAAGCATGGCGGTTAAATTCATATGCCTATTTATGTAGTATAAATACAAACTTATTACAATATTTATTATTATTTCAATTTATATAATATTATTTCTATATACTCAAAAATCCGTCCGATAAAATATAGCACGCAACCGTTTCCTTGCTGATTTTAAATTCTATACACACTTTCATCAAAGGTTATGAATAAACATTAAACTTTTCCAGTCCATATTCAATAGTTTTGGTAACTGTGTGGGGCACTTACTGTTTTTCATTTGATATGTGTTTTCTTGCCTGTACAGCGCACTCTTCCTTTCGGCGTGTCCGGAGACACTATGGGGGTAATGTGACGATCTTAGGCAGTGCCCATCTCGTGCTACTATGTGTTTATATTACTGTGATTTAGACGTCTCATTGGCATCTTTATAGTGTTTAGGAGTTGCGTACCCGTGTTGTGTTGGAAATAGTTGAAAGCATGTTTCATTCATGAAGAGGAGCTGGTGCCAAATTCATATTAAAATTAAATCCTACCAAACTTTATTTTTTCTTTGATATAATTTCAAAATATATTTGTACTCGGAGGTTACGTACGAGTGTTCAACAGAGATGAACAGCAAGGTATAAATGCATAGATTTTCTATCTGTCTAATATAACGTAAATTGTGGGTAAACTTCCTTTTGTTAATTACAGCATTAGTACTACTCATCTTCTTAGCACTCAAACACATAAAACAGCGTCTTTTCGTGGTTCTTTTTGGTACTGTTCCAGCTCATGCTGGATTAACGTCCCGCCACCACCGCGTGCAAAAAATACGATTAACAACTGCAATCTTTAGTCGTGTTCTCTCTTATAGTTTTATGACCCCGGATGCTGGCTATATTGTGCATCACTATTCCTCATATTGTTTGATTGTCTCGCACACGTCATCCGTACCTGGCACAAGATGTATCTTCCTATAGGCAAAACACATTGTAACAATTAAAAACCCCAAGCACACGTTTTGCCATTGCTTCTACCACTGAGGTAGTTACCTCACACACTGTTAATGGAAGGTCAGGACGTCCGTGCCGACAACCAAGTGGCCATCATAGAATACCAGCGCTGTACTATTTATTCATTTGTGTGCCACAGAATTTCACTGAGTGGTGGCCGCATTGGCATCAAATGTTGTTTTTTTTTACATATTATCTTTATTTGTCTGTTTTTGTAGGTAGTATCTATTCTGTATTAAATATATAAGTTTGATGCTAATAAATGCTATTTCTTTCTTTCTTACTATTTGAGTTATTTCTATGAGCCGATTTTTCTATCATAACATTATCGAGGTATTAAGACATTCTTCGCGTGACAGCAAAATATTTTTCCAAATAAATGTGTGCAAGTCGAAATCAATTGCGTATTTGAAAATTCATAAATGAAAATATTAGTTCTGTAACCACTATTATTACTACAACTTTGTTGTAATAACGAAGCAGTTGTAGCAAATTGAAAATGTTTTTTAAACCCCAGCCGAAAACAGCCGTGGGCTTGTACCGTCACAGAAGTATTTTTCCCCATCTTTCATTACAGTATCGTCAACTTAACTGTTGAAGTCGTAATAATGAGAACTAATGCAAATATACTAAAATGACAGTTTGAAATTGCGGTTTTATACCACTAGCACAAAACAGATAACTTATGTGCGCATTACACATACTGATAATACACATACACATCGTGTTATTGTGACGTTACAATGCGTTCGGAAGATTTCTTCGTGCTCTCTGTACTGGGTGTTTTAATTATTATTATTTTTTAATTATAACGAATAAATAATAATGGTGATAATTTTGTTATAAAACTTATCATGTGATTTCCAATCCTACTAATGTTATAAATATGATAGTTTGAGAGGATGTAGGTATGGATGGATGGTGGATGGTGTGGTATGGATATTTGTTATTTATTCGTTCACGATTAAATATATTAAATGTGTTCTGGATGGTGAAAATTTCATGCGGGATGAAGTTGCGGATAAAAGGCTACTATATAATAACTTTTGTGTGCCACAGAAATGCACCTGCCGCAAATAACTAGCAATAAAAGCAGTTATAGCAGGCGTCCGTCCCTCTTCTGTAATAACCCGGTATTTAGTACACCCAGATCTCATCTCCATAACCCATTTATTTTCCATCCCACTTCGCAATAGTCTCAACGCCTGCCGAGACCTGCTCATGGGTATGTCGTTTCATTGACATATCCCGGATATATCCCCGCGCACGCCTATCAAATAACCGGCCTAGACCCGTGATTTATGAGAGATACATAATAACTTTTATACAACATTACATCAATTTCTCTCAGGGTTCTTTATGCGTTGGATTCATATCCCCTCGCACGCCTATCAAATGACTGGGCTAGGCCCGTGATAAAAAAGAGATACATATAATAAGTTTTATAACAAAACTATCAACGTTATCATTTTTTGTTATGTATATGTAAAAAATAATCAATTATTTAATTATCAGTACCAACATAATTATAAACAGATTTGAAAGTGGTACAAGCTCATCTTGATATACGCCATACAATGCTTGTTTATATGTTTTCGTACGTAGGTATCCGCCGTTTATTGATATTCATTTCACCGTCTGCATTAATATTTTTCTAGATTTGGGTTGTAATGTTATTGTTTGTTGTTGTTCTATTGTGTCCGTTATATTCTAGCAATATCTTTTTTGACTGTGTTTTGACGTAATTTTCTAATTATCTGGATACGTTGTAGATCAGTGATAAAAAGAAAGATAAGCCAAAATTTGTGTAATAGTTAATTATTGATTCATGCTTAAATAAACGTACGCACAGTATAATACAATTTTCATCTTTGTATGAATGCGATAAAAAGATACCTAATTACACCGATCATAGAAAATAGTCAATAAACAAGAAATGTCATTTCATAAAAAGCCACTGATTTCTTTGCACTTTTATGACGATAGGGTTTTGTATTTGTGTATTTCACCTACTTATTTGTAATCGGTATTCAGGCTTATTGTAACTAGGGCATATATATGGTGTTCTTTTCATAAGGGTGTTCATTTAATGATTGTTTTGATGGGTTTTTTGTTTATTGTTTATATTATTTGCATAAATGGCGCTTGTTATTTATATGTGATTTTGTCTATTTTTGACCAATTTTGTTATACTATGTAAAATTTGTTGCTTTGTTATTGTAGTTGTAAATTTTGAATAATATTTTCTGTGCGGCTGCTATTCGGTAAGCTATTTAATTATAATAGAAAATCAGATTATTATTTTTACATACAAGCAAAAAATTAACTTAAATTGAGACACCTATGGGTATAATATGAAAAGTGACAATTAGATGCAAAATATAAGGATAAAAATTTGCCAATAAATTACTGGTATTTGGCCAATGAAATAAATAAATAATCTACTATATCTCACTGATTGAAAAATATAAATGAAATAAGTCTAGCGATAAATTATCTAAACTTATTCACCAAGGTGAAATGAAACGAAAAAATATTGACAAATTTATTGATCGTAGATTAGTGTGGTCGAAATGTTATGTGTTGGGCCATGTTGTACATTTTGTGTATGGTTACTATTATGCTTTATTGTACGTCCATATGCTATTTCGTCCATGTAAACCACATTACTTTATAACAGCCGTGTAGAAAATTTGTGATTTAGATATAATGTAATATTGCTATTTCAAATCTTATTTTCTTGAAACAAATATTCTTGTTTCATCTATACATTGCTATAAATATGTAGCTATAAATTAATTTTGATATATCAAGCAGTTTTGTACGAATTGCCAACTACTATAGATTTGTTTTTTCCTTCTTAGATATTGTTAGTGCAAATATTTTCCTCTATTATTGGACTTCAACCAAAGTTTGATATCTCAATACAGGTTTATAACTCTATAAATGAGTTTATTAAAGCTAGCATTTGCAAGTATACATACATGTTTTTTTAATAATTTGAATCGTGAACACTTAGCTATTCGATCATTTTATTTATTTTATTTATCGTTGCTGTCAATTAGTTATTAATATTTGTACAGCTCATCTCCGGACTCGCTGAGCGAGCGCAGCGGCGGCGAAGCTCGTGGTGCGCAGGCGTCTCCAGGTTCCTTGCATAAGTTAGCGGTTCCGCTCGCGCGCTGTGAAGTGCCTGAGGTGCGTGATGCTGCCGTTACCGCATGTGGAAACATCAACCCTGATGCTCTCAAGTGAGTAATCAATCTTTATCGAAAATTACTTTGTATATATAATTGCAATATATATAATTATAGTCAGCTACATCTTGCAGAATATCATTTTATCTAACGCGCGCTTTTTTGCTAACCCTGTGTTAGCAATCGAGCGAGCATTAAAAATAGTTACATTTTGACGTGTGAATACATCTTTAAAATTGCTTTCATAGGGACGCAATTAAAAAAACTAATGATAACAAAATCGGGGGATACAGTTTGGTGTTGCAGCTACATATCTAACATATCCATCCAAAATTCTATCACACCATTGGATAAATGAAGGATCAAAGAATTCTTTACGCTAAGTAAGGCCTCTTGTACACGCTAAGAAATTTCACGGTGTCTACTGCAGATAGGGCCAATTCATCATGTACACAACAAGAATTTTGTCGGATCTAGGCACGAAAACCACCGCACCGCAGCAAAACGTCGCGCGTTATGTCTAGCGCAGACAAGATTTTTTTCTTGGTCAGCGCGGAAGCAGTGGACACAGTTCGTGTGTAGAAACGACACGAATTCTTGCATAGGCCCGGCGACTTTTCTTAGCATGTACAAGAGGCCTTAGGACCATAAAAAAACGCGTGCGGGAGAGAGGGAAGCGCTGGCATTTTGAGATAATTTTAGTGCATATAACGTATTCACGTACAACACACGATCGTGTCCATGACACAACCACACCCCATTTTCTTGTACCACGACGGATGCCAAACAATCATACGAGGCGTATAAAATTCCCTTTATAACGCAAAAAAAAAAACGGAACTAGTCATTACTATCCCGTAATATGCCGTTTTGTTCCTAAATTATGCGTTGTGTAGTGCATTAACGATTAAATTAGTGCTTATTATTAATTTAGTGCTATTTGGAAGAAAATGAGAGTATTGATTCATTGTAATTGTACCTTGTGATCAAGTCACCTTATATGCGAAATGTCAATTAAGCAGTATTGCCTGCAATATACATAGACTAGGAAGCTATATACCAATTGCAGTTGCCTAAAAAACAAAATGCCTAAGGACTAATATGTTTACAAAGCAAAATTCATAAATAATGAAATGCTTCCAGATTAAAATGTTTCAGTGGCACAATGCGCATACAATAAAATGTTTGAATGATGATGGATATCACATTCATCTATATAGTATCACATATAGTAAACCTTCTGACAAAGAGTGTCTTGACTTTGAGTTTTGACACTATTTTCAAGCAAGGTCTTTGCGGCCCTCAATGCAATTATTTTAGAAAAGAATACAATTTACAACGTATGGCATTCCGGTCCCGCTAGCCGATTCAAGACACACCTTCTTCAATTTCAATTCAGGCAAACTGTTTCTGTTGTTGTCGACTCTCATTTCAGCCTATGTACTGCTTATTGCATTATTAAACATCGATCAGGACTCCCCAACCCGTCTGGCCAGCGTGGGGAGTGTAGGCCAAATCCTCCTTCTGTCTGGGACGGACGAGAGAGGGTCGTGCTCCTGTAGTGGAGACTAAAATGACCTGATGATGATGACTGCTTATTTATATTCATTAATACTGATCAATTTAAGAAGGTATATTTTCGCTCTCAAAAGTAACAGAAAATCAAATTTAGCAACATTTAGGTTTACTCAAAAAAGATGGTAGGATAGTAGAAGTATGTTGAACATATGTATAAGTATGATAGATCACTGTCTTGGCTACTACTGTGTGTTATATTTGAGAGTTTGAAAGTTATTGTACCATTATACAGGGACTTGATGGAAGAGCTGGTGCCGCTGTTGCGGGAAGCAGTGGATCGCAAGCAGGAGAACATGAGGCGGAGACGGCGTCGCGATGCGCTTCGGCTGAACCTTAACAAGATGCTGCTCCTCATTGCGCAGAAGAAGACATTCGCTAGCAGGTTATTTCGTTTATTCACATGCGACTTGGGTGACAAATGCACCATAGCTCATCTGTAGTTGAACAATTATTTAAACTTATGCAGGTCTCGCGAACGCGACTTCGCACTGGCTATATTTTAATATTTTAACTTATCATATCCAAATTTTGAGTATAATATCTATAAGTCCGCGATAATATCTATCTTTTAGGGCCTGCGCAGCCGATGCTCTTATGTCCTCCTGAAGTACGACATGTTCATTATATCATTCCTTGCAGTTGTAAACGATCTATTTTGGAAATTTCTGGTTGGCTCATTATTATGATTAAAGTGAAAACATTAGGAGAGCCCTATATAAAACAGTGGGTACAATCTGATAATGATGATGAACCATTATTATCTATCGACAAAAAGTGACCCAGCTATAGAAGTGGCTTCGCGAATTCTATATAAAAAATATCCTTATAGTTACTCCAGAATGTAAATTATTACTATACAAAAGGTCAAATCATACAAAAGAGCTTTAGCAGAGTTAGCGAATAAAAGAAGCGACCACCTGCTGTCCACTCTGACGCCACTCGAATGAAAATTGAATTACTAAATACACAGCTAAAAAAACGATTGTAACGTGTCCTGATCTTCCTGCAAATAAGTGATGTCACCAGGAAAGAAAAAGTGGATGGTTGCATCGGTAGCGAGGGTGGCAGCGCGCAATCGTTTCATGTTGCGAGCGTTTATGTGGCTACGATAACCGCTTTACATTAGGCAGGCCGTAAGCTTGTTTTCCACCAGACGCGGTACAAAAAAACAAGCCGGGTTTAGGACACTTATGTGATTAGCGAATGGCGCCAGTTTTACAGTAGTGCAAATTTTCTAGACATTATTAAAACTATATTATTTTGTCGCACAATGAAATCCAAAAATTACAGATTTTCATAAAATAATCAACATAAAAAAGATCGCTAGCGAATAGACGCACAATACAAATATTTGTGTGCATGAACATGTCTGTTGGTCTTGGTCTGAGTGTTTTCTATGTATTATAATGTATGTATTTACAAAAAAAAAAATGTATTTAAGTACTATATCAGTTATCTAGTACCCATAGTACAAGCTTTGCTTAGTTTGGGACTGGATGGCCGTGTGTAATTTGTCCAGAAATGTTTCACTTTAAAGACACTTTAGTCAAATTAGTAGCAATAGTATTATGCGGTTGTGATGACTGCAGCAAGTGCATTATTTAATTTGGTATAAATTGGTTTATTTAGCCCGTTCGCCCTGGAGAGCGGCAGTTTGCACCCGACGCTGACTGAATACCTAGACGGAGTGCGACAGTGTCTGGAAGTGGAGGCCGAGAAAGATGCGCCCGCTGCGAAGGAGCAAAGACTCACCTTCGCTGATTTCGTCACCGAACTCATCAAAAGCTTCCCGTGTATGTATACTTTACATATGACATATTTTTTTGTTGCAAACTTTCATTTAACTGTGTATTAGTCAAATTACTTCTAGTACCTTATTATGATTTATATAATTTCGGTCAACTTGACAATTGTCGAAATTTTCGCTTTGCTCGCTCATTTAATAATTTACTTAGCAGTAAACAGTTAGAAATTCGCTTTTTAATAAAACTAATCAATTACCAAATCCTCTAAATATAATTGGCATAAAGAAAATTATAAAAAAACGTGATCAGAATGTGAATTTGTATTTTAATAATAATAGCACGAGATATTTTTTTAAATAGATTATTATGTAGATTTTTTATATATATATTTTAATCTTTTTATTGGTTATATTATTTTTAACTTTTTCTCAACTTCATTAAAACATTTTAAACTAATATAAAACCCCCCTACTAAACGAATAATTACTCAAAAAAAATTAAATGTTATTTTCTCTATTAAAATAAATACTCGTATTAACCCATCTGAGACACAACTGACATTACCTGGGTGGCCAATTTCATAGGAAACTTTGAAGGTAATCTTCTAATAATTTTCATAAAATTACGATTCCACAAACCGGTATTGTAGGTACAACACTGCACAATAACTGCTGGTAAAAGAAACTAGTTCTTATACAATTTTGCGAACTTTTGCATACGCCAATTTTGACTCGTAGATTAAAAAACAAAATTTAGGGATCTATTTTTGTTTAAATTATTTCAGAAGGAGAAGAAATTCAATTCTCGTAATTATTTTACGATCGCAATATGAAAGTTGATCGAATCGAGATTGAATTATAAATTGACTGAAAATTATATACTTTATTTCATTCATTAATTATTATTAATTCTTATTGCTGGCAAAATAACATTCTTAGTTTAATTTTCGATCACATTTCGATATAATTCCACTTAAACTAAACTTTAAAGTTTCATATTGTGATACGAGAATACCAAACGTGACATTTGTGTGATGTATACTGGATCAGAACTGAATTTTGACTACATTTTAATTACGAAAATTGCTTTTCAATTAGTGCTATCCCCAGTTCTGTTTTATTCTCACAGTGGAGATGTATGGTTCCCTGATGAAGAAGGAGTTGCTGAGGAGTTTGTTTTCGTTATTCTCCGGCTGGTGTGGACCGCTCGCTAAGCATCTTGGCTCGTTAGTGCCGCCAGTCGCCGCCCCAGAGAATGATGATCGACTCAACTTATCTGCGCTGAGGGTACGATACCGTCGTCTATAATAAAATATCCGTCCATCATTAGATTTCCGAAATAAAACCTATTAGACTACGCTATAAGTACGGCTTTAGGCCATAATCATTACACTGTTGGGATACGGGTTCTCCCCTCCACCGAAGGAGTTTAGAGCATTCCCCACCACGCTGCTCACCATTGGCTATAAGTTTTAGTTGCCAACTAGAGAAGTCCTCGATTTTACTATGATATTCATTATGTTTAAAATTGTTATTGAATATTTTCCTTTATCTCTTAATAGTATCTACATTATTCTACATGTAAAATATTTGTGACACAGGCAATGAGTGCGCTGGTATGCTGTGGTCCATGTTTCGCTCCGATCGCCCTTGCAGAAGATGGCTCGCTGTACCCCTGGCTCAGTGAGATGCTCTCCTCCACCAATGATAAAGTAAGTTACCTTTTTCATATATCAGTAGCCAAGCCAAGCAAAAAAAGTATAGTAAAATAATAACAACTTATAAGTTATTTAAAAAAATCAAAAACCCGACTGCACCTACAATAGATTTATTAATCACGCGTAACAATAATATAATTCCATACAAGCAAAGCCGCAGGCAAAAACTAATATATCAAATATATATTTGAAATCAGGTCATCGAGACCTTTATTTTGATACCCATATCGATATATTTAAACAGACGAAAAAAAAAAATTACTGCAACGACAATTTTGCGGCTCACAGCCGCCATATTGATTTTTTATATATTTGATGTAGCCTATGTCACTCTCACAGCAAATACGAATCTAACGACACCTCTCAAGCTAAAATCCATCCAGCCGTTCAGGCTGCAGAGCGTGCCAAACTATTATACACATACTCTCGAAAAACATAACCCTCCTTCTGTCGCAGTCAGGTAAAAATGAAGTTACCTCTAGCGTGGCTACGTTGTGTAGAATGCATATGCTACTACTATAATTGTAGCATACGATAAGGGGGTATCACCGTGATGAACATAATTGTCCGACTTTTAGTCAATACATAAAGTTTTGGTTACATTGATATTTATAAAATGTTATTATTCATAAAGGTTTTTTTTTACTAGATATACGAATTGGCACGAGAAACAATCGTTTTATTGCTGGATTGCAACCCAGACATCGGCCCACTGCTCGACTGGACTGTAGACAAGTGCTTCACGGGACCGCCACGCGTAGCCGACGGCTGTTTCATGGCACTTGCGACCATTTTCAGTGCGAGGTAAGTATTTCTTGCTACTGCAGTGTAATTCATCCGCTATAAGTACTGTTTACACCACTAAAGTGGCAAACAAGCATACGGGCCGCCTGATGGAAAGCTGTTACCGTAGCCTATGGACGCCTGTAACACCAGAGGCATGAGGCATCACATGCGCGTTGTGTAATCTGTGTGTGTAAAAACCTCTTCACGCCCTTTTGAACGACTAACGAACCACGAAGAACCTCATGCTGTAGTCTCCTAAGTACGCAAACATAAGTGATGTTTGTCATTATGTATTTATTAAATACAATTAGCTGCTAGGGACCAACCCTGGAGAACCGGCCGTGCGACTCCGGGGTTGGTTTTGATTGATTTTCTTACTTCACTGATATCGTCATACCGGTATCTTGTTTTGGCAAAACATTGATAAATTATTGCTTTCTAAAAAATCTTTAGAAATTCTCTAAGTCAGTGTCCATAAAAGCTGAATCCGAAGATTAATTCTGATTTTAAGCTTTGATATGGTAAAAGGCAATTACTAGCCTCTTACCATATCAAGGGTTACCAATTTGGGTTATGTTCGACTAGCGCCATCTTTAGGCCACTTCATTATGCTGAGAGGAGCAGGTGCCTTGTTTTAAATTATTTTACTTATCTTTAAAACAATACATACAAAATTCCTTTTTGAAAGCTTATTTACAGTGGTGTTCACAGTTACCATAAATAGATTTTTAGTCTTATTGCATTTTAATACAGTTAGTCCTACTTACATTCTCAAATTTTAGAAAAATAGCGCCATCTCTCGACCCCTCAATATACTATGAAGAGCGGCGTTTTCGTCTTAGCAGTGCACGAATGCATAGCACTGATACTTTCGAAAATTTTGCAATATAGATGGCACCACATATATTTTACTAGTTCTTCCTACATAAAGAGTAGAGGGTTAGGAGCAAAGCAAGTAAAAATAACGATCATGTGTTTACGTTTTCTGTGGTTAAAATATAGTGCCATCTCTTGGAAACTTCAATATACTACAAAAGTAAGCTTTTGAAATTGTGTGGCTTGCCTGTCGTACATTTATAATATGGCGGTTCATAAGTCTTATTTAATTTAATGTAGATGGCCTACCTTGCCCGAAATATCATATTATTCAGAAACTATAAAAATACACAAACATGACAATCCCTGTCCCTAAATATTTATTAATAAATACTAGTGGTCGCCCAGTGGTCGAAATTCGCCAATAATTAATTAAAATTATTTATTTTGGTTATGTTTTAATCAAGTCTTGATGATGAAGAAACTTTACCTCTTTGTGTCATTTGCCATTAGATATAAATAACAAGCAGTACATGACATTCGCTACGAGGCTGCCCTAGTCAAACCTAATGACTTTTAAGTCTCGAAAAACAGTTGAGAGACGAGGACCCACCACACATTCCCACCACTGTGTCTCCTGTGTAGCAAGGATTAACAGCGGCGACCGCCAAAAAAGGCAATGAACAATGAAGACCATTGCAGTCCCGGGGGTAAAACTACGGCTGCCTTGGAACTCACAACGAATTTAAACAGAAGAAATTAGTAGGAGTAGGAAGCTTTTGGAATTTGACTTCCCCTCTTAGCAATGTGAGAGACAGCAATATGGCAAATAAGGCATTAAAAGCCTAAAGAGATGGCTAGTCAAGTGAAGTTCAACTGCCGTGCACCACGGATTTTAAGTTTCTAACACTATTGGGGACCTAAAACATTGAGTTGTTACAAATCGTCTGAACGCTTCGTAATTCTCCCTTGTCGCTACCAAATCTGAATAGTATACTCCCCCGGATGCAACCTGCAATGAATTGAACATGTCATCTCGCTCCCGCCGCTAAAGATCACACTCCCAGAGAACATGGTGTGCTGTTTGATCGAATTCTGAATTAGCAGTAGAACATTCGCATATGGGCGACGGCATTAATTTAAACGAAAAGAATTTCGCCTTAAAATTGCCATGTCCAGTTAAAAATTGCGCAACGGCTGTTCGACTTCTAAATATTTTTTCTTTAATCTATATCTTACCGATTGAATGAACAGATACAAGTGGCGTCCTTTGGTAGAAGTTTCCCACCTTTCCTGCCATTCAGACAGCAATGTTTCAAATACTTCATTAATAGGTTTGAACAGTCTAACTATTTTTTCACGATCACGCGTTTTCAAGAAATCAGGGACCATATTTTTAGATGTACAGTACGTTGAAGCGCGTCGTGGTACTTCTAAGTCTACTGGTAACACACCTGCTAGCACGGGTAGTGCCTCGGGGCTTACAGTTCTATACGACTTACATAAAAATATCAGAGCAAGGCGCTAGCTTTGAAGCAATTTACGACGTGCTGCACCTATAGTAGCTCTATCTGCCCACGCAGGTGAACCGTACGTAACACATCCTAAGTATGTGGCGGTATAAATAATTTTTAACGTTTTGAAAGTTAATCCCCACGTAGAGGTAGAAATTCGTGTTAAGGCATAGAAATTCTTTTTTGCTTTTTCACCTACTTGCTTCATGTGCTCGATATAATTAAAATTTCTATCCAAAAGCAAACCTAAGTAACAAACCGAATTTCTTTTAGCAACTGATACTCCATTAAAATGAAATCGCGGCTGTAAATTTTCCTTAAGCAAGAGTTGATATGTTTTATGTGGCGCAAAATCGAGACGATTACGATAACCCCAATCTGAAATTAAGCCTAGGCTAGTGTTGGCTAGTTTCTCTATGCTAGATCTTGAATTAGCATTGATTAATAAGAGACCATCGTCAGCGTAACCAGTTAACGAGCACCCTTCCGGTAAGGGAAGGCTAAAAAACAAACAGTTAAATTAAAAACGAACAGTTTTATATGTCAAACGATCAAACACATTGCTCTTACTTTAAAGCTGGATTATTGGAAAATTGAAAGCCGTCACCTGGTATTATCGAGTGGCGGGGAATTCGATAATTTTTCTCACGGCTCTTCAAACAATAGCCGCATTTCAAAACTTTATAATTTCAATTCTATAAGCAAACAACTTAAACAGAAAAACAGAAATAAAAATTGATAAAACATAAGAGATCAGAAGTCGCGTTTTATATTTTTTGTGAATTTTTCTGTAGAGGCCTTCTCAAACAGCCGCGATCAGCGGTGGCGGTGGCGTTCAGTTGTAAGGCTAGGTAACACAAGGAAACATTCAAAAAAGCGCGGGCGCCGCGATGCCCGGACGCGGCTGGCCGCCACCGCAAACCACGCCCTAGCCCGCCTTGATCGCCACCACGTTGGTTTGTAGTGTCGCGGCCGCGTTCGCGATCACGGTGGCGTTCAGTTGTAAATAATCACAACTGATCGCGTCACCGCATTACATAAGTTCAAAATGGCTGAGGACAAAACGGAGCAACTAATAGAAATTATTATTAATTACCCAGTTCTATACAATACATCGCACGCGGTTATAAAAACAATAGAATTTAAAATTTTCAAGCGTTGAGGTATGAGCAACATGTCTAGCGATTGTGTAGGTATATCTTACCTCATCTTCACATGATACCTTTCCTCATCTTCACATAATGCAAACAAAATCAACACTTCGTCTTCTAAATCTGCGCTAGGATGTCTAAACATTAGAACAACACCATAAAAATGCGCGTGCTTGATCGCGTGGTATGGCTGTGATCGCTGGTCACGCCCTGATCGCCACCGCGGCAGTCTGTGTACAAGTGATCGCGCGATCAGATCACCACCGCCGCCGCCTCCGCCATCGCGGCTGTTTGAGTGAGCCTTAATGCGGTATATGACATATTAAGACACACGTTTTTGGGCTCAGGATTTGAATTGAAGGTTTCGGTACGCTGTCGTTGATATATCCTCTGAAATTACTTAGTGCCATCTAGTCTCAAACTAAGCAAAGGGTACTAAATAAATTATACATATATGTAAATAACTTCTTTTTTGTAAATACATCCAAGTAATACGTAGTAAACCAGACCAAGCCAAATATGTTAATAAACACAGATGTTTGTATTGTGTGGGGAACTTACTCGAGATCCTTGGTATTCATCGCGCTCCAATGCGACTGTTTTCATCAGTTTATGAGACGATTTTTTGAATTCGCGGAAGAAAGCTCTTCTTCAACCACACAGTACCCGACTGTGCGATTCTTCCGCGAACTCTTAAGCTGTGGTATAGACTCCCTGCCGAGGCTTTATCTATTTTTTTTTTTCAATTCAATCTTTTATATGTATGAAACATGGTAGTATAGGTGACAATGTAGTTAATAGTAGTTAAGTACATCATGTTCCGCTTATTAATAAATAAATAAATAAATATTGTCAGACAAATTACACAGTGCCATCTAGCCCCAAAGTAAGCGAAGCTTGTGTTATGGGTACTAGACAACTGATAAACATACGTAAATACATTTTTTTTTGTAAATACATACTTATGATACATAGTAAACACCCAGACTAAGACAAACAGACATGTTCATGCACACAAATGTTTGTCCTATGTGGGAATCGAACCCACGAGCGTTGGTGTCGAAGCCGCGTCATTGACCGCTACGCCACCGAGCTCGTCAATTAGAATAAGCAATAATAAAATAAGCATGCAACGTAATTAAAATATTAGAATAAGCATGCAACGTAATTAATTGAGAGTCTGTATTAAAAAATACATTATCATTAAATTACATTACGGAAGACTACAAAACAAACGCGGATGCACAAGTATGTGCATCAGCGTTAACACAAAAATAATTCTATAAAACAACTCATTGGTTTCGACGGCCCAGGCCTACATAACCTATAAACATAATTATCTTTAATAAAAACCCATATTAATTTACTCCGTCCAATATTTCATTAAGAAGCATCACACATCCTCTAACTATTCTCTACACAGAGTATGTACTCTGCGTACCAGACCATGTGGTCTGGTTACAGAGCTTTTAAGGCTTATAAGCATGTGTGAGATGAACAAACAACGAAGAGGCTAGCGTTTAATCTTCCAATTTCAGTATGGTAACAATGTCTAGGCAACATCTGAAATTTAAGTGCTTGTAACTATATCGAAGTAGGTGTGTCACGTAGTTGTTATAAAGGTCAAAGCACACTAAGCGGCAGCAGCACGATGGGTACGGTGCGGATTGTGTAAATATTGGATTTATGTACTCATAATATTATGAGTTATAAGTCTGCACTACAAAGTAAGCGACCATAGCTAATTATCATCGAAGTAATTACATACTTACGTCGAAGGAAGTACTTCGCTGTAATAAATGCAGAGAAACAAACGCTTTCCATGAAATCTATATATTAATACGTGAAGCAAAAACTTTGTTCTTATTTTTACGAAAATTGCGCGGACGAGGAGTATGAAATTTTGCTCACTTATAGTTTACATAGAAAATGAGTGCAGAATGCTAATATTTTTTTTTAATTATGCGTAAAAAATACATTAAAACAATTACAAAAAACATTGCATACAGTGCCACAAACTTATCTGGCCAGGTGGCGGGGGCGATACGGTCGACTTATGTGTTGCCATTAAACGAAATGCCGCCCGTTTTAGAGGAAACATAAAAATCAAAGAAATATATACACTGTTAAAATAATAGCATTGATATACTTATTCATTGTGTTGTGTGGTGTTTCAAGTAAATATCAATTGCCTTCTATTTTTTTGTTGATTAGTTTTAAAAATGCACCACGTTAAGTCGCGATTATAGCTATTATATAATGTTAGAGAGTTATAATATTGCACAGAAACAACTCGTTAACGATTTTTTTATTGTATGTATAGTTTAAAAAAAGATATGTATATACTTAAAAAAATACACCTCAATGGAATGTGTTTACGTGGTAAATAAATTTATTGTACCTGGCAATACTAACCTGTAGCAGCAGATACTCGTTCGTGAATGACATTTCAAGATGGCGGCTTTTGTTCTAAATTTGGCCACCGGGTCAGATAAGTTTGTGGCACTATACACTACCATGTATTTGACACATTCACACATATATACTTTTTTGTTTATTATTAAAGTCTGTGGTCAAATTGAGAATAGATTAGTAGTTCGTCTTTAATATTATTTGTCTATAGTCTTAGTGAATGTCAAAACATAACCATAATATAATTTAAATTAATTATGGTCGAATTTCGACCAATGGGCGACCACTAGTATTAATTAATAGTAGATTATTGCATCGAGCACAAAGTAATTTATTATTGCACCGAGTGCCTGATTTAGAGCCCGAGCGTTAGCGAGGGCTCTAATCTAACAGGCACGAGGGCAATATAAATTACTTAAGGCGAGGTGCATAATCTGCTTTTCTTTCAACTAATACCTATAGGAATAGTAGATAAAAGAAACTCATATCAAACAGTTAAAATAGAAGTTTCTATAACACTGTCGGCTTCATTTAGAATGTTTTCCGGAGTTAATGTGTCGCTAGATGATTCCATTTTAATTCGAAGCCGAAGCACTCAAAATCAGATAGTATCACACTTTTATCGTTTCCAAAAATATTGTCGAGCAAAATTAACAAAGTTCCCGCCAAATCACTTTTTTAAATTTCTTTCATTTTTAACTCAGAGTTAGCAGCAATCATTTTTTAAATTTGGAACAAGTAGGATAGAAACGAATAATACGTACGAAAAAAAAAGTATTGATATCGGCTGGCTGAATAGAGCTAACCATTGAGATTGGCACCTTTTGGTGCGATTAAAAAAAACTGTGCAATAATGAAATTTCATACATTTTTATTGCTCTAGAGCATTAAAGACTCGTTTTGTACTGAGTTTTTAGTGTGATTGTGATGAAATTAAAGCATAGTTGGAAGAAATAAATATTTAGGGATAGGAATTTGTCATGTTTGTGTATTTTTATAGTTTCTGAATAATATTATATTATATTGCGAGCAAGGAAGGCCTATCTATATTAAATAAGACTTTCTGATATGAACCGCGGTATTATATTTTATGTTTATAAAAATGCTCCCAGTTTTATGTGCCATACCTAGTTAATGTCATTAATTAGATCGATGTGTCATTACTAAATGTTATATAATGTAATACCATTCTAGTAAATATTCCTGCTATGTAAATATTACTAAATATCACAAAAGTTATAATTTCTCTTCTCTTCATGAATACGAACTCATACACATACTTTACTTTTAATTTTCATTAATTTCTTTTGATTTGCGAATCCTGTCCACTCCATGCACAAAAATCTTTATCCTAAGGTTGCCTTGAAAAGATTTCTCTCGGCAATAAGGCCGCCTCGTTACTAGGGTTGCCACATAGAAACTTATTAAATCCGGGACAATTCTAGGACAACAGTGGCGGGTCGTGGCCATAGTAAAAAGTATCTTGTTTTATTTTTATTTTTAAACGATTTATATTTGTATTTGATAAGGAAAATGCCATTTATTTTCAAATACTTACTTTTACTTGATAGGTATCTATCTACATACTTAGTAGCTCAGATTACAGAACAAAAGGTTAGTAGGTAATTAATGCCAGTTATAATTTTAATGTTAAAAAACTAGTAGGTTTTCGGAATCCGGGACAATAAGGTCTAATTACTGGACACGGGACAAGATGCAAAATTCCGGGACAGTCCCGGATTTCCCGGCCATCTGGCAAGCCTACTTGTTACATATATTCAAGTCTGTAATAACTTATTGATTCATATTTTAATTTGTATTTTGCGAATCTTAAAATAATACGTGTGCATAACACTATTGCACTTAATTTTTGGTCTCATTTTGTTTTGTCGGTTGTCAATCTTCACTATGCTACATCTATGTTAGCGAATGTCTACGCCGCCAGCCGCTAAGGACCATTAATGCAAAATGTCTGTTATAATTTTTTCAACAGCCCTACAGGGCCCCGCCACGAACTTTATTAACGGAGACACAAAGATACAAGGCAGTAGCCGTCAACATTTCTTTTGATTCTCGTCAACAAGTCAGCCAGCTTTTATATATATATAATATATACGTGCTTGCCGGTAAAATGTTAAAGGTTACGGTCTTTGCAATTTTTTTGCTAAAAAGCAACAATTTTAATCAAGTCAAATGATGGGAAAGAAACTTTACCTCTTTGAGCCACTTACCATTAGATACAAATAACAATCAGTACAAGAGATTCCCTACGAGGTTGACTTTGTCAAACCTAATGACTTTTAAGTCTCGAAAAACATTTAAATTAAAAACAAACAGTTTTATATGTCAAAAGATCAAACACATTGTTCTTACTATAAAGCTGGATTATTGGAAAATTGAAAGCCGTCACCTGGTATTATCGAGTGGCGGGGAATACGATAATTTTTCTCACGACTCTTCAAACAATAGCCGTCTTTCAAAACTTTATAATTTTAATTCTGGACTCTCTGCCGAGGATTTCTCTAGAAACTTCATCATTACTTTCTTCAAAATAGACATAAAGAAGTTTTTCTACGTTTGATGATAGAAATGTGATATTTTAACGTAAGGCAGATTATAAATAACAAAGCTTGTGAGTGAAGAGGAACGAAAAGAAACGACAGAAGGTAGGGGGGAAACAAAAATGTTGCGTTAGGTGAAAAAAGGTATTGGGCTTTAATGCAAAGGGTGAAATTGAACCTGCGAGGGAAAGTGGAAAAAACGTAGCACTGACTTATTTTCTAACAAAAGTACGCGACCAAAACCGCCGCCGGGCGTAAGGCTAGTATTTAATAAACAGTGGAGACTCAAATTTACATCTTTCACACAAAATTATATACTTTTTTTTACTTAAGTATCTTGATTATCTGCAGTAATTTTTTTACAGATATTTATTATAGACATTAAAATAATGTCCGTTTTTTTGCAATAACGTGCGATGTAATATGTTATATTTTTTTACTGGTGAGCTTTTTTTTATACTACTCTGTTAATCAAGTACTACACGACCCGATTGATATAAAATGGTTATCGTAGACTATACGCAATATCTTACGTCTGGTGACCTCACTCGCAAGAACACAACAATACTCAAAGGTTATGTTATTTAACTGCGTTCTTTTTAGGTGGGGATACTTTTCTAAATAAGGCAAGCCCTACATCTCTTTGACTAGAGCTTTGTTAGCCAGTCGGGTGCATCCCATTCAGGCGGGGTCGGCTTAAAGATGCTGGAAAACGAACTGTATTTTTTTTCAATATCGGTTTTGCTTTCTGGTGAAGTTGCTTGGAAATATTATTATGATCGAAATAAAAATTGCACTAAAATAAAAATAAAAACATTTTTTTATTCTGTGTAATATTTTTTTTATTCTGTGGCCCTGTTAATGCTTAAATAGCAATAAATTGTAGAAATATGTTGGTAAAGGTATTTCTTATAATTCACCTTTCTGAACTTTTATACAGGAGCAAAGTAAAAATAATTTCACGTAATATTAAGCAGAGGTGTTGACGTTACTAAAAGTCGTGTGAATTCTACGTTCGCTGTCTCGTATCTGTTTCAAATAAAAGTCATTGGTAAAATTAAAAATAAATACTCGATCAATACGGAGTAAGTATATTTTATGTCTATTACAATATTTCAAAATACTTAATAACAGATTTTGATAGTGGTTATTTATGGCACTTGGTGGAACTTTTTCAAACTTTTTGATAAAATTACTTGTACTGTTCCACTTAATAAAAAAATATTTTTACTAAATACATGATATATTTAGTAAAAAAATATATTACCAAAATATTCTCTATAAAAATAAAATGTTTTTATAACAAAGATCCGTTTTTTTATAAATCACTGCGAAATGCAATGCATCTTGAAGTTATGGATTATTTATTCCACTGACCTAGTTTATAAAGCTCCTTGTTCCGATACTGCATTAACTAATTAAATGCGGAGACAACGTTCGTAGGGATGCACTTTAATATTCCAATATGATACCAGAATAGTTTCTATATCGTTTGAAACAAGGAATGGCCTAAAGTCGAAATGCGTATTAAGCGTACGCACTTTTGAACGAACATACGTTCATAGTATTTGCTCTGATTTCACTCCGGAATACTTTATTTTGTTGCAAATATTTTGTTTTTAAAAAAATTACATCTGGAGGTTACGTCAAGAAAAGACAGAAGAAAAAAATCATTTTTTTCAACGCAACCTTCAGATGTAATTTAACGCGACTAAATGCATAGTCAACAACATTGCATCTTTTATGGAAGAAATAAAATCTAACAGTAATTTATAAATTCATTAAGAAGAGCATAAAATTAATTGTATTAAAATAAATACTTTTTTATAAAAAAATGTGCACATACATACAGGCTGAACAGAAAACCATGTTTTTTAAAATCTTGAAAATTTAATTCTTAAGGTGAAGTGAGTCCAGGAAACACGCTTATTTAAAGAATTGTTAAAAAAAACTATTTCAATTTGGTTTCTAGAAATTTAACTATGAAATCTTAAGGTGAAGTGAGTCCAGGAAACACGCTTATTGAAAGAATAGTTCTATTAAACTATTTCAATTTGGTTCCTAGAAATTTAACTATGAAATCTTAAGTCCTTTCTGCAGGGCACAAAGCTATTGAAAACACAATTAATAATTTTTGGCTCGATAGAAAAAAATCGCGAACTTACTCTCTAAATTTGCACTAAGTAAAAATTATAACTATTTAATACAATTTTTTTATAAGGAAATTATACCAAAATTTTCATAATTTTAATTACGAGAGCACTATGCTATTACTTTTAAAAATAAAATAATTTAAATAAAATTATTAAAAGAATAACGATTTGCGGTCGCGCACCCTCCCTGATTCTCGATCGCTCTCAACATCAGTGCTCTAGGAGCTGCGTTCGAGGTAGGACCTGTGCCGCGCGTCCGTTCAACGCGTTGTCAATAAACACGTTGAAATAAACACAGTGTAGGAATATCAGTAAGACAACAAAACAACGATGATGATGATACATTTATTTTTTTACTGAGACCCGGTTTTTTTTTCTCATGCTAGATGTTTCTTTGGAAAACTTTATTATAAATCTTTCTTGGTATATCTGTAAACCCACATTGAAATTCGTTCAGCAGCGATTGAGTTTATCGCATACATGTAGGTACGCGATCATCGAAATCGGTTTGGCCGTTTAGGCGTCATAATTTTTATTTTTTATACTTCGTCGGGCCGTAAAAACATACGGCCCGCCTGATGTGAAATGGTTACCGTAGTTATAATAACGCTCGCAACTTAAAATATTGCCGCGCACCGCCACTCCCGCTACCAACACAGCAACTCCTTCCTTTCTGGTGACCTCACTCACTCGCAGGAACACAACAACTCTCAAGGGAAATATTGTATATGTATTTACAAAAAAAATATATTGATTTGATTTCATGATTGATTGAGAGAATTGTTATTTGGCTGCGGTATTCTGTGAGGTGGAGGTAAATTCCCCAGTCGGGTAGCTTACAATTACGCTCCCTACCTCCCTTTGCCAGCGCTTCGTTTGTCAGTCAGCAGGGTGCACGGCGTGCAGGTAAAATTGGCTTTGGTTCAAAGATGTTGATGAACCACTTACAGCCCAGATATAGTGATAACCCCAAAGATAGTGGAACAAACAGACATCCATACTTTCGCATTTATAATATTAGTAGGTAGATAGTTAATTGATTCAGGTGTTATTTTGCGGAAGTCAAATTTACAGGCAATTTGATCTACACTACTTTGCGTGCTTCCGCCACCAACGTTTTTGGTGTAGGACACGACTTACGCTTAATTTTTTTTGGTGTAGGAGCTAGGACGTTGGATCATTAATATTTTAGGGTGTAAGTGGTTCATCAACATCTTTAAACAAAAGCCAACTTCACCTGCGCGCTGTGTACCCTGCTGACTGACAAACGAAGCTCTGGCGAAAAGAGAGGTAGGGAGCGTAATTGTAAGCTACCCGACTGGGGAATTACATCCACCTCACAGAATACCGCAGCCAAATAACAATTCTCTCAATCAATCATGAAATCAAATCAATATTTTTTTTTTTGTAAATACATACATACTAACTGTTACCCGTGGCTTCGCCCGCGTGGTCCAGGGAAGCTGCCATTAATTTGTGTATATTTTTTTCTTGTTGTCATTTTTTTACTTGATGGGATAAAAAGTAGCTTATGACACTCTCCAGACCGTAAACTATCCCCGTTAACAAAAATCATGTCGGTACTTAGGTTACTTTCGATGTAAAAGAAGGACAAATGATTACAAAGTTTATTTTTCCCATTGGATTAAGATGTTTTTCCGTGATAAAAAGTAGCTTATGTCACTCTCCAGATCGTAAACTATCCCCATTAAAAAAATCACGTCCGTACTTAGGTTCGTGTTTGACGTGAAAGAAGGACAAATGATTAACTTTATTTTTTCCCGTGGGAATAAAATGTTTTTCCTTGATAAAGAAATTGCCACTCTCCAGGCCTTAAACTATATCAAAAAAAAAAACATATAAATCCGTTTGTTACTTTTGACGTGAAAGAAGGACAAACAACCTTTTACCTATATTATGCTATAGTGATTTAATCTTAAAAGATAGGCATATGCGCAAATTTACGCAGCGCACGCAACGTAAGCCCTCAAAAGGAATATTTTTTTCCCGTTTTTTATCGGTGCTCCGCTCCTATTGGTGTTAGCGTGATGTTATATAGCCTATATATAGCCTTCCTTGAAATATAGGCTAACACTAAAATATTTTTTTCAATTCGAACAAAGAAACAAACAAACTCTTCAGCTTTATAATATTAGTATAGATAATACATAGAAAACACCCAGACCAAGATAAACAGACATGTTCATGCACACAAATATTTACTCGTATCTTGTGCGGGGATCGAACCCACGACCTCGGAATCAAACTGGACATGGTTAGCCATTGGACCACCGGGGTTGTCAAATATAAATACTGTTAATATCAATACCGCTGTATGCTCGGGCATAGTAGCTAGGGACAGACGCGTGCTGTACGGCACATATCGATTCCTAGAAGGATGAAGAATAGTGTATGCTGGCGCGTGATAGTTAGTTAGTCTAAGTATGTACCTATTTTAGTTTGACCAATAATAAATATAATTGAATATAAAAGAATTATTGAATAGTTTTCTTTTTATTTTGAATTCTTTACTTTTTCATAATATACCAAAACATCACTTGTTTGCATGTTGAATATTATATACTTCATTAATAAAAAAAATATATTTTTACATGTGGTTTATTTATTTTCATATAATTATATTTTCAGTAAGTACTTTTAACTATTGTATTGACGGGTGTAATACTACACGGGTGTAGGTAGTCGCTTCGCTATACTGTGGCGTCTCGGCAGCGATCGCGCGCTTGTAAGCGAGTACCCCGCGCCGTCTCCTCTCAAGCCCCGCACCTCACCCCCTCGAAAACGGCCAAGCCCTGGACTCACGTCACCTTAAGTCCTTTCTGCAGGGCACAAAGCTATTGAAAACACAATTAATAATTTTTGGCTCGATAGAAAAAAATCGCGATGTTACTCTCTAAATTTGCACTAAGTAAAAATTATAACTATTTAATACAATTTTTTTATACGGAAATTATACCAAAATTTTCATAATTTTAATTACGAGAGCAATAAGCTATTACATTTAAAAATAAAAAAAAAGACGTGTGGCACTCGGGGACTGCCGCGGTAAAGCTATTGCATAGCATTTTGTATCAACTTATGCAATTATAATTTTATTTATTTATTTTATTCATGCAGTATTGCTTTTTCTTTGATATTAATTCAAGTTACACTTTTTGAGCGTGGTGACCGATAAGAAAACAAATTTTTCTATTATTAAATAAATAAAACGAGTTTCGTAGAGTCGTACAATACGTCTAATCCCACGCACACAACGCCGTGTCGAAGACTGCCGAACTGAAACGACTTTAGACGATGCACGGCCTTCAAGCCACACCTCCTTGCCCGTCGGAGTGGGGAGCGTGAGGTTTTTTTGTTACGGAATTTCTGGATTCGGTCCCCGCGCTCAAGGCCCGCGATAGAAGCTATGCAATAGCTTAATAATTTAAATAAAATTATTAAAAGAATAACGATTTGCGGTCGCGCACCCTCCCCGACTCGCGATCGCTCTCAACGTCAGTGCTCTAGGAGCTGCGTTCGAGGTAGGACCTGTGCCGCGCGTTCGTTCAACGCGTTGTCAATAAACACGTTGAAATAAACACAGTGTAGGAATATCAGTAAGACAACAAAACAACGTGATACATTTATTTTTTTACTGAGACCCGGTTTTTTTTCTCATGCTAAATGTTTCTTTGGAAAACTTTATTCTAATTTTTTCTTGGAATATCTGTAAACCCACATTGATATTCGAAATCGGTTTGGCCGTTTAGGCGTCATACTTTTTATTTTTTATAATTCGTTGGGTGGTAAAAACATACGGCCCGCCTGATGTGAAATATTACCGTAGTTATAATAACGCTCGCAACTTAAAATATTGCTCGCGCACCGCCACTCCCGCTACCAACACAGCAACTCCTTCCTTTCTGGTGACCTCACTCTATTTTTTTCCCGTTTTTTATCGGTGCTCCGCTCCTATTGGTGTTAGAGTGATGTTATATAGCCTATAGCCTTCCTTGAAATATTGGCTAACACTAAAATATTTTTTTCAATTCGAACAAACAAACAAACAAACTCTTCAGCTTTATGATATTAGTATAGATAATACATAGAAAACACTCAGACCAAGATAAACAGACATGTTCATGCACACAAATATTTACTCGTATCTTGTGCGGGGATCGAACCTACGACCTCGGAGCCAAACTGGACATGGTTAGCCATTGGACCACCGGGGTTGTCAAATATAAATACTGTTAATATCAATACCGCTGTATGCTCGGGCATAGTAGCTAGGGACAGATGCGTGCTGTACGGCACATATCGATTCCTAGAAGGATGAAGAATAGTGTATGCTGGCGCGTGATAGTTAGTTAGTCTAAGTATGTACCTATTTTAGTTTGACCAATAACAAATATAATTATTGAATAGTTTTCTTTTTATTTTGAATTAAACATCACTTGTTTGCATGTTGAATATTATATACTTCATTAATAAAAAAAAATTATTTTTACATGTGGTTTATTTATTTTCATATAATTATATTTCCAGTAGGTACTTTTAACTATAGTATTGACGGGTGTTGGTTGTACTACACGGGTGTTGGTAGTCGCTTCGCTATACTGTGGCGTCTCGGTAGCGAACGCGCGCTTGTAAGCGGGTGCCCCGCACCTCACCCCCTCGAAAACGGCCAAGCCCTGGACTCACGTCACCTTAAAGCATAAGTACGTAACAAGAATTTCTACTATCATATTTCATTAGTTGAAAATTTGGTTGTACTTTTTTTTATGCAAGCATGATGTAATTCAAGGGCCGATTCTTCGACGTTGGTTTAAGCTCTAAAGTTAGAGAGCCCCTTACACATCAGAAAACCTTTTCAATAAAATTGGTCATATTCAGTGTTATGAGAAATTTCTTGCGTGGTCCGTTTCAAAGTTTCCACCCTGTGTAATGTCATTAGGAATTTAATGCAGTAAGTTCAGCCTGGACGTGCAGCGTTCTGCTCGGATAGATACCGGCCTAACAAGTTTACGTATCGTGCTCGGGCAGTATCGACATCGGTAAGATAATTCAGTTTCACGTCCAAAATTGTTGTGTAATGTTATTCGCATATTTTTCCGCGAACTCTTAGGTTTTAGAAAAAATAATTGATTCAGGTGTTATTTTGCGGAAGTCAAATTTATTTGTATATATTAAGTAGTGTAGATCAAATTGCCTGCAGAAAAATTCCGTGTCCAGATTTTTCCAAAAACTTCGATGAGTTATTTAAAAAATGTGTGAGGTAAATTTGGCAACGCGGCAGCAGATGTCATGACTTTTATTCTGATTTATCAGCTCAGTAGCAGAGCGGGGGTGCCAGCGCACGGTCGACCATCAATTTTGTATTGCAAGCATCCATATGCTATGGTAACCGCTTTAAATCAGCCGGTCGGTATTATTGTTTAGCACCGTGTAAACAATAATATGAAATTATAATTTATGTAATAAATACTAAATTTAAAATATCACAATCGTTAATAATCGATTGTAGTCATATATATAGTCAAAAATATCATTTGAAGGAATCCAAAAACTTTCACATACAAATGAACTATTAAGGCGTATATTTATCGACAATGAAATGTAACGGTATTTGGTACGGACTTGTTGTATGGACATAATTAAGAAAATCCGTAATCCCTTCCACTAATAACCTTCCACTGCCCTTTCAGCCCACACAGAAACATCACTTACAGCCGAGTGATCTGATTGATTCAGATCTACATACATATACATGAAAGAATAATACAATGTGGCGCGTGTATTATTCATGTTTGTATAAACCTCATTGTACTCCGCTTATGGTGTCATCTAGCACTAAGCATAATACACCAAATTGCACTCCCTTCGTAGTGTCAATCAGTACCTCGTGCCTAGATTCAGAAGCGGGCTGTCAGAATTTTCTGTGCGGGCAGACGGTTTAGTTTAGTTTTACTGGGCTGTTTCCGTATTTAACCACTTGATTGGTCAATTGTGTGTGTCTTAGTATGTGATTTCACTCCAACCATCCTACGACATCCCAAAAGGTTAGCCTATCCAGAATCCTACAGGCTTCTGGGAACGATGCCGGAGATCGAAGAAGTCGTGCCCATTGATCAATGCCAGGTTCCTGCATTCTGTAAGCACGTGTTGTGGCGTTTCTTCTGCCTCCATGCATTCTCTGCATTAATTACTAACTGTAATCAATGCGGATTAGATAGTTAGATGAATTTTATTGATTGACGGTATAACCTTTAAGTCTGAGAAGAGACTTTGTGTTCCTTTATGTGTTCTTTATGCCTCCTTCTACATCGACAGGGAAGTCATCCTCACACGTCAGGTCAGGCGCGCCGTATGCTTGTTTGCCAACTTAGTGGTATATAAAAAATATATTTTTTATACCACGCCGGATACTAAAGATATATAAGGTCTGATATAAAGTGGTTAGCGTAGCCTATGGCAGCTTAAAATATAGGTAATTTTACTCGTGCTCTGATACCCGCGGTGCTGACACTGTTTCTCTTTACATCTGGTGACCTTACTCACTCGCAGGAACAAACAACCCTCAAGGAAATTGATATTAGGGTGCAATATTCTGTGAGGTGGAGGTACTTCTCCAGTTCGGCTGCTCGTAAATACCCCGTGCAGGTAGGGCAACCTCTTTCGCCAGAGCCTAGTCAGTCAGTCAGTCAGCAGGGTGCACCACGTGCAGGTGAGTTTGGTTTAGGCTCAAGGATGATGACGACTCCCTTACACCACAAAAGCAGCTAATGGCACTTATTATTTATGTTAGTGAGGTCTTACTGGACTTTAGGTAGATTGTCTGATCGTCCTTCTGTAAACTCATATTCCAATTTGTTGTCCGTTATTTATTAGAACACAGGAATAGAAATAATGCAAAAAACCGTCAGTATACGAATGTCTATAATGGACAAACGCGGTTGCGTGCGGAATGTGCCGAATGACGTCATCGATATTCACGGGCGATAGGCGCGTGTTATAAAATCACACTATATTAAAAATAAGAACTTCGGCAGTTTTGGGCGGATTTAAACACGACGCATGCGAATTACTTGTCAAAATTATATTCTCCTATTATATGACTGATCCTCATTACCTTTCGCTTATGTATTAAATAGTTATATTATGTAAAGCCAAAACCCTTTTCATGGATGCACATAGCTATTTCATCAGCCCGTTCATAATCTGTTAATTGGATTCAATTGAATTTGGACAAATTAGGTAAGTGCTGCATGCACTGTAATGACGTCATAACATAATGGTCATGATTGTAATGTGCATTAGATGCGTATTACGTAATAGGCTAGACGATAATTTTTTCTTTCGATTTGTTATGTAAGGTCGTCACAATATTATAACTATAGGTGAAAGAATTACTTCGATAGCATAACAACTTCTCGAGATATGATAACTTGAAAATCACAATTTTGGACTTTCCCGAAAACGCTCCATACAAGAGGCTACTGAATTATGACGTCACACTTATGTATTTTGTATACGTTAAAGCAGAAATTTGTACGACAGGGCCAGATCGTGAAAACTGTGAAAAGAGTGTTACGATTTTTCATATTTAACCTATTTAGATATGATTGATATCAATGATAATTTGTATATATTACAATCAAAGACCAAAAATTATTGTATGATTATATTAAACTCTTAAAATCTAATAGTTGTTTTATAATAAAGGTCAACAAACGCACAAAATTGAGAAAAAATGCAAAAACATGCCTTCGTATTTTTCAGATTTAACCCAATAAATCAACACAAATTGATAAAAAGAAACACTTTTTGAACACTGAAGAAACCAATAAATATAACATATACTTTTTTTTTGTACCTTTACAAACAAAGACTTCCTCTTTTAAAGCCCTAAAATCTAGATATGTTTTACGTAAATTCTCCATAGAAAAATGTATGAAAAATGACGCACATTCCGATATTACGAATTAGTACCCAGCGCCGCCACTAATCGCCAGTGTGTTTTTATATGTCAAGGTGAAACCACGCGCGTCGGATGCTCCAGCAAAATTACGTGTTGTGAATTTGTGTTTTTTGTGAAAAACTGTAAGTATAACTAATTTACCAATATAATGAATGTATATAAATAGTAAAAAATACAAAGAATGAATTAGATACTTTGTTGAGTAGGTTATTTTATGAACCTTGTAAAATATGTATCAATTCAGGCTTGAAACATGATTTCAACATGCTATAGCCAATATCATAAACGTATCTAGTCGGTAATCGAGGGTTTTTTTCGCAGGACTGATTGAATTTGAATTTGCCAGGGAAAAGAAAGTTTAGTACGCATTATAAAAATATGAAAGCCAAAAGATCTCGGAAAAAATGTAAGTTCCTTCCTACTTATTTATTTATCTGCCTACTTTACTACGTCTTGTCCTAAATACCTACCTAGAAAAAAAATACGAGATTTCTGTGAAAGTGTCATGTAAAAATCCTAGTTTTATTTGTGAGCTTATCCTGTCTAAGTAGTAATAATAATATAATTTATTTTCATTTGAACAGGGTACATTACAAAGCTAATACAATACCTATGTCATATGATTTAGATCGCTTGATTCAGACATATACAATAGCATGTAAATATTGGTTTGTATTATAAGTAATAAAGTCAATTTCTACCTAGTATTCGTTTTCATGTTCATCATTATTGTCTAAATATCAGATTGTGGAAGTAGGTATGTTTCATAACAGAAATAGCACGGGCACGCGGCTTTGTCGACATACTTACCGCCAAAGAGACGCGACGCGCCTAGGGTCTGGTGTTGTACAAAAATTACAAAATAATTATAAAGTGGATAATAATGATGAATAATATTTCCAGTATTGAAAATAAAGAAAACCTTCAGGCCGAGACTCCAAGCAACACTGCTATGCTTAGACTACACACTATAGACGTAAGTTGTTATACGTAATTCTTGTAGACTTATTACATATATAAACAAACTACCTTGGGGTGTAAGTGGTTCATCAAGATCTTTAAACCAAAGCCAAATTCACCTGCATGCGGTACACCCTGCTGACTGACAAACGAAGCTCTGGCGAAAAGAGAGGTAGGGAGCGTAATTGTAAGCTACCCGACTGGGGAATGTACCTCCACCTCACAGAATACCGCAGCCAAATAACGGTTTCCTTGAGGGCTGTTGTCTTCCTGCGAGTGAGTGAGGTCACCAGAAAGGAAGGAGATGCTGCGATGGCAGCGGGGGTGGCGGGGGTGGCGGCGCGCGAGCGATATTTTATGTTGCGAGCGTTAATATGGCTACGATAACCGCTTCACATCAGGCGGGCCGTATGCTTGTCTGCTACCCGACGTAGTATAAAAAAAAAAAATACCTAGTTAGTGATGGACGAAGACAAAATCTCAGTAGGGTGAAGTCTTCTAGTATCGGCCTCCTCCTAATATCGGCCTTTGCGAGAAAATGGAATATAGGGTAAGTGCTCCATTGAATGAACCCTTAAGGGCATTCCAAACTTTGAAAATTACAGCCAGCTACTTATGAGATCCTAACCAAAAAATATTTTATTTTATTATGTTCACAATTTATTCATGATTGATACAGTATACATATTTTAGCAAAAATGCTGATAGTTATTGAGATAATCTGCATTTTATACAAATATGGGGTATATTTGTATAAAATGCAGGTTATCTCAATAACTATCAGCATTGAACACACAAATCACCAGAGAATGAACAAAAAAATCCAGTGAATAAACCTTTTGAAACCCATTGAATGAACTACCACTTTTATATATCAGTTCTATATATAAATTATTATGTAAGAGTTTATTTCGGGTAATTGTTATTGTAAATATATATTTTTTTTTATTATATTAAATAGACGATATGATTACTATTATAATTGGGTGTTACTTGATATTTTATAACCTAAAGAGAACTATCTAACATTTTTTTTTTATACCACTAAGGCGGCAAACAAGCATACGGTCCGCCTGATGGAAAGCAGTTACCGCAGCCTATGGACGCCTGTAACACCGGAGGCATCACATGCGCGTTGCCGACCCTGTAAAAACCTCTTCAAGCCCTTTTTGAAGAACCCCATGCTGTAGTCTCCTGGGAAAACCTCAACAGGCAATTCATTCCACAGCTTGATAGTACGTGGAAGAAAACTTCTCTGGAACCGCACAGTACGTGACCATTTCGGTTCTAAAGTGTGAGGATGAATTCCCTGTCGATGGCGAGCGGTGCGACTGTAGAAGGAAGCCGTGGGCATCATGTCAAACAACTCCTCTGAACACACCCCATTGTACAAACGGTAGAACACACAAAGGGACACAAAATCTCTAGGTTCTAAACCGTCTGTCAGTTTGGGATCGTCAACAATCCTCACAGCACGCCTTTGAATCGAGTCACAGGGTGCAAGCTGGTATCTAGGCGCTCCCGCCCATAGATGGCAACAGTACTCCATATGCGGCCGAACTTGAGCTTTGTATAAGTCTTTGCCGCGGGTTGAAGTAATGTTTCGCCCTGTTGAGCACACCTAGTTTCTTCGATGCCAGCTTGACCTTCCCCTCCAGATGACATCGAAACTGGACGTCGCTGGAGATGTCAACTCCTAGAATACCAATACTATTGGCGATGGTGAGGGGTGTGTTTTCGAAGTGTGGAGCCACAGCAAATGGGGTTTTCTTAGCGGTGAACGCGCAGACTTGTGTCTTAGAGGGGTTAAATCGCACTAAGTTCTGTCGCCCCCAGTCGGACACTCTACTTAGTGTGCTCTCAATTTGCGACACAAGTTGTTCGCGGCTCTCCTCCACCAAAGAACGAGGGATATTTGCGCGGCCCGTGTAATAAGTGTCCCCGGTGCTGTCGTCCGCATAACAATGAATGCTGTCATTATACAACATATCATTAACATGCAGCAGAAACAGCGTCGGGGACAATACAGAACCCTGCGGGACGCCAGCATTGATGTCCTATGTCCTAGGTGGCTCTAATGCTTCTGCTGGACAAGAAGCTAGCAACCCATTCGCATAGCCCCTCGGGCAGACCGTAAGGCTAAGATGCCAAATGCTTAAAACATAATATTAATACTGGATTATTATTATAAAATATTTAATATTATTATTCATCACTTCTATGTTAGATTCTCCTTTCTCTTCTAAACTATTATATTTCTATAATAGAAGATTGGTTCTATATGTCATCATTATTTATTAATTTCTTTTTAGCTTGCATTTTGCTGTCTTTCCATGGTCGTTTTAGCTGAAAGGCACTTCTATGTGGAGATCTTTATTTATTTTATTTAATCAGTTCACTCCGTCTGGTTTTCGTCCTGGGCACAGTACTATTACTGCACTTCTAAAAGTTACTGAAGATATCAGGCTAGGTATGGAGGATAAACTGGTAATAATAAAAGAACACCTCGTTCGAATATTGGTCAAAAAATTGACAACCGTTTATAAAAGTTGTGTACAAAAAATTAGCCAACTGCATTAAGGCTAAGATGCCAAATGCTTAAAACTGTGTGTTCATTGACTAGATTTTCTTCAATTTCGTGATCCAATTATCGAACACCCCTATAATTTATTTATGATAATTAAAATTTATGCAATCTGCTTTTTGTAAGATAAAACAGTTCTTTTTACATCCTACTATCAAATTTTGTTAACACTATCACACTTATAGTGTCTACAAAGTGAATATCAAAACACGAAGTCTCAGCAATGCCCTAAATTCTGCTCCATACAATCAAAAATACGACAGAATACTTTCATTTTAGGCGGTCGCGATTTTGAAACTATAGGTCACAGGCAAATACCTGTGTGTTCAGTTGACGTAATATAATGTTTCGATTGAGAAAAAAATACTGGCTTGAGTAGAAAAGCTTAGATTTCTTATTATATTGAAAAATGTGTGTTTTGTTCATTCACTGGTGGGTGTTAATTCACTGGAGCACTTACCCTAACTATTAAAATAACCCTAAAATTATAATAGTTTTTATTCAAAAAGCGACTCTATATGCGAATAATCCATATTTTGGTGCGGGTGCTTCAATATTTGAACGTTCAGTTGGCAATAGAGCACGCGCCGGTACCGACTTGTGTCGTTTAGTGGCAGTGGCGAGTCAAATCCCGGTTGCGAGCGCATTAAGTTAGTTAGTATTTAAATGGAATTAAACATACCTATGGTATTTTATATTGTTTTTTATTGAAGAAAAACCAAGGTTTTTACATTTACTTGTCTTTTTTATGAAATAATCGCAGGGTCGAGGTTAGGGATCTTTATTTATTGATAAATCCCAATATCGGCCACCCGGCCGACATTAGGAAAATGCATGAAAACGCTAAACAACATGTTTAGCTATTTTTTATGTTAACAGGAATATCAATAAGGTTAAAAATGAAACAACAGCTTTTTTTTATTAAAATTATTGTCCTGAACCGACTTTACAAACAACCAGTTTTTATTACGTTTATTTATATAAAACGTTCAAGATTTTGATCTAGTGTTATGTGTTTCAAAGATGTATTCTAAGGGAGTTCTTAGCTATGTTTGAAGAAATTTGGCCCATTCTTTTTTAATTATTTTTTATAAAACAAAATAAAGCCATTATCTTTCTTTACAGGAACTAGTTATTGAAAACAGTCAAGAGGGAAAGGTGGATGAAGTGGAAGTTGGGCGTAGAGTAATAGATATTTCTTTTTTTTATAAAGCTCTTCAGGCCATAGGGGACCACGGTCCAATGGATTGTAAGTTAAGTTACCTCAGTATAATAGGTGAAGTAAAAGTTGGTCTGGACTCAAAACTCATCATGAAATGTAGTATGTGTAGTATGAAGTTTACTGTGTGTTTGGTTGAAAAGAAAGAAGATAGCATGGAAGTGAATCATCAAATTGTATCTGGTATCATATCATCTGGTGGGAGCTACTCTCAGTTAAAAACATTAACTGCCGCAGTAACCGTTACCAATCATGTCACCTTCATTATACAATGAAATTAATAATACGGTTTGCGATTGGTGGGAAAAGACAGCAACACATTCCATGGCAGAAGCTGTCAAGGAAGAAGCAGAGTACGCAGTCTATAGGTAGTGTTGATAAAAATGGTACACCATTAATATCTGTTGCTGTTGACGGTTGTTGGAGGAAGAGATCTTATGGTAAGAATTTTTCCGCCTTATCCGGCGCAGCTGCGATAATTGGCATTAAAACTAATAAAGTATTGTTTTTTGGAGTTAAAAATAAATACTGCGTAGTCTGTGCACGAGCCGCAAAGAACAACAGTCAGCCCCCGGAACACCATTGTTTCAAGAATTATTCAGGATCATCTACCGGGATGGAATCGACCATAATAGTTGAGGGGTTTAAACGTTCCATTGTTGATCACGGTGTAATTTATAATAAATTTGTAGCAGACGGCGATTCTAGTACTTATAAAAAAATATTAGATTCGCGTCCGTACGATAATTTAATAGTAGAGAAAATTGAATGCAAAAATCATCTTTTACGAAACTACTGCAATAGCTTGGAGAAACTGTCAAAAGACACTAAGTATCCTTGCGAATTGCGGAAATTCCTAAAAGAAAGGTATTTGCGTTTAAGAACGGGTGTAAAATGCGCGATTAAATATTGGGCGGATCAAAATCTGTCACTCGAAGAAAAAATAAAAAATCTTAGTGAAGATATCCTAAATGGTCCACAACACGTATTTGGTAATCACCAACATTGCAAGGAGTATTTCTGTAGACCTGATACTCGTCGAATAGAACCTGTTGGATTACTTCCAACAATTGTTGGATGCGGATTAATGGACGCGGTAGAAATTTTAAGTAAAAGACTGTCATATCATTCTAGAAGTTTAATTCATAATTGCACAAGTAATATAGTTGAAAGTTTTAACGGAGTAATTGCCAAATTAGTTGGGGGTAAGCGTGTAAATTATTCTTCCCGTGGTTCTTATGCGGGCTGATGCGCAGCTGCTGTTGTGTCTTTTAATACGGGATCGATTCATAGTAAAACTCATGAAGTCATATTTAAATGTAGTCCGATTCCTTTGATCGCGAAAGTGGAAAATTGTAATCGTAGAAACCGTTTAATTGCTAAACCTAAATTAAGATTGAAAAAAAGCCACAACACTGTATCGAAAGACGCTCACTATGGACCAAACTGCGAAAAACCTGATCTGAGTCCAGAATTATATGAGAAAGCCAAGCCATCTTTTTTAGCCGATTTAAAGTTGTCTTGTGCTGAAAGAGAGGAGCTTGAAAGGTCGACCCATTTGCAAAGAAGTAGTGCTGAGTGGATGAGTACAAGGAGAAAATTACTAACCTCATCATCATTCGGGGAAGTTTGTAAAAAACGAGAGAGCACAAGTTGTGCTGCTTTTGTTGGTAAAATCGTTTATGGTAGTAATATCTCCAGTTTGCTTGCTGTACGGTACGGTATCGAAAACGAAGAAACCGAAATTAGACAGTTAGAAAATCAAAAGAATATTCGTATACAAGGTTGCGGTTTGTTCGTCGACGATCAATATGAATTTCTTGGTAATACACCAGATGGCATTTATGCAAACGGTTTAATTGAAATTAAGTGCCCACATTCTTTAGCTGGCATGACTCTTGATGAAGCAATGGCCAAACATACCTTTTGGGCAAGGCTTCCAAGAGTTATGTCATAAATAAAAATCATAACTGGTATTTCCAAATTCAGGGACAGGTACATATTATTACTAAAAGAAACGTTTGCATGCTTGGCATCTGGTTTGGTGCTACTGTACCTATGAAAGTTTATATTTTAGAAAAGGACGACAAATTTTGGAAGAAGAAAATGGAGATGAAATTAGTTAGGTTTTATTACGATTGCCTACATCCAGAATTAGTTGATCCTCGGCAGTCACGAAGCATGCCCATTCGTGACGCGCCCAGTATCATAGAGGCTATGAAAGAGAGGAAAGAAAGAGCTTTACGTGTTTTGAAAGAGAAGAACGCCTAATGGTTTTGAAAGAGACTGAGGTAACTTAACTATCCAGCCGGTCGATTCACGTAAACACGCCAGTCCAAAAGTCGTTTTAACTTAGAAACTTAGAAATCGCCTTTTGGTTTTCTGTTTTAAACGCACTTACTTATCTAGTCTTGGATTGTCATAAATCTTTCAATAGCTCAATTACTATACAATTCCTATACGATTTTGAAGAGTTACCTGGTGTAAAGAATCATCAAAATTGTTTCAAAAATACAGCGAATTGAGAATCTTCTTCTTTTTTTAAGTCGGTTAAAAGGGCTTAATTTGCAAAAAACGAAGTGACATTTTTAAGTCCCTACGCTACGGTTTTTATTACGTGAATCGGGCAGCTGGTACTCATTCTGATAAGTTTTGCAATAGCAATTGATTTTATCATCAAATTAGCAGAAATCAAAATTTGATCAGTAATCGTTAAAATGAAAAAACATTAGAATTTTGAACTCATATTTTGTTATTGTTTACTTACTTTTAATTAGTATATTAATAATTTATAAACTTGTGTTTCATTTATTTTTGTACAACCCTAGCACGCTTTTTAGATGGCGACTCATATTTGTTATTGTTTACTTACTTTTAATTATATGAATCATTTTTATACTTTCGTATACTAGCGTAGCAAAAGTTATTAACTCAAAAATTACAAGCAAAAAAAGTTGACATGGCCGATAATTGGTGCCACCACCCTATTTGAGTTTACGCAATAGGCACATTTCCTTGCGTAGAGATATACACTAGCGAGGAAAGCTCGATGTTATTTCGACCGTACTTCCTACTGAATTTGCAATTATTTTGTTGAATGAATATTTTACGAAATAAGAATAAACTTTGGTAGGAAAATTACAAATAAATACATAGTTGGAATTTTTGGTAAGTAGAATACAAAAAGGTCAGTCCAGACCTGCTCTTGATTGTTTAATATAAATAGAAAAACATAAAAATTGTGTCTCAACTACTCTTATTAATCTAGTAATTAATATTTATTATCATTTTGTAACGAAAAACTAGTCTTAGAATATTTTACACTCGTCGTTTATTTCCAATAATTCAACATTTTTGTTATGCTGTAAATATTCAACTTCAATAACAATTGGAACGTTTGTCGCAAAACATTTTGACAATCGCGCTGTCTTTGGGTCATTCACCCGCCCCGTCGGTTGTTTCAGTAAACAGTAGCGCTGCGGTCGCTCGAAACCGACGTCGCGCCTAGACAATCTGGGCCCTTAATGTAGGTAGTGCCATAACAAAAGTTCTAATATGTTTGATTGTTTTTGTTCGATCATAGAACAAGTCAGACATAAGTTATTAAAATTTCAAGATCGCAGATCGTTCTGACTTTGTATATTTTATGACACTGATAAGTATTTTTTATAATTTTTTTCATTGTCGTCTAGTCTATTAACCTATGTCTACCTACAGCTCGAGGCCTTTCCCAATGCACTCCACCATATATGATTATACGATACTCTGCGGGTTGGCGGAGGCCAGTGTTTTCAAGCCGCCCGTTTTCAAGCAGTCACTCACTCGGCTTAACGACTCTCATTTAATGACAACAACCGGGACCGACGGAGGAGATGGAAATAAATAAATAATAAATAATTATTTCTGGACAATTTACACAACGCTTAATTTGGGACTATATGAGTCCCAAATTAAGCGCCAAGCTTGTTTTATGGGTACTAGACAACTAATAAATGTACTTAATTTTTTATTTTGTAAATACATACTTATAATACATAGAAAACACCCACACCAAAACAAACAGACATGTTCATGCACACAAATGTTTGTTTTGTGCGGGAATCGAACCCGCGACCTCGGAGTCAAAGTGGCCATTGCTAACCATTCGACCACCGAGCTCGTCAATAATAAGAAATTAAAAAAAAATCATATTATTGATCCCAGACAGGCTAGCAAAAAAAAAACAAGACTAGTACGTATCTTCCGATTGTTTACCAACTCTTTATAATCATAATTTCAATAACTTACGTCTGACTGGTTTTATGGTCGTTCAAAGATTGGTGGGAAAGACCACTTTAAAAGGCTAAAATTATTAGAAAAATATATTGCCATTGGAAAAACAATATTTATTATTGTTTTTACTACTATAACTTTTGTTACAGCACTACCTACATAAACGCAATGTTTAACATAGCTGTCGTACAAATTTCTGTTTTAATGCATACAAAATACGGACATGTGACGACATAATCTTACTTAGATAACTTTTTGTATGGAGTGTTTTCGGAAAAGTTTTAAATTGTGATTTCAAGTTATCATATCTCAAGAAGATTTTATGCTATCGAAGTAATTATTTCACCTATTATTGTAACGTCCTTACGTAACGAATGGAAAAAAAATATAGCTTAGGCAAGTAGCTTATTCCCCTATTTCAATTCAAATATTACGTAGGAGTATTGACGCACTCGTTATACAAGTATTAAATATGTACCATACGAGTACTTCTGAATATATTGTTGTAAAGACAGTAACAATGAATTGGTACTGTTCAGCCTAACTCTCAAAGCTTTGAGTATGTAAAACATTACTAAATACACACAGCTTTGTTCGAAAAATAAACGTACGGATCATTACAGCTTTGCTTCGTCAATTATAAAATCCAGTCCATTTGCGTCAGAGAAATATGGGCTCGTACCCTACTTCTATTATTTCATTAAACCAAAAGCATACATGTTGTATATCCATACTTTAATAATCGTGCCTATTAGTATGTATCAAAGCCAACCTGACCCGGGGCTGGGGCTACATTAATTCGAAAAATTGCTGAGCAAAACATAAGTAACATAAATCTATGTTGTAATTTCATTTTCGCACTCAAAAATTCTAACAGTAATCGGCTTCAGCTTCGGCGGAAGGACGCCTGTTTGTCGAAAGATCAGTAACTTGGGGCCCTACCACCCAAGCTGAAGCCGATTACCGTCGGAATTTTTGATTCCGAAAATTGGTCTTAGGTTAAGCTTATTGACAAACATCTAGCTTAGTCAGTAGAGCTCTAGGGTTTCTTCCAGCTGAGTTAAACCTAAATACCAACAATCTAAGCAGTTGTGTGATTTTCGCATTTCAAAAATCAGATGACAATCGGCTTCAGCTTCAGCGGTAAGGCCCCAGCTCAAACCCCTGGACGGATCGGGTTAAATTGTGATATACATTTAGCTATAATGATGTATATATATATCCGCTAAGAAAAAAAAAATGATATTTTTTATACGAGAGTAAGCAAAAGAGCATGTGGGTTTCCTGATGGAAATCGCTAAAATAATAAAAAATCGTATTGAAATCTGGCTGAAGTCAATCTTTATGAAAGACTTCTTTGAAAATGACGCAAAACTAACTTTAATTGTAATTGCACTTAGATTGTTAAAAATAAAATCACCTCTGCCAATAATAATTACGAGTATATGCACCGCAGTCTATCTTTGAGTAATACAGGAAGTCCATTAATAATTAATGGATTATTGGAAACTGATTTAAAACTGGTAATAGAGGACTCTCCATGACTTTCGGAAAAGCGATGATTTATTTATAAAGCGCGGGTCCAGGTTGTTTGGTCGTTGCAAGCTAACCACACGAACGCAGTGGCTGAAAGTGGCTGTCTGATTATATTATAACGAAATTAATTACGGGTGATTTTATAGAAACTAAAGTAGATATATACTCTAGCAAAAATAACTCTTTGTTGTTATTATACTTCTATGAAAGATATTTAATAACATTTTTTTTTTGCAAACTTTAGGGTTTCGTAGCTCCAAGGGATAAGGCAACCCTTATAGCATCAACTTCGTTGTACAAGTCTGTCAAGACTGAGAAAAAAGTTCTCAGGAGCGCTTGGAGGTATCAAGTTGAACTTGATATAAAATACTAGGTCTACGATCCATTGTGTTGTGAAAAAAATTTACTTTTAAATCAACAAGACAAAGGATACGGCAATTTATGCAGTATATTTTTTACACTCTCAAGGAAATTAAAACCTTACTAAATGAAAAGATTAAATTTACAGATACTTCCATTTGACATGAAGCAAGTTCTCAGGGAGCAAAGTAAAAGAAATTATTCCAAAAATTTTCTATCATATGGAATTATATGTAACAAAGAATTTGCTATTGCTCTATTGTGTCATACTTAGTAACTACTTAGTATGACACAATAGTGCAAATTCTTTGTTAGGGTTCAATTAAGATTTTTTTTTTTTCAACCAAATACTTCCACGCTTTTCTGTAAAAATGGGCTTTCAGGCGGGTATCGAAATGATCCTATAAGGATTTCATTTTTTTCATATGAATTACGGGCCCTAAAAAATACATACAATCAAATCAAAATCCGTGAAGACATTTTCTGAATTCTAAACAATCTAATCAGTGCGCTCAAAGGTCCTACATAGTCTAAAACGTTAACTCTGTAGTCAACAATTTAATAAGAAATTTGCTTTGTTATGATTGTACCACAATATTCAAGCGAGCAATATTCTTTGGACAAGACTAAAAATTATGTTGAAATATTTCGGGTTTCGGAGTCTGTTTTCGAGATATAAACAAATTAGCTTGCACCCGTATCCCGTGGGACTTTTCAAAAACCTTAGCTTCTCAGCGAATATTTATGTCATTATATCTACCTGAAAGCCAAATTTCAACCTGACATGGCCACTGGTTTGACCTGTGCATTGACCCTGCCCGCGTGTTCGTACGCGCGTATCCTGGTATCCCGTGGGAATTTTCAAAAATCCTTTCTTAACATATGTTTACGTCATAATAGCTACTTGTATGCCAAATTTCAACCCGATCGGTCCAGTGGTTGAGACTGTGCGTAGATAGATCAGTCCGTAACGGTTGTCTTCTTATATATAGAGATAAATATTCCTATAATAGAGATAAAGATTAGAAGATTACACATAACGCCATCTAATGTCAAACTAAGTACTATGGGTACTAGACAACTCCTAAACATACTTAAATATATAATAATACATTATTTATATAAAAAATATGCAAATACATCTTAGAACGAACGACGAGACTAGACGAATTGAGAACCTCCTTCTTTTTTGAACTCGGTTAAAATAATACAAAACACCGAGACCAATACAAATAGTAATATAAAATAAACAGAAGCCATTCGACTTCATACCGCAATCCTTAAACGATTGTTAAGCTAAGTCAATATTTTGAACGGCATAACGCTGGTTTCTACCGATTCCCAACGAAATCGAAAAGAATAGTACGCTTTAAGCTTCGATTGAAATGCATTCTTTATCCAAGCAGTGAGATCGATATGGCTTTTGAGATACATTATTTGTAGTGATAACTATTTTGGAGACAATAAAATAGATAATATTTTTCTTTGAACAGAGAATACCCCTGCGACCACTACTCGGCGATTATCAACGTGACTCTGATGTGCACTGGGTGCCCGAGGGCACCGGTCCACGAAAGCGCTTTGCAACTGCTGCAGCTGCTTGACAAACGATTCTTTGGGACCGTTGGACCTCTTCCCGCAGACGACGATAATGGTAAGTACCTTAACCTTTGCTACGAATAATAAACAGAGAAGCGTTCCTACAACTAAACTGATGTTCTCACGAAATCGGCAGCAGTAGGACTTAAGATAGATATGGCATGGACCAAATGATAAGTAATTATTCATCAAGTGCGGGCTGTTTAACAATGTCTACAAGGACAAAACAATGCGATAAGAAATGTTGAATCAAATTCCCTCAGCGGTCTTTCCTAACAAGTACTTCATGAGACCCTTATATCACAGTGTATATTTGCGTGAAAAGCCTGGCAACGGGAACCTCATGGTATGTCATCTCAAAAAAAAATGCACAGTACTTTAGAATAAAAATAATGGGCATCGGCAAACATCGTAAACAGTTAAACACTCGCATTGTAAATTACAAAAACGATTGACAAAAGTAATTAGACGTTAAAACATTTGAAATAATTTTAACTTTATTACATACGTATAAAAGTCTTAGGGCCTCTTTCACCACTTGCTGATAAAGTCTCTGATATCTGACAGATAGCCTAAACTTTTGTGTTTCACAAGTTGCTGATTGCACTATCTGTCAGATAAACCGCTTGATAAAGTAATTGGAACTTCAAGTGGCTGTTATTTTTTTATCTGTTAGATAAGAATTTATTTTTTGATTTTTAACGCGGGAATATTACATTTTTGTGTGAACTTTCTTCGGAATAGCAATGTTTTCTTTTAAAATGGATTTATTTGAGTTCTTAGAAGACGAATTCGATGATTTTCTTGACATCGCATTTTTTTTTAATACTATTTCGGTTGGCAGACAAGCATACGGCCCGCCCGATGTGAAGCGGTTACCGTAGCCATATTAACGCTCGCAACATAGTATCCCCTACTGTCACCGCAGCATCTCCTTCCTTTCTGGTGACCTCACTCACTCGCAGGAACACAACAACCCTCAAGAGGATTGTTATTTGGTTGCGGTATTCTGAGATGGAGGTCCATTCCCCAGTCGGGTAGCTTACAATTACGCTCCCTACCTCTCTTTTCGCCAGAGCTTCATTTGTCAGTCAGCAGGGTGCACCGCGTGCAGGTGAAGTTGGCTTTGGTTCAAAGATGTTGATGAACCACTTACACCCCACGCATCGCATCCACAGGCACGTAAAAAAGATCTGAAAAGACCAAAAAGACCAAAAAAAGACCAAAAGAACAAAAAGACCAAAAGACCAAAAAAAGACCAAAAGACCAAAGGACCAAAAGGACAAAAAAACAATAACAGAAGACAATAAAGACCAAAAAGAACGAAAGACCAAAAAAAGAAGACAAAAAAGACCAAAAGATAAAAAAAAACAAAAGACCAAAAAGATCTTTTGATCTTTTAGTTGATAGTTTTAACATAAAACAGTTACCAGACAAATAAAAAGACCAAAAAGACCAAAAGGACCAAAAAGATCAAAAAGACCAAAAAATACCAAAAGACCAAAAAGACCATAAAAAGAAGACCAAAAAAAGCCAAAAAGACCAAAAAAAGAAAAAAGTCCAAGAAGACAGAAAGACCAAAAAAAGAAAAAAGACCAAAAAGACCAAAAAGACCTAAATAATTTACCTACTTACTGAATAAATAGGAACGCAACAATGGAAGAACGCTATAATATGCGACGTTGCCGTTCCGACTCCCTGTTAACTCGCTGATAGTTATCTGTCAGATAATTTATCAGACACTTGGGGTGTGAAACACAAAAATATTATCAGCTAGATTTATCTGGTAGATAACTATCTGTCAGATTACTATCTGAAGCTTTATCAGCAAGTGGTGAAAGAGTCATTTTAAGAACATCAAATTAGTTGCAAATGGTGCGAGCCGCACAGCAAATGTGTCAGTGACAACAGAGATTAACATTTCCAACCAGGATGACTCATCTTTATGTTTCTAGCAGTAAAAATATAAGACTGATATAAATCCGATTTTGTCATAAAATCCGCCCTAAATTGACGTTTCCTATACTAACCTGCCAATAGAAAGCTTCTAGGTCCAGTAGGTTCGTTTAATCATTGAATGAGCGATTTTTAGCTTTTATATAAATGACATTTTACATCAAGCGCAAATATTTTAAGGGTATGTAATACTTTAACTAAGGAAAGTAGGATTTGAGCATTTAGAAGAAACAAAAAGGACGCCCTAAAAAATTCCGTAAATTTCAACCAAAAAAATACTGGCGGCTTCTTTGACGGTATTGTTTTGACGTTTAATTCTGTATAGATATATTAATAGGAATAGAAATACGAAGCAAGCGGATGCCCATTTTGTTATACTAATGTACTGTATAGTTATCTTGTTAGTGGGGCTAAGAGACATTAATTGCATTAGTTAATATAAAAAAACAAGTCGTAGCTAGTCTAAAATCTTTTAAATGGTTAGTGAAGCAGCTCCGAAAAAATGTCTCGTCGATAACTTTTTTACATAATCAGTTATCTCTCACCAAATGTTGAACGGTCACGTGTGCGTGCAATACAAACTGTTACAAATTTATTCGTCCCCGAGCGGCCGAGGGGAGTTGAGGTCGATACAAGAGAGCGGCAGGGACTGCCCGTACTATATGAACAAATATTACTTATACTGTGCCTATTAAACTGAAAGAGTTTGCCAATTTGGGTATATCGTCCGATTTTGTCAGTTGTCTAACAATTTCTTTAATTTATTATTATATGACGAGACATTTTTAAGATTACATACTCATTAACGGTAGTGCCCTATTCGATTCAGTTCTCACTAATCATGCTGCCTAGGCAATAAATAATCTGCTCCTTCATTTCTCCATGGCGGATGTACGCTCATAGAATACGACGGATTCTCGTTGCGTGCCGCGTTGAATTACATTTGACCGTGTCTACTCCCTTCGATATTATTTATTGTAGCCTTACGCTTCTTGCCTATTTTTCGTAGTAACAGTTGTCCAATTCGATACCTCAGTTACGAGTCTGAAATATCGTGAAATAGACTATAGAAAATTAGTCCTTAAATGATTATGCAGAAATGGTAAAAGTAACAAGTTGACGTTAGTCCGATTTAAATTTATTACTCCTATATTTTTCATATCTTAACGTAATTTCATTTCATAGTATAATGACTCTAGTTGAAACTAGATTATCGATATTATCAATCAATATCTTTTATAGTGTTCAATACGAATACTTATTACGATGTTTGCTATTATGTAGTAAATTATTTTTTAAAATGTAAAAACCGATACACTTCGTAGGATTCGAAGTTTTGAACCCAGTCACTCTTATTATCACTGGTAACGTAAAATCCAGTGCACCGGGTGGCCCATGGGCTAAGAGCCAACCACGTCGGAACTCACCTTCAATTTGAACCTTTTCCGTTTTCGTTGATAGCGCCAAATATTTTCCATCCATCATTTCAAGCGTATTTTCAATATAATTTCGATTGAATTCGATGTTTCATACCTGCCACGCATTCCGCAATGGTTTATTTTTTAATATCACTTTGTAGCAAACGAGCATACAAGATGGTTAACAGCTATTGCAATCTATGCTTTGAATATCAGAACCATCGCTTCCGCTTTTGGGGTGTAAGCGGCACACTACGATCTTTAGAGCCAAAGTCAACCTACCTTTGGTGTACACTAACGAAAGAGCCTTTGGCGAGGAGCAAAAGAGGTAGAGTACAGCGTATTTGTAAGCTGCCCGACTGACGAAGTACCTCCACATCACAGAATACGGCAGGCAAATAACAATTCCCTTCAGGGTTGTTGTGTTACTGCGAGTGAGTGAGATCACCTGAAAAGTAGGAGTTGCTGCGTTGGCAGCGGGGGTCGCAGCGCGCTATCGATATTTCATGTTGCGAGCGTTAATATGGCTACGGTGGCCGCTTCACATAGCGCAGGCCGTGTACTTGTCTGCCACCTAACGTGGTATAAAAAAAAGACTGGAAAAGCACATCCTCTCATATTAACGCAGCCAAAGTTGCTGCACTGGCAGCGGGTTTGGCAGCGCGCGAGCGACAGTTAATGTTGCAAGCATTAATATGACTACGGTAATTGCTTCACATCAGGCGGGCCGTATGCTTGTTTTCCACTCGACGTAATATAAAATAAAACCTCTTCACTTCTTTATCGAAGAACCAAATGCCGTAATATCCTTGGGAAACCTCGGCAGGCAGCTCATTCCACAACTTGTTAATGTGAGGGTAAAACAACTCTCGGGCACCGTACAGTACGTGACTATTTCGGTTTCAGTACGTGAGGATGAATTTCCTGCTGATTCTGAACGGCGCGATGGATATTTTCATTTTGAAATAATAAACCCAGTTTTAAATATGTAGTTTATTACATACATTTAATTTTAAACTATCTATATCGGATCGACCAATTTTGCTAATTTTTGTTTTAATATTTTATATAAGGAAGGTTCTTATGGAGAGAAAATACATTTTCTAACCGTGCAAAGCATATCATAATCATACCCGGGTAGGATTACCAATTTAATTTCCTCGTTGTCTCACAAGAAACTGAGGTATCGAATTGTTACAACTACTAGATAGACGCTCAGCATCTCTGGACCTCCCCTCGCAGACGGCGACAGTGGTAAGTACGCAGTAACACGATTGAAATTGTAGTATCGTAATATTTTTAACGAGTATCAAATGACAATAACTTGGTGCAAATGTAAGTTTCTTTACCTAATGTATGTACATTGGAAAAATATATAAGCAATAACATGTGTTTGAGTGCTACTTAATAAGCCAAGTGCAGAGCGAAACACGTCAGAATTTATTTTAAAAATTACATGTAAACTATCTTCTGAGTACATTGTTAATACCCCTTTAGTGAGATTTATTTTGTCATATAAAAGTAAGTAAATTAATCTAGAAAAAGTGAAGATCATATATCTTAAGTTCATAATTAAATTATGTTCGTAATTATATAAAAGGTAAATTAGTTTAGTGAGCAAAAAAAAAATACAAGCCAAATTTTGGTAGTAGGTAGCCCATGTACTATTTGATTCTTTTCATTTGTTTGTATAGAAGGATGAATTTGTTGTTCTTACAGAATAATTTATTATTTGTTTTTTATTGCTAGTTACGTTTACCATACCATTATTTTCTTAGGCGTATAATCATGTACTTGCATATAATAAAATTCTAGATATATTTGAGAAATAATAATGTGAGGGGTCATTGTAAGAGCAATAGAAGCCAAAACAAAGATTTTAAGACATTTTTTCCGTCGATCTGTATGTTTCCACGCACATCGTGCAAGAACTACTGCATGAACTACCCACTAGATGCGGTTTTCACAATTGTAATACTGGATGTCTAACTTTAATTCTTATGTATGTTTTATCTTGATACGCCGAATAGAAGAATAATTATGAACAATAATTGTTTATTTTCGTACGTAGTTGCGGTCTGCTACTGGTTGCACATAATATCATAAATTATCATGATTGGAAGCGATAGATTCGTGATTTACACGAAATCTCATTCATTTGATGTTGCCAAATATGTTACATTGTAGTATACTGTAGATACATTAATTTAATCTGTTTTTAAATTAGAATATTTTATACTACGTTGGCAAGAAATATAATGATGAGCATTCATTGCTATTATCGCCAATAAACAAACTTTTCTAATGTTATTTTATGTACGTTTCACATTAGTCGTATTCATTAACAAACCAACGGCGTACGTGATATCATCTGCGCAATTGATCGGAAATTATGGCTTTATTAAGGTCCAAAGAGTTTCTACCTTTTACATAAAATATTGTATAGAGTGTAATGAGGTATTCAGACTGTGTTATGTCCCAAATTCAAAACAAATAAATTACGCATAAATGAGCTATTCATGTTTAACAAAGGTAATAAATGAAAGTTATTTTCTATATGGCAAAAAAACTTAGTTGTGACAAACATTTTTTGGATGATAGACTGCGTGCTCAAACCTGAAACGAAAATAAAAGGTTATGTTCATTTCACTACAGGTCTTGAGACATCTCTCATCTTGAATTACTTCGTTCTTCAACAACTCACAAAATGCTTAGCGAGGGCCATAGAGTGTCGTGATTTGTATTCTTTTCTAGTAAACTCCATTCATTTATATTTAATTCATTCTTTTATATAGATTTTATAGCTCGCAATTCAAATTAGTTTATCAAAGACAAACTTAATACTAAAGCGTTAATTCCTGTTTACCTTTAGGATATTTGGGGCATTCTATATACGATACTATTAAAAGAACAATTCATATATATTACTAGCTGTCCCGGCGAACTTCGTACCGCCTAACAATCAATGAATGTCGTGGTACATATTAGCTGAACTAAATTTATGATTTTATGGAATTAAAACAATGAATAGTAGAAAATAATAGAAGCTCGATGGCGTCATTGCGCGTGCCAGTCTAATTGAACACGCAAGTTAAGCAACGTCGACCGTAGCCTGTACACGGATGGGTTTATATTACCTCGAGCTCCTCCGTGATTCGAAAGACACGTTAAGCCGTCGGTCCCGGTTGTTATCATTAGCTCATCTTGAGCTCCTCCGTGCTTCGGAAGGCACGTTAAGCCGTCGGTCCCGGTTGTTATCATTAGCTCATCTTGAGCTCCTCCGTGCTTCGGAAGGCACGTTAAGCCGTCGGTCCCGGTTGTTATCATTAGCTCATCTTGAGCTCCTCCGTGCTTCGGAAGGCACGTTAAGCCGTCGGTCCCGGTTGTTATCATTAGCTCATCTTGAGCTCCTCCGTGCTTCGGAAGGCACGTTAAGCCGTCGGTCCCGGTTGTTATCATTAGCTCATTTTGAGCTCCTCCGTGCTTCGGAAAGCACGTTAAGCTGTCGGTCCCGGTTGTTATCATTTAATGACAGTCGTTAAGTTAAGTCAGTGGCCTTTAGGCGGTTCGAAAACACTGGCCTCCGCCAACCCGCAGTTGAGCAGCGTGTTGGAGTACGCTCTAAACCCCTTCGGTCGAGGGAAGACCCGTATCTATAAAAACTGAAGATTTCATAAAAATAAAGATTTCCTTATTGTTATTTTTTTTTTAAAAAACGTTTTGTTTAATTTTTTTTAGTTTTGAAATAGGTTTTATCATTTTGGTGATTTGTAATTGTCATTTCTTTTGATGTTTACTCTGATTTGATTCTTGCGCTCGAACCCCATGGGAAAAGCGTTTTCACCCCTATCGATTTTACATTTTTAAATTTTCATAACAAATCACAGACAACTTTCAATATTTTTAAAATATTCAATAATATATTAATAAATATTCCAATCCTTTTTAACTGGCACTATTTGTATGGGAAAACGTTTTTTCTTTTATTTAATTCTTTCGTCAATTTTTCAATGTTTTTAATACTTTCCCGACCAAGACACGACATTATTTTATATATTATATAGATTTATGGAGCTTGATTTAAATTTCTGAACGCACGCATAAATATTTTAGAACCAATAAATATTTAAATCCACAAAACTGTTTTCAAAACAAATCACAGGCAACTTTCAAGACGTAAAAATGAGACCAATAGAGTTAACATTTGTTTTTAATCTATGACATTTGTTCTATAATGAGCTTAATATACATTTCTGAACGCACGCATACATTTGGCGTACGCACGTACGACAACGTCACATTTGACAGCTACGACAACCAAAGAGAATGTAACCACTACGTTTTAAGAGACGGATGTGCCATACAAATAGCGTAAATTCTAAATGTATGAAATGGGAGCGAAAACAATCAGAATTTGTACCAAATTCCCTTCCGATTCATAGAGTCGTTTTTTTACCTTTAGTTGCGCCAGACTGACGACAACCACGAACATTTTGTATGGGAAAATGTTTTTTCTTTTATTTTATTTTTTCGAGAATTTTCCAATGTTTTTAAGAGTTATTCTGCTATTCGGGACGGAAACAAATCCAACAAATCAAAAACCATGGCAATCGGTCTCGCCGTTCTCGAGTTATAAGTGTTGTAACAAACACGACTTTCTTTTATATATATAGATAAATTATTAATTATAAATTTCGATGAAATTTAGAATATCGAGGTTTATGGGAGCGATCTAGTTAGGTCTCAACTGTTGGAAAATTCATTTTCTCTCAAAAACGCCGAAAAACTCGCTCATCCAGGCACAGTAAATAAAACTTTACGGACATTTTTTTGTAATACGTCTACTTTCTCTTCCACTCTAGCTTTCTGTCTGACTCCTTCACACTATAAGCTTCACGTCTCTGAACGCGCTACCTGAGTCTGTTAGGGCATATTTGAGATTTTTTATTTCGAAAAGAAAATCCATGTAAATCTTTTACAAGTTATATCTAAGCATGCATATTGTGTATGTTTGTTAAATGTGTAATTGTTCTATGTATGTTTATTTTATTTTCTACAGTAATTATAAATACTATTTTATTAGTCGTAGTATTATATTTTATTTCTTAAATCTGCTATTGTTTTTCTTCTTCAAAACCGCATTCGTGATTTTCTGCTTGTCCCGAAGGTAGAGATTGTTTGTAATGTTAAATCCGCCTTTGGTACCCTTATATAATTAGAGATCAATACGTTTTTAAATAAATAAATTTGTTAATGACATACGGCTTATAATGACAATATACGTAGGAAATATATATATAATAAACACATTTATCACTTATCATTACAATAAACACAGATAATACCTGTAATATTTACTATATGCAATAGGAAACATAAAAAATACATTATACACACGTACAAGAGATTAATTATAATGCATTACGGATAATGGTACTTGTGACAGAATATGTCTACGTTCTCATTTAGATAGATCATCTCGGATCAGCTAGTAATCAAAAGCTCTTTTAGTAAATGCCTTAGCATCAAATCATCAAAGACGTTTGAGATAAGATGCCTATGTAAAGTGCCTACTTCGGTTGTTTAATTAAAATCCATTCGTGCTGACCCACATAAAAATGAGTTTAGATTCGTTGCTATCACAATCGAATAAATGGAGTGAATAATCCGGAAAAACACATTAAATAGCCAACATTTTACAGTTTACTACACATATTTAACTAGAAAAAATATGGGAAACCACATTAGAAACATTGCTTAAAGGACTAAAACATTTAAATGGAACTACTATTAACTTAACTATTTTATTCAACAAATATTTTCGTGTTCTTGTCACCAAGGTTGTATATTATGCGACAAAATATCTACGTTAGGCTACAATAAGCTTTACTGTACTAATACAAATATAGATAAAGTAAACTATCGACTATCGGACTAAACGGCTCGTATTTCTTGTGTGCGTATGCTCTCAAAATGAAAGTAATAAATTTAAATTGGCAATTCCTGGAGAAATGTGACTTCCGCTAGTTTATAAAACGTATAATCCCTTTTAAAGTGATGTGTTAATTTCTTACCTTACTTAACAATTTATTTACTATGTATAGGAAACAGCAAATCGTAACACTTCGAGTATAAGAGGCTCCCGCGGAGAGATATATGCCATTACTTTCGCCCAAACGTTGCCAGGAAGAGATTGCATATATCGATAAGACCGCCTGTTGTCCTTTATAATTATTGTTACTACATTGTTATCCTGTATCTGGTGCAATAAAAAATAATGTATTGTATTATATTGTGTGCTGGCCATGTACCAACAAAAGTTAATTTCAAACATCCTCGTTTGTTTTATTTACATTTTATTTTCATAATTCTGTAGGTAGTAATATGTACATTATACGAGTATAACGCAGTAGAACTGTATAATGAAACTGACCGAATTATAATTTAATCAAGACCATTCGAGATGAGTCCATACTTTAACGAACGCCTGTTTAATATTCATAGGATACCCAATCTATATCGTGAATTTTGTGTCGTTTTTGTGACTATCGATTTAGATCGATAGACACGAAATTCACAGTTTACTAAGAAATCTCATAAATTTAATGAAAAATAGAAAAGTACTTCATAAAAAATCGAGTTGACTTATGGATTTTAATACGTTTGCTTTGGACATAGTATGACAAACAGGCTAATTGCGTAAATAACCTGTCAGTTAGTCGCAGGAATACATTAAGCCTCAAATTTGCTCCTCCGCTTGATGGTTAACGGTTACCGCAGCTTATGGGCGCTTCTCGTACCAAGGGACATCACTCCCACGTTGTCGGCCCTATAAAAATCTCTTCATATTCTTCAAAACATTTATTGTTTATTTTAAATAGATTTTGAAAATAAGGCATTTCGTCCGTACGCGTCATTTAGTCTTCAGGAGGCTTCAGGACTTGTAATTGAGTTCCCTACTAATGGGCCTAAGAGCTTTCACCAAAGACTAATTAGACTGCCGGTTTCATGGTTAAGCTCCTAAGCTGTGATGCAATTGAATAAAGCCCTATCACGTTTACTGGTATTAATCTACTAAAATTTAGGGTTCATGAACAGTGTGAGCTTCAGAACATATCACGGCGCTATCTAGTCCCGAACTAAGCAATGTTTGTACTATTAGGAGGTTAATGATAGATACTATATTGAATACTTGTTTTTATTACCTAATATCTCCTTTTTGCAGGAAACTTTAGTTCTTTTGCGATACTTTTAAGGTTGTTCTATGAGAAATAAATATGAACTAAAACGAACCCACGCTAAAAATCTAATTTCCACACTACCATGAAGTAGTATGTCCTAGTATGCTTATCCTCTCGCGTGCCACAGTCCAACAGTCCATCAATCAATGGTGAGTACGGACGGCGTTAAATAATATTGCATGGGTACCACCGTCAAAAGCATCAGAACTTACGTTCCGAACCTATCACTTCTGTATGTGATGGTTTGGTTTAGGACGTAAGAGCAGTGGTAAAGAGTTGAGCAGACCGAAGGGGATGGAAGTAGCAAGAATGTATTAACTCCTTTATTATAAAAATAGTATAAAAATGTGCATGCAGCACGTGAACTACGTGACGAGGTTGTGAGTTTTAAGTTTACATTAATTGAAATCACTTAACGAATATGAACATTTTTATAGTAAATAATACCGGTTCCAAGTTCTGGTTTTCACAGTCAGGTGACGACAGAAGGGCAATTTATTTACGATCAATCAAATTATTCAATTATTTTACACTCGCTGAATGAAAGTTGACCGAATCGAGATTGATCTGTGAATTGACTAGAAATTGTATACTTGATTTTATTAATTAACTATTACCAAATCATATTGTTGGCAAAATAACATTCTTAGTTTGTTTACTTTTTGGTCCGTTTTGATATAATCCCACTTTAATTAAACTTTAACATTTCATATTGTGATACGAGAATACCAAATGTGACATTTGTGAGATCGAGGACTGGATCGGAACTGAATTTTAATTACGAGAATTACCCCTCAGGTCTAACCCTGGCGAGCGATACGTATTGCTCGCTGTGTGTATACAAAACAATCAGCGAGACCGGTGCGTGCAAGCTACATCCACTATATAATCGAGTCTTTTATTTTTTACGTCTAGTGCCAAACAAGCCCTTTGAGGTGAAGGTACGTGTACAGGTTCTCGTTTGTTCATATGGAAAATTTGTATTTTTTTTGTTTCTGTCGGTGCTTTCGCTCAGAATCTAGACATTTGATGCAAATAAAGTATCTCGTTGTATTGTGTGCTTCTAGTTGTGCGCGAATTTTCTCTTTCTAGTTTTAAACTCCCAGAAACGACAGATGTATCATTTTATGTGAATATAATTATTTCCTTATGAAAATATCTAATTTCCTCAAAAAATTACAATATTGGAAGAATGTTTAGTTATTATTAAGAAACCTTCATATAATTTTATTGGTATTTCTTATTGAGTTTTTTCTAACAAAAAAAGGTAATTTCTTCATCCGGGTATTATTTTCGTCATTTAAAAATGGATGTCGAACAAAATTAATTCTCTTATATATATTATATTCACAATTTTAGATTAATAATTTGATCCTGCGTAGCTACGATATGTAGCACTACGCTGGTCGCTTTAGTCTCTTAGCATTCCCAGTAAGTCCAGTGCGTAGTTACGCAGGATATGTAATAGTACTACCGTAGTACTGCTACGACTGCTACGTTTTGTAGCTATGCTTGACCATCTTATACTGGAAGTGTTACGCTCTACAAGCCGTTGACTGCACAAATTTTAAATTGTTATAAACTATAGTAGTATTAATATTAAAATGTATATGTGAAGACGTAAGTTTGAAATTCTTCGCAAATGGTTTTATGGTCTGTAAATCAAAAAGTAATCTTAAAATGATGATTATTAAGTTCTGGATTAAAACCGACATTTTATCTTACTTGAGAACAGAGCATAAGTCCTTAGATGTAGCTTGAGTCGGAGTTAAACATAAACTCTTTGTTCATCTGCCAGTTACAGATTCAGGTTTATACTCGTAGTATTTAACGTCGAGAACAATTTGAAATTCGATAAGAAATATAATTTGAACCAAACCAAAAATATATATCAGACAGAATTTTGAATCACCCAAAAGTTATTGTGAGAATTAATTATTTATTACTCTCTAAAATAAGAGTTCGTTGTGTTTGTTCTCAATATTTTGAGCCAAATGTATATTTTTTTTATAGAATAGTATCAAGTAATTATTTCAGTATACTGTATAGTTTATTTTATTTTTCACAAAATGGAAAACAAAAAAAATACTCAGACAACTCGCACGCTTGACGTTAAGATGAAATTTATATTTATAAATTTATTTTCCTGTAATTATATTAACAGAAGTCTTTGAAAGGGGAATAGGTCCGCGTCCGTGCACTTTGATATATTGAATTATAATAATAATTTATTTTCTAAATTTTACATACGCATGCTTACATATTTTACATTACTTCCCTAAGGCTGTCTTATGAATAGATTACCAATACGTTCATTGCGGATTCAATAAATAACATATATTCTATAACATTTACGAAAAAAAAGAAGCTAATATAATATAACCTTAAAGTATTATATGTAGTTAGAAACCTTACTCAATCTGGATTATTGTCTTTACTTTCATAGCTCTGAACGATTGGTTCCATTTTACGGCCGTATAATCATAGTGGTACTTTGACGATAATCGCTTATGTGTTTTGTGAATAAAGTAATAAGAAACGACAAAGTAGAGGATTTTATTTATATATGGGTTAAGAAACATTTTAAGATTATTAAATTTAGTTCGGTTTACAAATTTTGGTAAAAGAATAGATTATTATCTAATGTTGCATATTTTTAACCACACGCTCACAGAATGATAAATAACTATACTCTTGAGGATTGTTGTGTCCCTGCGAGTGAGTAAGATCACTAAGAAGGAAGGAGCTGCTGCGTTGTCAGTAGGGGTTGCGGCGCGCGAGCGATATTTTATGTTGCAAGCATTTATATGGCTAAGGTAATCGCTTTACAAGACGCGGGCCGTATGCTTGTCTGCCACCCAGCGTATTATAAAAAGACGTTCGTTCTCTATACATATAATATTCCATGTGTAACCTACTATGTTCTATTTTTTTAATTAAGCACTTTTACTGTTTCCCACGTAACTATTTTTTTTTTCCAACTGTTTTCGCCTTTCCACCAATGTTCCACCAAATGCTATGGTTGAGAAATTAATTATTTACAAAATGTATTGCATATACGTAGTCGAATATACATTGATTTTTGTATCGTATTTACCTAATACGATACAAAAATCAATGTATATTCGACCGGTACCGTCCAGTGACGTTCTCCTGTCGTAGGGTCGTAAATCGTTGCCGAGTTGGCCCGTGCGGGTTTCCTTAGGGAAATCAAACGCCTAACAGATGTGCTATCTTTGAAAGTCATCTCTAACCCGCTTCGTACTTAGTCTCGAACTGTCAAACAGAAATGAGCCTTTATTCGCTTAGTTAATAATCTAGACATCTCTCTTTTATCTTTGAAATAACTTAGAGTTGTTTCCACTTACGTACATATCACGTTTACCTGAAGGCTGACTGGTAGAGAATGCTTGTGTCATACAACCGCCCGTTTAACTCCGCCTGTGTATATTATTTCTGTGCATAAATAATTGCTCTCAATCGGAGAGCCTTCATAATGTCTTTTATTTTTTTATATGTATAACATAAATGGCAAATATGCAGCGATGGTTCGTTTAATGAAACTACGTATAATTTGACCTACACTTTGCGTTCTTCCGCCGCCAGTTAGTTCACGCAAATTACTACCGGCCGGCACACACCTGCTACCGTTAGTAGATGCATGTGACTGCCGTGCCTGGTTTGGTCGTCTCTGATCCAACTTCTGCGCTCGTCTCTACGACTCTTCAACATCTGAAACAGAAGAAACAAGAGACTGCCGCCGCCTCTACACTATAGACGAATGACACAGTTTATCCCCCATTAATTCATACAAATGATACACATGACAAACAAAGAACTAATATTTAATATTAGGGAACAATTAGAAATAATAAAACACAAAAAATTCTTTAATGAAATAAAAAATAATAACCTATCCTCAATATATTTTCCATTACCCTCTCCAGTGTATTCCAGCCGGCAGTACGTTGAAGCCCGCAAAGTAGTGTAGATCAAATTGCCTGTTAATTTGACTTCCGCAAAATAACATTAATTAACTATGAAACTACATGTCTTATTAATCAACAATGAAGTAGTCACCCAATACCCCAGAATCTCTGCAACTTCGTAGAGATATTAGCTCACTGAGCTAATGTCTCTACGAAGCCTCTACCTCTACACGCCTCTACGACGGTGAGTGCTATGAATAACTGTTTTCCCTACAGATATAAGCGTAGCGAAAAATCCTTAGTCTGTAGTTTTCCCTTATTCCAACTTGTGCAGGGTTACGATGTCATTGTTCCTCTGTTGAAAACATCTCTTTACGTACTACAAAGTACGAAACTCCTACCTCTATCGCACTATTAAAATCTGAAGCACCTTGTCGTGTTTTCTCCTTCCTATGGCATGGGATCCTAGAAACGAAGCGCCCGCGAGGTGTTTCTTCCAGCTTCATTCTTCTCTTGCTGTTAGCTGACAGAACACTGCTCTTTGTTTAGAAGAGAGGCACTAGTGACCTAGAGATTATTTATTAAAAATATTGTTACTAAAAATAATTTATGTACTAATAATTTATGTAATAAAGCACTTTTATATATAATTTTACCTAACGGGCGTTTACGTTCATACAATATGTATATATTAATATTTATTATCGGTGTCGAAATCATTCATGCACTAATATTTTTTATGTTACTATAATTTGTGATCTGACAAGAAATTTATTAAATAGCACTACCCGGCTAAAGACTCGTATTAAAGAAAATTAATTGGAACTTGGTGGTTTGCCAGTCTAGCCTTCATTAAACTATAGAATATAGAATACTAGCTTACGCCTGCCAGTTCGTATGCGCGTAAACCGGCATACCGGTGAGAATTTTCTGAAATTATTAATTAACGGAACCTACATCCTAATATCCGCTGTGTGGTTTGAGTTGTGTGTTGATAGATCAGTCAGTTACGGTTGTTTTTTATATATACAGAAGATCATCGAGTCTTAGACTACTGCTATGATCGACTATGTTAAGGGAAAAGGTGTTTATTAATTTGCAATGGTACTTTAAAAAGAAGTAAATCATCACAATGTTTAAAGCTCTTCCGTCTTTACATCTATAAAGTAAATCTGTAATGATAATTACAAACAATAAATGACATCAAAAAGTAAAAACCAGGACTTTGAAGGATACATTTTTACCTCCCTGACTTTGAGGTAATGGATTTTTATTCAATTTTACGTCCCAGAAATTTGAGATAGAATAAAAACGGCTGTTTTAGGTAGAAAGTAGATAATACTAGTTTATAAAGTATTTTTACGTCATTGTATCAGTACTTAAAATGTTTCGATTTAGCGAAAAGTATCAAAAACGACCTTTTCTAGCACTTACCGCTACTGCTTCTAAAATTAAACATTTTGAGTGCTGGTACTCCTATAATTTTTAAAAAATACTTTATTGTCGTGGTAACAAACTGAGCATAGGTTTTTTGATATTCATCCTAAATACTAAGATTTGATTTTTTATTCAAAATGGCGCCACTTACTCAGTACTGAGGGCCATAATTATTAAAAGCATACAAATTAAAAAGTATTTAAAGATTTTCCCTTATTACGGGAATTAACTACAAAATTAAATGTTGTAATTAAACAGTATGAAGTTTTTACCGAAATGAGATTTTACAGGAACGCCTGAAACGACAAACGGTTGTTTGTACCGCAAAGTGAGTTTTAATGATAGCTGAAAACTTGGACAGCTTAATACTTTCATGGGAACTTCGCGCTGCTGAACATCATTTGATTACTTATGTTTACTGCTGTCAACAATAGACTTAAACAGATTCTTTTACATTAAGTAAGATTAGTGGGATTGGACCGTTGGGAATAACAAAGTTTGGCAAGTATATTTCGAGGTGCCTGGTTCGATCCCTGCAAAACACATATGTTTTGTATGCATGAACACGTCCGCTTATATTGGTCTGGGTGTTGACTATGTATAATATATGTTTTTTTTTTTCAAAAATATTTATCAGTTATCTACTCTTCATAGTAGAAGCTTTGCTTAGTTTAGAACGCTGCGTAAACTGTCAACGGATATTTATTTATTATTAATTTATACCTATTTATTTTTGTATCCCTTATTTCTGAGGCTCGTGATCCTTTCCTCTTTAACTCTTTTACGATAGATACTACGTCAACCCTGTCGGTTTTCAGCGATTATCATTGCGTCACGGAGATTATAATTATGAATTGGTCTATCTATCATATTGAGCTTCTCTCTAATGGTCGAATACGTACTACGTAATTAAATACTTCCTTATCTACTTAATTAAAATAACGTTTATTATTAAAATAACGTTACGCACAACCACGATTATCATCAACGGCGATTATCATTGCATCACGGAGATTATAATTTTATTATAAATGCTCTATCCATCGTACTCAGATTCTCTCTAGTGGTCGAATACCTACTACATAATTAAATATTTCCTTATCTATGTAATTACTTGCATTAACGTGCGACCCAAACGTTACAAACAACCACCACACATAAACAAGGAAGACGCCAGTTCGCAAATTTGAGTTTTAGACTGGTAAAGTTTTTATACCAGTATGGGGAAACAAACATAGGACCGACTTGATTGAAAGCATATTTAGGGCAGTACAATTCCCTTGAGGGTTGTTGTAAGAAAAAACGAGATGCTGCGATGGCAGGGCGGGATATTTCATATTAATAATAATATAAGAATTTATGTGGCTAAGGTAGCTATTTTACATCAAGCAACCCGTATGCTTGTTTACCACCCAAGGTAGTATTAAAAAAAGCATTTACCGCAACTTATGGACACGTGCACCACCAGGCAGGAGCATTATTCGCGCGTTGCCGGAAGTGAATTCTTGCATAAAGTTTTAATTTGAAAAGTATAGGCTTTTGTTAAATTATCAAAATTGTCTTGATTCCTTTATAAAGATAATTTGATAATAGTACAAGCTTTGCTTTGTATGGGACTAGATGGCCGTGTGTGTGTAATTTGTCCAGAAATATTTTTTATTTATATCAAATCTAGCAACCTTTTTATAATTAACTGTCATTAATTATATTATTCGCCCGAGAATAAATCTGCGTATTCTGGTTGTAAATTTTTGTTCATATGTATAGTTGAATAAATGTGAAATGTAATGTGGAATATTGTTATATATAGATAATGTAATTCATATTTCATTGTAACTGTGTGTGCGTAAATCAGTATATTTGTTTTAAACACTGCATTGGGTTTGTATATTGAATATATTAATGTATCAAGCGCTGTACGTTGATAATAAAAAACTATATGAATATATTAATGTAACAAGGGCTGTACGTTGGAAATAAAAAAAACTATATGTATGTATATATAAATTTTATTCCTATATTGCAGCTTATGTTGGTATTAATTATAAATAAAATTTGTTCGTCTAAAACTAATAAATCTCGTTGTGTAATTTTTGTGTAAATCATTTGTATTGCTGTCTCACCACTATCACCATTATATTGGCTCGCAAAAATTCGAATAATTCATTTTATTATTCAATTAATATTCGTATTTTTGCACGCCCTAATAATATCTAGTTTATAAAAAACAAACTAGATATTATATATAATTAGGGTGGGTTTTTTCTTTTAGTCTTTGTAAATTATATTTTCCGATTTTTATATTCTTTTGATTTATATAAGCTTTCTGCATAGCGGAAAGAGATTGGTTGTGTAATCGTCCTGGGGTTTATACGTTCAAGTTGGTTGTGTAATCGTCCTGGAGTTTATACGTTCAAGTTGGTTGTGTAATCGTCCTGGAGTTTATACGTTCAAGTTGGTTGTGTAATCGTCCTGGAGTTTATACGTTCAAGTGCTACCGCCGAAACTGAAGCCGATTACTATCGGCTTATTTTATTTTGAAAATCCAACTTCAGGTTAGTTTTATGGTACTTATTTTCAGCTTAGCTCTTCAGCTAAGCTGAAAATAAGTATGTTTGTCAATAAGTACAACGTATGACCAATTTTTGTAATCAAAATATTCGACGGTAATCGGCTTCAGCTTCGGCTGTTGGGTTCCTGGTCTGATTCCAAAATCTTTTTGATTTCTCCATTATTAGCTAGTATGTACATGTGAGTACGTACTTAAATATGTTTATCTAATCTTATACTGAAATTTAGAGATTAAAAAACTAAACACAGAATCTTAATGTCAGGCTTTTACGCACAAGACATCAAAATAAATTTAAAAAGTTACTTTTCGATACAGCTCTTCTATGGACAACTGTATCGAAAAATAACTTTTTCTCCATTTCGATAGAGCTACAGCCCTGGATATAGGTATTTTAAACAGGTTGCAATGCAAATGCATTGCAATGTTGCAAAATTTTTCTATATAATCTATGAACGCGGCGCGTCACGCATGCTCCATCTGCAAATTAACTTCATGGTTTTATTTAAAATATTATTGTCATCTATATCATGAGATTAGATAAAGTAGTGTATGAAACTGCACATAATTAGGTCTTAAAATACTCGTGTGGTCTATTATCGCATTCGCCTTCGGCTCATGTGATAAACACACACTCGTATTTTAAGAACCTTTATTATGCAACAGTTTCTTAGACTACTATTATCTAATTGAAGAGAAGCCTCATTCAGGTATAACATACACATACACAACTAAGTACGCATCACTCATCCGTTACTAATTGGGTTATAGAGAGAAATGTGACGGTGCTGGACAGAAAGTCCATCGTTGATTACCGCACTAAAAAACCACACGTCAGCTTTGCTGTTTCAAAAAAGTGAAGAACGTGATAGTTCCTGATATATGTTATTTCACGATATAGCCTACTGTCTTATTCATAAAAAGTTATAGGGGTTCAATAAACTGCTAAATAGAAGCTCCTAAAAACCACCATTCATATTCGTTCGTAATAATGCTCATAAGAACATTTTACTTAATGAACGTTTTTAACGTATTTTAAGAAATTTTTATGAATATGACCGTTAATATGAGATAGTATGGACATACAGTACAATTATTCATTTTTATTGGACTGTATACCTTATTTCAAATATAAATATTATTCGTATTTGCTGTCTTTAGTTATCATCACGAAGAGCCCTATCATAAGAGTATCTATAGCTACTGCATTATCTCCGCTTTCCGCATTCATCTCGCCATCTACTTGAAGTTGTTGGTCCATCGGGCGGGGGACGTCTGTTGCCACTTGAACTTGCTGACTTTTAGGTCCAAGTCGACAATATTGCTCTTCCAGCAAATATCAGTTTCGAAAAGAAAAGAAACTTTATCTTATTTATAACATAATAAAAAAAGTAATAACATATTCATGGGGATAACTCCGTTTTAATACTGTTTTTATGGAATTCTACAAGTAATAAAACGTTTATGTGCTTTATTTCTAATACACTAATGAAACTTTTCCATTAAAAATGCGTATTGTCACTTATATTCTTATTTCTGAAAATGCTCGAATACTGTACATAAAACTTGTAAAGATAGTAAAAAAAAATATTTTCTTCACACACTACGCATTTCCGATAGAGCTGTGTTCTAGTACAGCATGATATGATGCATTTGAAATATGTTTTGATACGTTTGCCCACTCTCGTACCCACTAGATCAGTGGTTCCCAACCTTTTTTGTTCGCGGACCACTACGATGTTTTTGTTGCGTGTAGGGTCCCCAACTGTCATATAAATCCATTATTCTATAACTCGAAATTTGAGTGTTTCATATAATAGTGCTCAATCTCTTTCATTACAAGTTTGTATCAGGTACTATAATTTATCACTCACGGACCACTGGTGGTCCGCGGACCACCGGTTGGGAACCTCTGCACTTGGTAAAACAGTATTCTTCTCATCTGGTGTAAATGAAACCATCCTGATCACGGGGAATATCTTTAGTTTTCTTTAATGGTACTAGAGATACATAATTGTATCATTAGTTCCATCAGTTATCACGGGGAATTATCTTGACTTTTCTTTAATGGTACTAGAGATACAAAGTTGTGTCACTTGTACCATCAATGGTACTAGTCAATGGTACTACTGATCCTAAGGGAATACAACGCTTGGCATATAAGTACTCATGCATTATTGCCCTTGCTGCCAATGCAATATTTACTTAGCAGTTTTCCAATGGCCTTACTCATAAAAAAATATTGTTAATTGGCTGCGGATTTCAGTCAGGCGAGCCCTCCCCAGTTAGGTATTATTTCATATGTCATTGAAATGGAACCAAGGTATAAATGCGTAATGTCCAGGGCTCTAAATTATACATATACATACTACCGTGCCGTGTGGTTTCCGGCATACTAGAATAGAATCACTCCGTCTCTTCCCGTGGATGTCGTACAAGGCGACTAAGGGAAATATATTATAAAACATCGATCAGGCCTCCCCAACCCGTCTGGCCAGCGTGGGGAGTGTAGGCCAAATCCTTATTCTGTCTGGGACGGACTAGAGAGGGTCGTGCTCCTGTAGTGGAGACTAAAATGACCTGATGATGACGATACTACCACTTATAAACCGTCACACTTCAAGTATTAGAGCGTATTTTTATTGGGGCACGGCTAGTGACAACCGGCGCCTGCTTGATTGGTCACTGGAGTACAGGAATGGAAGCGACGAAATCAAAAGATTCATGTCATCTCGTCATGTCGCTATGCGGCCTAGGAGGTGTCTTTTCACATTCCTTTTTCAGGACCCAAAATTGTATCACATGTGGCGCAGGAAATTTATCGCCGGTCTCGCTTTGTGATACGATCGCTATGTAACTCGTGGCTACGCCGGATCTACTTATAATGAAAATTTTTCGGTCTACAAGCGGCTATCTGTACAAAGACCCGGAATTTTAGGTACAAGAAATGTTCACAAGCTTTTACAACTTTCGATTTCATACTCTCTTTTTTATCAGTGAACTAAGTTGGGTCCGCGCCTTCGTACGCTCTCATATCCCGTGGTAACATTAAAAAATCTAATTACCCCTGTATGCCAATTTGCAATCTGATCCGTCGATTGGTTTGAGCTGTGCCTTGATAGATCAGTCAGTAACAATTGCCTTTTATACATACAGAAGATTTAATTTGTACAAGAAATTCGCTAAAATGTGTGGTCATAAATTCTCGCTGCTATTGCATGGGTGTATCAAGGCGACGTCCCTTCCAGCACAAAAGAGAGACAGTACCGCCATTCTGTGACTTTACGTTTTACCTTCACCCCACGCTTGAACATATGTGACCTCTTTTTCCTTTATCTATTTGCTACGTCTTGTAACACAATACGATACACAGCTACAATTTGATTAATTGCCAAATATTTGTAGGGATGGTAAAGGAAGTCGAATAAAACTTGAGTCACTTTTCCACATAAGACATTGTTTTCTAATGAAATTGATAAAGTCACAAACAGTGTACTAATGATAATGAAACCCTAATTTATAGAACAATCACCTAGGTCTAACATTGTATACTAATATAACAGTTACTATAAGTAGATAGATCTTAGTATTGACACTTGTATTTAGGGAAGTCTCAGTAGTAAAATATACAGCAGCCACACCACTCATACATTTATTTTTGTGTGAAGTGAAAACTTCTTTAGCGGCGTTGTGCACCTGTTGGGATGGGTAAAAAATGTTAAACTCTCGTCAGGACACGTGACCTGGTCGAAAATTCGTAGGACGGAGGGAGAGTAGATCGCCGGCGCAGCGTATGAGAGGAAGTAATATTGCCCTCTCTTTCTACCACGCTGCGAAAATGTATGCCTGCTCCTGCTGTTTATTTTTATAAATAAATTTTGCATTTTACCACAAAAATGACAGTACTTTTATATTAATAAATAAAGCAATTCGTTGAGAAATTATTCCCTAACCATAAAAAAAAATTCAAAAATCCACAACGTTAATGTTCAAGTTTTCACTTCTGCCGGCACTCCCAGAGTGCAACCCGTTTTTTATTATTATTAATATACAAGGTGTAATCGATAACTTATAAACAATAACTCACTCTACTACACAGCACAGAGAAGACCCTTATCCAGCAGTATATAGTTTATATGATGAAATACAGGCTGATTGATGATTATACAAATTACTGAATACTGATTACTGATGCTGTAACTGGTTTACCAGCTCTATCAAATAGTATCAATAAACTTCTATCTTAAGTATATATTTGTTACAGCTAAAGATAGATGAACTTAAACCTATGAACCAGCTAAACTTAATGTTATATAAACACGATGAAAACGGTAAGTGATCTCACTCGATATTTCGGCACTCTGTATAGGTACTCTGGGGTGTAAGTGGCTCACTACGATCAGCTTATATTGACTATTGACTAGCGAGGCACTGGTAAAAGAAAGTTAGAATACAGCGTATTAGTAAGCTGTCCGACTGGTAAGGTATCTCCACCTCACAGAATACGCACCCAAATAACTATTTCCTTGAGGGTTGTTGTGTTCGCGCGAATAAGTGAGGTCGTGAGCGATATTCATGTTGCGATCGTTAATATGCCTACGGTAACCGCGTTACATTAGGCGGGCCGTATACTTGTCATTAACTATACAAGATTTTGAAAAACTGTTTACTTATCCTGAAAGCGCTTCATCAGCTCTATCAAATGATATCAATAATCTATTCTATATATATATATATATATATTATTTATTATATTATTAATATACCATTTATTTTATTAACTACTACCCGATTGACGTCCTGTCTTCTTAACAATGAATATTGAATTCGAATTGGTTTCGCGCAATCTGTCAAATCATTGCCAGTTCTGTCAAACAACATAAAGTTACATTAGAAAAGTTAACTGGTCGTTCAGTTTTCCGAAACTTTCTGAACATCCTTAATTTTTCCTGTCATAAGAACCTTCTCCTGACAATAATAAACACAAAAAAAAAAAGAATTAGCCTAATTGCTACATCTATTCACGCGTGATGCGATGGCCAAGGGAAATAGAGATTCATTTATATATATATATATATATATATATATATATATAAATACTCTGTATATATGGATATATATGGATAGACAAAGCTCGTGAAGTACTTTCAAGGTCAGGAATCACTTTTTCGATACCTTTTATAGTTTAGATATATCATTTCCATCCTGTATAACACATATATGGTTAAACCATTGCAAAATATCTTTATGTGTTTTTTTTATACTACGTCTGGTGGCATACAGCCCGCCTGATGTGAAACGGTTACCGTAGCCATATTAACGCTCTCAACATGAAATATCACTTGTGCACCGCCACCCCCGCTACTAAACTCAGCAACTCTTTCTGATGATCTCACTCACTCGCAGGAACGCAACAACTATTCTGTGAGTTGGAGGTACTTCCTCAGATGGCCAACTTACAAATACGCTGAATCTAAATGGTAACATAACTCACCCTATGAGTGCAATGTCGTCGATTTAAATGAGTGGTGGTGGTATTTGAAAACATTGAATTTTCGGATTGATTGATTACGACATGGGGGCCTTCAAGAACATAGTCCATATTTCCCTTATGAGGCTGGCAACGGATCGACGACCCCTTGGTGTTTCTAATTTCCATGGTCGGTGGTGATTTCTTTCCAACAGATGATCTACATGCTCGTTTGCCCCCCTCCCATATAAAAAGAATTCTAGTTTATTCGTGAAGCACTTTCAGTGAAAAGTTTTTCAATTATCTTGTATAGTTACGAAATTATCCAGTCAGATCATTATCGTTATTACTCTGTATGCTAATTAGAATCTACGGATTCCGGGTGTCGTACTTATTACTAACTTATCGTATTATTTAACTAGTTTAATAGTAATTTAATAGTATGTTAGTTATTAATAGTAGTTTAATAGTATATTTTTCACCGAGGGAAGAAAGTGACTGATTACCAACGAGGGTGTAGGTATGAGACTAGAGACTTAGTTGAGGGTCGAGGGTCTTAATACCCCCAAGTTGGGAATTACACTTTCTCCCGAGTGATGCATAGTGCTTTATATTACACCTACGAGGAAAAAATGCGTAAAATTACGCAAGTAACCGCATTCTCTTCATCAAAATGCCTAAAATTACGTAAGTAACTTCATTTCTTGGACTTAAAATGTTCTTGGTACTTTAATATGATTGCTAATACATACATAATGTTTAGATTTTTCGTGCAAGAGATTTTCAATGACTGCTTGAGTAGAGTCAGTCGTTAATATCACTCGTCAATAACTATATTAAACTTATAAATGAAAGTATCTGAAAATAAAACAAAAGAAGGCAATTTGCGCGCGATGTTTTTTTTTCTTACTGGCTAGTAATATAAAACTTGTGTTCTAAGCAGTTCGATGAAATTTGTTACTAAGTGTTGGAACAATCTGCCCCCACCGTTAAGATCCTGCAAAACAGTTCAGGCCTTTAAACGAAATTTTAAAGCATACCTGAATCATTGTCAGAATACTGAACCTTAGTGGCAGTTGTTTTTCTCGTTGTGCATATCACTACATAGTATAAAACAAAGTCGCTTTCTCTGTCCCTATGTCCCCATGTATGCTTAAATCTTTGAAACTACGCAACGGATTATGATGCGGTTTTTTTTAATAGATAGAGTGATTCAACTGGAAAGTTTATATGTATAATATATGCATAACATAGTAGAAAAACACTGATAATTTAGAGGTTTCTAATGTGATGTCGTAAATAAACACATTTTTTTGCTCTTTCATTGCAAACGCTGGCTGAACCCAACGAGATAGATCAAAATAATGTAGTACAGTATTGTTCACCTTAAAATGGTCTACAAAAAAGTTCGCGATGGTATATGTCTATCTCTTAGTGGTAACACACAATAAGCGTTTTTTTAATCCTTTGCTTTTTACAAGAAATAATGCCTTATTTACGAAGCGATTTTAAGCAATACAGAATTAATCCTTATCCAATTAAGTACCTTAAATACATTGCGCATTTAATATAGATCAATATGGCCCTTCACAGCATGTAATTTAAATGAATAGTTTAGAAGATATTACACATTTAAAATGCAGGGACATAACGGCTGTGGCGGTACCGGCCGCGGAGCCGGCGGCGTGTGCCTATAACTGGGGAAGGACTGGATAGGACAAAGCGCAAAGACCTTCTGTAGTACATTTAGTATCAGCATTGCACCCGTGCGAAGCCGGGGCGGGTCGCTAGTTGTATTTATAATAAGGAACAATCAGGGGTTATAATTGGCTTATATTTTTTTATAGGGACAATATAATTAAATTTATTAATTCGGCAGCAAAAAAAAAATATTACAAAATTATTTTTGTAACTGTGGTCGTCCGTGAGTCACTACAGCAGGTTTCAGCTGAAAATCGGCGCTGCACGATAGTCTGGCATATGTCGAGCTGAGGCCTTTTAACCCATATTTCATGTATTTATTAGAATAAGTTTAATTATTGTTATTGTGAACGTATTTTTTTACTTTATTGTGTGTTATTTATGGGTTAATAAATGTTTTTTCTTCTTCTTTCTTCTTCTTCTTCTTCTTCTTACCTACGACTTTTTGGCGGGAAAGTATATCTCCACTATTGAGTTGTTCCAAGCAGAAGCCTTACTGCCAAAATTAAAGCCGATTACCATCAGATTTTTCTCGAAAATCAAAGTTTAGCTTAGATTGGCGGTGATTATGTTTAGCTTAGCTGGTAGAAACCATAGAGCTCTACCAACTAGGCTGAATTGTTTGTCAATAACTTAAACCTAACATCTATTTTGGCGATCAAAACAACCGATGGTAATCGGCTTCAACTTCCGCGGCAGGAATAGGGTCCCATTTCTGCAAAATTGCAGTAAAATTGCACAATCGGTTTTTCTGTTGATTTATAAAAGCAAATTGAAAAACTGACGAAAGTGTACGGCATGACCCAAAAGGCAGGACAGTTGTGAAGAAATAATTCACTATTCTGTCAAAAAGTAAAAAGAGGTTAACAATGAAATTCCTACACTTTTTCCTCCCACATAATTTGTATGGCAGAAAAGACTTACTCTCTTCCTCATTTAAGAAATGGTACTAGAGCTCTTTCTGAGTAGGTGTAGTATAAACACTTTGGTTATAATTAATTTTCTTGCACGCTACACTATTTTAATAATTTGCATTTGTATACTAGTACAACAACAATTAGGTTAATTTTAATTATATTAAAATGACGGTATATTTTATCTTCAACGTAAATAAATATTATGTTTCTATCCCAATATGTACTTATGTTTGTAAATGCTACTTCATATTCCAACACGATGCGTACAAAGTCACGATCTCAGGTAGGTAAATAAAACTTCATGTTATGTTGACTTACGGAGCGAAGCTTTGGGTTAGATTTACCATCAGTCCCGCTAGTTCAGTAACTTAGTCAAATATTGACATAAAGTGGATTTAATCTAGCTTCACCGTACTACAGAACAAGCAATGCTAATGATTGAATTTCTCCACATGTATAAAACAAATATAGACGCTTTCAGCGTATGTCTGTTTATTCTCTAACTCCTAAATTACATGCCGGAATTTGATGTGGCTTACACTGTCAGTTATATGTCTTTTACGGAAGGTACGTAGTACATTTTCCAATATGGTAGCATTTTGCTAACGTGACATTATACGAGACGAATTTGGAACCACCCTGTTCCCCAAAAATTGCACCCGTGCGAAACAGCACTTTTTTTTAATAAAGTCACTTTTACTATTATGTTCACACTTAATTAGATTTATTTTGACCTACCGGTTTCGCTTTTACAGCATTATCAAGTATTAAGATGGTTTTCTGTGGTGGAAAAGCGAAACCAATGATTTATTATATAAAAATGTCTAGCGATCATATAATCTTTCGCGTGCCGCGGTCCCGTGGTGGGTTGCAGCGTTGGTTAAGCGCTTGGTACATAATTGACAGGACGCGACACGCGAGGAGATATCTATATCTCCGGCGCAGGTAGTCCACTCTCTCATAACGACTTTCGCACAATGACGGCTCGGAGGACTGACAGGGCCTATGATACTTTTGCTAGGCAGTACTTTACTTACTGCACTTTTGGAAAGCTCACTCATATTTTTTATATTTACTTATTTAAACTTAAGACTAAGACTTTGTCGTTTAAGCTGAACGCTCATGTATCCGAGCTGAACATGCTGAACGAACCGAACGAAACGAATTTTAGGATTCTTTATATGAAATCTTAAGACACCTCGCCCACCTATCCGCGCGGAATCGTCCGAATCGGGAAGAGCCGGTAGTTGTGCAGGGTGTCATGTAATTTATTTAAAGAATTCTTAAAATCGATTCAGTCGGTTTATTCGGTGCATTCGGCTTGGATAGTTGTGCGCTCACCTTTAATAGTAGGTACATCTGGCACGAGTACGTATGCGACAATGACTTACTATATAATGTTTGCGAAATGTATCTACATACATACACAATTAATGTGCTCTGGCTTTTAGATTTTATGCTACTAAATTATATTTCAGCAATAGCTTTATACAGTCTTAATTTATACAGTGTAGGAATATACATAAACCCTTCCATTAGTATGAACTATTTATCTACGAGTTATGAAACCCTTTAAGCTTAAAACTGATTAAAATTTATAATAAAATTGTGTGACATATATCTTTATAGCTTTAAGAGTGAAATTATTATTTCTGAAATATTTTACAGTCTTAGTAGTATTTATTTACACATAGCATAGAAGCCAATTTATATTACTTTTTTCAATCTAGTTAAGACTTATTTTAGGACGGCAACATACAGTCAGAATTTTATTTCAAAATGTCGATCCGGAATTCCGACCGCTGTAAGTTCATAAATAATAATCAGGACTTACACACGTACATAAGCTTTCGTTTCCAATGTTTTATCGATTCCAAATTTCGAGCTTGTGCGTTCTGAATTCCAAACGGAAAAATAACTATTCTGAAATTCAAACCATAATCTTTTTTAGGGTTCCGTACCCAAAGGGTAAAAAGGAACCCTATAACTAAGGCTCCGCTGCCCGTCCGTCCGTCCGTCTGTCACTAGGCTGTATCTCATGAACTGTGATAGTTAGACAGTTGAAATTTTCACAGATGATGTATTTCTGTTGCCGCTATAACAACAAATACTAAAAAACAGAATAAAATAAATATTTAAGAGGGGCTTCCGTACAACTAACGTGATTTTCTTTTGCCGTTCTTATAGATAAAGGTACGGGACCCATCTTGCGCGGGTCCGACTCGCACTTGGCCGTTTTCTTTCTTATTTTATATGAGAGATGTGGATTTTAAACGAGCATGTGGATCACCTGATATGAAGATGTAAATCAGCAACTCCAAGGGGTCGCTGATCCTTTGTCAGCCTTTTGAGGGAAATATAGATTCTGTTCTAGTAGCCTCCCATATCGTAAAAGTTTGAAAATACAGCTGAGGGAAGTTGAATCCACAATTTCACTGTTGCTGATATTAAATTACTGGCGAGTTGTACGATAGTGAAACTCGGCGAAAGGTACATATTAATTCGAACTGAAATTAACGTGAGTGGTGTATTTCATTGATGCTGTATTTCGAAACAGAGTTCCTGCAGGAAACACAAACACCGTCTGTTTACCTTGATAATGCCTTCGGCGAAACCGGTCGGTAATATTAAATATAATAACGGGGAACAGTACAAATGCTTTATTATAACATTATGATAATAATGTTCCACCAAGTGCCAACGATCAACAGTATCAACATTATAGAGTGCCTAAAATTTGTGGTCGCCATTATCCTTGTTATTCCGAACGGAAATGAACGTAGTGTGTGATGTATTTACGGAATCCTGGGTCAATATTCCCAAACCGAATTCCGAAAGGAAATTCCGACCGTTTGTTGCCTACCTTATTTGCAACACTTTTTATTTAGGTATGTGTTTTTATATACCTATGGTAAATAAATAGTATTGTGTATATTACATATAAGAGTACATTAATATAATATTGATGCCGATAATAAATACGATGTTCTTTATATTAAACCACTTAAATGCTAACATGTAATGTAACTAGCTTCGGAGAAATAAGTGTCTATAGTTTTAGGTAAACTACTAAAATTCATCTTCAGTCTTATTAGTAGTCTTAATTTACACAATGTATATACTTTAGATTACTTCTTAAAACTAAGTATTTATTGTTTTAATCCCAACACTTTTTATTTAGGTGTATATTACATACCTAGATAAAAGTGTTGTTAAGTGAATGTATTTATATATATTATAATTACGTGTACATTAATATAATATTAATAGAAAGTAATTAAATTCTAAAATGTAATGTAACTATGTTCGAAGGAATAAGTATGTACAGTGGGGTCAAATAAGTGGTCTATCATCTTTAGTAGATTTTGAGGGTCTATTTTAGCTCTCACAAATAATAGAAACTGAAGCTTAGCAACATAATACAATCCCTTTTATTTCACTATATATTATTATAATGTGCAGAGAACAGAAAAAGAAGCAATAACACGTGAAGCCGTCGATGCCGACTGTTGTAGTGACAACAGCTGGGGACGACGATGGGGTTCTCATGTAATGAGATGATAATCGTTACGCCAAGTCAGTGTGCTTGGGGCGGCTTGAAAACACTATCCTCTGCCAACCCGCAGTTGAGTAGCGTGCTGGAGTACGTTCTAAACCCCATTCGAATGAGCGAAGACAGTGATCTCAGCAATGAGATGAATGTAGGTTGATGCAGACAAAATGCAGTCTTATCGCAATGCGATCTCTTCCAGACAACCTTAGGGTAGAAGAAAACATAAAATTAATATAAAACAGGTAGATAATAAACAGTAGGAAAATGAAATAGAAATAATACATGAAGGGAACGATTATGTATTACTTACAGAAATATATTTGTAGTAAGAGAAAGACAGTAGGCCTTAACAAATTATTAGAAATAGGAAACTAATTAACATTTGGTAACGTCTATTACGTTTGTTAATAAGTGTTGTCAAAACTGATAGAGCACTTTTTTGGCCGACCGTACATACAGACAATGAAAGAGATAAGTAACCAGAACTCCGACTTATAGAAATATATTTTAAGTAAGGTATTTGCACAAATATCAGCGTTTTGTTCATTTTTGAACAAAACATGTAGCTGAGCTATGACTTTTTTGTTACTGCGGCATACATGATTCTTTTTGTGTTTTTAGGGTTTTTAACACTATATTGCACTTAAGTTTATATGTAATTATTATAAGACTGGAAAGAACTTATTATGTGTGTGCTGGAGATACAAATAAATGTTTCATTCATTCATTCATTTACATCAATTTTGAAAAAAATAATCAGCCGAGACCCATTGCTTCATACATTTGAAAAAAGGCTAGGAAACAATGGATTCATTAAAGGAAATAAACATGAGAAAATAAAATAAACAAAACTTTGGACAAAAAATATGTCGATAGTAAATATAATGGCGTTATGGAATGAATGTAGAAAAAAGCGCAAAGGGACGTAGCAGGCAAAAAATAAACTTTATTTGATTGGGATTTTACTGGATTGGACGTTATCACAGAAGTACGGTGACCGGATTCGAAATCCAGTGAGATGCGTTGGTTTTAACATTTATAAAAATGTAATATAAATATTTCCCAATAAAGTAATGATAGGTTAGTAGATATTACGAGCGCTTGGCGTCGCTTACCATGCCAGCAGCCGACGTGACTCTCCGCATTAGATGCTTCACATCTAGAGATGGGCAAAATGCCAGGCATTTACAATAAGTGCCTAATAAGTACATATAAATGCCTATTTTTAGGCATAAATAGAGAGTTTATATGTACTTTTTGGGCATTTATCATAAATGGCCGGCATTTTGCCCATCTCTATTCACATCTAATACCATATATGTACTCAAATCCATTGAAGCATTGAAGAAGAAAATTGTTTTTTTTAATCTGTTTCGGATTACTTATCTCTTTTGCTGAAAGTAAACTTAGTTTTTTTAAGCAATTGTAATTGAGGTATAAAATTAATTATTATTAAAGTATTTTAACGGTGACAACCTGGTATTTTTAAAATCTATTGTATAATAACATGTTTCTTCTAGTCTATCACTGATACGAATACATGCATTTAACTATTTTATGTTTGTACCTTCAAAGGTGCTGCTTATTTTGTTAATATACAGAGTACTATTTACTTCTTTGGTATGTGATACAATCCCAAGTATCTATCACATACCAAAGAAGTTTCACATGTGGTTGGATATTCTGACGTAATTATATAATATCTACTAATAAGATAATATTTAAAAATACATATCCTACTTAGAGTGATCAATTCACAAAATGCTTATTTTAATAAGAATAAGTATAACAATAAGAATAGTCGAATACTAATAAGATTAAGAATAGTCGAATACCAATTGCTTTTGCATCTACTGTATTGTACACAAAATACATTGCAAACAATGATATTTCTTTTTATGTTATGTAAACGGATAGCTAGGAGTTGAATAAGTGTAGTTAATCCCTTACGCGGCTGAAAGGAGCGGTACTGTGTAGTTAAGCTTGTCCAGCAAAGACCGAATAGAATTGAAGATATGTAATGACTCCCTTAATCTATTAATTACAGTTTATTTTTTTTACCTAACAAGAAGTTTTTATGATATCTCTATTTAAAATGAGCGGCGAGCGATTCTACGCCATAGTTTTAACGCTCACTCCCACTGTCTATGACGTCGTTCCAGATTGAAAGCGACAAACATATATTTTTGTAAATGACTTATCAGTATGTTAAGCGTCAGAGCGTCATCTGTACTGTACATGGCGCGCCCTGCTGAGTAGCGAATGAGGCTCTGGCATAAAAGACGTAAAGTATGTCGAGCCCGACTGGGGAAATACCTCAATTTTTCAGAAGAAGACCGCAGGTGAATAACAATACTCTTGAGGATTGTTGGGTTGTGAGCAGCGGGGGCGATACCGCGACCGCGACCCTTTGTATTGCAAGTGTTTAAATGGCACCGTCACCGCTATGCATTAGGCGGGCCCTATGCTTGTTTGGCACTCTACGTTGCATAAAAAATATACACATTTCTGTGTTGCCGCCAGATTACCCATCACAAAGGTATATTCTATGCGTTCTAAAACTGAGGTATGATTTCAAAAGTTCGTGATTACGTTACGCTTCAGACCCACCATATATATCGATGATGAGGAAGAAGTTCATCGAAATCAGGACAAAATCGTGTTGCCACTTATCACTTAATTTGACTATAATTGCGTAATTCGTAATTGACTTAATTATTACTAAGTACTGTACTAATGTATACTGTACGTATTTTCTTATACCTATAACATGTAGTATTTTTGTTTTATTATTAATAATAGAACTTAATTTATTTTAAACCACTGCTGTGTAAATAAATAAAAAGTAACGTCAACAGATTTTTTTTTACTGACTGTACCTAACTTTACTGGTTTAGATTAAAAAAAAAACTGTTACCGCATCAAATTAAAATTAAAATGATTACAATGATATAACCATTAGATTATGTATAAGTAACTATAATACACTAAGATTAAGTATAAGTATTCTTATAGAAAGGATCTGCATATATTCTTGTTACTATTATTTTTTTTCTAATATGATATGTACGTTACTAATTTCTTGTATACTTGAAACGAAATACACTTTTAATACATCTATATAAAACCGGCGATGAAATTACTTCTACGAAATTCCATTGAATCTAACAGGAAGGAAGGCTGTGCAATATCTGAAGATTCAATAACTAGATTATTCATAAGGGACGCGACTAATATTTTTCTTAAGTATATAATAAATACGTATCTATAACCCTACAAATATGAATATAAATCTAATTAAAATTGGGCATACATATACAATATGTTCCAAATTATGCAGATTCTGCATACCCAAATTTACTCGTGAAAGAGCAACAATCATTCATTTCTACATAATCCTATGTTAGTACTATTACTTATACTGTGATAATACTACACATGCATACATCCTCACAAACTTTCAGTTTTATAATGCGAGAGTGAGTGAGTGAGAGTATTCATGAACTGCACGTACAAATGTGAATGAAACTAGTATAGAGCCATTTTTATCAATGGAAAAATAATAAATAATACTTACATTTATTTTAAGTTATTATGTGGAAACAAAAGAAGCAAATAATAACAAATACAGCCAATAAAATAAAAGTACAGTTCGTAGAAAAAAAACAATAATTGTCAAATTTCTTACATTAACGTTACATCACACCCCAGATGTTTTCTAGAGCTTTCTAGGAACAAAAACCCAACGTTTGGAACCCACATACAACATCTACTATGGCCAATTAAATAAAGGCCTTGCTTGCGTATAGAAAGAAATCCCCTGAAACGATTTATTCTCATGCAACCTCTTCAACGATTATCTTCAACGAGGCCGAAGGCCGAGTTATAGTGAGCCTGTAGGGCGAGCTGTGGGGCAAGGCCGCAGACCGAGCCATTCGGCCCAAGCCATGCACATGGTCAAACCATCCAACGAGTATCTATAGTGTTACACCATTTATAGCTCAAGAACAGCGGGACCACCTTTGATTTGTTGGATTTGTCTCCATCCTGAATAGCAGAATAGCTAATCAAATAAATCAGAAAAATTAAGGAAAAAATATTATGAAGGATATTCATTTCCAGAAATAAATGGGTTCAATTGACTTCAATATTTTTTTTATCTTTGACTACTAAAAAAATATAGCAGAACAGGGTCTGTGTGTGTGGAAATCGACAGGAATTAGATAGAACCGAGAAGATTGAGTCACGGCGAAGCGTGGGCGGACCTGCTAGTAGTAAGTAGATTGTAGTAGATAAATGCACGGTTCTCTTCGCGTATATTGCCTAGATTACGTCACGAGCTGTGTTGTCAAAATTTGACATCTTCATTATAAAATTTAGATAATGATGTAGTCATCATCATCAGGTCCATTTTAGTCTCCACTACAGGCACGACCCTCTCTCGTCCGTCCTAGACGGAAAGAGGATTTGGCCTACACTCCCCACGCTGGCCAAACGGGTTGGGGAGGCCTGATCGATATTTGATAATTTATTTCCCTTAGTCGCCTTGTACGACATCCACGGGAAGAAACGGAGTGATTCTATTCTAGTCTGCCGGAAACCACGCGGCCAATGATATAGTAGACACGAGATTGTAACAAATCTCGCGGCTAGTTATATTGTAGAACATACCTAGTTATATTGTAAAGACAACAGCTTGTAGACCGTCACTTCCAGCGTAAGAGCTACGAATCCTACGTAACGTCTCATACGTAACGTCATCCGTAGGACCATCTAATATGAACTACAAGCTCTTCTCGGTACGATCCTTATTTTCAGTTTCGCCGCTCCTATCTATAGCTTATCCTACATGCATAGCTTATTCAAAACGAAATTAAAATATATTTTTTTCCATATAGCCCTGCCCACTCCATAAAAAACTACTACATAAACAGAACACGTCTCTAGACGTGCAACTGTGTGTGTAGGTGCCCTAGAGTTGGCTGCAATATTCATCCGGTACGAGTTAACAAGTAGGTACCGCGCTGTGACATAAGACGGTATACTTTAAATATTGTATTAATATTTTAATATAAATATCTTTACACGTTTATTTTGGATTATTGTGATTATGAGACTGACTAAGAGAAATCCAATAATGTCACAGTGGTAAACGAATTATTTCGCGCGGATTGTAATGTTCATCAAACAATTTAAATAGAATTTCGTACTAGAAAAGATAAATTGGTTTTCTAATAACACAAACAAAATATTCCATTAAGAATGATTACATAATCAGAAATAAATAATTATACAACTTAAAACCTTAGTTGAGAATATATTTATATACTACGAACTTTAAGTTTCGTGATACACGGCGCCGCGTGGTAACATGCATGGTGTTCAGATCTGGAACGGGTCCAGATTACATTCCAGCCCCCTTACCACCATCTCTTATTGCGATTCAATAACTGAATAGAATGCTTATTCATACCAATGAATAAGCTACTCTATTTCAAATGTAATAGAGTCGCTTATTATTTGATATGAATAGGCATTCTATCCAGTTATTGAATCGCATTATGAGATGATGGTAAGGGGGCAGTACTAAAATTAACTGGTGAAGAGATACGGATAGTTTATCGGTTCCAGTATCTTGGTCATATAATGGCCGAAGATTTCAAAGATGACTGTGATATAGAACGGGGCCGTCGGATGCAACATCGTCGATAGCACGAAGAGTTCAAAGTTGTAACAGGGAGGAATTCTATACCCTATATACGACCTACGTATACCTGTCAGTTTGACGAAATATATCAAACGTGCATACTATAACTATAAGGATACAATAGAACAAGGCATATCGTTTCCTCTTGCTACTTCCTAGATTTTGCAGTGCTTCTGCCACATTTACATGGGTGCCCGGCTCTCTCTGTATTGATGTTCCGCTTTCCGTCATTCTGGAATATGCTGCGTAGCAGTGATAACGCTGTACTGAAAGTAGTGATTATTTTTATATAGATATTTCTCGCTATTATTGGATAAACGTGCACCGAAACGCAAATATCAGATTACTTAAGTTTAAATCTTAACATTATTTTCACTTAATTTTTACTTTTATTTTGATTTTACTTTAATATCTTATATGTCATCATCATCATCATCATCATCAGGTCCATTTAAGTCTCCAAGCACGACCCTCTCTCGTCCGTCCTAGACGGAAGGAGTATTTGGTCTACACTCCCCACGCTGGCCAAACGGGTTGGGGAGGCCTGATCGACATTTGATAATGTATTTCCCCTAGTCGCCTTGTACGACATCCACGGGAAGAAACGGAGTGATTTTATTATAGTCTGCCGGAAACCACACAGCCAACCCATCTTATATGTATCTAAGTATTATTATTTTACTATAAAATGAATGTATTGCCGGCAATAATAAATCTCTGAAAAACTGGACGGTTGAACGCTTGTTTGACGTGATACAAAAATGAAATATACAAAATTTAATTGACATTTTTCTAAATTATTTTAAAGATTTAACACATTGAATGTCTTGTATAAAACACACTGCTGACGACTATGCCATATTAACTTTACTCTAGAAATTTTATTATATTGTACAATTCCTAGTACTGTTCGGAACATCAAGTTAATTGTAATAATAATTGAAATTCATAACAATATCGTCTTAATTACTAATTTATTCCCTAAACACGTATATATTTTAGACAGGATCAGTTGCTTTGTAAGAAAATCCTTTCATACTAGGTGAAATGTCAGTTTTCAATTACTCAATATTAACGCAATGAGGTTACGTTTATTTTCGCGGAATAGCAATACAATCGAGTAAATTGAATCGTGATCCGTTTTACCGATAATTAATTTGAAACCTTTAAAATAGTATGATTATTATTTAAAATTATTTAAAATCCGATTTCATGTATGTTCCATAGTCCACTTAAGGCGATTTAAGGAGGCTTAAAATTTTATATTAAAGAAACTGTGTCATTACGGGTCGGTAACCTATGAAATGAAGTTATTTGTCATTTTTTTAATTTTATCTGTCACTCCACATATCTTGCTATATAGCTCTAAAAAAGCCTCGCTACTTTTCCCGTATAGTGTACAATGGTGCGAGTAGGGTGAAACAAAATGTGCTGTACTGTGTGACCCTCGCCAGCTTCACGGAAACACGATGGATCGTCCGTGCACTTGAACCTGTATATACAAGTACGCGGCAAACCCACCATGTCCCGATTAAACGTCGTATTCGGGAAAAATACCTTCGTTGTTGAAGCTGTAGTTCCCGAGCGATATCACCTGTTCTATTCGTGAATGGGGCCTTACCGCAGAAGCTGAAGATGACTACCACCGAATATGTTGATTCGAAAATAAGTCTTACGTTTAGGTTATTGCCTAACACCTTCAGCTTAGTCGGAAAAGCTCCATCGTTTCTAGCAGCTAAGCTAAACACAAGTAGCATAAACTTAAGTTGAAGTTTGATTTTCGCAATCATAAAATCCGATGGTAGTCGGCTACAGCTTCGGCGGCAGGGTCCCAGATCGCGTCAAGGTTTTATCGCACCGCTCCCTGCCCCGCTGCTCTACGACCGTCGCACTGTGCGCCGTGGTCCGAAATACCTATTTTTTTTTATAAGTAATCATCGTACACTTATTGAAGTGCGCTAAATATTGGAATAATAATTAATACAAAAACTGATATGTTTGGATTAAAAAAAAACAAGGGTGGTATTTGTGAAGTACGCGTGGTACGCGTGAAGACCTTAAAATCCACATAAAGACAGGCTCTCATCAATTTTGATTGCTGATTATTTATTACAGGCACTATTAGAGGCTTACAGACAATATAAGTATAAGTGTTCCTAATAGAATCTATTTAATTGAAAAATATAATAAAATGATAAATAATTACTAGTTTCTGATTTTTTCCTTTGTATTCCTACTACCTTACCAAACTAACCCACCTACCTATCTGGATGCCAAATTTGAACTTTCTAGGTCATCTGGATCTGGGGTTACATTATTGATCTATAGGTCTGTCAGTGATAAAAACGGCGATTTTTTGGACGTTAATATCTAAATAACAGTTTGAAGTGTTTATGAAATTTGAAGGACATTATGTTACTCGCAAGTTTCAATATATTAGCCAAATTTGACATGTTTATGTGAAATAGTTTTTCAGTTATGAGGGGGTCAAATGGTCAAAAGTGGCTCCAAATGGTTCGTATAATATTATACACGGTGCTGCTCGCCAATTCTTTTAGCTTGAATTTGGCTTGACACGCTAGCGCGTGTCCAGATACTAAACGCTTTACAGTGTTAATGTACGGCTGGTTCGCTTGTAGATATTATTACAATAAATCTGAATAAAAATCAACTTCATTTTGTCTTGGTTTGCTATACATACGATCGATTAAATCCCTGAAATATATTATGGAAGCTTACATACGAGGGCCACACGCGATATATTTTCCTTATACTAGGTGCTTCAAGTTCATAAATAGAATCAAGCTCGGCGACACATTGTTCCTGAGATAAACCTCAGCGAAAGTAGTGAAACATTATGGCACAGAAATGTTCCCGCGTAAGCTCCCTTTTCTCACTGACTTGTCAATTTCAAATGGCTACCACTGTTTTTTTTTTAATATTTATTTATTTCAAAAATGTCTAATTTATTCAAAAATAGTCCATTCCCGATCTTCTCGGTGTGTTCCTCGTACCAAACACACGGATTTTTTTTTTTTCAGACAAATTACACAGCGCCATCTAGCCCCAAAGTAAGCGAAGCTTGTGTTATGGGTACTAGACAACTGATAAACATATGTAAATACATTTTTTTTTTAAATACATACTTATGATACATAGAAAACACCCAGAACAAGACAAACAGACATGTTCATGCACACAAATGTTTGTCCTGTGTGGGAATCGAACCCACGAGCGTTGGTGTCGAAGCCGCGTCATTGACCGCTACGCCACCGAGCTCGTTGAATTATTTCATTCTCTGTCTCATCATTGGATGGATTCTTCTTATTCTTTGTCCTAGCCATTTTTCATTATTTAGGGTCAGCTCTCCTCGTTCTGCGGCGCCAGGACAGTCTATCCTGGGTTGTCGAAGCAAAAATTTGGGCAAACTTTAAGTCCTTGGCTACCCTGGACCACCAGGTGGCCAGTGGGCGTCCTCTACTTTTCTCCTTATTTGGCAGTGCTAAGGCCTGTTTCACGACATGGTCTTCGGGACGTCTCATGACATGACCGAACCAACGTGGGCGGCTCTCGGTGAGTTTTTCGGCTATAGGCGCGACTTTGAAACTTCCTCTGATGTGCTTGTTTCGCACTTTATCAAAATCAATAAAAACCAGGTGTAGATTTTCGCGGTTTGCCCGATATTTCTCCATAATGATTCGGGTGGCCTGGATAGCGTCCGTAGTAGACTTTGACGGTGTAAAGCCATATTGGTTTTCAGATATAACAACGTCTTTGAAAAGGCGGTTGTTGAGTATTCTCTCCCAAATTTTGAAGGTGTGAGACGTCAACTTAATTCCTCTGTAGTTTCCACAGACACTGACATCCCCTTTGTTTTTATAAAAAGGTACCAAGTAACTCTGTCGCTACGCCTCTGGGATAGTGTATGAATTCAGGATGGTGTTGAACATCTTCGTGAGCCACTCTAAGCCAGCGTCACCTAACCTTTTCCAGATGTCTGCGGGTATTTCGTCAGGGCCTACAGCTTTGTAGTTTTTCATTTGCGCTACTGCGAGTCTCACTTCTGCTATTTCGATTTTGGGTACCGGTCCTGCAATCTGCTGCTTCCTACAATAAGCTGTTGACCATTTTCGTCTTTGTGATTTGTGTCGCTTTTTGGTTAATTTAAATACTTCAGCATCATTTTTAGCGTTTTCAATTCTTTTGTATAGACTCTCCTTCGATTGCGTAATTGATTAGGCCGAAATGTGTGGTATTTCGCCAATTTCTTCGCTTCTTTGTAACCAATGCGATCTTCCTCGAGTTGCGTCTTTTGCCATAGTTTAAATAGGTCTCTTTAGTTTTTACTATCTGTTTTACATCCTCGTTCCACCAGGTAGGGTCTTAGTTGATGTTGAGGCCACCTTTAGATATTCCAAGGATTGTAGCTGCGTTTCTTCACATAGTTTCGAAGTTAGACCACAATGGTTCAGCGTTATTGTTATAGTCGTTGCTTATATCATCTTTCAGATATTTCTCAAGTCTGTTTACTAGTTCCTCGCCCTGAGCATTATAGAGTTGTCGCCATTTAATTTTTGGGGGTATCTCTTATTGTTTAAATCAGATTTGGCAGTGTCAAGCTTGTGACTAAAATTCTGTGCTGCAAGGTTAGGCCATGACCATAGATTTCTTTGCAGTCTTCGAAGTTTTTCAGTGAGGTCCTGTCTGCCAAAATGTAATCAATTAAACGTGCCGTAACCAAAACCTCCACCTACCTCCAAAACCTCCTCCTCCTACGTGGCCGTTCAAATCTCCACCGATGTACTTCGATTCATTGGATGGTATCTGATGTCTGATGATGATGGTGTTGATAAGGTCATCGAAGTCTTCCCAGAACTGGTCTTTTTCAGCCTCTGTGCAGCCCGTCGTGGCGCGTTAGCCGAGATGATATTTAGTGGCTGCTGTTTATCCATACGAAGTTTCACAGCAATGAGGCGGTCGCTTTTTCTCTCTATGTGGATAATTCGTTGTTTAAGGTAGGGGTCCAGCACTATGCCCACGCCGTTCCGTGTGTTAGTCACACCATGGTTCCTGGGTTCTACCATTGAGAGAGCCAAGGTTCCACGTGGCAAGTCTGATCTTCTGAAGGATGATTTGTCGTTTTCTTGTCAGAATCGTCGCTTCGAGGGGACGCCCTAGAATTCTTACTGGCAATCGTATTCGTATTCGGGGATGCATCCACGCCGCTTACGGGGGACACCCTAGTATTAGCCTTATTTCTTATGGTTTTACTTTTCATGTTTGAACGAGGAGGTATATATAGTTTGGCTTGGGTTTTACGGACGGTTGCCACTATCCACCACATGTGGACGCGTTCTCTAGGGGTAAGGCTCCCCCGAGAATAATCAATCTATGGATCGACGAAATTTCGCCTAATATTTTAATAATTTATTTTTAATTTAACTTTTTTATTTATTTCGTAATTGAAGTGAAAAGCAGTGTGTATAACTCAGTCATAAATCCATTTTATCTTCGTCTTAAATGTCCGATAAACGTCCCGGATATAACGAGTTTTTCATATTGTTTTCATAAAATTACGTTTCTGAGAATAATCATATTTTGTAATAAAAATATCATAAGTTACTCGTACCTAATACCAAATACGGTGTTTAATGGTTCTAAATCTAAATTGGTGAATTGAAATATTTAGTAGATTTCAATTCACCAATTTAGACCCATCCTCCTGAATTGACTGAGCAGTATATGTTTGTCATAAATAAATAATCCTATAACGAATGGTCTATGATAGACAGACAGACCTATCCTAATTCGTTTACACATACCCCTGAGGGCACACGAAGCTACATCGCACAACATGCATCGTTGTTCGCGTACATAATTTTACTGTCCATTTAAGTTATAATTTGAGTTATTTCTTGTAGTAGGAAAAACTAATTGGGAATCACTGCTCTATGATGTTGATGAAGTGTTTTCGTATCAGTTTGTTTTCGTTGCTACCTTACGTTGTCTTTTCACGGCTAAACTGATTTTAGACCTAATTTATTTAGGCTACCTTTGGAACCCACCAAGGCGAAACCGTGATTCCAAGCTGGACCCTCATTATCCGAACATTCAGAGCTGGCAGCGTACATTGTAATTAATTTGAAAGCAAATGAAATCGTCTACATCATTATCTGCGATGCGAAATGTCGATGCTTTTGAAAAACAAAATAGCATCAAACTTCGAACTAATATTAATGATCGAAGGCATCAGATGAACATTCAACGAAGTAGTTTTGTTATTGCAAAAGCTTTTTCTTTTTATTTGCTGTGAATTTGAACAACAATAATTTTGTAGTATCAAACTGGTTTAAACTTATAAACATCATAACATCTACGTCATTTTATAGAAGTTAATATACCTATTTTTTATTTAATTTATTTGAAGAAACGTGATTGATTCTTTTTTCGTCGCGTTCAAAATAGACATCTTCTCCAATAAATGATGTTTAAATTGGAAATTTAATTTTGTATAAATGTTTGGAAAGACTTTTTGTTTTTGCTTTATTACTTCGATCGAAAACGACAGTCTTTCTATATAAATATATTAATGAGTTAGAGTGGGAGAAACGCATCTACTTCGTTTTCTCATAATGGGAAATGAAAAATATAGTATACCTATAGTAAGGCTATATTACCCTACTTTTACATTACATACCATAGTACAGGCTTTGTAATATTTATTTATTTATATATTACCCGGCTGCTCCTCGCGCTGCCGCGATGTACTCCACACACTACACGCAATTACGACTCACATCACTTAGCACTAGGTCTTTTGCATTTGCAATAAAATGGATGTTGAAACTGTAGCAGGGTACACGTTATACATTTTTATAATTTTTAAATTTTACTACCTCAAAAGGAAAAAAGAAACCCTTACAGTATGACTTCGTTGCCCGTCTGTCGGTCTGTATGTCTGTCTGTCAAAACATTTTTCTCAGGAACATGTGAAGGTCATCATCATATCTATCCACTGCTGGATATAGGCCTTCCCTAATACCTTCCATCATATGCAATCCTTTGATTTCCGCATCCAGCCGGCGCCGGCCATTCCCTTGACGTCATCGGTCTAGGACTTTCCTCCCCCATCCGCTGTCACTTACCCGGCGGATGTGGTCGGCCCACTACTACTTCAGATGAGACTGTTGAATGAGATATGTGGACAACTTTGGTTCTCCGTCGAATTTCTTCGCTCCTGATTCGGTCCCTTAGAGAAATGCCGAACATAGCTCTCTCCATTGCTCGTTGCGCGACTTTCAATTTATGGACCAGCCTTTGCCCTTTATGGACTTGACGGGGCGAATACACTGGTTTGAACACTTTGATTTTTAAATTTTGCGGTATTTGCGCTGTGAAGATGTGCCGAAGTTTCCCAAATACTACCCAGCCCAGGCATCTATAGATCTCTTTGTTGAAGTTACCCCGCCCAAGCTGGATCACTCGTCCGAGGTAAACGTAGTCTTTAAACGATTCAATCGCCGCATTTTTAACAACTACCGGCCTGGGGACAACGTATTCGTTATAATTGACTTTTGTCTTGTGGCATTGAGATCGTTTAGCATCCTACTGAGATTCACGACACAGCTGAGACTACACGTGAAGGTATCAAGTTGAAATTAATATCAAATTCTATGCCGGCAATCACTTGCAGATGGAATAAAATCATACATAGCTACTATTTTATACTACGCTACGTTGGGTGGCAATCAATCATATGGACGGCCTGTTTGATATAATGCGATTACCATATCCGTATCATGAAATATCAATCGCACATCGCCAACTTAGCTGTTGCAAAGCAACTCGGTTCTTCCTGGTGACCACCCACTCGCAGGAATAAGACAAGCCACAAGGGATGTATTATTTCATCATGCTGCAGTATTCCGTTAGATACTTTCCCAGTCAGGCAGCATATAAATACGTTATGCTCTAACTTTAGCTCTAAGAAGATGAAAAGCCTTACACCCTAAAAGCTATAGCTAATTTTATCAATGTTATATAAAATATATATCATCGTCGTCGTCCCGACAACGAGATGGTGGAATGATTGGGACGGTTCGGACCGCGTCCGCAGGATATGTAGCCAGCCACTCGCGTTCATATTACCGGGTCTACTTGCGCCTATAACACTGACAAAAACAGGTAGCGGGGGCCATGACGAGGAGCATGACGTGCGGCATGACGAGTAATTATGCCACACTACGGCTTTTTCTCTCTACTTCCCATGCACATGACGAGTGTGTGGCAGGGCTATTATTTTCACTTTTACCGAGTCATCATTGGATGGAGGAGCTTACTCATAGCTTTCTATGATGATAGATTTCTTTGTTTATTTTCATATTGTATTTTTCCAAGTGAGTTTTTTCGCTTATGTAAACAAAATACAGTGATTCTATATGTGCGAGAGCACACATATATGGTGTATCACAAAGATGCAACAAGACCAATCGGCCTCCTGAAAAAAAATCGTTAAAATCTGTCTCTGTACTTGGTGTGGTGTTTCCGCGAATTTTTAAACTTTTATTGCCTTTGACAAATTCATATCTACGACCAGAGCCAAGTGACTTTCTATATAATCTACCGACAAATGTCACAAATGTTTTAGAGGATGTGGCTTCAAACCACAGAGAATCATTTATGGAAAAGCTAACGAAAAACATTACTTTTTGCATAGAACTTTCATAGTACATCAGAAAGAGACATGTCAACATACGTCACTGGCTGAATTGAGTAAATTGTAACCTAATATGGGCCTTTTTCGACTCATTACAATCTTAAACATCACAATGACATTAAAAATGTATAAGTGTTAGTAAATTGAAACCTTATTATTTTAAATGTCTTTAGTAAAGTTTCTAAATGTGACTGCACCCCTGCACTTCGTGATTGAAATCAAATAGAAATCTCATTTCAAAATGAAGTGATGAGCAAATTCCTATAGCTTAGTAATTTGGCAGGGCATAAAAAGTATTAATAGCATTGTACGCTTGCCGAAATAAGAGCAGAACAAAATAAAAAATCTTTTTATAATTTTTTTTATACTAGGAATATACGAGTTCAAATGTAAAAAGTGTTTTTTTTATTTAATTCAAATTCCTTCTATGACTTTCATTAATATTTACTATGGTCCATACTGTTGTATCAAATGATACCATGTCTGTAAGTTTAAAAAAAAAACAAATCAACCATAAAATCGTTTAACAGGTAAAACAAGTAAATGTATAGCAACACTTGTAAATGGTTGCTTTTAGATGGGACGGGGGCCCACCACACATACCCACCACTTGTGTCTCCTGTGTAGCCAGGATAAACAGCGGCGACCACCAAAAAAGGCAATGAACAGTGAAGTCCATTGCAGTCTCGGGGGTAAGACTTGGGCTGCGTTGGAACTCACAACGAATTTAATCAGAAAAAAATAGTAGTACCTAGAAAGAAGGTTGTGGAATTTGACTTCCTCTCTTAGCAATGTGACACAGCAATATATATAAGTGGTTGCTTATTAAATTTATTTACTATCATACAACACTTTTTATTACTGATTAGCTCCCGCCCGCCGCTTCATCCGTTTATATACATTACCGGGATAAAGTTACCCTACATATGTGGTAATCGCATAACCTGTCTCTGCCAAACTGGACATCCAAACGTAATACAAATATATCATATTATTGCTACAAATTCCATAAGGGCACGAGTACAAAAGCTGGACTTAACGCTAAAAGCATTCTGAACAACAAACTTTGTCATAATTCTCGTTTTACGTAGGGAATCATAAAAATAGATTTTTTATTCAAAACTCCATACACTTTCTTAGTTTTGGCGAATATTAACTCGACATTAACCTCTTGCGGGCCCACACTACGGTACCCGCTCATTTACCAAACTATCATATTAATGGTCCAGAAACACGCACAAACAAAACTAATTTCATCAGCTATAAAATTACGCGCGATTACTACTCTACCTCAGGTCTCACTGTACAAGGTTCTCTTGTAACATGTACTCGGCTTAAAGAAAAATATTCAGCCTAACAACGCATTTGTTTATTCTGTGGTCTAAAAGTGTTTACGCAACCAGCTTCGTTCGTTACCAAAATTTGGATCAGATTAGAGAAAATTAAGAATTAAAATACCACCTTACAGTATGGCCACTCCCTGCCGGTCTCTGAACTCGAATCTGGAACCGATCGCAAGGGCTGCCACGCGGCGCCGCGTATGACGAAAGTTCGTTCGGAGTATATAATCTATTCACAACTGAAGTTTTAAAGGGTAAATTGATTTATTTCTTATTCTTGAATCATTACCATTACCTAAACTATTTGTTTTTCATTTGAAAATTAATTCATTTTGTCCTTTTTAACAATGAATTTTACATATTGTATCGAAATCGTTGATGCGACAGTTCGACGTTTTTGGAATTTTTGGATGTTGAATATTGATATTTATTCCACTTTTTCAATAGACACTGGTTGTCTAGACTTTAGATTTTATAATAACAAATTAGAATCCTCGTGAGAGATTTAGTGTAGCAAGGTAACGTAACTGGATTTAATGCAGTCTCATAATCACAATCATTCAAAATAAAAGTTTGAAGATATTTATTATTATTACAATATTACCTAAAGCAGTGTTTTCAATCTGTGGGTCGCGACGCTAGCCTCGGGGGACCCCGACGGACGGACGGGGGAAAAACACAAATTTAATTAGAAGGAAAAATTGTTGTTGTACCATCAATGTGACATACATCTCACACTTGCGATTTGCCGATGACGTGGTAATAATGGCTGAATTCCTGGAGGATCTCAGTCGAATGCTAAACAATGCTCAATGCTGCTTCCCGATTTGTGGGGATCGGGGTGAATTTTGACAAAATGAAAGTTATGTACAATGACTTCATCATCCTTAGCCTGGTTACAGCAGAGAATGCAGCTATTGAAGTGGTTAAAGACTACCTCTACCTGGAGAGGCCATACAGCTGGGCCGCGGTAATTTCAACAAAAAGATCGATAGACGCACTCGACTGACCTGGGCAATTTTTAGAAAACTTCGTCATATATTCACCGCAGATATACCCCAATACTTGAAGACCAAAGTGTTCAATCATTGCATCCTCCCCACTATAACCTACTGTGCAGAGACTTGGACGCTGACCCTTGGGCTGATTCACAAACTAAAAGTCACACAGCGAGCGATGGGGAGAGCAATTCTTGGGTTTTCTCTAAGGGCTCGAATCCGGAACGATGAAATTCGACGGAGAACCAAAGCGATCGATATAGCTCTTAGAGTCAGCAAGCTGAAATGGGCTGCCACAGCGATGGCAGATGGGAGAGGAAAGTCTTAAAGTGGAGGCCCATGTATGGGGTGACGAAGCGTAAAGCATCCCCTCTCTAAATGAACCAACGACTTCAAAAAAATTGCTGGTAGCAGTTGGATGCGGAAAGTTTAGGATCGCATATAGTGGAAAGCATTGGGGAAGGCCTATATACAGCAGTGGATAGATACAGGCTGATGATGATGATGATGATCATAATCAGCCGTCATTCACTAACTCGGAAGGTGTCTTCATATATCTTGTGCAGTTTTAAATAAACCTTGAAGTTGAAAAGTCACTGCGATACCGTACAAGAAAAAAGGTTAAAAATTATTTGCCGCTGAGTTCCTATCATATTGACATTGATTTTTTTAAATTTATGGTTATAAATTCATTCAATCAATCATCTTGATGATTGGCAATCTACCACAGTACGTTTCCTAAGACATTTTGTCATAGGAAACGCACTGTGGTGCACTCCATAAGCGGTGGTGATTGCTTTCCATCAAGTGATCCACATACTCGTTTGCACCCCTCTAATATAAAAACAAAAAGCCCTGTTTGTTGACAACCGAATACAATACCCAATTCATGAAGTTTGCTTATATGCAACCCGCAAATAGGTCCACAATGCCCTAGAAATCGTACATAATTCTTATTAACGTCAATATTCCTATGATATCTTATTCATTTTAATGTCCAAAATACCCTGTTCCCTATTATTCCGTATTCTTGGTACTTACCTTATAAATATAGGTCATGCTTAAAATTTATTCCTGAAGTTTGTGCTAAGTGTATATTTTTATGCTTACCACCACTAGGTGGTAATCTCATAGAAATATTTTTAAAAGAGAGAACTAAAATAAAAGGAATTTTGAAATCAAAAATATGCCAATTGATTATAAGATATATTTATTGAAAATTTTGTATTCACCTATGTTTATAAATATGTATTTTGAGATAAATATTTTCGTTTTAAAGTTATAAAATAAACCTCCGTTTAGAGAAATAGTATCAAAATATAAATACTTCAGTAGGAAAAATATGGATGAATATTAATTTTAATATCTCGTCATTTGTTAAACAAGGTATTAAAATTATTAAATGTGAGTCCCCTTCTCCATTGATGAAATTAATCGGCTTACTCTCCATAACGTACCTATGTTACCTGCACTCTCATTATGCCTGCCAAACATGTGCATCCAATGACCGACCACAAAGGGAATTAATGAGTGATCACGAATGCCGATATTGTTAATAATGTGTACATGAGGGGTGGTTATTACATAATTTTGTAATAGCAGACCTACGACATATTCACATTCACTTAGTATTTTCATAGTATCATCGACCTTCACTGCCGCGCTTTGAAACCATACATAACACTCCCACCCGCATATCAACAAACGTCCCATAAAAGTGTTGTTACATTAATATCTTACGTATACCAAGTTAAATTAACAGTCATTTTGATCCTTACATCTAGATAATATAAAAAAAATCCAGTCTTTTAGACTTGGACACCAAATTTTTTCTAATTCCATTATTTCTCCTCAATATTAGCTCAGTACTCGGTACTGTGACTGTGCTCGCATGTGCGAACTGATATTACTTCGAGAAAATTGAAATTAGAACTTATATATTTAAAACCTACTTATAATATTTAAAATCTAATGTGTTAGGTGATATGATATAATTTATACATCCGTATTAAAAATAAAGTAACTATGTAATACGTACCATGTTCGTAATACGAGTATATAAAACAATGCAAAAGAGGACAGCGCCCCAGAATTCAAGAAAAAATCGAAGATGTTTTGCAATCAAAAGATCTGTCAATGTTGTACTGTCTGCGTTGGCAGGTTGCTGTTATATATTTCTCTTTGATGTCCCTTTTCTCTGCCATTCATTCTGTCCTCTACCGTTGTAAAAAACTTCATAATGCAAACTCCCTGGTTTTTGATACGCCCAAAGGTAGGGAAACAAACGACTTGCCTGATAGATAGTAGTAGTAAGTCATTGTAACCTGTTAAGTTTAAACCATTTACATATTTCTCGTAGAAGTTATTCCCCCATAACTCCTTTGCTCTACTTCGCTCCTTTACCCTATTCTCTTCTTCTTGCCTGTTATCATTTTCCCTTCTCTAATTTTCGGGGGTAAAACTACGGCTGCCTTGGAACTGACAACTAATTTAATCAGAAGAAATGAATAGGAGTTTGAAGCTTTTGGATCTTGAACCGAGTGAAAAAATTGCTTCGCCAGGTCCGTGAAAATACATACATACATAAATATCATAAAACACCTGTAATTTACTTAGTAAAATAATTTCAACAAGTTTAGTTTCATTCGATCCATGAAATATTTCGTTTTAAAAAAATTGTCACCCTTAGCACGAAGCTTCACGACGTTGACCGGAAATTTCCGTAATAACCGGACTTTCCGGACAACGCTAATTTCAATGTAGTTATATTATTTAACATGAGATATTATAATAAATAAATAAATTAGGTATATTAAACAGGTCGCTCACGTATATTTGTCGGGAAAGCAGACTGGTTTAGCCATTTAATATATTGGTTATTATGTAAGTCTATTACATAATAACTAATATATTTAATGGCTTGAAGAAACTGGAAAGAAATGGTTCGGCGATCACTGGATTCGGGCGTCACTCATTACATCCTTTTCGATATGGCTAAAGTGGTGATAAAAAAGTATTTGTACCTCGAAAAATCCGCAAGGCGATCGCTCTAAAGCACAAAGCACCCGACGTAAGCATTTCAACCGGGGTACCGGGTGATTATTGCGGGCGACGACAAATATATGTGGCGTTTAATATAATTTATTTATTTACTGTATATATTTCCCCCTGGAATAACTTGTCGTGGGAAATATAACTTCATTCAATTTAGAGCCGTCCAAATATTTAGATTCGGACGGAAATTTGGGTGCGTATGTCATTCCTCAAGGGACAGATTTTACAAATCATTCACTAATAACATATTAATTTCTGTCAATATAACTTATAAGAATAGATAAGTAAATTATGAAAGTATAAAAACGTAATTTTTGAAAAGAAATCGACATGACTAGATAATCGTTCCACTTTTGGGTTATCGTCTCATGACAGCGAGAGCACGTTTCGCACGTTAATGGGAGTTCATGAACTCTATAGCTAAGGTTACAACATATAACATCGACTTATATCTATAATACAAAGAAATAGAAAGCAGCGCTGGTCTTAGGTGTTTTACACACACATGATTTTACGCATCGTCAGCGGCGTTGAAAATTTGCATCTCAATACGCTCGTTGATGTGGCGGTCCATGCATGCTGCCCGAGGCATAGCTGCTGCGTGAGTCGTGGTCGGGTGCCGCTGTCGGCTGTTGTCGAATGTCCATCGGGTAATAAAGGTGTCACGGCGTCTCCGGCGCGGGGCCGGCGTGGTTGTGCTCACCGCGATGTTGGTTGTCGCTTCCGTGCAGCTGACGAACGACGCTGTCAACAAAATTAATTTATTTATATAAACAAATAGTCTGTGATATAAACAATTGACAATATATTGATGATTTGATCAGAAAAAAACAATATTGAGCGGCTAATGTAAAGCGTGAATTTCAAACAATACGTGAGGGTTAATTAAATTTCGTTAAGCTCCTGTTCGTTCTTTGAGTCGTTTGAGCCTATTTTTTGTCGCGGATAACATAAAGTCCTAATTTAACCGAAAACCCACCCAAACCGGAGTCAAGTATTATCGCATGCTGCGGAATTACCTTCAGGACCGGAAGATAATTCCGCAGCATGCGATTAATTAACAATTATCTAGGTATCATCACAGTATAAGTAATAGTACTACGTACAGTACGGCCACTCCCTGCCGCTCTCTCGTATCGACCTCACCTCCCCTCTAAGACAAATCTGGAAAAGTTAATATCGCGCCGCACGCCCACATGCTCATTTACGCTCTGAACAGACGTACAGTTCATGTAGTAGTTACCGACGCGACATTTATATGGAGTGGCCGGGATGTGATCATCGAAGCGATGTCCGGTCAACGACGTAATGATATTTATGCCTCGCCTGCTGATATATTCGTTAATGAATTTTTACATTATGGTATACTAGATTTTTTTTTAATTCAGTAAAGTATATGAATCATGAAATATTTTTTAATGTTTTTCCTGTAAAAAAATATATTGGTGCGTCCTTTACAAATCAAAACATTTATTTCTCATTCAATACTAAACGAATTACATACTCATATTTATTGAAAAGCCGACGTACGCGAATGTGACGATGTGCGACGAAAGAATAATAAAATTACTGACTTATTTGCAGGGTCTTTGGTGCGCACTCCATACAAATTTTAATCCTATTGCGCATGTAAAAAAAATGTAATAATAAACACTGTACGATGATATCGCAAACGGTTCTGACAATTTCAGTAAATTTTATAATATAGGTAAACCCCTATATTTTAAATTTTAGCAAAATCGTTAGGTTCGTTTGCGGGCGCAAAAATTCGATGTCGATAGTTTTTTTTTGTCGGAAAATACTTTTCCGTCAAAAAAAACTCGCGTGAAACTCGCCCATCCAGAATAATTCCATTATTATAAGTACCTACTTATAATAATGGAATTATTCTCCTTATTGGATTGGACAAACCATTTATATGTGAGTGTGAGAACGAATGAATCAAACGATTCTAATGACGCCCTAAGGTAGGCTTACCAACTTATTTTGTTAAAAATAACGTATAATATTCTAAAAATTAAGTAGGTATATGGAAGAAGAAAGTATTTTTGGGTACGTTTGAGACACGCTAACCATTTGTTATGGTTTGTTTGAAAGCTAATCTAACAATGAAAATTCTGATTAAGTAAATAAAAAATATTAGGGCTATTATCAAATTTATGTACGATATATGTGAAGGAAATTGAAAAGAAAGTATTTTAGCATTCTTTATTTTTGTGCAAAAGTATAAAGTGTAGTTATCAATAATACGTTATTTTAAAGTATGGTTGGCAACCCTACCCTAAGGTAATGTAGCAGAATGCGATCACACCGTCTTGAGATCAAAACTAGTCGATTTTACGAAAGTACGTGAGTATCCCGTTAATTACATTATTCATTTTATAACTAGCTGGTAGCCGTGACTTTGCCTGCGTAGTCATTACTTTAATATTTTTTTATATATATAAAAATAGGCTACTGTCCAGACATAAAACTATCACTGTTAAAAAAATTATGTCAAACCATTGGTCCCGTTCGACGTGAAAAAAGGACAAATAATCAAAAAATTGTGGCTTCGCCCGCGTGGTCGTTATTGTAATAAAACATTCTTTTTCCGAGAAAGAAGACGATTTTCCGGAATAAAAATTAGTCTATGTCACTCTCCAGACATTAAACTATCCCCGCAAAAAAAAAATGTCAATCCATTGGTTCTTTTCTACGTGAAAAAAGAACAAACAAACACACTTTCACAATTATAATGTTAAGTATCTATGTGCTACCGCTAAAGATAATTGTGAACATAAACCTAAGTTTAGCCGACTAATTATTTAAACTAATTTTTAATTTTGTTTTAAATGTTAATAACGCCGAAACGCAACGTCTAAAGATGTTTATTTCATGTTACATAATAATTGACTTACATAATGCGCGGTTTATCGACATTATGTTATTATGGCTACGGTAACCGCTTCACCTCAGGCGGGCCGTATGCATGCGTTTGCGAATCGACGTAGCATAAAAATAAATTGTTGGATTAGGTTAGGTTGCGCTTGTGATTACTAAATGCTATATATACTATACTTTACTCGTACTCTACTAATTGCTTTAGTAGATAACAGGTAATGTACGAGTCCAACTCGTACTTGCCGACTTTTTTTTTAATTTTATTATCTAAATTTTTAATTTTTATTTTTTTATCTAGCTTTTACTTGCAGCTTCGCCCGTGCGAACACATTACTGGGATAAGAAGTACCCTATTAATTTAGAACCTATTCTGTCTACGCGTTAAATTTGATTTAAATATGTTCAGGCATTTGCACGCGAGAAAGTGTAAGCCTTACTTTCTTCCTCACAAACTTCCGCGGAAATAAAAAATCTTAACTGGAAACATTAGATTACTTAATTATCGTACTAGTATCGTTGAAGATGTCCCGAATACTCCGACCTCCGGTGTAAGACACTCGATCACCTTGATGACTCCTACTCGAATAACTGAGAATATCATTTTCAAAAGAACAATTTAGAAAGTTATAGAAAATTTAATAAGGAACGGACACCTTAATGCAGTGCTAAAGTTTAGGTCAAACTTTTATTATAAATAATATTTAGGAGTGTTTCGCGGGTTGCCTGCTACGCAATATATAGACCCGTATTTTTTTAACAAAGACGTCACGTATACTTTGTGTAAAAGCTAGGATCCTGTTTATTTTGTACAAACGGGGATTTGAACGTGATCTATTACACATACACCTGGGACAAAATTTCAACTGAAAGTACCGTGGAAGGGCATAAGACCTACACATTGTTGAAATGATTGGAATTCAATATTTCTCCAATTCACGATTCGAACAAAACGAACGCCAGTCGGAATCCTGTCATTCGCCCAAAAATCAATTAGCCAATTTTCACTTGGCAAGCAACGTCTGGTAATGCGATTCGTCAATACATCCGATGTCATAGCGGTTTTATAGTCAGTTTGCTCGAAAAAATGTTTGGTTATGAAGTTAAAAATAACCAAATAATGAATTGCTAGTTATAAACAAAAACATATTATTTACAACTTAGTTGCTTACTTAGGATTTACTTGCAAATTTGTTGTTTGTTATTGTATTTTGAACTTTAGTGGTCGAAATATCTGACAAGTATAAATGATAAACATTTATACAGTGTTACAATGCCACAGTTCCACATAGAAGTCTTTGAATATCGAGTACTGAAAAATAATATAAACCTAAAAAAACATACTAGTGTGTAGATACCTATATCGCACGCAATTTGTTGAACCGCCGTATTACAGGGCGACTAGCTGTCTAAAAACTAACATTAGAATGACTAACAAGCGTATGACCTGCGCCGGATGGAAAGATCTATAATGTCGTCGGTCTTATGTAACGTGACGTCAGGTCAATCTTTCTCAAATTTATAGAAGTACGTAGGTATAGTCAAACCCCTGTAGACCGCATATGTCAGGTATACTTATACCTGTCGTGCGCGGTCTACAGGAGTACTACGATATGTTACTTAGCATATCGTAGAGCTACGAATGTTATGTACGGCTCGGGGCTACGCAAGCAAGGTCCATCTTATAACGGAAATGTTGCGGTGTACAAGCGGTTACTGTATTACCGCTCAATTTCTAATGGTCAACATCAATCTGAGGCTTTCAATATACAGGGCGGAAACGATTAGTGATCTCACTATAGGTTATTTTCCAAAGTATACAAGATATTGAAAATCTAATTACTGATCCTTAAAGTACTCCACGACCTCTATCACATGGTATCAATATTTCATAAAATAACCTGGATGGATCTATCAAAAAATTCAATGTTTCCATCTACAATACATATAAATCTCACTTCAAAAACTTTCAAGATATGGAAAAAATTATTACTGACCTTGAAAGTACTGTAGCAAAACACCCAGACCAAGACAAACAGAAATGTTCATGCACACAAATGTTTGTCTTGTGCGGGGATCGAACCATTCGACCATCTAGCTTGTCAAACCACTTCACCACAAAATAGTATGCGGTTTGCACAGTTGCAATACTGTAGATCAAACAGAAGAGGCCGTATAGGAGAGGAGATTAGATCCACTGCCATCTGTATGAAATGATGGAAATGGTTTCGATCCTGATGTCAACTATCGATCAGCCTAATAGACCCAGTTTACAAAAATATATTGGTGGTTCAGTGATTCTAGGATTCGTACTTATGTATTGTTTTCTAAGTCTTCACTGATATCGTTTAGCCATAGTACAAATAAATAAGTAGGATAACTTCATACAAACGCACCGAGCGCGGTTTGTATGTGAGCGCGCCCGTACGTATGGCCCGTACGTAATGTCGAGAAATATGCGAATATTCGCGAATGCGAATACGAATATTCGTTACATAACTAGTACCTACCTACGTCGTATGTAACTACATATACATTAAAGATAGCTACAAAGTCGACTAGCCATAAAAACATTGCAGTGTTCATGGATGTCTCAATAACAATTTGTCAAATCCAGAATTGTCTTTCTTCTTTTTTTCCACACCCAAAGGATAAAAAGGAACCTATTACTAAGACTCCGGTGTCCGTCTGTCACCAGGGGCTGTAGGTATTTCATGAACCGTGATAGCTAGACAGTTAAAATTTTCACAAATGATGTATTTCTGTTAGCGCTATAAGAACAAATAGTAAAAACAGAATAAAATAAATATTTAAGGGGGGCTCCCATACAACAAACATGATTGTTTGTTTTAGGTACGGAACCCTTCGTTCTACTTAATTTTGTATTTTGTGCCTTACTTGTATATAGAGATTGACTAAGTATTTTTGACGGGTAAATAAACTATTAAGCGATAGCCCTACGTGTTTAGGCTACTATCATCCGCTCGGGGCTTGAGTTGTCTTACTTCTCTATTTGTATTATGGTTTAGCGAAGCAGTTACTAGTTTGAAGATTATACAATATCACGATCACGACATGTTCATGTAGTCAACCTAGCGAACGATGTCTCTAAATCGAGTTTAGATTCTTTAGATGAAAAAAATTTTTTTGCATTATATAGAATGATCCAATTTTGGTGAAATTTGGAAGTTTTGTACGTTCGTTGGGCAACGAAGTCTGTTAGTAGTTTTTCAAAATAAGTGGTATCGATGCGACTTTGAGGAATAAAAATCGATTCATCACCCGATTTTACTCAGTCCGATTTTAATCACGAAAACAATTTTCCCATGTTCAATAAGAATCGTAATCCAGTTGATTGAAATTAAATTGAAAAAGCCATCGCTGAGTCTCCTTCGACGGCTATCTATTGTAAGTAATAATTAAATCTATCACTGTTACCAAAGTAATTATTTAGACTATAAGTAGGTCATCTTCATGACAAATAACCGACACAAGAGAGGTGAGGTGGTGCGGTGGGATCGGAGGGTGCTTCCCGGCAAAATGTATGAAATTGCCGGGGCCATGGTCAAGGCTGCTTCGTTAAGCGATTCGAACAATAAATATCGAAAGTTTTATTGTTTAAAAGAATATATATAAATATATGTATTTTCATTTATTCTAGAATTGTTGTTGTATGTAGTGATTGATAAACGTAAAATATATATTTCAGTTGAAAAGTATATATTTTTAGAGTTTTATGGATCCCTAAAAACTGTGGTATCGATATATGTATCGGAATGATAAAAGGAGCGAATATCTGCTAGGATCACTCGCGAATCTGTCTGCCCGACTGTATACCCAGTTTATCCGTATGGCACGACCTGTACGCTTGTTAACCATCCGACGTAGTATAAAATCAATAAGAATAAAATACCATATTCCCCTATTTATCTTCGAAACTACAAAGCACAAAATTTTTAAATGGTTTTAAATAGTTTACAATATAATAGATATTTTTAAATTATCATAATATATTAGGATAACGATATATACGAGTATATCAGTTTACGGCATACAAACTTGCATTTGCATTTACAACGAAGCAATTTTCTGTTAATCTGCCATTGTTGATTAACTATAAATAAATATTTCTGGACAATTTACACAGCGCCATCTATAAACCAAATATAAACGAGTAATAATTTTGACAACTGTTATTTAAACATCAATGATGTTAATATGATCAGTTGAAAAAAATTATGGGCGGTTATGTTATTTTCTGGTAGTTGGTAAATTATTGCAGCATTAAAACCGGCATTAGGAGGAGTCCTATTGCCGGCTAATTAGCTAAAAACTGCTTAGAAAGAGACGATCCATTTCAATTTTAACTATTATATTCTTTGTTTATTTTAGTGTGGAAAGTAAATAATAATTTGTTATATAAATGAAAATTATGATTTTATAATATGACTATGAAAGGAAAAGCTTCCGTTTTATTTTAATTGCTTGTTGCGGAAATGAATTAAAACAAGTCAACAACACGGTTAAATCCCTCCCCTTTTAACTGCAGATTATCTCTGTTTTCAATCAAAGTAATGATCGGCGTGTTACAGCTCATCGTGAACTGCCGAACTATTTATGTAACTGCCCACTTATCTATTACACTGCTTGAATAATTATTGAACCCGAATTTTAGGATGAAATAGCTGCAAAATTTTCTTTTTATTACTGTCCATGTTTTAATGCTGCAATAATTTACCAACTACCAGAAAATAACATAACCGCCCATAATTTTTTTCAACTGATCATATTAACATCATTGATGTTTAAATAACAGTTGTCAAAATTATTACTCGTTTATATTTGGTTTATAGATGGCGCTGTGTAAATTGTCAATTAGCTAAAAACTGCTTAGAAAGAGATTTCTTCCAACTTCCAACGATTTGTTGTACTAATACTGCCCATTCAGTCGTATTACTGCTGAATATTACTTACGAATCATTTCTATTTAGTACACTGCGCAGCTATTACTGCTGAACTTGTTAATTAACATGCATTTTGTAATTTTTAACTTACCAAATCTACAATATAAATAATAAATATTTCTCGACAATTTACACAACAGCATCTAGTCCCAAATTAAGCGCGATGCTTGAGCTATGGGTACTAGACAACTGATAAATGTACTTAAATACATTTTCTTTAAATACATGCTTTTAATACATAGAAAACAACCTGGCCCAGACAAACAGACATGTACGAGGGGAGGTCAATAAGTTCGCGGAATGAGAGAGAAGGAGGTTGAAATTAAACACCAAATTATTTTTCCTTTTCAATATATTCTCCTTTAACCCTAATACATTTTTCGGATCTCTCAAATAGCTTGTTTATACCATCGAAAAAAAATGATTTGTCTTTGGTGTCAAAATAGGCCGAAATTGCCGACTTGACTTCATCATCGTCGTCAAATTTCTTTCCACGCAGCTCTTTCTTCATTTTTGGAAATAAATAATAGTCACTGGGGGCCAAGTCTGGACTGTATGGTGGGTGGTTTAATTGTTCAAAGCCGCATCGGTGAATGGCAGCCGTCGCAACATGGCACGTGTGGACGGGTGCATTGTCGTGCAAAAGGAGCACACCTTTTGACAGTTTCCTCTTCTTTTTTTCTTAATGGCTTCTTTCAATCTTTCCAGTAAAGAAGCGTAGTACTGTCCCGTTATAGTCGCACCACGTTCTTTATAATCGATCAGTAAAATACCTTCTGTATCCCAAAAGATAGTCGCCATGATCTTTCCGGCCGATTGTGACACTTTGAACTTCTTTGGAGGAGGTGTGCCTTTTTTATGCCACTGCATCGACTCTTGCTTCGACTCAGGTTCATAGTGGTGAACCCAGGTTTCATCTCCAGTAACAATCCGGGCCATAACTTCTTCCTTTCTCTCTCCACAGAGCTCCAGAAACTGGTGAGAGCACTCGACACGCTCGCGTTTTTGAAGTGGCGTGAGCATTCTCGGAACCCATCTTGCACTGACTTTAGTCATCCCAAGATGATGATGTAGGATATTTAAAATACTTGATTCGGATACTCCAACCATTGCTGCAAGTTGCTTCTTCTTCAGTCGGGCATCTTCCAATACAAGTTTTTCTACTTTTTCGACGATTTCCGGTGTGGTGGCCTCAATTGGCCGTCCGGAGCGGGGGTCGTCTTCAATGGACTCCCTTCCTTGTTTGAAAAGACCATGCCACTTGTAAACCATGGTTTTACCAGGGGCAGAGTCCGCGTAAACCGCTAACAGCTCTTGAAAAATCGTCTGAGCGGATTTTCCTTGCTTGGTAAGAAACTTAATAACGGCACGGTGTTCAATTTTCTCCATACTGGCTGACTTCTTCCCGATTTAGTTGTTTGCAGGTCGATAACTCAAAAGTTAATGACACGATTAGGTTCAAACTTGGTATATATACTCTTAATGAGGTGCTTAACTAGTGCCTACCTGGACGGGTAAATTTATCCCCATCAACCCCTCCATTCCGCGAACTTATTGGCCTCCCCTCGTACATGCACACAAATGTTTGTCTTGGGCCAAGACAAACAAGCCTCGAAGTTAAAGTAGCCAGTTGCTAGACGTCCGACCACCGAGCTCGTCAAAGCCCGAGCAGTCGTTGCATACAAAACTTAAACATTTGGATTCTCTATAGCGACTACTTTTGCAGCGACTAAAAATTGTCGACACGGTGTTAGCAGCTGAATGATTAGGCAATCGCTTTCAACCCTACATTTCAGGACTCATGTACTTGGTGGAATAACCTTAAAATGCGTGATTATTTTCCTAACTCTTTAGTAGGGTAAGGGTCCGTTCACACAGACCGGCTCGGAGAGGAGAGCAGATTTTGGTGGCGTTTAAAACAGAGTTTTAGATCATTGGTACAAGGTTTATTTTTTAAATTCACTTCTTTTGTTATATGAGAATGGTCGAGAGCCGATGCGGATTTTTAAAGTAAACCTTATGCCAATGACACAAAACTCTATTTTAAACGCGTCCAGAATCTGCTCTCCTCTCCGAGCCGGTTTGGTTCGAACGGACCCTAAGACGGGAGAGTCGTCGTTTCTCCAAGTTTTGCAATTACATGAAAATTGCAGCTATATCCATGATATGATTATTGTTTTTTTTTTAACATTAACCAAGCTTTCTCAATGGCGCTTATTATAATATTTTTTATATATTTATTAGTTTTTCCATTGACATTATCACAGCAAGAAAAACAAGTATTCGTTATTGTCAAGCCAGTAAAGAGGAAAATCAAATTCAATAAATTTAGATCACAAGAACGCCAGAACTCTCATTCTGTTCTATAATTTTCCCGTATAATTCTGGCCACCAAAATTTTTTTTTTAACTTGCGTGTTAGATTAGAGTGACATGCGCAACGATGCCAACAAGCTCCTGGCAGACGCTTATAAACACGAAAATAATACAATACTATTATTCTCACGAAGACCACAAATAGTATTTAACATCGCTAATCCAACATTTTAAATGTAACACAGAAAAAGAATTATGCAAAAAGCCAATAATGCAAATTACTTTCCTTGTGTCACATTCGAAATATTGAATTTGTTGTGTAAAAAAACATAAAATGCTTCATATGAGATTAATTACACTGTTAAAATTATGGAAATCAGACCAAACAATTGGTGTAGTTTTGAAATTTGATACAGTTATTCCTTGAGGTGTCAAGGTACCCTTTTTCAGTTTTTTTTTGTTTGTATCTCAAAAACTATTAAGTATGTCTTTAGTCATTGCTATAATAGTTATTTACATTAAATTTTGTATAAATTTTACTGTAGAATCAATACTTTAGGAAATACGAGGGGTCAAATATGACATTCCTTGTTGATTTTGCAAGACTTACAGTCGTCAGGATCAGCAGAGAGATCGGCACGTGTTCATCAATAAAATAAATATTTTTTGTCAAGACGGGAAGATAAAAAGTGGAAACCTACCAAGAACTTCAGAAACATTTCTGCATTTTTGTCTTTCTGCATAATTTCAGTGGATTTGATACAACCTCAGCTATTTAAAGGATAGCAAAACCACATTTTTCAGGCTGTTTGATTAACACATATTCGTCATATGCTGGTTTCCACTTTTCCTTTTTCCGTCTTCACAAAAATATTTCTTTTGCTGGTGCAACATCTTCTAATCTCTCTGCTGACAATACTTGCTTATTTTTGCGCGACTTAGCTTTGAATATTTGACTTCTTAAATTACAAATTCTACAATGAGACGATTTTTGAGATAATTTAACCGAACTAAATAGTGTTCTATAATTTTAGTTTTAATATGTATATTTAGTCAATTGCGGTGCTAATTCGCTCATATAGTCCTCTTAATAGCTTAATGCTTATTTTATACGAAAGATGTTGATATCTTTTAAAATCTTATGTAGGTACGTTACTTTTTCCAAGAATTTTTGCGGTGAAAAATAAATCTAAATTGCAACTATATAAATATATGTGCCGAACATTCCAGGTACTCACGGTAATAGCCTCCTTCGCGCATCAGAAGGCACTGGCCCGGTCCGCATAGTAACAAAAAGTTCAGTTCAAAACAACTTGTTTACAATAATGATGAAATGAAATACTAATATTTTGTTTATCATTAGGTATGACAATGCGTGTATATGTGTAATCGGCCATGTGTCGTTTATCGTGTATTATGTAGATTTCCGATGAAAATGCCGCTTGTTATTACGGTACTATCCCTTTATGAAACCAGATGGTAATACTTTCGGTATATTCTTATCTAGTGATAAAATTGCGTCAACATAATTATGGCCTCCTGACCCTATTCGCAAATCGTCATCTTTATTACGATAAACAACAAACGTACAGCCGCTATCTCTATCTGCATAATTTTATTGAATAAACTTCTCTCAACGGCATTCCCGAACAAATACGACATGAGAATCTTCATTAGTATACTGCTGTGAATAATTTAAACCAAATCTGACTTGTAATTAATCATGTTTATAGCAGTAATAGAATGATTACCTACTGTATTTAGTTCTCTTAACAGTTCGGTCAAGATAAAATTTTAATGAAATTGTTGTTACAAAATATTTTTTAAACTAAAACTTTTAGTGCTTTTTTATGTAGGTATTCCGATTGTTATTTATTTATATACGATGTTTATGGATCATTTACTATCAACTGAACCACAAGCTCGTTTACCCCTTCTTATATTTAAACCAAATGTGACTTGTAATGAATCATGTTTATAGCAGTAATAGAATGATTACCAACTCTAGTTAGTACTCTTAACAATTCGGTCAAAATAAAGATTTTGTGAAATTTTTGTTACAAATCATTTTTTTTTTACCCTAAATAAACTAAAACTTTTATCTCGATCTAGGTATCTCGATAGTTATTTATTTATACATCCTAATGAAAAAAGTAATCGCTTTGTCTCTTATGGGCAAAATCGTACATGAAAGACACATGACAAGAAAGGAATTGAAGAAATCTTTGATAGTGGCAGATGAACTGTGTTGGTACGTTTCATTAAGGACAAAAATTTATAGAAGGAAATTGTTGTCATTGTCCCTAAACAGGTGGTCAAATAATGAATAAAATTGTAAGACTTGCATCAGGATTATCGTAACGTGTGAAATTATCGTTGTAAGCCCTTTCAATCAGGATGAGCCTATTTTTATACATTTGTAATAGTTTTTTTTATGCCACTAAAGTGACAACAAGCATACGGCCTGCGTGATGGAAAACAGTTACCGCAGCCTATGAACACCTGTAATACCAGGGGTATCACACGCGTGTTGCCGACCCTGTAAAAACCTCTTCACGCCCTTTCTGAAGAAACCCAGTGCTGTAGTCTCCTGAGAATACCTCGACAGGCAGTTTATTCCACAGTTTAAAACTATAATAGCGGAGATATACTCAAAACTACTTAACTGATTAAAAAATCGCCTTTAGAGCGCTACACAATCAGCGAGTAAGATGGACTGTTGGTTTTAATTAAAAAATTAGAGATCCTTACGAAAATTTAAATAATATAGCCCAAAATATAAAAAATAGCTTAGTAAAGCCGTTGTTGTTGTAAAATCTTAATTGTACAAAATACAAAACATAATAATAATAATAAATATAGAAGAGTTATATGTATAATGGCGGTCTTATCCCACATGGGATTTCTTCCAGCCAACCATTTAAAATTCGCTATTTCACCTTCGTCATTTAACTACTCTAAAGTCCGGTGCCACCGCCGCTCGCTATATTTCACAATAACAATACTACTCTAAAAATAACTCAAAAGTGAAGCCGTTCAACGATATTTTTAAAACATTATTATTTACTTTTTTCTTTTTCATTATTTAGCATGACAAAGAAAAGACTATATATAGAACAACTGCTCGTTTTAAAATTAATTCTTGGACATCCTGTCTCGCCTCCTTCCACTCCGTACCGACCTCGATAGAGCGGGTGAAGATAAATAGGCGAGAAAAAAAAAGTATTTCTACGAATCCCAAAGAAAAAAGGGACAATCCTAAGTGATTGAAGTATGTAGGCTCATTCCACACGTGCTACGCCGACGCTATTATATATAAAGGGAGAAAAAACAATACGTTTTATTTTTTGCAGAGACTTGTAATATTACCTACCTGTCAGCGGATCCGCTGAGACTTCAGTTTATCACAAGTAAAAAAAGAATTGTCCTCCGGTCTTTTTAAATGTCGGAATGATATATTAAGCTTGATGAAATGAAATTTCATATGGTATCGTATAAACTACTATAAACTCGATACCGTAGCGCCACTGAAATAAGAGCATTTAGTTTATAATCAAAATATCTTAAATCAAAAAAAGAAATATTTTTAGGGCAAGAGTTACGAAAATGACAACCTTTCAACCTGGTGTGGCATATTTTCAATTTAAACATGCACTCGAATGAAATAATAAATTTTCTGTGATTTCTCTAAAGCTTTTGATGGTTTTTATCATCGGGTTAGTTTAAGTAATAGTTTATACTTAAACTAGATCATTACGATGTTTGATGTTAGGAGTTTGCTGTCTGTTGATATCGTTGACTGAGAACTTAGAAATAAATTAGTGTTATTGCTGCTAACAAACGCCTCTTTGATTTTTAACATAAATCAACACAGTAAAAACCTTTACAAGACGAATAATGCTCCCTGGTATTCAAAATAGGGTAAATACGTTTGACATCTTAGCTTATATTATAAATAAATAATAAATAAATAAATAATATAAGATAGAAATAATTGGTTTACGAGGCATATGCCTAGCTCCCAGTCGGCATGATCTTTTCTGGCATCAGAAAATATCGTCATGTTTAAGCCAATTTACTCATATTTTTTTGAATTGTATAAGCTAGACCTTCCTTATCTTGGTCAAAATCCGTTCAGTAGGTTTTGTGTTTATCGTATTCAGACTTCAGGCAGACAGACGGACGCGGCGGAGTGATAACGGCTACGGTAACCGCTACTCTTCAGACTGATTAGTGCGAGTTTTTTGTTCGTGTTCGATCATATCAACGTAAACAAACCGACCAAATAGAGAAGAACTCTCATGTTGTGAATTTATAAGACGCGTGTTACATATCAAAATTATGTAACTTACTTGCTGACATTTTGAAGTGAGTAACCCACATTAGTAGTAAAATCCATTCCAGCTTTCCTATTCGTTTGTAAAACTCCTTTTCTCGAGAAAGTCAGGGTCGCTCCTTGCGTGACCAATAAAACGTACTAGCGACCGCCCGCGACTTCGTCTCCATGGACTTTTTTTTTACTACTAATGTGGAAAATACGCGCACTATCCACCTTATTGTAAGAGTTTAGCGATATTATAATATATATATATATATATAATTCTAACTATCCGTAATTGTACCAATGAAACGTGCACCAGATTTTAAGTTACACTACAACGTTACGGCACCTAGTAATTTTTGCGTGATGCTCGTATAAACATACAGATATAAAAAAATCTAAAAATGTTTGTTTTGGACCTTTTATTGCTTTTAAAAATATCTATCTCATTATTTTTTGTTAGATGATATCTCATATGTACATACATTAGCTAGTTACAATTTTATTTTAAGTAGCTATTTAGATATTTATTTTTTATCTACTATTATCATTTTGTGATGTAATGAATTTTACGTAGGATATCAAAAAGCCTTAAGTGTACTGTGTTATTTAATACATAAATGATTAAAATAATTTCAGATAGTAACAAATTGATACGAAAAAGTAACAGGTGTAATTTAACTTTATTACGGGGGCCAGTGTTATTGAGCCGCCGAAAGGCTACTGACTTGGTTTAACGACTATTATCTAAGCCAAGCTGCCAAGCACGGAGGACCTCCAAAAATATAAACTCATCTGCGGACATGCTACGGTCTCAGTTGCTTAACTTAATCGAACATGCAAGATTAGACTGACATGTAAAACAAGGCTATCAAATCTCCTAAAAAAATAGAGAAGTAACATTTTCAGAGATGTTTTGTGATATTTGTATAAAAGAAGCTAGAGTTGCTGCGATGACAGTGGCGATTGCATACTTTAGCAAGCGTCTATAAACATTGATCAATCATCAAAGTGGATCATCAATCTATATAAGAGGTTCGCAACCGGTGGTCCGTGAGAGGTAAATTATGGTCCGTAATATAAACTTATAATGTAAGAGATTGAGCACTATTCTACAAAATACTCAAATCTCGAGTTATAGTATAATGGATTTATATAACAGTTGGGGACCCTGCACGCAACAAAAACCTCGTAGTGGTCCGCGAACAATAAAAGGTTGGGAACCACTAATCTATATCGATCGAAAGGGGTCCATGCCGGCATGTTTGGGGTCTTGAAATTCATATAAATTGCTATGTTTCTAGTAATAGGGCAAGGAAGCTCTAGTCTATAACTTATTCTACAATCACCTCTTTACATCAGGCAGATCGTATGCTTATCTACTATCCGATGTAATTTTAAATTATGGAGAAATATTTTTATTTATTTACAAGCGATCCGTCCACGCTTTGCTGTTGTGGCTTAATATTCCCGTTCCGTACTCATTATTGTGGATTTGGTGGATTTCCCATACAAATCTTGTCCTTACAATTTCATCATAATTTCACGTCATATTTTTTTTTAATATTTTTTTTCTGGTATACCAGATTAGTTAGGAAACTTTTCTGCTGTTCGCGATGGAGACCAATCTAATAAATCAAACATCATAAAAATCGGTCAAGCTGTTCTCGAGTTATAAATGATGTAACTAACCTGACATTGTTTGTTTGTACATAAAATAAATATATTACAAAACATACTACTACTTTATAAAACATCGATCAGGTCTCCCCAACCCGTCTGGCCAGCGTGGGGAGTGTAGGCCAAATCCTCCTTCTGTCTGGGACGGACGAGAGAGGGTCGTGCTCCTGTAGTGGAGACTAAAATGACCTGATGATGATGTACAATAAAGATTTATTGTACATAAAATGAATTTTGCAACTTAGTAAGTTAAAATAAAAGTCCGAAGGCGGACTTAGCCCTCACAGGGAACTCTTTCAGCCAACCTTAGCGTATCTGAGAACATTTCATGAATAAGCAAGTGCAGTACCAAACATTTGTGGGATATAATCTAATATATTAATTAAACATACATTTGTACATACATATAATAAACATTGCACAAATTAATAAAATTTTATCGTCGTAGGTTTCAAATCAGGATTCGGAATTTCATCTTGAATGGTATTTGATAAAACTGTCTGGGAATGCGTGGCTTCAAATAATAGTAGATTAGTAGCCAAGGGCTGTAAGGCATCAATTGCAGCCCGAGATATTTAGGCGCACGAGCGCAGCGAGGGCGCCTATAGTTCGAGGGTGCAATTGATGCTTACACCCGAGCTAACTACTCTGCTTTACATCTCGATTGTGAGGTAAGTAGAAAAAAACTGGGATTACAAGAATAAAACATTTTATTAGTTAAAATTTATAGTGAAATGAGAACAATTTTCAAATTTTAGGGACAGGTGTTTTTTGGGTATGCTAATAGTTTGAGATTGTGATATTTGTTGGTCATGGACAAAATATGACGGGATGAAGCTTTCTTCAGCAGAAGTTGATGGTTGCGGATCATCTCTTGAGAAAGATGTTTCATTTTTTGAAAGCTGAATAGTTTTCGTTATTTGTTAATTGCTGCTTCAGCTTCCATTTTCATTGAATCGGGAGTGCAGCTTATATCTTCATCACTTGCAGAACTCATGTTTTTTTCCTAATTAGCACGTAATTATAAAAAAATCCCGATAACAAACAATATTAAAAGTAAAAGTTTTTATTCCCGCCTTTTTTCATCTCTTTTTTTTTATTTTATTTTTTTCTAGAAGGAAATTGAGCTTCGCCGGTCGATATTTAAAATTGATGACTATTATACTCATACGAAGACAAGGCTGAATAGCGAAGCGACCTCTTTTGTCATTGGGCTGAATGCATGATGTCTATTGCCAGTATAATGGTTAGATGTACGCGAACTTTTTGAAAGAGTGAAGTGTTTTTTTTTTAATTACTTACCGCCCTAGGCTTTTTATAGCTACATTATTACCCTAGAGCGCTAATTGGTCACCTACAAGCCCCATTTGGGGGTAATAAGGACCTACTTACCGAATATGAGAGATGTAAAAGTTATTTAATACGACTTTGTTTTATTAATAAATTCAAGTAGTCTTTCTAAAATATAAACCTAAGCTTAGGTTAGAGAGATTGATGTCTATTATTTTTATGCAAATAACGCCTGTCATCGGTATGAGTGCATAATAAAGGTTATGAAAAAGGTAAAACGTTCACTATAGCGGTCAGATTTTTATTCCGGCCTCCTGCATTATACACAATAAGTCTCCGTCAACCGGGGATATTTATCCTCCGGCTTAAATAATAATCCCTCCTCACTGTATTTTTGTTTCGAAGCGAGTGTTTTTTTCCGTTATCTAAAATTCGAGTAATATTTCTGTAAATCTCGATATACTTACTCCCTTAATTATATTGTATCATGGGGTTTTGAAAAGGACGTTAGAATTTACAGGATTAGCAAAGCGCGATAGTTTGAGCGATGCCCCTAGTGTTTTAAGATTGTCAACAGTAACTAACTGCTTACCATAGAAATATTATTTTAGTTTAAAGGAAAATTATGATATTTTATTTCTCTACTCCTTACACATATTTTTTATATACCACTAAGGTGTTATGCAAAAGTACGGCCCGTCTGATGGCAAACAGTTAACGCAGCGTATATTTTTCATAATCATTGGATTTTTTTTTATTCAACTAAGATGGCAAACAAGAGTACGACCCGCCTGATGGTAAGCATTCATCGCAGCCTATAGACGCTCGCGACACTAGATGCAATACGCGTTGCCGACCCTCTGAAAACCTCTGCACGCCTTTCTTAAAGAACCCCATGCTTTAGTCTCTTGAATGTTTTTTTTTTTTTTTTGTTCTCCCCGATTCCGTAGAGGTAGACCTCTTTATTGGTGAATACGCAATACACGCAGGTAAAGCAGCATGATCGTCATATATTGAACACCAATTTTAACCAATTTACATAGAACCTCAATGAATTATATACCTAAATCTTGAATGCAAATGAAATAAAGCCTTCTTTCTCTTTGAATCACGCCGTTCACTTGTGAAAACCATATGAAAATACATTCAGTAGTTTTCGAGTTATCGTGTATGGACAAACGCGGCGGGGTCTTTATAGTATGTAGTGATGAAAGAAGTTTTGTACTTGTTTTAATATCTTTGGTAGTGATAATGCAATGAAACGTAAAAGGTTATCTTTCTAGGAATAAGATACGTCAAACAGTTCAAGCAATTTATTCAGAAAAAATATTTATTGACAATATTTTGTTTTTGTCTCCATGATGACGGCAGCGGCGCATGTGTTACTAATAATAATGATATAATACTGCTTTCTTTTAAAATATTGTATAATGAAAGATACTCTTGGGTTGGGTCTAAAATTAATTTTGATACGATTAAGAAAATAGTTCTCCTAAGAGCATGTTCAAAGTAGATAGACCTGCGTTTTTGTTTTCGACAAGTAGTCACAAAATTGATGAAAAAACAATTGGCACAAGGACATATGCTATAAATAAAGGATATCTCTTTGTTCACCTACAAGATGTGACCTTTTCCTATAAATCTGCTGCTCCAATGTTGATGTCACAGCGGTTTATGATATTCTTTTTTTTTTTCAATTCAAGCTTGTAGTTTCTTGCATTTGTACCGAATGTAATTGTAAAGGTATTTGAATAACCTTACTTGATACACTGCTGGCTCTGGCGGGATGGAAGGTGTTTCGAAGCGCGGTGTTGTTGTGACGCCCATGCCTTCGCAGCCAGGGTATCTTCTGAATCAGAGCCCTCCTGAAGTTCTGCCCGGTCATACAGTACAGGATGAAGTTGATGCCGAAATTGGTGTTGAAGAACATGAGGGCCACCTGCTGCAGTGCCTGCCAACGCTCGCTGTTTTCACTCTGTCAAAACAAAAAAAAAAATAGATAAGCAATATTTCTGAGGCAAATGGTTTTGTATGAATTTTTAAGTACACCTTGAGAGAAAGACACAAAGAAAATCTTGCCTTCTGAGACTGAGAAGATAGTATTTATTCATTTATTTATACTTCTTATATGTTATTCATAACATTTAGAACAATAACCACTTTTGGGTCGACATTTACGTCTGCCTCGAGATATTTATGACTGCAGGTCAGTCAGTATTTCATTATTCATACTTAATAATTATACCTACTATTATAAAGCATTATTGAAGAAAAATATATTTACAATTAATGTCATATTACGCAACTACAAGCCAGTTATCTAAATATATTTTAATTTCATTCCGGTCTATTATTTATATTAATAGAATTCACTGTACGTAAGCGAATTATTTAATTAAACATATATTATATATGTAAAATTTTATTAACCACCATAGCGGTAGGCAAAGCTACAAAAGGCGGGCTTAATACTAAAAAGCTTTCTCTTCCAGTCAACCTTTGGATGAAAAGACTTGATCGCTCCTTTTTTTAATACGAATTAAATTTATGTAACAATGTTACCCATGTCACAATATGGCATGTATAGATTGTCAGTTAAAAACTTTTCATGCTTTTACTCCAAGAGGCGGTTTAACTTAGTGACGAAGTAATCACTCCTGTTCATACCTAACAAGCTTAGAGAAAATCTGTTTGAATAGCTAAGAGCACTTAACGTTAACACTTCAATCTTTGTACCGTTCTTATACCGCACGTAATAAGAGTTACAATCGCATCGTGACTGTCAAGCAAAATCTGCTCTCAGCTGTACATAGTACATTTCAATGTTCTTGGAATGAGCTAAGTGCATAGACTACTCGTGAAAATTTGCACGTTCGGCTTCATTATTCGACATGTAATCGATTTCAATAAAACTCCGTTACTATTTTATTTAATTAATTGGATATGGCATACCTACACTAGCGAATAAAAAATATATTATTTTATTATTATTTTATTGATACCTGCCGCTGAGTTCCACTATCGTACAACTCGCCATAAATTAAAATTCCATCCTCATTATCTCGATATTTGGCGATCTACTACAGTACGCTTTTTAAGACATTTTCTACCACGAACTGTGAAATTGTGGAATCAACTTCCTCCAGCGGTATTCCCACAGAGTCAATATTTCCCTTAAAAGGCTGGCAACGGATCGGTGACCCTTTGGTGTTGCTGATTTCTATGGGCGGTGGTGATTGCTTTACATCAGGTGACCCACATGCTCGCTTGCCCATATATAAAAAAAAATATATAGGTACGTAAATATTAAAAAAAAACTATTTTATTGCAGACTTTCCTGTTTATAGGTAGTAGTAGTTAATAACAATTTACGAGTATCTTAATATAAAATATATATAACCCGTCCTGAAGGCCAATTCTCGTAATTTTTCTACGAACGCAGATTGAAAGTTGACCGAATCGAGATTGAATTGTGAATTGACTAAAATTGTATACTTGATTTCATTAATTAATTAATTATTGTCAATCCTTGTTGTTGGCAAAGTAACATTCTTAGTTTGTTTAATTTTCACTCATATTTCGATATAATCCCGCTTAAATTTAATTTTGAAGTTACGTATTGTGTTACGAGAATACCAAATGTGACATTTGTGAGATCGAGACTGGATCGAAACTGAATTTTGACTGTATTTTAATTACGAGAATTGCCCCTCTGGTTTCACACGAGTAACCCTATGAAATATGGCTGGACATATGATTCTTCTAATTTTATCATCATAGTTTGTGGATTGTGGAAGGTCCTCTTTAGTACAAACAGACAAACACGGTAGTTTAATTTATTATTTATAGTAATTTAACGATGGCATTTTGAATGAATCTCTTATATGTACAAGAAATGCAATTTTTTATACCACTACGGAGGCAAACAAGCGTCAACAATAATAATATGACAATCCAATAAAATTAAATAATACCTTTTTATGTGATTGGCTATATAGAATATGTTATTTATTACGTGCCGATTTAACCCTTTTACAATGATATAGATAACACGCCTTAAAAGCGAAACCCGCCTAACGGATAGTGGTCTCTTGGGGAACACCTTTACTTGGATTTTATGTTTAGCTCCTAACGTTCTTTACGACTTTACGAGTACGCGCTTTGGATTTCTCGCATTTTTTTCTCACAATACCTACATTTACCTTGGTTAAGATTTGCTAATTCTGAAACGTCTTACAGTCGTCGTCGTCAACTGTTATTTATCCCACTGTTTGGGATATAGGTCCTTACATTCGGAGGAGTTTTTGCTGCATACTCTACCATGCTGCTTAACTGCGGGTTGGGAGGAAGTTAAATTCATAATGGATTGTATTTTTCTTTTTACGGGTCGATGGTCCACCACAATTTTCCATCACTGTGTCTACTGTATAGCCAGGGTTAACAGCGGTGACCACCAAAAAAGGCAATGAACAATAAAGTCCACTGCAGTCCCGGGGGGTAGTAAACTACGGTTACCTTCAAACTCACAACGAATTTAATCAGAATAAATTAGTAGGAGGAGGAAGCCTTTGGAATTTGACTTCCCCTCTTGGCAATGTGAGAGACAGCTATAGGGCAAATAACGCTTTAAAGGCCTAAAATGCTTTGCGGATTTTAAATATCTAACACTATTTGGGTCATAAAATAATGAGTTTGTTTGGGTCATAAACACATCGATGCAAAATCGCCTGAACGCTTGGTAATTCTACCATGTTGCTGCCAAATCCTAATAGTATACTATCCCAGATGCAACATACAAAGAATTCAACATGTCGTCCCGCTTCCGCCGCCAAAGATAACACTCCCAGAGAACATGGTGTGCTATTTGATCGAATTCATGATATGCAGTTGAAAATTTGCATAAGGGCGACGGCACTAGTTTTAACGAGAAGAGTTTAGCCTTAAAATTGCCATGCCCATTTCAAAATTGCGCAACGAGGTGATCGACTTCTAACCACTTTTTATTTTATCTTTCTCTTTCCAATGAAAATAATAGATACAAGTAAATACTGGATAGGTAGATACTACGTAGGTTGAAACTAGTGTGCGCCCTCGACTTCGTACACACGTATCCCGGTACCATGAGAATTTTCAAAATTAACTTTTTTTCGGTTACGTGTACATCATAATATCTACCAATATTACAAATTTTAACCCGACCCATAATTACAGTGACAGTAGTTAATAGATCAATAAGCTTTTATAGATACAGATAGGTATCTTGCACATAATGTTTCGTTGACATGGCCATGACCATAGAGTTAGGAATTAATTTTGCGATAGAGCTGGCACTTAGTCAATTATTGTAATATATATAAAATTATCTATATAAATTTAATATAAGTTTAATGATTTTACGATAGGTGTTATTCGTAAAATGTCTTTCTAATGTTTATATTTGATATATATTTTTTTCTTGAATTCTCATAATATCTACTTGTACTCGTATAATGACGACGATCGCTCAGGTAAGTAGATAATACAAAGAAATCGTGGATTTTTTTAGTATTGCACATCTTTTCCCATCATTTGCGGTCAGCCCTGTATCTCTTTTCTTCCATTTCATTTTATCAGCCGTTTTCTCTACGACTATCTCTTTCCTTTACTCGTCTTTCCTCGCGGCATTTATAATTTTGTTACACGTAATTTTTCGCGACAATAATTCATAATTCGCTCTGCTGTCCATAAAATTTTGGTTTCTAAAAAAGTATTTCATAACATTAATAATTATTGCTGGTATATATTTTTTCCTGTATGTAATTGTCTTTATTATACCGTAAAGTTTAAAACTACTTACGTTTGTTTAGTGTTACAATAAACATAATTAGTGAATTATGTATATATTCATATTCAGTTCACTCGTACATCAATAAAAGTTACATTTTATGTGGAGATATTTATAATAAATAATTAAATATTTCTGTACAATTTACACAGCGCCATCTAGTCCTAATTTAAGCGCAAAGCTTGTACTATGGGTACTAGACAACTGATAAATGTACTTAAATACATTTTTTCGTAAATACATACTTTTACTACATAGAAAACACCCAGGCCTACACAAACAGACAAAGTAGCCATTGCTAACCATTCGACCCCCGGGCTCGACATTATGAAACCTAGATTACAGTGCCATCAATGTATTATGGAAAATAATATTTGCAAATATTCAGTGAATAATATTTATAGCTTATCTTGTTGAGAATCGATATTTTGTAAAGAAAAAAATATATCAAATAAAAGGCTATTCTTTAAAACAATGACTGTTATTATTTTATTAATTGCAGCAACTACTTTTACTACAAAATATTTTCTAACTGACGCCGCCATACCTATTACTGAACCAGATGTAAAACGGTGGTAAAACTGGAATTCACAAGAAAACAATAGTGTTATAAAAAAAAAATCTCTCATTGTGTTTGTCTTTTTGTTTTTGCATAGAAATCGTTTGTTTAAAATTGCAAATCTCGGAAAGTTGTACGTAAATTTTTTTTGATGTTACATTCGTAAACGATATTTATATATAATAAAACATACAATTCTATTAATAACTACTTCTATAATGTATGATTTGTGTCACTTCAAATCAAACACATTATCTTTACTGGCATTTTATTATCACTACATAGTATAAAACAAAGTCGCTTTCTCTGTCCCTATGTCCCTTTGTATGCTTAAATCTTTGAAACTACGCAACGAATTCTGATGCGGTTTTTTTTAATAGATAGAGTGATTCAACTGGAAAGTTTATATGTATAATATATGCATAACATAGTAGAAAAACACTGATAATTTAGAGGTTTCTAATGTAATGTCGTAAATAAACACATTTTTTTGCTCTTTCATTGCAAACGCTGGCTGAACCCAACGAGATAGATCAAAATAATGTAGTACAGTATTGTTCACCTTAAAATGGTCTACAAAAAAGTTCGCGATGGTATATGTCTATCTCTTAGTGGTAACTCACAATAACCGTTATTTTATCCTTTGCTTTTTACAAGAAATAATGCCTTATTTACGAAGCGATTTTAAGCAATACAGAATTAATCCTTATCCAATTAAGTACCTTAAATACATTGCGCATTTAATATAGATCAATATGGCCCTTCACAGCATGTAATTTAAATGAATAGTTTAGAAGATATTACACATTTAAAATGCAGGGACATAACGGCTGTGGCGGCACCGGCCGCGGAGCCGGCGGCGTGTGCCTATAACTGGGGAAGGACTGGATAGGACAAAGCGCAAAGACCTTCTGTAGTACATTTAGTATCAGCATTGCACCCGTGCGAAGCCGGGGCGGGTCGCTAGTACTTTAATAAAATTTTACTAGTGATGTTATTTTATAATATCATTAATTGATGTTCTAATAATACCCCAACACTATGTTACATCATATACTCGTATGTATTAACTCTGAAAGCTGCACGGGGGAAGCAGAACTATATGGCATCCCTCGTCACTCACCTATCGGTAATTGATCTCGACATTAATAATGTATTTCCGAGAGGTTGTGTACTACACGGTACATATGTATCCGGCCTTCGTAAAAGCGCTGAGAGGAAATCATGCGTGTGAATGTTACACAAAGAGTAAAATATTTTAACGCATTCCCTTTAAGAGCAGTTCAGCTAAATTGAAACAGACAACCGTTACTATGGGCGCCATGCCGAATCGCAAAAAAAAAACGCGAGATATTTCCTTCTAATCTAAGTGATATGGGTAATGCGTGAGTGACGCATTTGGTGTTGCTGGAGACTATACATTGCGATAACTGCTCACGTTCAGGTATGGAATTATTTTGATATGGAAAAGTAAAATTTTTTCGTAATTAGACAATAGTCGTCATAGTAAATGTTGTTTTTGTTTACATAACTTGCTCCTAAAGGGATTGCGTTAAATTATTTATACCTTGTATATTCTAAAGTATTGTAAATAATTTCACTCAAATTCGTCTAAAACTTGTAACCATAATTGAGGCACAAACTTTCAAACAAACACCCCCACATCTTCGCAACTTACTACTACTACTTGGTTAAAAAAGCTAAATCGAACATAGTTTTTGATTAGATATGTACTTAGCGAATAATTCATTGTTTTTACTCAAATGAAATTGCACGAAGAGCTTCCCATAAATGTATTACGCGCATAGTAATATCATCAAAGCGTTTTCCTGGCTCTTTGATTTCAATTTTATTTTGATTGCTCTATCCAATGAATAGATTGAATTCAGTATGGGTAACCCCTAGTGTACAACAAGCATTTCACTCACATTGTTTAGGTACCACGCGTGACTAGCAAAGCGAAACAAAGCGCCTCCCAAATTCCTAACCGAATACAACCTGGATGGGCTATATTAAACATCAACAAATACTCCCGTTCTAATGGAGACGACTTGATGATATTACGAATATTAATTTTGTGATAATCTTATATAATATCGATTTGTTTTCAAATATTTTCGGCGACGATGGTTGTGCCCTTTTGATAAACTAAAAAGGGATGGGATGGAACCTCGAGCTAAATAATAAGTACTTTAGAATAAATAATTGACATCGATTTACTTAGTATTTGAGAAAATGAACGAGCTTTATATAGTCTGAAGTTGATGTTACCAGGCTATTCTAAAGAATAAACAACGGGGGCTTCCTTTGATGTAACTACTCGGCCTACAGGTTGCTTTGTCGAGCACCGAAGAGATTTTATTCTGTTTATGAATACAAAACTTTCAAAGTTAATTCCTTCAAAGGAACCACTAAAGGAGCTACTGAGAACCAAGGGTTATGTACGAGTAACATTGAAGTATAATCATTACATGTAATGTTTGCATTATATAAAATACTGGGCACTTTAATAATTCTCGAGCTAATTAGTAACCTTCTCGTGCGGTTCCAAAAAGGATTTCTTCCGCGCAGTTGTTGTGAAACATATTTCATAGCCCCTGTCACGGTTTTTGCTACATGGGTTTCTTTAAAGAGAAATGTGAAAGGGTTTTTACAGGATCATGCAACACTTGATACTTCTGATAATACAGACGTCTTTATGCTACGATGACTACTTAATGTCATACGCTTGTTTGCCAACGTACAAAAATCAATGAATTTGTATAGAATTGAAGATATAGAGTAAACTACACGTGCGTCTTATTTTTCAGCTTCCGTACCTTAAAAGGAATCACTTCGTTGTCCGACTGTCTGGATGTATGTCTATCTGTCTGTCAATTCCCTTTTCTCAGGAATGTGTGGAGGTCAATTTAAAAAAAAATCTCAAGAATTCCTTTAGGAGATCGAAACTTAGGTTTGGATCTCTTGGAGCTGTGAAAAAAATCAAACTTCTAAGTAAATGTCAAAAGATACGGTAATTTTGGGGTGTAAGGGGCTCGCCTCCATCTTTAGAGCTAAAGCCAACCTCGTCTGCACTTAGTGCACCCTGCCGACTGGCAAGAGAGGTAGGGAATTTGTAAGCTGTTTGGGAAAGTATCTCCATCTCGCAGAATATCACAGCGAAATAACTATTCCCTTGAAGGTGGTTATGTTCCTGCGAATGAGTGAGCTCACTAGAAACGAAAGAGTCGCTGCGTAGGCAGCGGGGGTGGCGGCGCGCGAGTGTAATTCATGTTACGAACGTTCATATGAGTACTATAATCGCTTCACTTCAGGCGGTACGGCCCGCTCGTCTGCCACCCGGCGTATTATAAAAAAAATGGCATATATTTTGAGACAATCAAGGAACGAACAAAATAGGAAAATACAAAAACTACAGGCCCAGTGACGTAGGATCACGAAATTTGGCAAGAAGCAAGGCGTCACAGCACAAGTGTCTTTACTTGCTTCTAAATCCGAAATTTCACAATTTTCTATATCATGTGTAATTGTTTCAAATTAAGTGTAGGATTAGGATGTTATGATTCATGTAATGGGAATATTATTTTTTATAACTTCTAATAATGCGGAACCCTTGGCTCTTGGCCGGTTTTGGTACTCTACTACCTGTGTATATTCCTCTCTATGAAGATATTTCGTAGACTAACCGGATCTGTACATTAAAGATAAAAAAAATGTCGCTAATAGATAAGGTAGACGAGCCCAGTGGTAGAATGGCTAGCAATGGTCACTTAGACTCCGAGATCGCGTGATCGATCTCCTCTCAAGACAAACATTTGTGTGCATGATCATGTATGTTTGTCTGGGTCTGTGTATTATCTATGTATGTATATGTATGTTGTTACAAAAAATGTGTTTAGGTGTAATATCAGTTATGAGTACCCACATTACAAGCTTTGCTTAATTTGAGACTAGTTTGCAGCGTGCAATTTGTCCCGGAATATTAATATTATACAATTAACTCCTCAAGGACGAAATCGCAGGTATAGCTAGTTAAAAAAATAAGAACAATCAAGTAAGTAAATGCACAAAAGGACAATTAGAAGAACTCAGCTCACAGTATTTCGTCAACTCGGACGTAATCAAAAAAGGCTTTTTCTTTACACGTTGCCAGCCACGTTGCTCTGCAAAAGGACTGTTTTAAATTTTTCTTTTCTGCTATAAGCGAGTATTGTGGAGCTGAGGTGGCGCGCGGTGGGGTGTGGGGCGTAAATAAAGGCAACTTCGCTCTGCCTATTTGACCCTTACTTAAAATGCTTTTTGTTTATACCAGTCGTATCACAAACATACCGCCTCTGAAGCGGTACTTACAGACCACGTTCCCGCTATTATGAGTAACGTTCCAGTTAACTAGATTGTGAATGTATCTATTTTTTCTTTTTGATTAAACTTAATTCAAATTTATTGATAACTAGCTGTCCCGGCGAACTTCGTACCGCCTAACAATCAATGAATGTCGTGGTACATATTAGCTGAACTAAATTTATGATTTTATGGAATTAAAACAATGAATAGTAGAAAATAATAGAGAAGCTCGATGGCGTCATTGCGCGTGTCAGTCTAATTGAACACGCAAGTTAATCAACGTCGACCGTAGCCTGTACACGGATGGGTTTATATTACCTCGAGCTCCTCCGTGCTTCGGAAGGCACGTTAAGCCGTCGGTCCCGGTTGTTATCATTAGCTCATATTGAGCTCCTCCGTGCTTCGGAAGGCACGTTAAGCCGTCGGTCCCGGTTGTTATCATTAGCTCATCTTGAGCTCCTTCGTGCTTCGGCAGGCACGTTAAGCCGTCGGTCCCGGTTGTTATCATTAGCTCATCTTGAGCTCCTCCGTGCTTCGGAAGGCACGTTAAGCCGTCGGTCCCGGTTGTTATCATTAGCTCATCTTGAGCTCCTCCGTGCTTCGGAAGGCACGTTAAGCCGTCGGTCCCGGTTGTTATCATTAGCTCATCTTGAGCTCCTCCGTGCTTCGGAAGGCACGTTAAGCCGTCGGTCCCGGTTGTTATCATTAGCTCATCTTGAGCTCCTCCGTGCTTCGGAAGGCACGTTAAGCCGTCGGTCCCGGTTGTTATCATTAGCTCATCTTGAGCTCCTCCGTGCTTCGGAAGGCACGTTAAGCTGTCGGTCCCGGTTGTTATCATTTAATGACAGTCGTTAAGTTAAATCAGTGGCCTTTAGGCGGTTCGAAAACACTGGCCTCCGCCAACCCGCAGTTGAGCAGCGTGTTGTAGTACGCTCTAAACCCCTTCGGTTGAGGGAAGACCCGTATCCATAAAAACTGAAGATTTCATAAAAATAAAGATTTCCTTATTGTAATTTTAAAAAAAAAAACGTTTTGTTTTATTTTTTTTAGTTTTTGAAATAGGTTTTATCATTTTGGTGATTTGTAATTGTCATTTCTTTTGATGTTTACTCTGATTTGATTCTTGCGCTCGAACCCCATGGGAAAAGCGTTTTGACCCCTATCGATTTGACATTTTTAAATTTTCATAACAAATCACAGACAATTTTCGCGACATAAAAGTGACACCAATCGATTTGACGTTTTGATATTTGACAACCAATAAATATTGTAATCCCTTTTTCAACTGACACTTTCATTTGTATGGGAAAATGTTTTTTCTTTTATTTTATTTTTTCGAGAATTTTCCAATGTTTTTAGGAGTTATTCTGCTATTCGGGACGGAAACAAATCCAACAAATCAAAAACCATGGCAATCGGTCCAGCCGTTCTCGAGTTATAAGTGTTGTAACAAACACGACTTTCTGTTATATATATAGATTAAAATGTATGTTTTACTGTCGATTTGGCTGAAAATAATTAATCGCCAATATTTGAAATTAAATATATTGTTTTTATTTCTTCGGAATAGTCCTTATGTATATGTGTTAAACTACTCGTAAACGTCATTTGAAAGAAAATGAGGCGAAGAATTAAAATAAAATAATGGTTGCTACAACTTAATACAAAAATGTCACAGGTGCATTTTTGTATGCTATTTATGAGTTGGCAACCATTTTTATTTATTCGCAATATCATATTCTTACAAATGACGTATAATTATTTAAAAAAACGTAAGCTGCAATTCTTAAAAAAATAAATGCAATATACGTAATTGACGGTAGAAATGGCTAATTGTTTCAGGTAACCCGACAGTAATTGCGTTACCTTTATTTACATTAATCATTCTAAAATGAATGATTACTAGATCTTATGGCAGACATTATATTATAAATTTATTTTCCTGAGAACCACCGATGTTAAAAGAAAAACCGCATGCTTCCGGTTTCCGTACAAAGGAAGCATGTTACAGACAAAGGAACTTCATTTTAGACCTACTATGTCTTGAAGTTATTCAAAGAGTAAATTGATTTAAATTAATCTTAAACCCTTCAAACAACACAATAAAAAAGTTTTAACCCTGATTATGTTTTGGCCAAAATCGGGCCGGATTTGCTAGTACAACCTGCACAATTGTTTAGACATCCTTTGATTACGACCCGTCCGCATCGTTAATTTATTACAAACAAAAGTAATTTTGTTGTCCCCTTAAGTAGCTTTTATTTGTGATTACCCAAAGAATACCGAATAGGAGCTGTTTATTTTTTTAATTGGAAAGCTTTTTTGTACAGCCACCTTTGTCTCTAACTAAAAAGCTGTTTTTTTTCAAGTCAGCAATGGAATACCTAATGATGCTTGTTTAATGATTAGATGTACTTAAAATTTCCTAAATGTATCTGAAATTTTAACTGCAAATATTAATCAGTTTTGATATTTACTTTTCATGGCGTGCTAATCTTCTCTTCTTTCAATTATAAAAGAAAATCTGCTTATAAACTTTATACATAAAAAATTCGACACACTTCACTAAATTACAATATGATTTTTGACCTAACAGAATAACATTTATCGGGTAGTTCTTTATGACTGTCCTATTGTAACGATAAGTTACGGAAAAAAATACGTTTTTAGAACCTTGATAGTTGTGGAAACATTTTAACGTAAACATGTTTTTAAGATACTACTCGTATTTATGTGTATATCTGTGGGGTCTCGTATTGATTCAAGATTATATTCAGCTTCAGGCCAAATATCTGAATCAATAGTTTACAGTGTACTGTAAATTGAAGATTTGAATCCCCCGAGTTTCTCAACTAACTTTTAGTTAAATTGATAGATATTTCGACCCGTAGGTACCGTGTCAACACCGTTAGCATTGATCCATCTTGTCTGGTACATCGCATATAAAAAGAAACTTAAGTGAAATTGAACGCCAATATTGAATGAAGTGTCTCAAAGGTTTCTTCGACTTTTCTTTTAGTACCTACTCTTGTATCCAGCCGTCGGTGCCGTTACATTAGTGGCATATTAATTTTGTTGACTTTTTCGACTGCTACGAATAATTTAAGGAAGAATGTCGAAAGTGAAATAACTGAACAAAGGTTTAGCGTACGCACATAGGTTTCGTAATCACATTCGACGGCAAGATGGTCGGGGGAAGCATTTGCACCCAATCCCTTACATATACCCTATGCTGTAACATTTGCTCCCCACAAATCTATGTATATTTCACTCTGAATTTTGGTATGCTTCATTCTGAGGTTAGTCGAATTTTGTTTGTAATAATATGAAGCTTTTACACTAGGTAGGTACTATATAAATAGAATTTCGGTCATTTATATTTCTTTCGAGAAGCAAATAAATGGAAATAAATAAAACACAAAGTGTCTTATCCTGAAATTGTTCTAGTATAAATTGACGACATCCCAAATAAATGTGGATACAAATAAGACAAATAGACATAATCTGCTATGTAGGTACATAGATACCCGCCTGCCTGTCCAGGTTTTCTCAGAAAATTACAACATGTGGTTCTTCAAAAAGAACGTGAAGAGGTTTTTACAGGGTCGGCAACGCGTGTGTGTTGCCGCTGGTGATGCAGGCGTCCATAGGTTCCGGTAACTGCTTCCATCAGGCATACGCTTTTTTGCTACCTTGGTGGTATAAAAAAGTAGATACGTATATTGCATTGCGGCGTAAAAGATATTTAGTTTATTTCAATAACCTTTTAACGAATCGTGTATATGATATTTATATTGATATAGTCAATAGGCTTTTAATATAATGATAAAAGCTTTTTTCAAAAATAAAATAACACGTGAGAGAATAGGGTAGAGGACACCTTAGTCAAATTAAATATTTTTATCAGCTATCTAAAATGCAATTTCATTTTTAAAATGTACTAAACTAAAACGTCACTGTTTACGCTATGCAAATGAGGTCCTAATTTTGCGTTTTGTTTAATTTAGAATTCGTAACCTGTACAGAAAGCTGCAAGAGTAATATCTTCCGAGATCATTTGTAATATTTGTTTTGATCTTCTGATACAGTCAACTACGTAATTGGAAATCGCAAACCAATTAATGTAAAGTCCGTACATAAGTATACCTACGTGACCACAATCAATAGCCGCCGTGTACACCGAGTACTGGATTCCGATGCTCGAATGGCAACCTGAACCAGCAATTAATACCGAAGCGGTCGCTACGACAACAATGACAAAGTGTTGTGCAATGAAATGAAAAATCCCAGTATGTTATTTAATACCACTGAGATTTTTCATAATTAGTCGTTATGTTTTATGCATCATTTAGCATTGTGAAAAGTATACACTATTGAAAAAAATATAAATTTCATCGCCATCAAGTCCCAAATTAAGTGCTAGACATTTACTTAAATACTTTTTTTTTTAATTCGTACTTAGTAACCAAAATAAACAAACAAAGCCTTTTCGCAATCCCTGTGGCGTTTGCCAGACATTGCAATCGCCTAAATAATTTATCGTCAAAAGTCTGGATTTGAACAGTCGTGTCGACAGGCAGCGTGCCGTTGAAAGGTTTCATAGCGATACCAGTTGCGTTGAGACAGGTCTGCGGGTGAAATTCCATAACGTTTTAATGTAAAATAGTCGTGAATATCTTCAGAGCAAATCTTTGAAAATAAGTGTTTTGAACAATTATTTTCAAAGATTTGCATCGAACACGATTAAACTCGATTGTTATCTAATCGATTTCTTACTTTCGTGGCTTAATGTAGAAACTTAAATCCGTGATCACGGTATTGAAACTAAGGTAAATACTTTATGTTAAATTTGTAGTCGAAATTGCTATTCCCCAAACAGAAGTAAATGACCGTATTTGTCTACTAAGTGAACGACTTTGAAGGTTTGTGACTAACTTTGACTAATTCCATGATGAAGGACGGTTAGATACAGGCATTTTCTACACTACTATTAATTATTTTAATTATCACGATTATGAGTCAATCCACATGCTTCGCCCAGCAAAAGTAAATAACATCGCTAATAATTTTTGGACAGGTTATTGAGGTTACATTATATGCGTCTTTTGAGAAAGGATTATTGGAGATTCTCCACCTGAGGAGACAAAGTGGTTGACGAAGTTTATACGAGAAATAGTGATGATAGACAAATGAAGCATTTATTTGTATCTCCAACACACACATAATTAGATATTCGAGTCCTATTATTACTTTAATTAATGTATGAAATGTATACATTTTTGGTTCATTTTATTTCAAACATAGGATTTCTCCGACACAATAAACTATTTCGGTATTAATCAAATTCAAACCCTGATTGAAGAACGAGAGCATAAAGCGTATAGTTTCGGATAGTAATCTAAAATACAGCCTGCAGCCTAATATCAACTGCCAGTTGAAAAAGCGGCAGATAGAAAATACATACACAGATTGTTAAATTTACTCAGAGATTTTTTTTTTATTGGTCGTAAATTTTCAACTTTTTTCTCAAATGACTTTGAAACTATTTATTGTAAAATTATTTATATCATACGCTACAGTTTGTAAAACTTTTGAAAAGTAATCTTCTACTTTGACAAGCTCATGCACTTTTTTGATTAAAGCAACTAAACAAAACTGTAAAATTTGTAACAAAATGATATTTATGCCTATCTTTAGAAATGAGAAATTTGAACATAATAATTAAAATATATGACGAGAAGCGCCACAAAATTACTTTGCTGTAACAGGAAACCTAATGAAAATCCAGAGATTCGACCGAAAGTGTGAATTTTTCTTAGTACATTTTGTAGTGTCTACGTGTTGTAGAATGAACTGCCTGTCGACGTTTTCTCAGGAGACTACAGCATGGGGTTCTTCAAAAGGGGCGTGAAGAAGTTTTTACAGGGTCAGCAATGCGCGTGTGATGCCTTATTATAGGCGTTCATAGGCTACGGTAACTGCTTTCCATCACCAGGCCGTATGCTTGTTTGCCATTTTAGTAGTATAAAAAATATGTACCGACCCCAATGAATAAATTCCATATCCGAATTTTCGCCGGAGTGGGCGGCCAAAGTCTTTAATGCGTTGTTACTGTCAGTGATATAGCGTATGTGATATTTTTTCGACCAACAAGTAAAATTTCCGCCAAACACAATTTTAATATATAATTATAATTTTTAGCTATAATCTTTTAACAAAAATGAAAGCTTTAAACCTTACTGTATTCTAAGAAAATTTGTTGAAGCCTGATAGTGAAATAGAAAAACAAAGATTAATTTGCGTGGGTGTTACTTTGCGAAAAATGTGTAGGATCATAAGCAGCTCACAGAAGCGTCACGACCGGAACTCGTTCTAAGTCTAAGTCCTAAAACTAAAATGATAAATAGGGGGAAATGTTCACGAAATATAATAGGTGGGGGAAAAAGTCTTTTCGCATTATAGTATGTATGAACTTGTAATAAAATCTCTTTGGTTATACCATTTGTATCTGGCAGGTTTTGATATCTTTAAAAAGTTTAAATTTTAAAAAAGATAATTCCAAATTCAAATTAGGTAAATGTGTGATTTTCATTTGTTTTTTTTACTGTCAAGATGAGTGAATCTAATGAAGAAATTCGATTCATTTTAAAATTTTACTACAAAAAAGGTAACAATGCAACGCAAGCTGCGAAAAAAATTTGTGACGTTTATGGACCTAGTGCAGTGTCTGTGAGAGTAGCACAAATTTGGTTTAAGCGTTTTCAATCAGGAAATTTTGATGTGAAAGATGCACGTCGCTCTGGTCGCCCTGTTACGGATAAAATTGATGCCATTTTTGAAAAAATGGAGCAAGATCGGCATATCAGTAGTTATGACGTAGCTGAAGAATTAGGAATTGACCACAAAACAGTTTTGGCGCATTTGAAAAAAGCTGGGTACACTAAAAAGCTCGATATTTGGGTGCCTCACGATCTCACTGAAAGAAACCTAATGAACCGTGTACTCATTTGCGATTCTTTACTAAGACGTAATGAAAGCGAACCGTTTTTGAAGAAGCTTATAACTGGTGATGAAGAGTGGATCACGTACGACAAGAACGTGCGAAAAAGGTCGTGGTCAAAGGCCGGTCAGGCTTCACAGACTCTGGCAAAACCCGGGTTAACCCGCAACAAGGTGATGCTGTGTGTATGGTGGGATTGGAAGGGCATTATTCATTATGAGCTGTTACCGCCAGGCAGGACTATCGATTCTGAACTCTACTGTGAACAACTGATGAGATTAAAGCAAAAAGTTGAGAGAAAGCGGCCGGAATTAATTAACAGAAGGGGTGTGATTTTTCATCATGATAACGCTAGACCTCACACATCTTTAGCCACTCAGCAAAAATTAAGAGAGTTTGACTGGGAGGTGTTAATGCATCCGCCGTTGCACCTTCTGATTTCCACCTGTTTTGGTCTCTTCAGAATTCTTTAGGCAATGTCAGGTTAACATCACGAGAAGACTGCCAAAACCACTTGTCGTGGTTTTTTAAACAGAAGTCCCAAAATTTCTATAGTAATGGGATCATGTCTGTACCTACAAGATGGCAAAAAGTTATCGAACAAAATGGCACCTACATACTTTAGTTAAATGTAAATAAACTTTATTAAAAAATGTTTTGAATTTTCATATAAAATACGAAAAGACTTTTTCCCCAACCTAATATATAGCCTTTCGTTCCCACCTGTAAAGAAAACATTTCTATCTTATATTAACTAAAACTTACGGCGAACCTCGATAGAATTCATCTATATTATCATAGCTTTATTGTGTCATATGGACAACAGACGGACATATTTTATTTTGGCGTTTGTTTCGATAGTTCCTCTGTTCGACAAGTTTAAAACCGTGAAAAATAGAGATAAAGGTCATAAAAATTTGTGCGTTAGCTTATTAGATTCCGAATGATAGCTGGAAAAATGTATTTTAAGTTGTTTTGATATTAATATAGTAAAATATAAATATCTAAGAAATTAAAAGAATAGATTCTTAAATATGAGAAAAAAATATTTAATGTATATATATATTTCAGACGTGACGCACCATGTTGATCTGGTCGCGCGATGATCTATTTTCAGCGCTCAATAAAAACTATACTCGTAAATATTTTTTTAGAACCTTAAATATTAATAAATTTTGAATAACAAGCAGACAACTAAATACTATTTTTTTTTTCTTATTTTTGGTGATAACTTTTGCAGTTATATTATGTAGAGTAAAATCCTTAAAATGCATTTATTTCAGCATCATTCCAAATCCAATGTGCTATTACACATATTTTAGGAGCTTTAACTCCATTTTACAGGGTGATGAACTTGTCGAACTGGCTTAATATTCAGGTGCATAACTGTAACTGTGTGTAATTATATTTCCTTTTGCGATCAACCGCACAGAGAGCGTCACGGGTAGCACTTAGCAGTGCCCTCTTATACTGGAATTACTCTTGACCCACCCAACTGGTCCGGCAGTGCGATGGCGCTTTAATTTGCTATATCCTTCGCTCGAGTGGTAAAACGGTCTATCACCGGTAGCCTCGGCGCACGGAGAGTTGAGGCGGGGACATCAACGTCGTACACCAATAGGTCACTGGTGCGCGTTTCGGATCCATTCGGATCATGAAAAGATATACTCTCGAACTACTACTCGCAAAAGCTAACTCTACGTTACGTTAGCTTTTGCAATGCTACGAAACTATTCGCTTTACGATACCCAAACTTTAGTGGAGTAATAGAAATGGTTTCGTAGCTTAACTTTAAACCTTACTTAGTGCAAAAGTGATCCTAGTCTGTGGTGTAAAATTTGTCTTTAAATCTGTAACTTTGTAAATATAACCACATGGTCATGGTCTGGTGGAAAGGTAGCCTGATACACGTGTTCATTGCTACAAACCATTTCTATACTTTCACCAAAGTTTAATTAGAAAACTTGGTGAAAGTATTGAAATGGTTTCTTAGCTTAACTTTAACCTAACTTTTAGCTCATTGAAAAAGGCATCTTTGTAAAGATGGAGAAATATGGAAGTTTTCCTGGAATATAGCTGTTCTAAACTTAAACCAGTGTGCGGTACTACCGCACACTGGTTTAAGTTTTTAACTAAGTTTGTCGGCGTATGCACCCGTTCAACAGATGACTTTACTCCGTATATGACCATTGTATAGTTTTTCCTTTAGTATTTTATTAAGATGGCACGTCGGCATCAGTGCCGGCCCCAGTGCGTCAACTATGTACTACTAATTCAAAACATATTGCGTAAATACTATAGCAGTTTTGGCATAGTACCCACTGTATCATAATATGATGATTTATATCCAAATGAAAATAGGGTTTACTGGCGACGATCCCAAGTGACCTCAGATTTTAGTATCTTTATCTTACAATAACCAAAGCCGGCTGAAATCCCCGCTGTTCAAACAATATTCACCTAATCTTAATGAGATTTGACTCGTGAATTATATCTGGTTAGATGGGTAGGTAATTGTTTATTAAAACTGAAGCTTTGTGTCCAGTTTATATTAATTTCATGAAGATACATTTGTTTGTGTTTAATCGTAAACTGCAAAACGGTTGAACTGATTTTAATAAATTATTTCACTATTCGAAAGCTATATTTATTCAGAAGTAACATAGGCTATATTACATGCTTTGATTTAGTTTCGCGGTGTCTGTACTGAAATCTTGAAATTTAAATTTTACCCACTTCCCAGCAGCCGATTGAGCTGAAATTTTGCACACTCGGTAGGTTCTTGTGACAATTTACTATTACACAACTGACGCTATTTTTAATCTGAGGGGCAGTTCTCGTAATTAAAATGTAGTCAAAATTCAGTTTCGATCCAGTCTCGATCTCACAAATGTCACATTTGGTATTCTCGTAACACAATATGTAACTTCAAAATTAAATTTAAGCGGGATTATATCGAAATATGAGTGAAAATTAAACAAACTAGGAATGTTACTTGGCCAACAACAAGAATTGATAATAATTAATTTATGAAATCAAGTATATAATTTTAGTCAATTCACAATTCAATCTCGATTCGGTCAACTTTCAATCTGCGTTCGTAGAAAAAATAAAAATTAATTGGCCTTCTGATATGGCGGCCGCTCAATTACTTACTTAGTCACTTATATTTTCCCGTTTAACTCCTACAATATGGGTACAAATGAAAGGGCTTGATGAGCGAAATACAAACTTTTCTTGACTAATAAATAATAATTATTTAATAAAAACTTGCTTCGAAAAAATATATTTTTGTTGTATAGTTTTGTTTAATTTTTAAATTTAATTAATTAATGGTTGACCCGAATCAAGATACAGGCGGAAATTCAAGTATTATATAGTTCGGAGTGAGATCACCAGTCGTGAGTGCATATTTCATTATACAGCGAGCCATTTGTGAACTTATACCACTTTATAGGCAGGCAGTGTACACTTGTTTGGCACCCGGCGTCGTTTGTAAAATCCAATCAATTTTTTTGTAATAATGAAGGGATGAATACTCGACATTTTTATCAGAGTAAATAATTAATAGGTATAATTTAAATAATTCAAAAATTCTGAATAATATAGACTTGAAATACGTTTTTTTAGTTAAGTATTATTATATAGGTAGTATTTTTAACTCTAACAAACACAAATTTCAAACTCATAACACCACTCGGTGTCATAAGTTTGAAGTTTTGTCTGTTGTTTTGCTGTCACTAGCATAATCCGACTACGACTTTTTATTTGAAAGCTGGTTGAACACTAAGTTTGTTGAAAACCTGCTCCGAGGATCTTATGACAAAGCGATCAGTAGCAGGACTGTCGAGATTGTATATAAAACTATAATTTGCGGTTGTTGTATTGTATTATATTCTTTTTTTTTTTATTATATGAGAGGGGGGCAAACGAGCATGTGAGTCAGCATTACCAAGGGGTCGCCGACCCGTTGCCAGCCTTTTAAGGGAATTAAAGACTCTATTCTTGAAGGCTCCCATGTCTTAGTTAGAAAGTTGATTCCACATATCAATTATTATTACGCAATTATTATTATTTTCTTAGTATTTCCTAGGTATTATTACAGACATTGGACATATAGAATTTTACATAGTAGTACGTTAGTTCTATTACTTATACTGTGATAGTAGTAAAAATTTAGTACATACAACAGCTTTGGCGTATGAGGCGCCATCGCAAGTGCAGTCAATTGATTTTAATAGTTTAGTAGAAGTATTGATCTGCGAGCTGTAGTCTCTTTTGAAATGAAATGAAATTATTTATTCCGTCATTGGGCCCTTGCGGGCACTTAGACTCGTCTTATACATTTTTATTAATAATATTCCTATTTTTTTGGTCTTTTTAGGGTTCCGAACCTCAAAAGGAAAAACGGAACCCTTATAAGATCACTTTGTTGTCCGTCTGTCTGTCTGTCTGTCTGTCTGTCTGTCTGTCTGTCTGTCTGTCTGTCTGTCTGTCTGTCTGTCTGTCTGTCTGTCAAGAATTTCTATGTCGAGAATGCGTGGAGGTATCAAGCTGAAATTTGAACTGTATACTCAGGTCTACGGTCCCATGTAGTTAAAAAAAAATCAAACTGCTAAGTTTACGTAGAAAAAAGTTACGGCCGTTTATTCAGCAAAAAACGCATATTTCGACACACTCAAGGGAATCAAAACCTATAGGGTACTTCCCGTTGACCTAGAACTATGAAATTTGAGAAGTAACATCGTTATAGACTACAAGTACAGGAATAAATCTCAAAACTATACATTTGTAAATCGATCTTAAAAAATAGGGGGTCTATATTTTTTATAGGGTGTCGAAATTTCAAATTGAAACTACTAGTTCAAATGGGGTATCATATGAAAGGGCTTGATGTACACATTGCAAAATATATTTTATTTATTTTTTTCGACGCATTATTTCTTATTTATAATGAAAAATATCAAATTTAATAATGATACTACGTACCTACGGAACCCTCGGGGGGCGAGTCCGACTCGCACTTGTCCGGTTTTTTTTTATCTGAAATGCTAGTTGCATTTCGGTATTGACCATTGGCGAAATGCTTGAAAGAAACTTGCTAGTATTGGTGTTTTTAGGGTTCCGAACCTCAAAAGGAAAAACGGAACCCTTATAAGATCACTTTGTTGTCCGTCTGTCTGTCTGTCTGTCTGTCTGTCTGTCAAGAATTTCTATTTCGAGAATGCGTGGAGGTATCAAGCTGAAATTTGAACTGTATACTCAGGTCTACGGTCCCATGAAGTTAAAAAAAAATCAAACTGCTAAGTTTACATATAAAAAAGTTACGGCCGTTTATTCAGCAAAAAACGCATATTTCGACACACTCAAGGGAATCAAAACCTATAGGGTACTTCCCGTTGACCTAGAACTATGAAATTTGACAAGTAACATCGTTATAGACTACAAGTACAGGAATAAATCTCAAAACTATACATTTGTAAATAGATCTTAAAAAATAGGGGGTCTATATTTTTATAGGGTGTCGAAATTTCAAATTGAAACTACTAGTTCAAATGGGGTATCATATGAAAGGGCTTGATGTACACATTGCAAAATATATTTTATTTATTTTTTTCGACGCATTATTTCTTATTTATAATGAAAAATATCAAATTTAATAATGATACTTACTACGTACCTACGGAACCCTCAGTGGGCGAGTCCGACTCGCACTTGTCCGGTTTTTTTTTTAATAATTAGATAATACAACAGTTACGTCGTAGACTTTCCATGTTTGTATGTTGAAGATTATATCATCATCATCATCAGGTCGTTTTAGTCTCCACTACTGGAGCACGACCCTCTCTCTTCCGTCCCAGACAGAAGGAGGATTTGGCCTATACTCCCCACGCTGGCCAGACGGGTAGGGGCTTGGGAAGGCCTGATCGATGTTTTATAATGTACTAGCTGCCCGCCCCGGCTTCGCACGTGTAGAAAGTGGTGTTTTATTTCCCTCACAATTTTTACGTCTTTTCTCTCCATAAGAACCTTCCTTATACCAAACCCCGGCCACTCCATACAAAAATGGCGCTTTTGCATGTAGTAACCAAATGACGTCTGTACACGTGCCTATGTTTGAGTGACGTTCTCTAGGGCTGACATTATACAATTATTAGTCGGACATGTAAGGGGGTGTAAACGGTTCATCAACATCTTTGAAGCAAAGTCAATCTTACCTGCACGGGGTACACCCTGCTGACTGACAGATGAGGCTCTGACGAAAAGAGAGGTAGGACATAGCGTATTTTTTAAGCAGCCCGACTGACGAAGTACCACCATCTCACAGAATACCGCAGTCAAATAACAATTTCCTTGAGGGTTGTTGTGTTCCTGCGAGTGAGTGAGGTCAGCAGAGACGATGGAGTTGCTGCGTTGGCAGCGAGGATGGCAGCGCGCGAGCGATATTTAATGTTGCGACCGTTAATATGGTTACGGTAACCGCTTCACATCAGGTGGGCGTAGTGAAGAAAAAAAAACATAGTAAATACACTACACTGACTTCAGCCAATATTTACAAAACGCCTTGTATAATTGCCATTGCTAACTTACCCAACATTTTATATTTTCTAATCACCACTAAATCAAACGTTCGCCTTCCGAACACCGGTTCATTGTAATCGTCAAACCATTTCATTCTTACTAATTGTAGGTTTTTACTATTCATATAAATGCATGCGCAATGATTTGATTTATTATCATATTCACATGGAACAAACGTAATTTAAAACTAATACACATGAGATCACGCACAATAAACATTGAAATGTAAATAAGAAAATTGTAAACAATATCAATAAACCACCATACCACTCACTTGCTCTTTGAGACATATAATGCTATCCTTTTCTCATCTCGTATTAATTGTATCTTGTATCCTACTTTGACAGACATGAATTAGTTATGATGAAACTATGGCTGCCGCATGCTTTTTAGGTAATTTATAAAAAAATCTGTATTTTATTTCACCCAAAGGGATCGAATAAATTTCTTTTTTTGATTTTCCATGTGTTGAGACATCCATCCACTGCACAAGTAACTCCCATCTTTTAAACTGAATGGAGAATAAAATACGAGCGACGTCAATTTGTAGGACGTTGCATCCATTGCGAACGGTTCCAAATCGGTCTCATAGGGGAGGTGAGGTCGACTAGTGAGAGCGGCAGAGAGTGTCCATACTGTACGTTAGTACTATTACTTATACTGTGCTTATACCTTAACCAAAATATTAAAACAAAAATTAGCAGAATTGGTCGAGCCGTTCTCGAGTTTTGCGCTTAGCAACATTCATTTTAATATTAAACCACCTGAAGAATGTACGCTCTCAAATACAAATACGTGAGTATTTCATTATTGACTTATTTATTTTATTCTGGTCTCTCCGAGAACTTAACTTTCGAGTTGTGCGAGTTCAATTGAAGAAACGCGTGTTGGCACTTATGTTAAATTAGATAAATTTTATCACCTGTCTATACAGAGATTTTGTGATGGATGATAAATGAATTCAATGTGAACCTTATGACGTCATTTCTTCTGCCCGCTCAATTGAAGTATTTTTATTTTATTACATATCAATAATAAGTAATTGGTAACAGTATAGATAAAGTATAGATTTTATCTGTTGTTTTAAAAAGATTTTTGTGAAGTTATAATCTCATCCCACTCATAATTTTGACGAGCTCGGTGGCGTAGCGGTCAATGGCGGCTTCGATACCAACGCTCGTGGGTTCGATTCCCACATAGGACAAACATTTGTGTGCATGAACATGTCTGTTTGTCTTAGTCTGGGTGTTTTCTATGTATTATAAGTATGTATTTACAAAAAAAAATGTATTTACTTATGTTTATCAATTGTCTAGTACCCATTACACAAGCTTCGCTTACTTTAGGACTAGATGGCGCTGTGTAATTTGTCTAACAATATTTAATATTTAATAATGAAGTTTCAGTGGATTCCAAAACAAATACAACCATAGGGCATCGATCACACGATGCCATCCCCGCTGCTATTGCAGCACACTTGTTTCAATGTGCTTCCTGTTTCTTTTTTATATTAGCTCAGCATAGTGGCCCCGTTTCGCCTGATAGTAAGCGAAAAGAGGAACCCAAATTGCAGCGGCAACTGACCGACTAGACAACAGTGTTCTGTCGGTTGACACTGCCATGCTGGCCCGTGAGATGCTTCTTCACTCTTCGTTTGAAGGATCCCATGTTGTAGGAAGGAGGAAATACATGTCCCGACAAGTTCCCTTTTTTAATGGTGGACTTAATCCTCAGTCACCCTGACGCGAATCGAACCGATTCACTTACTCGCTTAGCCGCCCAAGCTGACGCGAATTACCGCGTGTCATTATTTTAAAATATTCAGTAGGAAAATTGTATTAAAAACGTCTTTTAAAATATTCAGTAAGAAAATTGTCTTGAAAAACGTCTTTTGACTTTGACGGTTTTGCTTTAGCTGCAGTAGCTGTATCGAACTCTGCCCCCATTGCGCTTCATATCCTATTATTTTTAAAGTTTTCGTAACTCAGGTCGTATAGAATCTTTGGTAAATACTATTCTATACTATTCTATGTTTTGTGTAAATACTATTCCATGTTCATCGGTATTTTAATAAATCACGCGCGATCCCGTTTATTTCGCTGAAACCACACGCCATACAAAATCGCTGACGTTCGAATCTCCGGAACAAATCGCGTCCCGCGTCTTGCGCTGATTTCGACTCAGTGTGGTTAAAGTTTTGAATCGCAAGATAATAACAACCCTATAACAAATTAATTAAAATGTAGTCTTCTGTAAGGTATGTAGATACTTCTCCAGTTAGGCTGTATTTAGTGTACTATTGAGTATTTTTTGGTAAATATTTTCCAAAAAAATCAGATGAAAATATAAATTAATATTTTACTATGTACTGTATTCATTTTGATCAAGATTGCATTAACCGCAATGTAAAGTGTATAAGGATTAGGAAATTAAAAATATTTTAATTTTCATTGTATCTTATATTATGCGGATTTGCCCGAATTTCGACTTATTGATTTATATTTATTTAATGAAAAACAAACTGACTAGCTGACTTGTTGTATATTTAACCATATAACGGCGCAGGTTTATTAATATATTTAGTCATTGATTAAATAATGCTTCGGCATGCCAGTCAGACTCAAACCTTTTCGTCAAATTGTAAATTGCAATAAAAAAACCATTACTTGTAAAACTAATGAGGAAGGTTGTTGCGTTGGCAGCGGGGGTGGCAGGGCGCGATCGATATTTTATGTCGCAAACGTTTATAAGCTCACCACTTCAAATCAATTAGGCCGTGCACTTGTTTGACGTATACAAAAACAAAATAATATTTTACTCAGAAAACGTAAACAATGAAAATACAATATAACGTACATAATTATATTTATACATATCTTGCCAAAAATGGGCACAGTAAATATGAACAGTCGCTCAGCATCATCACATACGAAGAAAAATATCTCGCAAAATGTTTGTTTACTCGTAAAGCAACAACTTGCAGTTCGCGAAATGCAATTTTAGTAAATAAATATAGATATATTTTATATTCAAGTACCAACTTACCATATCATAAGTATACGCCAGTATTCTCATGGTGTAAGCAGGCAAATTAAGCACCACGAAGACTGTTGAGACGATAAGCAGCATGCGGGTAACTCGTTGCTGTGAGCGCGGGCAGCCCAGATGCCTTGCGGGCCGCGCGCGGCCGGGGGCCTGCGGTCTCTCCGCTTTCAACATTTGTTGGCGGTCGCGTTCTAACTTGAATACGCCGTAAGTTATCCAGGTATTCATAAGAACTATCACTGCGAGTGGTATAGTAAACGATACCCCCGTGTCCACATAATTAAATATGACAGCGTGATTCATATATTCGTGGTCAATATTACAGTCATTTTTTGAAGGGCTGGCAAATCTAACTACGGGCATGTTAACAATAAGAGCTAGCACGACGACGCTGGCTATGATATGCCTGGCTCGGGCTACTGTGCATACTATATTCCTTTGAAGCGGGTACAGCACAGCTACGAATCTCTCCACGGTGAATGCGACTACGAGCCAAGCGCTCACACAACATGTCACGTACGATGTATACACAAAAACTTGGCATAATCCTTGACGATAAAACACACCGGTAATCTGGACGGCAGTTAACCACGGTGGCACCAATTGGAGTAAAAAAATCGTGTCCGAAATTGCGAGCGCCGATAAATACTGACTGGTTGACTGTAGACGAAGCTTGCTGCTGAAGAATACAAAAACCGATACCAAGTTTCCAATAGAGCCAAGCACAACCAGCAACGGAGTATAATATACGTTGAGCGCGCCAGCTAATTGCTCTGCGAAATAATCAAATGCAGTCTGATTTCCTCCGTTAACCACATAAGTGTTGTTGACGTCGGTGTAGGCGTCGAAAGTAGTAAAGTTTGCGGAAACGTCCGGCAGCGGTGGATGGCACATGGCGCGGCGTGCGAGCGCCGCGCCCGGCCGCTTTCTACTGTCGCTAGGATGCGACTGGCAGGCTTGTTACGACTGAGTCCCGGGTTGTTCGCGAGGCAGGATGCAGCGATGCATCCTCCCGGGCAATAGCAACCAATCGCCCGCCCCGCTGCTTTCTTCACCGCCGGCGGTGTCTAGCTTCGCTACGTACCCACCCCCTGGTTGACGCCCTCGTATTCAACAAGTTAGACACTTGTTACTCCATCATAGTATTTTATCAATAATTATTTTATAAATATTCATTCTTACATTGGTTTTTCATGTATATCATAATATTATCAAAATATTTACTTATATATATGGTTAATATATGGACATATTTTTATCAATAAAATGGAATTATCGGCAGTATTTACTTTTTATTAATTTACATTTCTTATTTTTAATAATTATTTGGTATGCCTTCAAATAAATAAATGATACCTGAGTTTTGCTACAGCGACATTTCGTTGTTTGCTACTTGCTACAACAGCGTAGCACAGTGCTACGCATACATAAAGGCGCGCATCCACCGAAATAGTTGGCAATTTCAGTGTTTCCAACTGTGTCTACAGCGAGTCGCCAACAATTTGAAAAATATTTGTGTTGACAACAAGCTGTCTCCAGGGCAAAATGTCTTCGAACGATGATGACATTTAGCAAGCAGTTGCAGTATTTATTATTTTATGCAAAAAGAAACTAAAGCATAGGTATTGAGTACGCCAACCAAGCCTGAAAGGAAGAAAAGTACATGAAGCGATGGAACTATTAAATGCTTTGAGAAATGATTCGTTAGCGACCGCATTAATGATGGACAAATCAGATATTTTCATATTATGACTGACTTTGATTTTGAAAGACTGCTCAATGCTCAATCTCGTTGGACCAAAAATAAAAAAATCATCACTACTTATCTTAGCTCACTAACACATCACAGCTTTCCATGCGTCCTTTTTCATATTTTTATTATAATTATAATTTTCATCACTTGGGTCTCAAGTGATGAAAATTATAGAAGTTATTACGGTTTGTATGCGATAGAAAGACAGGCGGTGATTGTCTTGTTGTATTATTTTTTATCTTAACGTTTAGAAACCTTACGAGTTCTGGTAGAAATAAAGAAATTCACAAATATACCTACTAACATGAATCCTGACAATCTAAACTCCTTTTTTGGGGCGGCGATGTAAAAAGACAAATGACAAAAAATGTAAATAATCCGTTTTTAGTTACTAATTACATAATTTAAAAATCTGATTTGACTGCTGTTACTCAGCTCTCCTAGATTAGCCTTTTCGTTATAAAACAATTGGGATAGCTACAAGTATTAGTAAACTACATGTAAATAACCTACAAATTTACCAAAAATCATAACAATCGGACTAGCTGTTTACAGGTAACAAACATCGCAAGACTCATCTTCTAGGATGTAGTATGTAATCGCTTACTTATCAGATTTTATTAACTTCTTTCACTTACATTTAGAACGGACCTTCAGTAATATCGGAATAATATATAATCGAAATAAATAATAAAAAGGAACACACAAAGCATTAAACAAAAACCTGTTATACCTATTATTTATACGTAAATGAAATTGTGAGCAGTCACACTATATAATTATAATACTTGTGCTAAATACTCGTAAATATTTCAAACGTGTGACTACACCCCAGTCAAGAATGTACAGCGAGAAAATGCGATTCACGTCTCGTCTCACAACGATTTCCAACATAGTTCCATCGAATTATATTCTGCCTGCCAAATCCAACTAAGTATTTAAAATGGAGAGCATGATTATAATAAATATCGCTCAATAGCCAATGAGCGTTTTTGGATCAAGACAAAAATTAGCGGCTACAATTTTATTATATTAAAAGTGATTCGTGAATTCATCATAGAAAAAGTTCATATTTCCGTCATGAATTCCAGGAAGGTACAGTTAACGAACAAATACTGTAGTTCGTTTGCGTAGTCTTCTTGTAGTCAGAGCCAAACTCGCCTGCACATGGCGCACCCTGCTGACTGACAAACTAGGCTCTTGCAAAGGGCATGCAGGGCACAGCGTATAAGCTGCCCGTCTGGGGAAGTATTTCTACCTCTAAGAATTGACGAATGTTGTGTTTCTGTGAGTGAGTGGGATTACTAGGACACGCTGCGTTGGCAGTAGTGTGAGTAACCGCTTCACATCAGGCAAAACGTAGGTTTCCACTGTTGACTGCTACTCCTAAGACCTACCCACTGGGATGCTCCGTTGGATATCTTCGAGCATTGTGCCTAGATCTCCCAGCGACTTGCAAATCAAATGTAAGTGTTATATTCGCCTTTGTTGTAAATGCTTCTTTCAGACGCTTCCAATGAAGTGGTGAATAGTTTCGGGAGGCATCTCCTTGTCTTATTCCTCGCATCATGCATCTTATTACCGAGGGTCGTGATTCCCCCGCAGAATCATTTTTGCTTTAACGGTCTTTCTCCAATCATTGCGATTTTTAGCAGGGTAGAGGGCTTTGTAGAGCTTGAAGTGCAAAGATCTCTGGGTTTGGTCAGACTATCTCATAGGGCTGCGCATAGAGCTTGGGGCAGCGACGTCTTGATCGTATGCCGGCAACCTTGTGTTCAGCTGTTTAAGGTTGTGATTGAAGGACCATTCCTTCGGACAATTTGATCAAATAATTCAGGTACTGCGGGGGCAGGTGGTCGATAATCTTGTTATTATTTTAGCTCTCGCAGAAGTCTATTCTGCGAGACGAGATTCTGCGAGATTCCGCATTACTGCGGAAGGCAGTCAAAGGAATTTGCAGTATATTCGATACAATGTCTATCGACTGTGAATGTGAATATGGGTTTGATATACTCGTAAATGATGCATTCACAACAATCCCAACGTAATTTTTATTAATTAAGTATTATAATGTATATTTTTTTTATAAATTTAAGTATTTAATTCCCATTTTATATTATGTTTATCAATAATGGTGTAGAAATAAGTAAAAAGTTATAAGGAATTTTTATCGCATCGTAAACTCTTATATATCTTAACTAGCTTTCGCCCGCTGCTTCGCTCGCGTGAAATTCGATCATTTTATTATTCAAGCCAAGTCTAACACGCAGCGCAACCACCTTGATGTAGCACCTTTAATTGTACTATATATACAATTATGCAGTTTAGATTTTTTCATACAACATTTTTTTCCCGCTAACAGTCGTTCCCATGGGAATTTTTCAAAATACAGTCATAACTAAAATTTATATTTACTAAGGTATGCATGCATGCCTCCCCAACCCGTCTGGACAACGTGGGGAGTGTAGGCCAAATCCTCCTTCTGTCTGAGACGGATGAGAGAGGGTCGTGCTCCTGTAGTGGAGACTAAAATGACCTGATGATGATGATGCATGCATGCTAGATAAGGTATGCATGCATGCTAGATTGAAAACATCTATCTTACGTGATTTAGATTTTTACATACAAAAGTTTTTTCCCGCTAACTCCCGTTCCCGTGGGAATTTTGCAATATCCTGTTGCAACTAAGCTTTAAGTTTACTAAGGTACCTGCATACCAAATTTCAAGCGTCTAACTTAAGCGGTTTAGATTTTTCATACAAAAGGATTTTCCCGCTAATTCCCGTTCCCGTGGGAATTTCGGGAATTCCTTTCTTAGTGCACCTCTACGGTACCTAAGCTACGTCCCTTCCAAATTTCAAATGCCGACGTTTAGCCGTTTAGGCTGTGCGTTGATATGTCAGTCAGTCAGTTTCTCCTTTTATATATTTAGACTAGCTTTCGCCCGCGGCTTCGCTCGCGTGAAATTCAGGGCAAACACGCATTCATCTATAGAAGTACTCGTGTAAAGTTTACGATAAAATAGTCCAATCTTCTTTCCACAAACAATTTTTGGGCCTCCCTTTCACCCTCACCACTTATAGGTAAAATTTTAAAAATCTTTTTAAATGATTTCGTATTCACTACATTATATTTAAAATCGATACTATTTTCGTAATTGACATACCAGAAAACCATAGAATGTTGGTTCTATGGTTTTCCGGGCATCAATTGAAAAAAAGGGGTTGAAATGTCATAATAGCAATATGGGTGTTGACCCATATTGATATTATGACATTTCAACCCCTTCGCACCCACACAGGGGTTATTTCATGTCACGTCGGCTACATTTGATTATAAAATAGTTGTTTTTTCGTCATCACCGACCCGATATAATAAATCATAAAAACGATACCCATAACGATTTTCAGACTTTTTGACCACATTTTAGACATTTCACCCCATCGCACCCCAATAGGAGATGATGGTAACGCTAGCCACATTGAATTTTAAAATCGTTGTTATTTACCAGCGACCCCTATAAACCATAAAAACAATACCCATGAAGTTTTTCAGGCTTTTGGGACCCATTTTACTCTTTTAAAAGTTGAATTTTGAAAAATCCTGAAACACGTGTTTAGTCAATTATCTATAGAAGTACTTGTGTAAAATTTAGGATAAAATAGCCCAACTAAACTCGTTTCCCCATACAAACTTTGAACCTCCGTTTCACCCTCTTAGGGGTAAAATTTGAAAAATCCTTTTAAGCTATTTCTTGTCCACTATGTTATATTTTCAAATCGATGCCATTTTCGTAATTGACGTCCCAGAAAACCATAGAATCAACACCCATATTGATATTATGACATTTCAACCCCATTGAACCCCCACAGGGGGGATTTTATGTCACGTGGGCTACGTTTGATTAGAAAATAGTTGTTATTTTCGTAATGAGAGACCCGATAAACCATAAAAATTTTCAGACTTTTTCACCCCATTTTAGACATTTCCACCCCATCGCACCCCCACAAGGGCGACTTGTTTGTTACGTCGGCTATGTTTTATTAGAAAATAATTGTTATTTTCGTAATCAGCGACCCGATAAACTATAAAAACAACACACATGACGATTTTCAGAATTTTTTACCCCATTTCACCCCTTTAGGGGTTGAATATTAAAAAATCCTGAAACACATGTTTACTCATTTATCTACAGAAGTACTCGTGTAAAGTTTCGGATAAAATAGTCCAACTAATCTCGTTTCCCTATACAAACATTGGACCCCCGTTTCACCCCCTTAGGGGATGAATTTTGAAAAATCCCTTCTTAGTGTACCCCTAGACGTCATAACGAACCTACGTGCCAAATTTGGAATCTCTAGACCCAGCGGTTTGGGCTGTGCGTTGATATATCAGTCAGTCAGTCAGTCAATCAGGACTTTGAATTTTATATTTATAGATAACTGTCGTTCCCATGGGAATTTTTCAAAATACAGCCATAACTAAAATTTATATTTACTAAGGTATGCATGCATGCTAGATTGAAAACATCTATCTTACGTGATTTAGATTTTTACATACAAAAGTTTTTTCCCGCTAACTCCCGTTCCCGTGGGAATTTTGCAATATCCTGTTGCAACTAAGCTTTAAGTTTACTAAGGTACCTGCATACCAAATTTCAAGCGTCTAACTTAAGCGGTTTAGATTTTTCATACAAAGGGATTTTCCCGCTAATTCCCGTTCCCGTGGGAATTTCGGGAATTCCTTTCTTAGTGCACCTCTACGGTACCTAAGCTACGTCCCTTCCAAATTTCAAATGTCTACGTTTAGCCGTTTAGGCTGTGCGTTGATATGTCAGTCAGTCAGTTTCTCCTTTTATATATTTAGATAACTGTCGTTCCCATGGGAATTTTTCAAAATACAGCCATAACTAAAATTTATATTTACTAAGGTATGCATGCATGCTAGATTGAAAACATCTATCTTACGTGATTTAGATTTTTACATACAAAAGTTTTTTCCCGCTAACTCCCGTTCCCGTGGGAATTTTGCAATATTCTGTTGCAACTAAGCTTTAAGTTTACTAAGGTACCTGCATGCCAAATTTCAAGCGTCTAACTTAAGCGGTTTAGATTTTTCATACAAAAGAATTTTCCCGCTAATTCCCGTTCCCGTGGGAATTTCGGGAATTCCTTTCTTAGTGCACCTCTACGGTACCTAAGCTACGTCCCTTCCAAATTTCAAGTGCCTACGTTTAGCCGTTTAGGCTGTGCGTTGATATGTCAGTCAGTCAGTTTCTCCTTTTATATATTTAGAAGATAAGCTGTCTCTCGGCTTGTTGCTAAAATAAGTCTGTTATTTTACCCTTAGAGAAGTTTTTTTTATACTACGTCGGGTGGCAGACAAGCATACGGCCCACCTGATGTGAAGCGGTAACCGTAACCATATTAACGCTCGCAACATGAAATATCGCTCGCGCCCTGCCACCCCCGCTGTCAACGCAGCAACTCCTTTCTTTCTGGTGACCTCACTCACTCTTAGGAACACAACAACCCTCAAGGGAATTGTTATTTGGCTGCGGTATTTTGTGAGGTGGAGGTACTTCCCCAGTCGGGCAGCTTAAAAAATACGCTACGCCCTACCTCTCTTTTCGCCAGAGCCTCTTCTGTCAGTCAGCTGGGTGCACCACGTGCAGGTGAGGTTGACTTTGTTTCAAAGATGTTGATGAACCACTTACACCCCAAAAAGTTAAAGATAATGTGGTACACCCACCGTGACCAGCTCCAGGATATATCAATGGAACAATATTCCCATTATTATTATTATATTTTTACTAACACCGCCGGATCGCGGTTAGACATAAACTCCAAATGATTTCCATCGGAAAATAGAAAAATAATTAGGTCAATTTGTTGAATTTTTTTGTCACAAAAACTGTTTTATTTAATCTACATTATTTTCTTGAGTCGAGTATATACAAAATAGCTACACGCTGCCATAATTTTTGAAGTGGCCGCCACCTTTTTTTTTTTGTTCCAAGCTCCATACTAATTCGCCCATTGTGCTAATCAAAGCTTTTAAAAAAAAAACATTAGTAATGCATAAACGGCTGTATACGGCTACTGAGGTGACAAACAAGCATATGATCCGCCTGATGGTAAGCAGGTTATCGCAGCCTATAGACGCTAGATTGGGATGAAATTTAACGTGCTATATGAATATGTTTTGGATTGTTTAAAATATATCCTTTATTTATTTATATTTTTCAACCTTGTAAACGGTTCTTTGTTAAAGTTTAATGCAAAGTTTAAGTATGTCTTCCTATTCTTATGCAACAACTCACAGACGTTCTCCGGCATGCCGCGTGAGGAAATTATACGCCTCACGCGGCATGCCGTTCCAGGAACTCTTTTGCACTTTTCCTTTGCTTGAAACTTTTGCACGCTCATGTTTACTATGATTCTTTGAAATACGCAATCTTCAGGCGAAGTTTCTTTTTTTTTTTACAGAGTTAGTAGGTAATACTCGCAAAGAGTATTTAGGAAGCGGATCGGGGCTGAGCCTCCTTAGGGATTATAATGTCTATCGCTTTTTAGCCTCGATAATGAGTATTTTTGGCGTTTCTTCGCAAGATTTATTTTAGACGCGTCACTTGTGTCACGTTTCGCGGATTCATTGTGTGGATACAACTTGTGTACAAACGAGACACAAATTAGTCTGGTAACTTTTAGTACAGTACATAATATTGTTTCCGTATATTATATATTTAATGACAGTGTATTTAAATACAAGATTTATTACATAGCTGATCTGATGGGTTTACTAAAAAAAATGCTTGTCTCGAAAGTCGGTTTATGGACGATAATTTTACGTGATATCGTCATAAGAAAATATCGACCGACAGAGTGGAAAAGAGATTGATGCGTCACAAGCCGAACGCTTAGGCCAGTCGTGCCTCTCTATTGCTTGTACCACGCTCTCGCTTGCACGCTCGGCTCAGGCGGAACGTGACAATGAGTCATGCCTTTTCATGCGTGCAGCCGGAGTTCATCGATTTATTAGACGTTATCATATCAAAATTGCTTTGAATCACCTTTAATGATTATGAAGGCCCCCGAATGAAGGTTGAATGTTCCGAAGGAAGGTTCGTTTGCGTAACATTTTCTACAATTGTTACGTGTGCTGCTGACGCATCTCCTCCGAGACTAGATATCACTGGCAGGAGCACAACAACTCTTTGGAGAATTATTTATTACGAGAACGGAAGTCTGAAGTACGGAAGATGAAAGCAGTTCTACTTCTATTGATCCAATTGTTTTAATACACGCTTGATGTTTATTTATTTATTTATTTAAAATATTTATTGACCACAAATTATTAATAAGGGTACAAAAGGCGGACTTAATGCTGAAAGCATTCTCTACCAGTCAACCTTCGGGACAAGCAGAAAATCACAGAGTTCCCAACATGTTTTATCGCAGAGATCGACGCAATACAAGGAATATTGCTCTCTCGCTGCGACCCTAGCTGCTAACGTAGCGTGTCCTTCTTACATAATAATTTGTAATTACATTACACGGGTCACACACGTATTTTCACCGAGAAAACAGACTAATTTCAATCTCAAACGAAGATTTTCATCGGGACGGATGCCTAGTAGTTAAATTCACATGTTCATTGGGCATCGTAACCGATGATACCATTGTATCCCAATTAAGTACGCTTAACAATCTCATAACTAAGGTAAATTAGTAAAAAACATTAGAGTACAAGAGTTTGAGCCTTTTCGTGTAGTGTTACGTAGGAAAAAGTATTTGAATCACATAGATCTAACAATTTCGATTTGTCAAATGTAATGTTCACAGTTGTTTTTTTTTTTTCGGAGGAAGACAAACATACACATCAGATACAATACGGCCTGATGTAAAGCCGTTACCATAGACATATTCTTCTTCGTCAATCCTTATTCATCCCACTGCTGGGATATAGGTCTTCCCTCAATCGAAGGGGTGTAGAGCATACTCCACCACGCTGCTCAACTGCGGGTTGCGGGTTGGCGGAGGCCAATGTTTTATAACCTCCTAAAGAACACTGAGTTGGTTTAACAGGCCTGACCGACGGCTTAACGTGCCCTCCGAAGCACGGAGAAGCTCGAAATAAATAAACCCATCCATGGACAGGTTACGGCCGATGTTGCTTAACTTGTGTGTTCGATTGGACTGACACGCACAGCGACGCCATCGAGCTTCTATATATAGACAAAGACATATTAGGATTGCAGTACAAGGAGCTTACTCTTGTTAATCCCAGAGATGCAACAATCCTCAAGGGTATTGTTATTTGGCTGTTGTAAGGTGGAAGTACTTCCCCAGTCGGCCTCTACTACTCTTTCGCTAGTTGCCAGGGTGCAGCACGTATACATGAAAGTCTCCAAAGTCTACGCGTATAGGTGATCGATTCTAGGTAACCGCTGAAGTGTCCCCAGCAACATAACGACGCACGTAAACAAAGTAATGTGAGGCAGCCTGACCCTCAATTTGTGTTCGTAAGCTCTGATTGACACTTAATTCTGTAATTCTATGGCCGATTTCACTACACATTGTCGTGTTCGGAATCATTGACTCAATAGGCGACTAATTTAAAGTGGAAGGGTCTTGAAATAAGTTAATGATTAAACACTCAAAAAAAAATAGGACTCGAGACATAATTTAAAGAGCACAAGCGCTTGCAAATAAGCTTATAGACTGAGAGTGCTATTGCAATGCAATATAATTAATTACCACTTAATATTTTGCAATTCCTACGCTTCGTATATCTCCATTTTGTAAATTGATCATAATCTAGAACGACTTTATTGATGTCTCTCTTGTTTTCTCATCTGCAGGAGTTAATATTAAATATACTTCAGAAACATGACATTAACTAGAAATCACTTAAATTTTTAAATTTAATGCAAACTGATCCTGAGGGAATCGCGCACATTGATATATTTTTTCTTTTTTCGATTCGCGCGCCTGAACAATTCTTTAGAAAATGGTATATTCTGTTCGATAGATGGCGCTGAAGCACCTTTCATCAAATTAATAAGTAAAAACCTGATATGTAATGTACATTTATCTTTTATCTATTGTATAGATATTATGTAATCAAGTTTCTCACAAGTTAAAGTCACGAATATTTGAGAGGGAATGAAGAGACACTATCCCATTGTTGGGGTAGAAAGTAGACATTATGAAGCAACTTTTATACTACATAAAAGCTATTTAATCTTATGTGCATATAACCCCTTAGCCAAGTTATATGTGTGAAAGGTAGAAGACAGTGTCTCTCAAGGGGCGTGTGAAAACGCATGAAGTTGTCAAGTTATACTTTCGTTATTTTCGTTCTTATAGTTACGTCAAAAATTCACACCTATTTCTATCAAATTCATGTTCGCTTTATTGCATTGCTTGTGACTGAACGATTTTGTGCTATTTCATATGGTGCGTATGACGTTCAACTTACAAAATATGTGCATTTCCAAAACGCTATTGATAATTTTAAAGAAATGTGAATTCATATGAAAGGGCCAAATGGAAACCGCAGGCATATAACAGGCATCAGAGCAAACAATGGATTTAATATTTCATCCGAATTTTCTTCAATCCTTTCTATACAGCTCAGCATGACACCTGGCCGCAGGATCCCCGCCAAATTAATATTTTCGCGAACAACCGACAGACTATACGGTGCTCAGTCAGTCAATCAATCAAAAAGAAATTTAATTTAAACAGTGTTTTACAAAGCGCCGAGCCCGGTGAAAATGATTTCAATTAATAGCCTGAGTACTCTGAAAGCTTGAATATTATTATTTATTCATTATATTAAGTATCGACATACATACTAGCTGTTACCCGCGGCTTTGCTCGCGTGGTTATTACATTAATAAAACTTTTTTATCATGGGAAAAACATGTTTTTCCGGGATAAAAGTATCCTATGTCTAACTGCAAACCTTGCACAATCGCAGATTCCTTTCAACGTGAAAGAAGGACAGACTAACACACTTTCACATTTATAATGGGTATGGGTACTGATGCCTGACGACCGTTATATATACTTGTTATCACGTAGCGAAAAAAAAGTGATGAACTGATTTTGTCACCAACTTACGCGACTTTTTTTTTGTGCAGGTGGCGATAAAGGTCGGGGCACACTGGATGCTCTGCTCTGCACTACTTATTGTCGCTCGCAGCTATATTTGTCACGACAGCTCTCTCAACTGCACCCCGAGCTCACCATGCCTATGTTCTCTGGTAAGTGAAATTATTTATCTGTACCTAGAGATGGGCAAAATGCCGGCCATTTACGATAAATGCCCAATAAGTAAACATAAATCCCCTATTTATGCCCAAAAATAAGACATTTAATGGACATTTATATATAATTATTGGGCATTTATTGTAAATGCCTGGCATTTTGCCCATCTCTATCTATAACAGATTTCCCGATATGTCACGGTTTCTGCTTAGTGTTTGTTGAGCCCTGAAAATGATAGGACGACAGTCAAGACTGTATTCGTTACTACGCTATTTATCAATACTTTTTTATGATGTTACGCATGGGGTGGCCAGCCCACTACGCATTCCCACCACTGTGTCTCCCGTGTAGCTAAGATTAACAGCTGCAACCACCAAATGGCAGGCAATGAGCAAGTGAATTTCACTGTAGTTCCGGAGATAAAATTACGCCTACCATGGAACTCACAACAAACTTAATCAGAGGAAATTAGTAGAAGTGACAATTTTGTTTGGGTGAGCATGGACCCAAAAGCTTAAGGAACCCTGAGAGTGTCAGTAATTCAATTATAACATATTCTTGTATTTCTGTGCTCTTTACAACCCTCCATCTTCTATCTTCCAGATGGTTCGAACCCGGTATTTTACGGAGAATCTTTTTTTCAGTAACTTGTTCTCTTCTTTGAATGTTATTTATTATCCAGGCCTCGGAGGCACACAGTAGAAGTATCGGCTGAATGACGGAATTATATATTGAACTTTAATTGAAGGATAATCTTATAAGGGGTTATTGTACAGGTAATTTGTAACAACCTTGTTTATAGACATCTACTCGTACGAGTATATGCGGAAGTCAACCACTTCTGAGATATTTCAGTTTTAGTGTTTGTGACCTAAAAATTTAAAAATCTCGTGTTGTAGTGATTTTTTTTTTCTTTATTATTTAATAAGATACGTTCTAGCTACACATCGACATAATTAAAGATACATTATTAACGTTAGTTTAGATACAGTGATCAAAACTTCAAAAACAGAGCAAAATTTTACAAAAGTTCCACATAAAACAGCTTGTTTAAAAAAAAAAGCAATATGATAATTATTCTGAATATTATAAAAAAACCTGTAAGTTTCATAAACATTCAAAAGGGCTATCGTTAAACGATATTTCGTAATAATACGATAATATCATATTATACTAAGCGACTATATAGAAGCTAAATTTATTTGTTTTATCTCCATTCTTGAGATATGTTTTTTGTCTCATAACGGTGTCACTGAACTTATGAGCTGAAACAGTAATAAATGACCATAAACCGCATAGAGAGTGTCCTGGAAAAATAAAAACTGTCTTACTTACATGTAACGCTAAACAAAACGAAAAATACAGAGTACATATATGGAGTCACGTTAATTTATTTTTAAATCTCTACGCGGCTACGAAAACACGTAGCAATACGCCGCATTATGTGCTACGGGAACTGTGCGCAATGGTGAAATTATGCAATCAGATATTTTTTTATTATTTTTATAGACGATATACTACGTCTATAATAGTAGTTTATGAAACTGTTGCATAATAAGGGTTATTAAAATACGAGTGTGAGTTTATAACATGAGCCGATGGCGAATGTTATAATAGACCACACGAGTATTTTAATACCTAATTATGCGCAGTTTCATACACTACTTTATCTAATCTCATGAAATATATGATAATAATATTTTAAATACAACCATGAAGTTAATTTAACAGCTATAATTCTTACTTATAAATCCATTTGCAGATCGAGCATGCGTAGCGCGCAAGCGCGACGCGCCGCGCGGCGCCGCGTTCACAGATTATGTAGAAAAATTTTGCAAAGTTGCAATGTATTTGCATTGCAACCTGTTTAAAATACCTGTATCCAGGGCTGAAGCTGTATCGAAATGGTAAAAAAGTTATTTTACGATACAGTTGTCCTTAAAAGAGCTGTGTCGAAAAATAACTTTTTAATTTTATTTTGATAGCTTGTGCGTAAAGACTGTCATTAAGATACTGTGTTTAGTTTTTTAATGTGTAAATTTCAGTATGAGATTAGATAAAAATAATAAAAAAATATCAATATATTTCTTAGTTACAAATTTTCAATAGAATTGATTTAATTTGTTAATTCATTAATAACTACATATAATTATAATTATCACTCCGAAACGCTGAACTCTTAAAATAAAAGAAGTGGGGTACCTAAGATTTTTTTATATATGTGTGTATATTTTTAAATATAAAAATCAATGCCACTTTTCGTTGTAATTTTATAACTCAAGAACGGGCTCACCTATCGAAACCAAATGTTTAGGCTTTGTTCGGACTATTTAGTGGATGGTTTAGGTGAAGTTTGCACAAAATCGGTAGATCGGTTCTACATTTATCACATTTTTTGTAACAAATAAATTCAATAAATGGCGGATCATTTTGTTAATGGGGATTTTGCTGTCAAATTGAAACTTTTTTCAGATGGGGATTGTGCTGTCAAATTCAAACTGTTTTCAGTGTTGACAGTACAAGCATGTTGTTATGTCATTCATGCGGTCATTTAATTTTGGACGTACTTCGACTTTATGTTGCCTGTTCGAGACTCTGTACTCCCATACGTTTGTTTATTCATGCTGAAAATGGAAAAACAAAAAATATTGTTTATCCAAATGTTTTGGATTAAGTTTAAAAATAGCTAGCAATTAATAAAATATTTTTTTGTTTGAATAAATGAATTTGATGTTCCAATTTTTTTTTTTATTATTTCACTTTATACGTAGCGAAGCACGTACCGGGCCGCTAGTGTGTGTATATTTTTAAATTGATTTTGTTGACATTTCAATATAGTGCAGGCGCCACAGGTAGTTGAGTGTGCAAAATATGAGGACCGCATTCTATAAACAGTTTTGAATTCAGAAAAGCTTGTAGATTATGATTCTGAATGTTGCCAGGAAGTTTCTTGGTCCAATTTTTTTTTATACCCCATTCCCTTGGATATCGAGTAAATGGACTGAACAAATGCTTTACAACAATTTTAATCATTGTTTTATTGAAAATATCCAATTGTTTCTTATGATTAAAGATACTTACAGCTACTAAGAGGAAATAAAAAAAAAACAAAAAAAAATTAAACAAATATTGCTGAAAAAAAAAACATAAAAGGAAATTTTTACATAAGTAATCAAAAATTTTCATTTATATTTGTACAGTTTGTTTTTTTACCCTCAACGGAACGGAGACGGTATATGCGTTATTTGGCAGTTTTATAGTAACTTGTATACTTATTTATATTTATGTTGAAATTTAAAATAGAGATGGCAGCCCCGACGGATTTTCTTGGATTTTTTATTAAGTTCATAGCATAAATTCTTTAAGTCGGGGGTTTCAAAATTATTTTATCCTTTTTCAACTACGTTTTAACCGTCGTGTGTTTTTTCAAAATTTTTAATTTTGTTTTTATTTCAAACTTTTTAGAGAGCAAGCGTAGGTATTACAATTGTAAACCGCATCAGAATCAGACTAGTAGTTTTGGTTTTGCACAAACAAATGTTTACTGCAGCGCCCTCTGGTGAGTTGTCACTGTAACATCTATCTAAGAATATGAACCAATGAAACTCGGACCCATCACTGAAAACCGCATCAAAATCGGACTCGTAGTTTTGGAGATAAATGGCAATATTGGTTGCACAAACAAATGATTACTGCAACGCTCTCTGGTGAGTTGTCACCGTAATACCTATTTAAGAATATGCACCAATCAAACTCGAACCCATCACTGAAAACCGCATCAAAATCGGACTCGTAGTTTTGGAGATATTTATTGGCATTTGGCAACATTGGTTTCACAAACAAATGTTTACTGCAGCGCCCCCTGGTGAGTTGTCACTGTAATACCTATCTAAGAACATGCACCAATCAAAACCAAACCCGTCACTGAAAACCACATATAAATCGGACTCGTAGTTTTGGAGATAAATGGCAACATTGGTTTTACAAACAAATGCTTACTGCAGCGCCACCTGGTGAGTTGTCACCGTAACACCTATCTAAGAACATGCACCAATCAAACCCGAACCCATCACTGAAAACCGCATCTAAATCGGACTCGTAGTTTTGGAGATAAATGGCAACATTGATTTGCACAAACTTCCTTAGCACCCCAAACGCATGTACCGTCTCCGTTCCGCCGCGGGTAAAAATAAAAAAGTATTAAAAAGAAATAATAATACTACTACAAAACATGCAAATCCTTATTATGCAAAATGTAGATACACATTCTCCTAAAAATGGAAAGTGTATTGCCGGTCCTCACATTTTGCATACTCAACTTCCTTTTTCTTATGCGTTATTGTACATTCAAGTGCATTTTATAAATTACTCCTTTGTTTTCCTTATTATAAAAGTGATTGGCATTTACATTTGATCTTTGATTTATTTTCTACATCAGTGTTTCTGGGAAGTCGGCACTGATCCATGTGGAACTCCTACTATTATATTATGGATGTCCGTTCAGGAGAACTGACTGAACGGACGTTCAGTCAGTTCTCCTTCCTCTCTCACCTGAAATATTCGATTTGCGAGACAGGAGACAAGTACAGGAGACAAGTGCTCTACAAGTAGATAATAGCTATGGGGTAGAGATGTCCTTGTCTTGCACAGAAGGCCTTTGTGCCACACCTTATCAAAGGCTGTTTGTATGTCCAGAAACACGGCAGAGCAGTATTCTTTTTTTTTTCAAAAGAGGATCGTATAGGTCGATCGATAAGATTTTTCTAATCATTTTATGTAATCATTTCCTTTTATAAAAAAAAAATACATAAAATATCCTTTTATGTAATATATTTTTTTTCAACAACTTTTTTTTTTGTTTTTTTTTTATTTCCACTAGTAGCTATAAGCATCTTTAATCATAAGAAACAATTGAAAATTTTCAATAAAACAATGATTATAATTGTTGTAAAGCATTTGTTCAGTCCATTTACTCGATATCCAACGGAATGGGGTATAAAAAAAAATTGGACCAAGAAACTTCCTGGCAACATTCAGAATCATATTCTACAAGCTTTTCTGAATTCAAAACTGTTTACAGAATGCGGTCCTCATATTTTGCACACTCAACTCCATACAGCGCCCGCTCTAATACGACATTTGAAAATAATTATTTTATACATTAAATATTTTAAAAGATATAAATATTTATACTGTTGTTAATTATATTATCTAAAGGTCTGTTATGTTTGCATGTATTATACAAGACAAAACGTACATGGGAAATTGTCTAATGCCATCTTTATATGTAATATAAATTTTATATGTAATGTAATAACCTACGTTTTGTGCAATTAAATAATTATTGATTGATTCATTTATATCTGTGTGAGGCACCTTCTTTTATTATCGGAGTTATTTATGAGCCTTCTGTGTATTGCAAGTAACTATGCCTCCCTGTCATCGGTAAAACCGACACGGATTTTGTAGTGTTCAAAGAATTCTTCCCGAATACAATATAATACTCCTTGCGCAAAACCGGATCATTTGAGCAATTTCAACGACACGTACAAGTACATAGGAGTATGGCTTCATACATTGAAGTTGAAGGGACTTCACTGGTAGTTCACTGTCTCCGCGATATGTTTGCAAATATTGTCGGTTCTTTTTTGGTTCAGAACGAGTTGGATAAGAGTTGCTTGATCGCCTATTTAACCGATTTAAAAAAAAGTGTTCTATATTCGACTGTGTGTATTATTTTAATTTTGTGTCCACCGAGATTTGGGTCTATTGTAAGCGAATTTAAGAATAAATATATATTACTAAAGTTTATAAACTATATAAATATATATTATTTTTCTCCTGAGAGGGGTCTTATTTTAATCAATTCAGAATTTAATGATAGAGTAGCGATGAAATCGAAGAAAACCTTAAACAAATGTTGACATCTACACAGTACGTGCGTTTTCCTTGGGAATTTCTCATATTGAGTCAACATATTATGTTGTCGAGCTAATAAGGAAAACCAAAGCAATCTTTAACGAGAAGGTTAGAAGTTAAGGGATAATACTGTTATTTATTGACGTAAACTAGTTAGTAGTGTCATGGACTAATGTAGCACTTACGTTGCGAGATCAGCTCACTTTTCTTCGACCACCATGTTCGTCGAGCATTCACGAGCTCGGTGGTCGAATGGTTAGCAATGGCCACTTTAACTCCGAGGTCGCGGGTTTGATTCCCGTACAAAACAAAAATTTTTGCGCGTGAACATGTCTGTTTGTATTGGTCTGGGTGTATTCTATGTATTATAAAATGTAAGACAATTTTCGCTAGTTTTTGACCCCTTCCCCCCTATTATAAGAAAAAATAAGAATAGACCGACCCCCTCCACCCTGTTAAATATTTATTACGTAAGAATCTAAAGGAAAAAATCAATTTTTCTAAGTAACATTTTTTAGAAATGTTTATTTGTACTTACAAATAAAATAAAAAATATTAGCAGTAAGAGACTTTGGTTTTAATCATTCATCTAGTCCACAAGCAGGGAGTTCCACCCCGGCGCAGTGCGGGTGGCGCGGGTCTGTTGCCATGGAAATGGATATCGTACCTATACGCATACGCGAATCTCGGAACTCGCGCGGTTGCCCGCGCTTTTTAAAAGTAATTTTAACATTGCATATTTGTGATCTTACGTAAGAACTATCAAGACTCTCTCCCATCCCCTTGTAAGAAAAAATAAGACATGGCCGACCCCCCTCCCCCCCTAAATCGTCTTACGTAATAAATGAATGGCCCCTAAGTACATTTATCAGTTGTCTAGTACTCATAACACAGACTTAATTTGGGATTAGATGACGCTGTGTAAAAATTGTCATAAATATTTAAAATAAAATCATTTTTCTTACAAGTTTCGCTGAACGTTATTAACTTAAGTGTTATAAAACGTTAAATCATAATGTACATGATAATTCAATGATTATAAGCATGTACGAGTATGCATGATTGCATATATTATTTTATTTCGGAGTAATATTATAAAGTATTATTTAATAAAGAATTAAGCACGAATAGCAACAAGAAGCCCTGAATATTTCGGGCGTACCGATTATGTTGCCAACATAATGAAAAATTATGTTTACTTTTACTACATACCTACTAAATACAATAATTTAAAAAGTTTCAATGTGAGGAAATGGCCTAACAAATCAAACAATATCATTTAAGTATTATTTTATTTACAGGCAATTTGATCTACACTACTTTGCATGCTAACGGTACGGTTGCTACTAACGGTAGTGGGTGGGTGCCGGCCGGCAGTAGTTTGCATGAAGTAATTGGTGGCGGAAGCACGCAAAGTAATGTAGATCAAATTGCCTGTAAATTTGACTTCCGCAAAATAACACCTGAATCAATTAACTATTATTTTATTTATTTCTGTACAGAAGATTTACAGCTGTAGAATTACAAAGTATACAATTCAAACATAAATAACGACAGAGCCACAAAAGAAAAAGTTATAAATCTTCACAGCACACCCTCTATATCAATTTCTTTCATAATACCAATGATGTTAGGAATTTTAACATCCATAAATCATTTTTACTTGTACACAATACGACATAACTTATGTAGGTATGTGGTATTCGATCAAAAGGGGTGCCAAAATCAACCCTTAGAAAAAAATATCAGTTTTTTTTATTATCCCTTATTTTTTTTCTTTCTCCTCTATCTATCCTATTATATCTATAGTTCGTGTTTGAAAATGAGTTTACTGTTCGAAAGGCAATTGTCTCACCGCCAGCGATGAGAAAGAAACGAGTAGAATCAGTATGTTAACTCAACTATCTCATATATCTCTCTCGTCTCTCAACTATATCATACATCTCTTTCGATAACAAGCGATCTGTATCTACTGTACGTTTCTTGAGCGAGTTTCTCGCTGGAAGTGAGACAAGTGCTTTCTTTTAGAGATAAATAAATAAAATATAATTTTATTTATTTAGTTATCTCGAAAAGCAGAGAATTATCCTTACATAGCATTCATTAATAAATGGACGGAGGAAAATTGCATGGGTTTAAAATAGAACTTCACTTGCAGGTTGATATGTAACGAGGGAACATACTCTGGTTATATGTAAACGACTAACCATTTCAACTTCACCCATGTATTTTGAAGCTCGAGTTGTTTAAACCACTGACGCGTGTCTATCGCACAACGTCTATTTCAAAGCGGAACAACTAGTGTACGCTATACGTAATTTTGCCCTGAAACTTTTACTGCGGTATAAAAACGAGAAATAATGAACAAAATATTAAAAAGATGGTAGTTTACGTAGTATCAAAAAACGCACCAAGCGTTATAAGTACAAATGACATCACGAGTGCACATTTGGCATTCGAGCCACATGCGACACTTCTGAACAGCCACAAGTGATGTAATTTGAGGTTACACCCGAGTGATGTAGGTACTACTTTATACTATGCTTAAATACTACTATAAACTATGCTTCCAAAAAATATTAAATGTCGACGTAGTATAAAAAAGAATTCCTCTGTTCCGTAAGCTTACCAAATTCAAATCTCTGTTTAAAAAGCGGTTAATTTGCGATTTTTCTGTTATAAAAGTTAACAATTTATGTAACGGCACAAAATGAAGCTCATTACATGAAGTATTAGGTAGTCAACAATGCCAAAGACTTGGGCCATTTGAAAATCCCAGTCAGAATTTTCTTTAAGTATATGTATCTTTGCGCTTAGGTGAGATCGATACCGAGCTTTTGTGTGAAGTTGATGTACATTGCCCTTTACATCTTTTTTTAATATGATTCACGATAAAACAAATTACGAATATGTCAATCAAGATCACTCCCATCACTTGAATCAATAGGAACTTTTACTGTATTCATTGAATTGATCTGCCATTTTACATTAACACTGGTTTTGAAAAAGTAAAATGATTTAATCAATATCGTTTACTATTATCAATACTTTATGTCTGCTGTAGCTATGTTTTGTAATAAGTCGAATTACGAGTACCTATGTCATGTTAACAAATCGCTCCCATCAGTCGAATTGATCGAAACTATTACTTATCTATTCAATTGATGCGGATTTTTTACAGAAAACCTCAAAATCCTTGACCGTTTTGTGTGATGGGGTGGTCAATAGTCGGCGATGTTTGAGCCAAAATGTGAAAAAAATCTATATTTCACCTTTAGGTTTTATGGACCTTTTTGCCCTGTCACTCTTAGTGTAGGAATTGCAAGATTTTCTTCCTTTCCCCATTTTCCTATAGGTACTACCTCTCCTTACGTGTACTTGGGATAATGCTAATTCAGTTACGTTTACGTTTTTGGTGTAAGTGGTACATCAACATCTTGAACCAAAAGCCAACTTCACCTGCGCGCGGCGCACTCTTCTGACTGACAAACGAAACTCTGCCGAAAAGAGAGGTAGGGAGCGTAATTGCAAGCTACCCGCCTGGGGAATTTACCTTCACCTCACAGAATACCGCTGCCAAATAACAATTCCCTTGAGGCTAGTTGTGTTCCTGCGAGTGAGTGAGGTCACCAGAAAGGAAGGAGATGCTGCGTTGGCAGCGGGGGTGGCAGCGCGCGAGCGATATTTTATGTTGCGAGCGTTAATATGGCTACGGCAACCGCTTCAAATCAGGCGGGCTGTATGCTTGTCTGCCACTAAACATAGTATAAAAAAAAACTCAATTATCTGGTTGTGAGCTATACTCATACAATTTTGTAACGTTCATAAATGTTTTGGCAGAAATCACAGCGCGCTTCCAGACGGCGCGTACAGAAGTTCGCCAGCTCTTACTGCAATATCTTCTGCCATGGCTGAACAACATAGAACTGGTGGATCCCAATGTACCGCCGGCGAACCCGCTCTCTTATATACAGGTACGTATATTCAGAAGGTAAATCGCGGTATAAAATTTAATGGTTTCATGCTTCAATAAATAAATAAATATTCCTGGACAAATTACACACGGCCATCTAGTCCCAAACTAAGCAAAGCTTGTACTATGGGTACTAGATAACTGAAAATAAATGGCAACATTGATTTGCACAAACATCCTAGCACCCCAAACGCATATACCGTCTCCGTTCCGTCGTGGGTAATAATACTTAAATGCATTTTTTTTTGTAAATACATACATATAATACATAGAAATCACCCAGACCAAGACGAACACACATGTTCATGCACATAAATATTTGTCTCGTGCGGGAATAGACCCGCGACCTCAGGAGTCAAAGTGGCCAGTGCTAACCATTTCACCACCGAAGTCGTCGAAATAGAACATGAATAAGGATAAACAATTTTTTTTAAACAAGCTTTTATTGCAGCATGCAAGGTTCGAAAATTGAACATTGCGCACTGTGAAAAAAGTAATCGATGCATGCGAAAAAGTAATTAAATTTTTTGAATGAATACTGTTATGAAGTATATTTTATTTACTATAAAATAATATTTTATTTTAATGGATTTACTCGTACGCCTTGCGTAAAAATATCGTTATTAATCTTCTCGTTCGTTAATTTCCTGTATAACTCAACAGCCAAACCGATAGTGCATTTTGCAGATATATACGACTTCCTATAATCAATTATTTCACTTTACATAATATAATGATTACTTACAACATAGTGCACTATCACAATATCAATGAACAATAAATTATGGTATTATATTTAGAAGCTCATTCTGACTCAACGAGTTCCCGCCGAAATAGTCCCCTAAGAATCATCTAATGACAACAGCTGGGACCAACAGCTTAACGTGTCCTCCGAAGCACGGAGGTACTCGAGATTAATAAACACATTCATGGAGAGGGTGCAAGTCCATGTTGCTTAACTTGCGTGTTGTCTTAGTCTTGACACGCGCAACGACGATATCCAGCCCCCTTACCACTAACTCTTATTGCGATTCAATAACTGAATAGAATGCTTATTCATACCAATGACTAAGCGACTCTATTTCAAATTCAATAGAGTCGCTTATTCATTGGTATGATATACAATGAATAAGCGACTCTATTTCAAATTGAATAGAGTCGGTTATTCATTGGTATGAATAAGCATTCTATTCAGTTATTGAATCGCTAGAAGAGTTGGTGGTAAGGGGGCAGCTCCTCAAACTCGCTCGCTGTGTTTATTACGTCACAAAATATAAATTAGATTTTAATTCAGTGCTCGCTGAATGTTCAAGTCTGCCTTTGTGTTAATAAAAAAGTTGACTTATATAATAAATAAGTATTTTATATAAAAATTAAAAATCGTCCTCGTCGTCAATCCTTATTCATCCCACTGCTGGGATACGGGTCGCCCGTCAATTGAAAAGGCTTAGAGCATACTCCACCACGCTGCTCAACTGCGGGTTAACGGAGGACTTAACGGACGCTTTAACGTGCCCTCCAAAGTACGGAGGAGCTCGAGATAAATAAACCCATCCATGGACTGGCTACGGTCGACGTTGCTTGACTTGCGTGATCGATTAGACTGAAACGCGCAACGACGCTATCGAGCTTAAAAATAAAAAATATTAATTTCTTATTTAGGTATGCGCGCCTTTTTTCAAAATTCCGTTTAATTGATTTCCTATTTATAATTTTATTAGAAAAGGAGTGTCCCAGAGAACTTATCGAGGGTAGCATAGGTATCTTGTACTAAAACTGACGGAGAGATACTCCCTCAAAGTAGTACAGTATATGCTCTAACGATGGTCCATGAGCCAGCAACAGATTTTCGTGACCAACTTCCTCTCAAGCGATAACTCGTGAAATACTTCAGAGAGTTGTTATGCCGTATGGTACACTTCAGTTGCCGCTCCGTGGGTGGGTTGGGCAGCGGCACCCTCTTAATCACGTAAAAATAAAATTGTTTTCAGTCATTTCCTCCCTACTGAAAATTTGTTAAATAATAGTCAACGCAATTATTCGAATATAAAAAAAAGTCAGCTGGCCATACCGTGGTGGATTATTCGTCAGCTGGTCACACGAACATGCAAAAAAACAATTTCGTTCAGTAATTTCCTCTAACTTGAAAATTTGTCAAATGATAGCTTACATGCACCTTTGAATAAAGAAAAACGTCAGCTGCTTCTATGTTGGTGGAAAAGTCTTCAGCTGACGTATTTAAATAAGCGATCGGCTCATGCCTGGGCCATGCGCTACTTTTCACTGCATCATCTGACGACCTTTCCACCAACATAGAGGCAGCTGACGTTTTTATTTATTCAAAGTTAAATTATCCATACGGCATAATATAACTGGTATTTTACGAGTTATCGCTTGAGAGGAAATGACTGACAAAATATACTATCTGGCTCACGGACTACGACGACATACACGGACGAAGAGGTCGAGGCCATGTTTGAATACATTTCCAAGGCCATACATAATACCACCAACACCCACTTTACAGTTGTAGTCGGGTGCTTCAATGCCAAAGTTGGAGTACAAGAAAGCAACAAGTCGGTAGTCGGAGGGTTTGGTATGGGGTCGAGGAATCACCGAGGGCAAATGCTGGTAAGTTTGCTCCAGATGAAGTGGCTCCTTTTGATGAACTCGTTTTCCAAAAAGAAGGCACAGAGGAGATGGAACTGTCAAAGCCCCGACGAAATGACTGAGAATAAGAGCGATTTCATCATAACGGATGGGTGGCGTATATTTAGGGATGTATCAGTGGTCAACAGGTTTAGCACCGGTAGCGACCACCGACTTTTACAAGGCATCCTAGTTATTAACTACACGATCTAAAGAGGTCGAATCTACGTCCGACTCTTCCTCAAATCATCAAACTTCGGAAACGTTCCAGTTGGAACTTCATAACCGATTCAGCTCGCTGGAAACCATCGCGGACATGGACGAATTATCACATAGAATAACGGAGACACTACACGTAGTCGGCAAAAAGTACAATAAATAGAAATTATAATAAAAAAGTATATTAAAAAGAATCAAAATACTTTTTGCCGACTTTGTGCCGACTTCGTCGGGCTTTAGCCCGAGATGAAAAGCTTTCTAGCAAGACTCTGTTATGAAACGGGTGAATGCGGCAAACGGAGGTTCGCATATGGTTGAAAGCATTAGGGAAGGACTACCTCCATCAGTGGATAGATACAGGCTGATAATGATGTTGAATTAGAAAATAAATTAATTATAGCTTTATGTGCGCGTTATAAGTGGCTCACCACGATTTTTAGAGCAAAATCCAACCTCACCTACACTTTATGTACCCCGCTGGCTAGCGGAAGAGGCACTGGCAAGAGATTGGTAGCGTATTTGTAAGCGACTAGGGATGTACCTCCACCACACAAAACATTGCAGCCAAATAACAATTCTCTTGAAGATTCTTGAATTCCTGCGACTGAGTGAAGTCACCAGAATGATTAGGTATTGCTACGTTGGCAGCAGTGGTGACGCCGCGAAACCGTTATTTCATGTGGCAAGCGTTAATATGGCTATAGTAACCGCTTTGCTTGTCTGCCAGCCCACGTATCATTAGAAAAAAAAAACATAGATTAGTTTTCGTAATCGAATTCTCGAGATAACATTATGGCGGCTCTAGGCGTAATTTTTATAATATGTTTTCTCGTAACTGTATTGAAAAAACGGCGTGGGACTCTCGTCCGAAAATAGCCTATTTTCCGCTTGTATCACAATATACCACATATATTTTTCAATAATCTACCTGCTTTTTCCCGTTCTCTACAAGTAAATAATTTTAATAATAATTTATTAGTTAGGTATATCATAATATAAAAATTTACCGATTTATATTAAGGTTTATGAATAATGACTGACTATATAATTTGCATTGGTTGATCGTACAGCTGCACAACAGTTCCAGCACAGCCTCTCCTGGATATTGATCACATTTATTATGCTTAGAAGTAATCGCTGATAATAATTAAACACGACGGGCATTGTACTCAGGCGTATTGCACGAGTATATATAGGCACTATAAATTAATGAAGTTGGCTAATTCGTTGGAATAATTGAGAACAATAAATAGTCTTTGATCTCCCGAGAATTTGGGGACAACAAATTATATGCTATTATTACTATGAAATAAGTCTGAAGTTAGGTTTTCACTTCGTCACTAGAAGACTTATTTTATTAAATTCTAAGTTCCGCCCCCTGCCTCGCTCTCAAGTGAACTCAGTACTGTCACCAAAGTATTATATTATGTCAATTCATAAGAACACAAAATATATTATATTTTGTGTTCTTACGCGAAATTTGATACTTGACTGTATCGTTAATCCATACTAATATTATAAATGTCAGTGTGAGTTTGTTTGTTACGCTTTCACGCCGAAACTACTCAACCGATCATCATGAAACTTTGTACACATATTCTCAAAGGTATTAGAAAGGACATAGTATGCTTTTTATTAAAAAAAAACTAAACGAAGCGAGCGAAGCCGTGGGTGGAAGCCAGTAATTAATATTTGCTTCACTGAAACATTTCACAAAGCATCTCTAAAAGTGTAACTCGTATATGTTTTTTACACTTAGTAAAAGTAAGTTAGGATAAACAAAACTAAACAAGAGAAAATTAGTTTGTTAGTTATAGTCTTTTGTTAGTTTTATATTTTATATTAACAAATAAAGAACTAAAAAGTTGCCTTACTGTATTTCCCTTAGATTTAATATGCATATTATAGGCGTTAATATGGGAATTATAAATCGCAGTTTTGTGGTAACCGCGGACAATGACGGTATTTACTAAGGTAGCTCAAAAAACAGTACTTATTAATTACATGAAAATGTAGGCGGAGTTTTCTCTGTCTACGCATAGGAAGAACTCATCCATCCTCACAAACTCACGTTTATAAATTAATAGGATAGATATTTCAACATACAACTCCGGAAACTAACAAAAGCTACAGAGACTATATTCCAAGTATTCGTACTTCAAACGGAAAGTGAGTGCATTCGACATATTTCTTTTTGTGATCCCGCTGATCATGTCGGCTGTTGCCTTGGAGACGCGCTCGTTCGTACCTCTGCATCTGTCTGGCTACTTGGCTCGGCAATCTCGACTGCCGCTCAGACATATCTTCAATACAAAATAATTTCGACGTTTCACCTCTTCCAGGCGTTACTGTCACTTCAATGTATTTTCTCTAATAATTCGAATATAGTTTTATCATCATCATCGAGCATCACATCTTTGTAATAATAAGACCTAGCCCAAAATGATATTTTATTACATTAAATAAATTAGTTAATATTTAAAATGATAAATAATAATTAGTAGTATATATGTATAGCCTTACTAAAGCTAGACACATTTTTGGGAATCCGATCTGATTTGGAAGAATTCATTTCTTAGTAATATTTGACTTGTGTCGAGATGTTTAACAACGTTGAAATGTACAAGTTTTGTTGTGTACAAAAAGAAATCGTGAACTTAATGGAAACTGCCTTATTTTTAAAGAAAGTCAATGTAATTATTTCGGCATCAACCCATAAACAACCCGCAGTATATGCGTTAATCCCCCCGTATCCTAACTATGGGATGACCCATAGTTAGGATAGGGGGCGATTAAAGCATATACTGCGGGTTGGCGGAGGCCAGTATTTTCAAGCCGCCCCTATGACCACTGACTTGGCTTGACGATTGTCATCTGATGATAATAGCCGGGACCGACGGCTTAACGTGCCCTTTAAAGCACAGCGGAGTTCGAAATTAAACCCATCCATGGACAGGCTACGGCCGACATTGCTTAACTTTCGTGTTCGATTTGTCTGACACGCGCAACGACGCCATCGAGCTCCTCAATTACATCTTTCGTATTACAAATCCACAATTCCTTAAGTTATGATAACAAAGGTAGAACTAAAATTGTGTTTAGTTCTGTCTGACTGCCTTTGTTATTGTGACTTTGTTTTGAAAAACAAAATAAGCTCTTTTGTTCGCGATATTTTTGCAACTGCATGTTGTCTTTATGTGTATTAGTCCTTTTGCGAGTTAAATATGGAAAAGTCCTATGTGTATTGGTTGGTAACATGCATCTAGTTGTCATTTTGCTTATTGGTCCTCACCTTTTATGTTGGTAACAAGAGGCTGTAGACAAAGGGATGTAAGCAAAGGCAGTAGACATCAGAATTACAGGACCAATCGCCATTAAGTCTTGGTTCATGTTGTTGTACACTGTTCACGCTTCCGTATCTTTAGACTCTATCTGTATAACATTACGTACCAATATTGTTTATTATTTTGTTGTTGAAATATCGATTATGTTTTTTATTTATTTGTCTTTAGTGTGGACGTCAAAAGGTTTCATAGTTTACTTTTCTCGTTTCTACTGTACTCGTTTGTACAGTCTACCTTTACCTCGGCGGAATCAACCATTTAATTGACGAGCTCGGTGGTCGAATGGTTAGCAATGGCCACTTTGACTCCGAGGTCGCGGGTTCGATTCCCGCACAAGACAAACATTTGTGTGCATGAACATGTATGTTTGTCTTGGTCTAGGTGTTTTCTATGTAATCTATTTTAAGCATGTATTTACAAAAAAAAAATATTTAAGTACATTTATCAGTTGTCTAGTACCCATAACACAAGCTTTGCGCTTAATTAGGGACTAGATGACGCTGTGTAAATTGTCTAGAAATATTTATTTATTTATAATTAGATGCTTGTCTAACCTGAAACGACGCGCCCCACTTTCGTTTTTACACACCTGAGTAAATTTAAAATATAGACAGATATTACATATAGAATATTGAATTGAGTCCAGCCACATAAGTACCGTCGGCATGTCGCCAAAAAGATACCTTCGGATTCCAGGTGATCAAATGTTTGTATTAAGATTCTTGTTGGAAAGCAGTTACTGTTACCTATGAAAGTTGAGCGAATCGAAATTGAATTATGAATTGACTGAAATTTATATTACTTAATTTCATTCATTAATTTACTTCCTTTCGAACAATTTTTATTGTTAGCAAAATAACATTATTAGTTTCTTTTCGGTCATATTTCGAAATAAACCCACTTAAATTAGACTTCAAAGATTCGTATTGTGATACGAGAATACCAAATTTGACATTTGTGACATCGAGACTGGATCGAAACTGAATTTTGACTGTTTAAGCACGAGAATTGCCCCTTCTTGTACGATGATGCGTGCGAACTCACGACGCGGTCACCCGATTCACTCAGCATGTTAAATAGTAAAACATTTAAAAAAAAGTATATATTCGTTTATAAGTACCTATATATTCGTGTGGTTTCCGGCAGACGGCCGTGTGGTTTCCGGCAGACTAGAATAGAATCACTCCGTTTCTTCCCGTGGATGTCGTACAAGGCGACTAAGGGAAATACATTATCAAATATCGATCAGGCCTCCCGAACCCGATTTACCAGCGTGGGGAGTGTAGGCCAAATCCTCCTTCCGTCTAGGACGGACGAGAGAGGGTCGTGCTCCTGTAGTGGAGACCAAAATGGGCCTGATGATGATAATGATATATTCGATATATATATATATACGTATAACCCAGTAAAACATTAAAAAAAGTATATATTCGTTATCATTTTTTAGGGTTCCGAACCTCAAAAGGAAAAACGGAACCCTTATAAGATCACTTTGTTGTCCGTCTGTCTGTCTGTCTGTCTGTCTGTCTGTCTGTCAAGAATTTCTATTTCGAGAATGCGTGGAGGTATCAAGCTGAAATTTGAACTGTATACTCAGGTCTACGTTCCCATGAAGTTAAAAAAAAATCAAACTGCTAAGTTTACATAGAAAAAAGTTACGGCCGTTTATTCAGCAAAAAACGCATATTTCGACACACTCAAGGGAATCAAAACCTATAGGGTACTTCCCGTTGACCTAGAACTATGAAATTTGGCAAGTAACATCGTTATAGACTACAAGTACAGGAATAAATCTCAAATCTATACATTTGTAAATAGATGTTAAAAAATAGGGGGTCTATATTTTTTATAGGGTGTCGAAATTTCAAATTTAAACTACTAGTTCAAATGGGGTATCATATGAAAGGGCTTGATGTACACATTGCAAAATATATTTTATTTATTTTTTTCGACGCATTATTTCTTATTTATAATGAAAAATATCAAATTTAATAATGATACTACGTACCTACGGAACCCTCGGTGGGCGAGTCCGACTCGCACTTGTCCGGTTTTTTTTTATTATGTCTAGACCCTACCTACACAAAATCTATTGTTCTCGGATTTATTGTCCAACAATTCATTAATATTCTAAAAGCGCAACAGAGCTGTTATTTCATACAATATTTCTACGGTTCTCCCAACAGTGAGCGATATTGGATTTATCATGCCACTAGTCTATCTATGTCACTATGTCCGGATACAGATAATCGAATTACGATGTTCTCCCATATGAAATTGTTATTCATATTTGCACATGCACCGTACAACTAATTAAGTTAAACAAAATTTGATACATATATAATATATATGATGCCAGGTGGCATTAGAAGTTTCCACCCTGTATATTATCCTGTATAATTAACTTCTAATGCTACCTGTAGTGAAAGTGCTCTTAATACTGTAGATAGAAAATTTTACTTAAAGAAAACATTCCTTTATTTTTGAAAAGAAAGAAAACTGCATTCCAAGATTTTCGAAAATTCGCTTGCCGCACGCGGGAATCCAACTAAATAAAACTTGTAAAAATTACACCCTGTATTTTCATTGCATCGATAGTTATGATAAATTGTAAGGATGAAATCTCTGTAACTAACATGATAAGTTAAATGAAAGGAAACCATGAAGAAATCTGGGTCTAAATTCAATGGGTCTAGTTTTTACATTTTTACCTGAGCTTTTACTCAAAGATCCATCTGTTTATACGTGTTAGTAATTAATAATTATCATTGACGTCATTTATCCATTTAAATTACAAATTACTATTTGGATAAGATTGTTATTTTACCATTTTTGGAAATAATTAAAATAATTTATAAGTTTGTTAGAGAGATTTCATCCTTTACCAATTTTAGTTAGTTCGATGCCCGGGTGTAACAAGCGAATTTTGAAAAATCTTTGAATGCAGTGGTATTTCTTTTCAAAAATAAAGGAATGTTTTCATTGAGTAAAATTTTCTATCTACAGTATCAAGAGTACCTTCCCTCCAGGTGGCATTAGAAGTTTCCACCCTGTTTATGTGCATTCATAACGGCCTTTCAATATCACTGTTCACTATGTTATATATAAATAAAAATCTTAAAGCTGATTTTGAGTTTATTCAGGCTATTCTCAGAAAATACTTTATGATTATGATTCACCAAGGAATAGAAAAGGGTTATCTAAAAAGATAAGAAATATTTTGTGAAGAGAAGTTCCTGTACCGACATGATTAGTGCGCGAATATTTAAATATAAAGAAAATGATTACTCCAACGAAAGGATAAAATATTACCAACTATGAATAAATGTCGGACAAAGATGAAATCAGGTAAGAATACCCTAATATCGTGTGAAAACATTCCTGTTTTTTATCTAACAACTTTTATCCGCGCTGAATCAGGTCAAAATGCCCCGGTCATGTTAGGTGCCTTTATAAAATAGGACGGGATTAGCGCCATACGCATCGGTCAGTTTTGCTGCTCAAAGCAATTTCATTTTGCTTTGAACACGCACAGAGCTGAATAACTTTGTTTTTTTTTTTACAAGAACTTTCTATATAGTTTTTCACATACGAGAAATATGGTCATTTCTGTATTTCACTAGTTTGACGAGTTCAAATCGGTGAAATATATATGCGATAGATAGTTGGATTCGGAAAGACGGCTAGAAAAATGTATTTTAACGACTGTACATGAATAAAGAGGAAAGAGTTCAACAATTTTCCACCAAACCATTTCAACCAAACGAGTTTGCCGAATTTTAGCTCAATTAGACTAGAATTAGAGGTGTGTAATTAGAATTAGAGGTGGCTCGGGTCAAAATAAACTTGCAAAGTTCGATGCAAGCAAGGTGAAACTAAATATAAGCTTGTAAAAAATATTCGAACAATAATTATCTAGAGTGCCCCCGCGCTTTGGAGGGTACGTTAAGCCATCGGTCCCGGCTGTTTAATTGACATCCGTTAAACCAAGCCAGTGGCCTTTAGGCGACTTGAAAACACTGGCCTCCACCAATCCGCAGCTGAGCAGCGTGGTGAAATATGCTCTAAAAAAACAACAAACCACACCCAGCGGTGGGATAAAGTAAGAGTTGCAAAATATAAAGGCTTTCGGAAACTACTTTTTAAAATCGGATGTTGCGGAATATACAAGTATGTATTCAACTGTCTAGGTAGGCAACGTCCCTATTTTTTTAATTCACTTTCGCCACACAAAATTGTGTTGGTATCGTCACAGAATGTTAAAAATAGTTATATAAATACACGAGCACATCCTCGAGATTCTCACAAATATCAATAAACTTTCTGCGAGGACGTTCTCGAGAATTTTCCATCACTTATTGTACAAGTATCCCTATTTATGTAGTTAGGTATGCGAACATATTTTAGGGATAATCAAAAGAATGATATTGAATTTATTCTAGCCCGGAGGCGAATGCTGTCCTCCCTACATTTATTGCTTTATCTATGATGTTAATAACACACTAAACGGTCGCAGACAAGTATATTAAATATTTTTGTACCTGGGAAGTCTCACATGTGTAAGGTGTATCATATGTGTAAGGTGTCAGCCCGCGTGATTCTAAGCGAAGTCTCCTATCGATCGCGCCCGCTTTGGCACTCACGTTGGGAGTTATTATTGTGATACTAGCTGACCCAAGAGCCATTGCTCTGTCTTCTTAACAGTGAATATTGAATTCGGATTGGTTTCGCGCAGTCTGTCAAATTACTCACAGTTCTGTCAAACGACATAAAATTACATTAGGTGAGTAAATATGGTCGTTCAATTTTCTTATATTTTCTATATTTCCGCGCAACTTTCTTATTTTATTATTTCGTAAGAACCTTCTCCTGACAATAAAAAATACAACGTAAAAAGAAATAATGAAATCGGTCCAGCCGTTCACGCGTGAAGCTGTGACCAAGGGAAAATAGGGATTCATTTGTATATATATATAGATTCAGTATATGTGTAAAATTGTTATTGAGGACTTTCCAATACTATCTCCTCATATAAGTATATTATATTGTGTATTATAGGCGGTATGTAGGCAATTAACGAGGCCCCGATAAGCACGACTGGACGGCTTGCGGGCAACGAGCTCATAATTGAATCGACATTATGCAGTTGATATTAGCTTAATGATAAATAACAACTATCTAAAACAAATAATTACATATTGTTTCAGCCTTTTTTCTAAGTACTAGTAAATCTTCTTCTGTATCTATAAAAGGAAACTGTAACTGACTGATCTATCAATGCATAGCTCATGCATCTGGAGGGATCTGGTTCACTTATATTATTTATTATGACGCAGGAATCCGCTACGAAATCGATTCGAGGATTTTTGAAAATTCTCATTAGATTCCGAGTCACGCGCGTACGAAGTCGAGGACGCAAGTTAGTTGAAAATAATCATATTCGAGCAAACAAAGAAAGATACTATTATGTATATGCATACGGTCCTAAAGCCTGATGTGAAGCAATGTTGGCAGTAATCAATTAATTAATTTGTTTACCTGTAATCAGATTAAAATAATCATGATTAAAAATGTAATCGTGATCATGATTACTAACGATAATCGTAAACTTAAGAAGTAAAAAATGGAAAATAATAAATAATGTCAGATTACTGAAGATGAGAACATTTTTATTGGGTTTCACGTTGTTCTTCTAAAAGGACGTGGCGTACATAAACGACCCGCCTGATGAAAAGCAGTTGCCGTAGCCTATAAACGCCTGTAACAGCTGGGGCAAAACACGCGCGTTGCCGACCCTGTAATAACCTCTTCACGCCTTTTTTGAAGAACCCCATGCTGTAGTCTCCTGAGAAAACCTCGAATTTCTCATAAATCGCATATGTATGTTGTCGTATTTGATCTTTATCTTCAAATTTTGTCACATTAGCCCCTATAGTTCTATAGCCCTATAGTCGCTAAAATAACTAGCCAACAAGGTAAGGTGATATTATCAAGGAACCCTAAAACACCAGTGTGTATAGTGTTTCAGTATTTTTCCTGTAGAAATTTTATTTTTCCACCTTAAGAAGCTTATCTGAGCTATAGGACGTCTTGACTATTTTTATATAAATACTTTTATTCGCTTTGTAGGAAATTTAATTCCACTCTCTAAGAACACGGAGCGTACAAACGAGGACTTTTCTAGGTAGATTTATTTTCTGAATAGTATCAACACAATAGTCATAAGCCTTTCTCACGGCGTTTCGTACTGAAGCGAAGCTCGTCTCGGAGTGCATCCGCGTTGTAATAAAACATATTCTCGCTTGCAAGTTCGTCCACCTACCTTCCCTGCCGAGCGTATTCTCGGTAGTTTTTTAAATCAATTCATGCTATATTGCACTTCATTGTTACGATTTCACAGTTGTTGTTTAAAAGGAAACTCTAGCTAGATGATATATTCTAACCTAGATATAAAGGAATATTGACGCGTCGACTGCAAAATAACAAATAAAGTTATTATGGTGGTCGAATGACTTGCAATGCCTACTTTGACTCCGAGGATGCGGGTTCGATCCGCGCACAAGACAGACATTTGTGTATGAACACTCTGGGTGTTTTCTATGTATTATATGTATATATTTACAAAAAAATGTATTTAAGTATATTTATCTATTAACTAGTAATCACAAGCTTTGTTTAGTTTGATAGACTAGTGGACCCGGTTTAAAATGTCCACGAATATTTATTTATTTAATGCTATAAGCACTTCACAGTGGCATGGTGTCCGTGAAGACAAAAGCCATTGTCTATCATGAGAAATTAATAAATAAACAAAGTGTTCGTTTGATGATCGCAAATGATAAATAATCCCGAAATCATTCATATCAATCTCCATCTCCGATTTTCATCATTACTTTAACAGTGTCTAAATTTGCACTCTTTTAGATCTATGTTTTCGTATAACGACACGACCCACGAGCGCTTACACTTATTGGGGTGGAAAAATGATCTCAATAGTTAGTTATGAACTCTGGCAAGTGAGAAGCGACAATTAAGATTGTCGCTTCACACTTGCCAGATTGGTCGTAGTTATCATGATGAGGCAGCAGACAGGGCCCGCCTCACGACGTCTCGGCACCTATAGTCAGGTTACGCGCACTAAGTGTCGTGACACATCTGCGGAACGCACGGCGCCGAAGGTTCTGCGGCTGAAGTTTCAGTCGTAATATTCCGTTGATATGACAAACCCAACCGCTAAAAACGCGGCGTCTTGTTCAACGCACTACGCGTCGGAAAATTACGTCGTAAAATTACGTCGTCGTTACACTTAGAAACAAGAAAGACGCCTACAAACAGGAAATAACTAAAATATCGCATAATTATCTCTTTATTCATTAGCATTGCAACGGCTTCATCTGCCTCGGGTCGGTCTATTATTGGTTAATAATATTTTCTTGCTCTCTAGAGCTAATTACGTTGATTCTAAGATTTCCTTTAAACCGCTCGAGTTGAGAAATTATCGACTTTTCTTACCTGTTGATTTATAAGGCTGCTTCAGAATATTCTAGACAAATAAGTTGTTTCTTTAAATGAAAATAAGAAAACATCTTTTGTTTTGCGTCTAGATAGGTAATTTAGAAAAATGTATCGTAAAAATATATCCTTCGGTTGTTTTTACAAGCCGGAAAGCGAACATTATTTTTTAATTAGGGGGGATCAAGCGACAGAGGTGGCAAAGTAGAAATTCTGAAAGATCGCGTCGAAATCTGTACAATTACAAATACAAATATCTTTATTTTTCTAAAAATGACGTATTTTATTATTAAGCTATTGCATAGCTTCTATCGCGGGCCTTGAGCGCGGGGACCGAATCCAGAAATTCCGTAACGAAAAATCCTCACGCTCCCCACTCCGACGGGCAAGGAGGTGTGGTTTCATAAAATTTTAACTTTAAATCACTCTCCCGTAAAGTTTGAAATATGCCGCTTATACCTTTTCGGCCGTAAGGCATCGATATTTAATTGCACATGTAGGTTTACAACTGTGGGTTTTTCTCAATACCACTACTAACAAAAAATTTCCGTACAACAGGTATATGAGTAACAAAGAAAATCTTAATAACGAGTTACAATTTTGCCACTAACGCCATCTCGTATCGAGTGACGATAAATTACCCTTAAGGTTTAACTAATCCTATACACACAACCATAGCGCGATGTAGAAATACCACTAGTGCCATCTAGTGGCCAGTGGCATCAAATAATTGGACAGGTTTGCTATTGTTGTTAGGTGAATGAGTGGGATAGAAAGTCTATCTCATTACATCAATTTATTTATTTATCTACAAAATAACCATTGACCGCTCGCGCAAGGGTCCTGTTCAAACAACAACAACTCTTAAAGTTTACATCAATCAATCACCTAATGTCCACTCACTGTGCGGTAGCTGAAGTAACATCTCCATATTTAAGAGTATTTGTAGTCAGTTGTTATTTTCAATTTTCTGACCCTGTGGGTTTGCATTTGTATCATCTACGAAGAGTATTGCATGCTCTTACTGGTCATAAGGTTATTATAGGAGCAGACGTAAATGCATCATCACCATTATGGCACGGCAAGTTGAGAGCGACCGATGCCGACAGACGCTTTGCTGTTGAAGAGTTCATTGCTGAAATGCATCTTCATATTCACAATACCCCTGAAGCACCACCTACTTTTAGTAGCCCAATGGGCGAGTCTTTTATTGACGTCACACTTTCTAGTGCAGACGTCCGAATACAAAACTGGCGCGTTCTTCCTGAAGCTTCTTGTAGTGATCACCGTCTGATTGTGTGTGAGTTCTCCCCAGTTGTTGATAACTTAAATCCGCAACAGTTAATAGGTTTTCAATATAAAACTAGGAACGCCGACTGGGCAAGCTTTGCTTCACTTTTCGCTTCCCGCGCCAAAGATTTTACTCGTAGTGAACTTACAGTCACGGAAAGTGTTAAAATTATGTCTGACACATTCGTATATTGCGCTGACGTTGCATTAGGTCGAAAACCTATAGTTAATAACAGACGATGCGACTGGTGGAATGATACCCTTATTAGGTTGCGTAGGCATTTTCGTGCCGCTAGACGTAAAATCTCAAAGTTAAAGAAACGTAACATCGAAGGAGAAATTTATCAAACTGCTCTAAGTGACTTGCGTATTGCTAGATCTCACTATCGCGCTGCTGTTGAAAAATCCAAAGGTAATTTACTAAAACGTATTGTAGAAAGATTAAATAGTGAGGGCCCGTGGTCTCCTCTATATAACGAATTTAAAGCAAATAGGCGGATTGATCAGGCATACGTATCCAATATAAAATTTAATAATTCACATACCCTTGGTGTAGAAGAGACCGCTGAGACAATTCTGCATGCGTTAATTCCTGACGATTGCGCCGATAGTGACAGTGACTACCATCGTGAGGTTAGGAGCGCGGCGGATATGTGCCCTTCCACTCCAATATCAAATGTACCGTCGATGGATGAGTTTATGTCTATTGTTAAAGCTTTGCCTACAAATAAAGCCTCCGGTGATGATAAGATTTCGAATAGAATGATTAAAGAAGCTTGTAAAGTAGCCGCTGAACCTATCTTAACAATACTTACTCGGTGTATTGTAGAAGGTCATTTCCCTGGCATTTTGCGAAGTGGTGTTATAAAAATAATACCAAAAGGCGGTGATAAACCACCAGACGATCCGAAGTCCTACCGTCCTATTACTCTGCTACCGTCGTTGGGTAAGCTGCTTGAGCGCTTGGTTGTGCCACGGCTGCTGCCCGGAGGCCCACAATTTCATAAAAATCAGTACGGCTTCACCATTGGCAAGTCCACTGTTGATGCTGCGCTCGCAGTTCGCAAAGTTGTTGAGCTCTCGGAGAGCAAGTATGTTGTAGCTATTTTCTTAGATATCTCAGGTGCCTTTGATAATGCTTGGTGGCCAATGTTGTTGCTGAAACTTAAGGTGAGAGGTTGCCCTAGCAACATCTACTCTCTCATTCGATCGTACTTTTTGAATGGTACAACTAAATTAAAACTTGGCCATTATGTTGCTTCAAAGGTGCTCACGCAGGGCTGCCCCCAGGGTTCAGTGTTGGGACCGTATCTCTGGAATATCGGTTTTGATGATTTTTTCAGCCTACCCTTACCGGAAGGGTGCTCGTTAACTGGTTACGCTGACGATGGTCTCTTATTAATCAATGCTAATTCAAGATCTAGCATAGAGAAACTAGCCAACACTAGCCTAGGCTTAATTTCAGATTGGGGTTATCGTAATCGTCTCGATTTTGCGCCACATAAAACATATCAACTCTTGCTTAAGGGAAATTTACAGGTTTCACCGCGATTTCATTTTAATGGAGTATCTGTTGCTAATAGGGTTTCGGTTTGTTACTTAGGTTTGCTTTTGGATAGAAATTTTAATTATATTGAGCACATGAAGCAAGTAGGTGAAAAAGCAAAAAAGAATTTCTATGCCTTAACACGAATTTCTACCTCTACGTGGGGATTAACTTTCAAAACGTTAAAAACTATTTATACCGCCACATACTTAGGTTGTGTTACGTACGGTTCACCTGCGTGGGCAGATAGGGCTACTATAGGTGCAGCACGTCGTAAATTGCTTCAAAGCCAGCGCCTTGCTCTGATATTTTTATGTAAGTCGTATCGAACTGTAAGCACCGAGGCACTACCCGTGCTAGCAGGTGTGTTACCGGTAGACTTAGAAGTACAACGCCGCGCTTCAATGTACTATACATCTAAAAATATGGTCCCTGATTTCTTGAAAACGCGTGATCGTGAAAAAATAGTTAGACTGTTCAAACCTTTTAATGAAGTATTTGAAACATTGCTGTCTGAATGGCAGGAAAGGTGGAAAACTTCTACCAAAGGACGCCACTTGTATCTGTTCTTTCAATCGGTAAGAGATAGATTAAAGAAAAAGTGGTTAGAAGTCGACCACCCTGTTGCGCAATTTTTAACTGGACATGGCAATTTTAAAGCTAAACTCTTTTCGTTTAAATTAGTGCCGTCGCCCTTATGCGAATGTTCTACTGCTAATTCTGAATTCGATCAAACAGCACACCATGTTCTCTGGGAGTGTGATCTTTGGCAGCGGGAGCGGGATGACATGTTGAATTCATTGCAAGTTGCATCCGGGGTAGTATACTATTCAGATTTGGTAGCAACAAGGGAGAATTACCAAGCGTTCAGACGATTTTGCAATTCATATTATTGGAATCGATGTGTTAGGTAACAACTCAATGTTTTAGGTCCCTAATAGTGTTAGAAACTTAAAATCCGTGGTGCACGGCAGTTGAGCTTCACTTGACTAGCCATCTCTTTAGGCTTTTAATGCCTTATTTGCCATATTGCTGTCTCTCACATTGCTAAGAGGGGAAGTCAAATTCCAAAAGCTTCCTACTCCTACTAATTTCTTCTGATTAAATTCGTTGTGAGTTCCAAGGCAGCCGTAGTTTTACCCCTGGGACTGCAATGGACTTCATTGTTCATTGCCTTTTTTGGCGGTCGCCGCTGTTAATCCTGGCTACACAGGAGATACAGTGGTGGGAATGTGTGGTGGGCCCCCGTCCCCAACTCTTAAAGTATGACATCCATAGCAGTAATTTTGATACCGTTTTGTAGATAATCTCAAAATGTATTCTCAGAATACAAAAAGCAAATACATTAATAGGGTTAGTTTTTGTAAAAACTTTGAAAAACTGGTAAATTTAGATAATTTTATGGAAAATTTTTAATACTTCAATTTATTTTTTGCTTTTTAGTTAAAATTTTGCTTTAAATGTTTGTATTAGTTCATAGGCTATATCATTACCTTTAAAACGAATCTTTTTTTATATCTGTAGGACCTCCAGATCAATAGAAAAATTGTTAAGCTATTGCATAGCTTCTATCGCGGGCCTTGAGCGCGGGGACCGAATCCAGAAATTCCGTAACGAAAAAACCTCACGCTCCCCACTCCGACGGGCAAGGAGGTGTGGTTTCATAAAATTTTAACTTTAAATTGGAAAATTGGGAAAAAATCCGACCCGACTCAAGCCATCACTACCCACAGCTTTAGTAGTAACGGATAATATGCTCTTTTTAACTTCCTCCTCCGTGATACTACGAAATGAAAAAGAGTCACGTGTGGTTGAAGAGGGTGGAGAAAGTGAAGCCAACGTAGTATTTTTGATAGCCGAATCCACCGAAACTGGAGGTGTACAGAAATGTTTATTAAGTAAATTTAAATCCAAGGACCCACTTGTATTCTCAGAAGCCTTACCCACACCTAATGTCCGCAGGAATTTCCAAATATGAGCCTGAGGAAGGTCTTCTAAAGAAGAATGAATATCCTCTGAAGTATCCTCTTTTTTGAGGACCAATTGGTTGGAATATTAATTAAATGTCGAAGTAAGATCATCGGTGTGAGAGGCCGACTCGCACTTGGCCAGTTTTTATTTTGTCCTTTTCTTTACGGCCACGCTATGAATACTTTTTACTCAACTAGTCCGCGTTTTTTTTATTTCGATTTCAATTGCAATTTTCATTGCTCGCATAATAGAGAACGTCAGGGTTTTAATTGCACCCGGGCGCTAGACCTGGCATTCTCTCATTCCGTGATATATCTAAATCAACTAGTATTATTTACATTCAGTATATGTATATTCGTTGTTTGCTTAATTTGAATAGTATTTCGATTTATTTAAAGTAAGCAAACGACAAATATACTCGTACATCTATCTATCTATATAAATAAAAATGAATCGCCCAATGTGTTGCTATGCTCATCTCGAGAACGGCTCGAACAATTCGGCTCATTTTTGTTTTCATATTTTCGATTGCCGGAAGGTTCTTATCGATAGAAAGAACGTAAAAATTACGAGTAAAATAGAATGAAGACTATAGAAAGACCAAAAGAAAGTAAGAATAAAGACGTCACTTTTCCCCTACAAACTACAGAGTAAATTAAACATTTGACGTAAATAAAAGTCGTTGCGCGTTAGGATTGTCTTTAGAATGCCTTCAAGTTCATTAAGCTGTATAGCTATTAATCTATGACTGCTTAAAAAATCAGTGTAACCATGGGTCGGAAGTGAAATAATTGTAGGTTTATTTCTTGTAACCATAGCAAGCGGAGCGGATCGCTAGTCTATATATAGCCTCTATTTCCCTTTTTAATAGCATCATGAGTGAACGGATGGAAAATTAGAAAATTGGACGACCATATTTAATGAAAAGACTTTAATGAAACTTTATGGCGTTTGGCAGAACTGTCATTTGACAGATTGCGCGAAACCAATTAGAATTTAATACGAGTATTCATAGTTAAGAAGACAGGACAACGTCTTTCGGGTCAGCTAGTTGTTAATATAAATATCTGAAACCAGTGAACGCTCTGATTTATTTATTAGATCAAACTGGGACTAGGGAAAGCTGCCTAAAACAAACTGTAATTGGAAAACTTGCCTTTATTACGATGGTAATGTAATTTGTTGCGTATGTTCATACGCAGCACTCACTTTACACATATCACATATCGTGTTACTTTGACACCTACTCTAGCTGTCAAAGTAACACGACTTCCCTAAATATTTTGTTAGATGTTGATCCAAATTAGATAATCCACATACACACTTCCGGCTTCATGTCGGACTTCTTTACTTTGCAAGCATCGCGTCTCTGGAACGCGTTAGCTGTTCGTTACTAGTTCATTTTCAAATAGAATGTTCAAGCATATTTACTTAAGAATTCATCCAAACAATAATTTGCACACATTGACCGATTTTTGTTTTGTATAATCATGTATATGTATTTATAATATATATGTTGAATGTTTCGTATGTAATTTTATGTTTTCATAGATTTTTGTTGTGTGTATGTTCGTTTATGTTATTTTGTGAACCGCATTCGAGTTTTATCTGGTTTTCCCAAAGGTTAACTGGTAGATAATTCTCTTACCATTAAGTCTGCGTTTTGTACCCTTATTTTATTATCAATAAAATTTAAATTAATAAATGCACTTTAGAATAACCTTTATGTAGTTTTTACTGCTAATCTTACACAAGTCTTAAACAAATAATTATTCAGAAGCGTAGTCAGAAACAAGAGATTATTAATCGAAACAAAAAACCCCGACTGCAAAATCACAATTTTATCTCCTTGAGTGCGACTTAACTACTTAAACTAGTATATTTTTTAGCATTTCTCATTCCAAATTACATTTTAACATATTAGTTACATACATTTTTGTAAGCCTCGATACCACTCGATTGATTTTGAAGAAAAGAATTTTCGATACATAATTTAGCACCACAAAACCGTCATATTTAATTTGGATATAACCCAGTGAGATTTTTGGAAGCCTTTTTTAAAACCCTTTATTTTGATACCCAACTCGATAGGTTTTGAAGAAAAAATAAATCAATACATAATTTGACGAAAACAAATTATTGTGAATATCATTTTTCGAGTCAAGGCTCCGTTTGCGAAATACTGAGCTTTAAGGTGTGGCCGACCGTGCTACTACCGGCTCAGCTGTAGCTGATTTCTCTCGGATTTTTGGATAGCGAAAACCAAACTTCAAATTATATTTATGGTACCTACTTGTGTTTAGCTGGTAGTAACCCTGGAGCTCTACTTACTAAGCTGAAGAGGTTTATCAATAACTTAAACGTAAGACCTATTTTTCGAATCAAAATATTCGATGGTAATCGGCATCAGCTTTGGCGGTAGGGTTCCAGTTTCTTGAGCAATGACAGCAGCATGTAATTGAATTAATTTTGCAGCATTATGCCTTGGAGGCTGGACGTGGTGGACGTCGAGAAGGTCTTGGTTCTGCGGAAGCTACGGAAATGGTGCTCAATAACCTTTTCTACATCACAGCTAAGGTAAATAAAGTATTAATAAATAATTATTATATTATTCTGCACACGGCTAGTCGCGACGCGACATAACGTGCCGTGTGCAGTGTTGATGACGGCACGCGTGATGAGACGTTAAGTTGTATACGTGGTCTTTCATATACATAGATTAATGTTAGCTCTCAGCTACGCTCCGACTGAATATCATTGTCTAAAATGAATGAAATGAACAAGGTGTGCATGAATGCGGCAATCGACTATTGACGAAAGAAAAAGTAATATTGTCATCTACTTAAGTTTTACTGGTTTTACTCAACTAATATTGGAATAGACTCGCGGCATGTCGATTAGTTGCGAGTATATTAGCTACAGCTTGATGACCTGACTGAACAGTATGGTTCGTTCGTTCGGCGTATAGTTTTTGTTGTCGCATTCTACGTAGGTCACACTAAAAGTTCTGCGTAACTTAAAAAAACAACATGTTATAACCAAAATATTAAGTTTATTGCTTTTCAAAATACTCTCCTTTACATTTTAAACATTTTTTCATGAGATCGAACCATTTTTTAAAATACCAATCCCCAAAAGTCCTCGAATTGTAATACGCTGGTTTTCTTCAATTAGGCGCTTAACAGTAGCCACATTATTTTCGTTGACGGCAGTTGAAGGCCGCCCTTCACGAAATTCGTCATGAAAAGAAACCCGACCTCTCAAATTCAGCAAACCATCGCCTCACGGTGCTTAAACAAGGTGCTTCTCTCCCAAAAGCATTTTGAAGACGAGCGGCACAGTCTTGCGGAGAGAGAGAGAACTTTTAAAATCATAAAAAATCATCGCTTTAAAATCTTTTCTACTTAATTCCATTTTCGTTGCGTACGTATAACTTTTGTGTGATAAAAACAATTGAAAAATGATTTCCCGCGTTTTTTTTTATTACTGAGAAGGTTGCAAGTCGTTTCAAAAAATATAACATTCGGAATTAAAATAGTTCCGATTAGCTAGAAGTGCAAATCCATGTATTCGTGCATTGGCGGCACAGACATCCAATATGCTACGACCATAGAACTTTAATCGAAGATTGACAGTATATCTATGCGCAGCGGCGATCTATTTATATGAATTTATGCGATTTGAAATTCGACTCATCAATAAAATGTACCACATCCCTTTAAAACCCTAAAAAAGGTTTAGTTTTTCCAAAGATCGTTAATCCGTTGGCAACTACGCATTAATCAAAATAGGTACCATTCCTTTCATCTCGATGCTTTCTTTATAAAAATCTATTCGGTACTCGATAAGTATAAGGTTACCCAAACCTAGCTCACCCTGATGCATTAGCCAGAAACCTTTCATTTCACTATATAGGTTATTCAAAAAAGATAAGTATAAATTGAATGAGTTGTACACTTTAGTACAATAACAGAATAAGTGATTATACATAGTACAGCGAGTACAGCCAGTCCATTCCATATAAACGATCAATTATTTGAAGACGTCTGTTCACAAATATGCCCTTTTTATACTGATAAAGTGAAAAGTATGTATCCCTCCTGTGGACGCTTACGCTTGCATCACTCACGGGTTGCCAACCCTGTAAAAACCCTTTCACGCCTCTATTATTCTGTTTAGGGAAATCCTAGGCAGTTTATATCGCAGTTGAAGTAGTATCATGTATATTACGACCTCACCTCCGTTCTATTTGGTATGATGGCACCACACGCACACACGCACTGTTCAGATGTCATTATGTATCATTTGAATGGACTGGCCGAAGTGTGTCTATACTTAAATATAAAACCAAGAGGTCATTTATTTGTCTGTAATGTATATAATTTTCAATATTACTAATCCGATTTTATTGGGGATTGTGAAGTGTATAGAATTTTCATAGAATGCTATATCCTAGTAATATTTAGGGTCCTTAATAAAAATAAATAAAATACTAGAAATATTTACGGCAGCTAGTATTCTAATACAATAGGATGAATTCATAACATCGATTATTATATTAATAACAAAATAAAAATTAACGCGCTGTATTTGAACATCACGCACACTACGGAACCAAATACCAAATGTCAAACTGAACTCGAAAATGTGAAAAAGTTACCACCAAAGAAACCGCCTTACACGAAACTTACACGTACAGCATGTTCATAAAATTTATTACTTTTTTGTTTGAAATTAACAAAAAAATTTATAGCGTATTTTTCTACGTCCTAAATCGTACTTCTCTTACTTAATTGTACCCGCTCTTAAACTATTAGCGCTTGACGTAGAACTACCTATAATATAAATATATACGAGTATATATATATACCAGGAAGGACCTTACTCACTCGCAGGAACACATCAACCCTCAAAGGAATCGTTATTTGGCTGCGGTATTCTGTGAGGCGAATGTACTTCCTCAGTTGAGCAGCGTATCAATACGCTGTGCCGTACCTCTCTTTAAATAATTTTAATAGTCACAATTAATCCAAATATTATTCGATAATTGTGAAGCGAAGACGGGTTTATTCAATAGTAACAATTTATTACAAATCGGTATAAGAAATATGTACCTACTACAAAATATTGAGTTTACCAAAAATAGGAACTAATTTTCCTTCAACGTCTGTGAACGCTGTCGATACATAACAACAGCATGTGGCCGGCCGAGGCAAGGTCGCGGTTTGGCAAGGGTTGGTCATTGTGTGACGGGATTGCTTGTCGCTCCTATGTTTGCCTCATCCGTCATCCGCGACCTTGCCCCTGTGCAAACTAGCTAACACGGTTTACTTTTGATTTACATCCAATCACTTCAAATGTTCGAAACGATTTAGCAATAAGCAGGGCCGTATTTCAAAATTTTGTTGCATGAATTTTATTGAATTTAAATACATTTTTTTTATTTATACTTTAATCTAAGAAACTACTACAAGTAGGCAAGTATTTAATACGTGAAATTATTGATTTACATATTATGCGTAGAAATTAGTCTCGGAAGATCGCACACATGCCGGAGGTAAGGAAGTGTCCGGCATTCGCCCATGCCCGCCGCTCTACGATATATAAACGTCAAGTGTTCCAATAATTCTTCTGCCGTAGAGCAACAGACATCCACTGAACAAAGCATCTACTTATTATATACAGTCATTCAATTATCGTGCGTAGAAATTAGTCTAGGAAGACACAATTTGCACACAAACCGTGATTAATATTAAATATTAATCACGGTTGAATGAATAAATTTTATTCATTTAAATATGATAGTTAACCTTGGACAATAGGCTATTTGACAATAATTTGTTCAAAAATTGTATAAATTATTTAACAATATCGTAAAATACACATAATATAAAGATCTGCAAACTTTCATTCTTATATCTTCCGTCCGACTTATTTTAGGGTCAATCAAAGTTTAGTGGGAAAGTTCATCTTAAAAGTATGAAATTAAAAATACAATACAATACAATATTTCCATTGGAGAACAATAAACGATATAACTTTTATTAATTCTGATACTAATTACATAAACGTAATATTTAACATAGCCGTCGTACAAATTTTTGATTTGATGCAAACAAAATACAAACCTGTGACGTCATAAGTCAGTAGCCATTTCTATGGAACATTTTCGGGAAAGTCCAAAATTGTGATTTTCAAATTAACATATCTCGAGAGATTTTTGTGCTATCGAAATAATTCTTTCAGCTAAGGTTATATTATTGAGACGTCCCTACATATCAAACCGAAAAAATGTTGGTCAAATAGCGTAATTGCAAATTCTAGGGTGCTTACGTGACATAAATAAGATGATAAAGCTGTCATAATCGAGCGGACGCTAACAAACACTATGTGAATTTGAACCTAATGTTATTGCATCAATTATTTATATTGATGGTTGTATTGTACCCATACAAAACCAGGGCCGGCGGACTAATCAAATAAATCATGCTATAAATCGAAGTAGCATCAGCTTTACACATCGTTAGGCGTGAATAAGACAGTCAGTACAAACCTGAAAGCTCGAAGTTAAGAGATGGGACGTTACTTGTCATCCGATCAAATCCGCAACGTATTGGAAACCTCGGTGAACGAGCCCATTCACTTCATCGTGAACAGATAGATATCGTACGCCAGAACACTGCTAGTAGAAGTGGTCACAAACCTCAGCATTGTGTAACTTAGTTTTGCTCAACCGAACTAAACTTGGCCCAACTTTGCTGCATTTGGTCTAACTTAACCCAACTTGATAACAAAACAAAGTGAATAATTTGAAATAACGCTTAACAATTATTTTGTTTAAAATATATTATTTCGTAATTTGTTCCCGCTGTAACGCGTCTAATTAAAATTAAAACGGGCATTTTGTGAGAGTGGTTCGCTTGAAATATGTGCGTATAATTGGTGGGTAAAATATATTTCCGGCGAATATGTGGCTTGCGGGCGTACCAACCCCGCCATCTCGCTTTATGTTATTGTACTAACTTATTTAAATATACTTGTGTTTGACTGATAATACAATATTACTAAAATGTAGAAGTGAAACTCTACCCTTTCTCACACACAGGAAGCTTCTTACGATATAGTTAATTTTCTATGCCTACGCAGTTACTCTTGCGGCCAGAAATACCTATCTATACTTTTCTGTGCAACGCAACTGCTCGAATTGCTCAAATTAGGCAATTATTGGCCCGCGCGCAACGGAGCCTGTGTGTCCACCTATACATATGAAATTGAACTTTTCTCCTTTTCTTCGTTTATGTTCCGTTATCCTCAAGGACCACTTATCAGATTCACATATTTTTTTTCTGATGAAAACTTCTTTAGGTGCGTTGGGCATTTTTGACATGGGAAAAAACCATTGAACTCGCAACACTATTACCGTAACCGACACCTGTCTATTTGATGCGAAATGAGGTTTCGTGCGTCGCATGCTTGCCTGTGCGCTATTGATTCATCAGTCGACATTTGCTCTCCGCTTTGTGTCGACGCTACTCTCGCTCCCGAAATACTCTTACGATATTTATAAAAAAGGAATGCTTTCAGAAGTACAAAATATTTGCTGACGATTCAAAAAATACACACGTAATTGTTTAAGTTTTCACTTCTTTCGGCACTCCCGGAGTGCCATTGTTTTTTTTTATTGCGTGCTACGTTATCTGGCTGTATATAAAAAATAATCAGCTCGTGTTGGGCTGCCGTTGTAGTTATCTATCAAATAATTTATCTTTGTGATATACATCTAAATCCTGCTCGTATAAGCGACCAATTGTAATAAACGTTTTTCCTTAGAAACTTTCCGACTTTATTACGAATGTAGTCCTAATAACAACCGTACTGTCGGTCGACGTCCTCCGAGAATTAAGCTATAACTGAATTGAAGAATTTATAATAATACCTAACTACAGCGGTGGGATACAATTAAATTGAACCGAACAATTAATTATAAGGCACGGAGGTCTTAAGTGTCCTTACCGATCTTCTATGTACTGTCATTACTAGTATCCTATTAGACACTTGTCGCACCACCGACGAGAAAACAACCACATATTGAACGCGAACGTACAATAGATACTTTTGTACAAAAAAAAACGTGATGAATATTTGTAAAAAAAAAAACGATCGTTGTCTTCTGTGTCACACTACCGGCGAGACATTTAACTAGATACTTCAGGGTACGAGTACTTCAATAGCAGTAAATTATTGTTGCTGTATTCTCTTTATTACGAAAAACTAATTTAATACAAAACAATAAAAGAGTGGAATGTACAAAGGCGGACTCGTGTATAGTTTGGCAGGATTCATCGGACTAGTTGCTAGTATCAACACATCATAAAGATAGATTGCGGTTTTTGTCATTTTGTACCTATATGTAAGCACAGTATAGGCAGTAGTACTATGCACTCCGTGCCGCTCATCAATAACATCTGACGAAAGAGAGCAGCCCCCTTACCACCAACTCATACAAATGAATAAGCGACTCTATTCAATTTGTAATAGAGTCGCTTATTCATTGGTATGAATTCTTTTTATTGTATGGTATGAATTGGTATTAATTCATTGGTATGGCTTATTCATACAAATGAATAAGCGACACTATTCAATTTGTAATAGAGTCGCTTATTCATTGGTATGAATAAGCATTCTATTCAGTTTTTGAATCGCAATAAGAGTTGATGGTAAGGGGGCAGAGCTGACGAACTCAGTGGGCGAAAGGCTAGCAATCGTTGGTTTGACTTCGAGATCGCAGGTTTGAAATGAAATGAAATTTTTTATATGCTCATTTACAGTAATAATATTTGTAAATATTAGGCCAATGTCACATAGTTTGGCAACTGTAAATTTCCTTTAGAATGTATGCATGCAAAATAATGAAATAAGTATATGCTTTGTAGTGTAGTTCAGAATCGATATAATACATGTTTAAGTAAATGAAGTCACAAAATATCTCCGAGAATGTAAATGTTTACAAATATCTGTTATCACAAAATAATAATATTGCTGTACTTCTCTAGGCCAACACAATTACGCTAGAAGCCAGTATTTCAGGCTATATTTCATTGCATTCTATTGCAGACTATTGAAGCTTGCAATATAAAGAGTCCACTTACGTTTACGTTACGTACCACGTTTCGGCCAATTTGACGGAATATTATAAATATTTTAAAAATAGAAAAATTCACGTCTCCGCCTAGGCAGGATGCCACCGAGGCGGGAGAGGTGCGGAGGAGGCCAGTGCTTTCAAGTCGCCTAAGGACCACAGACGTGGCTTAACGACTGGCTTCTAATGAGTACAGCCGGGATCGATGGGTTAACTTGCCTACCGAATAAACCTGGTATATTTTCCATTTTTAGGGTTCCGAACCTCAAAAGGAAAAACGGAACCCTTATAAGATCACTTTGTTGTCCGTCTGTCTGTCTGTCTGTCTGTCTGTCTGTCTGTCTGTCTGTCTGTCTGTCTGTCTGTCTGTCTGTCTGTCTGTCTGTCTGTCTGTCTGTCAAGAATTTCTATGTCGAGAATGCGTGAAGGTATCAAGCTGAAATTTGAACTGTATACTCAGGTCTACGGTCCCATGAAGTTAAAAAAAAATCAAACTGCTAAGTTTACGTATAAAAAAGTTACGGCCGTTTATTCAGCAAAAAACGCATATTTCGACACACTCAAGGGAATCAAAACCTATAGGGTACTTCCCGTTGACCTAGAACTATGAAATTTGGCAAGTAACATCGTTATAGACTACAAGTACAGGAATAAATCTAAAAACTATACATTTGTAAATAGATCTTAAAAAATAGGGGGTCTATATTTTTATAGGGTGTCGAAATTTCAAATTGAAACTACTAGTTCAAATGGGGTATCATATGAAAGGGCTTGATGTACACATTGCAAAATATATTTTATTTATTTTTTTCGACGCATTATTTCTTATTTATAATGAAAAATATCAAATTTAATAATGATACTACGTACCTACGGAACCCTCGGTGGGCGAGTCCGACTCGCACTTGTCCGGTTTTTTATATTTAATTATATTCTGTATTTATAATCTTACTTATGGTGACCTCACTTATAGGAATATCACTTCTCGATGGTATTGATGTTTGGCTGCTGTTTGATGGTGGCTGGTGAAAGACTATTTCAATTTGATGAATAAATAAATATTCCTGGACAAATTGCACACTGCTATCTAGTCCCAAACTAAGCAAAGCTTTTACTATGGGTACTAAATAAACTGAAACACCCAAACCAAAACAAACAGACATGTTTATACACACAAATATTTGTCTTGTGCTGTGATCAATTGTGCGTGGCGTGCGTGCATATTTGACATTTACAATATGAATTATTTGATATATTTATTTGACGTAATTATTTCACATACTTGATTATGACTGGCATTATTGTTATTCACTGTTATTGTTTATTTTATTTTCTTTTTAATTAGAGTATTTGATATTGTCAGTAATTATTGGAGTAATTAATATTGTCAAAAAGTACATTTTAGAATGCAATGAAATATAGCCTGAAATACTGGCTTCTAGCGTAATTGTGTTGGCCTAGAGAAGTACAGCAATATTATTATTTTGTGATAACAGATATTTGTAAACATTTACATTCTCGGAGATATTTTGTGACTTCATTTACTTAAACATGTATTATATCGATTCTGAACTACACCACAAAGCATATACTTATTTCATTATTTTGCATGCATACATTCTAAAGGAAATTTACAGTTGCCAAACTATGTGACATTGGCCTAATATTTACAAATATTATTACTGTAAATGAGCAAATAAAAAATTTCATTTCATTTCAAACCTGCGATCTCGAAGTCAAACCAACGATTGCTAGCCTTTCGCCCACTGAGTTCGTCAGCTCTGCCCCCTTACCACCAACTCTTATTGCGATTCAAAAACTGAATAGAATGCTTATTCATACCAATGAATAAGCGACTCTATTACAAATTGAATAGTGTCGCTTATTCATTGGTATGAATTCTTTTTATTGTATGGTATGAATTGGTATTAATTCATTGGTATGGCTTATTCATACAAATGAATAAGCGACACTATTCAATTTGTAATAGAGTCGCTTATTCATTGGTATGAATAAGCATTCTATTCAGTTTTTGAATCGCAATAAGAGTTGGTGGTAAGGGGGCAGAGCTGACGAACTCAGTGGGCGAAAGGCTAGCAATCGTTGGTTTGACTTCGAGATCGCAGGTTTGAAATGAAATGAAATTTTTTATTTGCTCATTTACAGTAATAATATTTGTAAATATTAGGCCAATGTCACATAGTTTGGCAACTGTAAATTTCCTTTAGAATGTATGCATGCAAAATAATGAAATAAGTATATGCTTTGTAGTGTAGTTCAGAATCGATATAATACATGTTTAAGTAAATGAAGTCACAAAATATCTCCGAGAATGTAAATGTTTACAAATATCTGTTATCACAAAATAATAATATTGCTGTACTTCTCTAGGCCAACAAAATTACGCTAGAAGCCAGTATTTCAGGCTATATTTCATTGCATTCTAAAATGTACTTTTTGACAATATTAATTACTCCAATAATTACTGACAATATCAAATACTCTAATTAAAAAGAAAATAAAATAAACAATAACAGTGAATAACAATAATGCCAGTCATAATCAAGTATGTGAAATAATTACGTCAAATAAATATATCAAATAATTCATATTGTAAATGTCAAATATGCACGCACGCCACGCACAATTGATCACAGCACAAGACAAATATTTGTGTGTATAAACATGTCTGTTTGTTTTGGTTTGGGTGTTTCAGTTTATTTAGTACCCATAGTAAAAGCTTTGCTTAGTTTGGGACTAGATAGCAGTGTGCAATTTGTCCAGGAATATTTATTTATTCATCAAATTGAAATAGTCTTTCACCAGCCACCATCAAACAGCAGCCAAACATCAATACCATCGAGAAGTGATATTCCTATAAGTGAGGTCACCATAAGTAAGATTATAAATACAGAATATAATTAAATATAAAAAATGGAAAATATACCAGGTTTATTCGGTAGGCAAGTTAACCCATCGATCCCGGCTGTACTCATTAGATGCCAGTCGTTAAGCCACGTCTGTGGTCCTTAGGCGACTTGAAAGCACTGGCCTCCTCCGCACCTCTCCCGCCTCGGTGGCATCCTGCCTAGGCGGAGACGTGAATTTTTCTATTTTTAAAATATTTATAATATTCCGTCAAATTGGCCGAAACGTGGTACGTAACGTAAACGTAAGTGGACTCTTTATATTGCAAGCTTCAATAGTCTATAGGATAGGGATTTTACATCAGGCGTGCCGAATGCTTATTTGGCCTCCGGCTTTGTACAAAATAACCGATAAAAGTATAATATCGTATCATTAATTTATTTCTGTACCCAATTAAAAATCTACGGGCCTTCTTTATTCTTTCACCGCAAGCGGAGATCGCTAACTCAATAATTAAATATTTTATGAAAGAGAGTGCTTTCTAAGAATATTTAATAATAACTGACAGAAACAATATTATGGGCTAGTTAGATATGTACCTGGAGGTTAAAGCGGAATTGCAAACAACTTATTCTCACAAAATACCTACAGGCACTAAAGTATAGTAAACCGCTTGTAAACGTTTCAGTGTTAGATGCCACACAGTCTCGTATAAGCACCTTCGGTAGCGAGGTCTACAATATCAGACGTTCTGTAAAGTATTTTGTCCATGAATCGTTATATTAATCGTTATATATTATCTTACTAATTTTTAAAACTAGACCCGTTTTCTGACTTTTAACGAACAAAGGAAGTTCACTCTTGTATTTATGTAAGTTAGTTCGTGATGTTCTTGAAATCTTCTGATCCGATTTGCATGGGGTTTTCGCTATTTGATTGCATATTTTTCAGTACAGGTTATAGTGTATAATGTATAAAACTTTGCCCCGCACTATAAGACGCCTGAGCTATACACGAAAACACGTCACATCACAACAGATACTTTAATTAAAAGTTTTAATTAACCAAAACTTCCCCAAAAGTAGTTTTGCTGCGAAATACACCGTTTCTGAACATGAGAGTGGATTTCAGTACTACATGGAGGATTATTATCATATTAAAAAAATAAAATCTGTGTACGAAACATCCTATTATGTAAATATTTATTATATATGTATATTATATTATGTAGTCACCTTGACTTTGTTGTACTATTTTTATTTCATTTTTGACAATTTGATGGATCGCGAAATTAGAAACGTTGAGTAATGACAATTTATTTACTCTCTCTCTTCAGATGCTGGAGTTAAGGTTAAATGAGCGTATGTGCGCGCGGCGTTATTATACGAGTATATTTAATATTATAATAACGCGCTTATATAATAAATAAAATAATATTAGAAACAAACTATATTAATAATTTATAGTAAAGTTTAGGATAGTTATATTCTAAAAGATATATAAATTTTTAGCTGAGCATTTTCTTTTATAACTTTTTTTTGAGCTAGTATTTATCTACTGTACCGTTTACCTAATTTACTTGACGCGTAATTCTGAGTTTATCTAATACAAACTGAGACTTATTCATCACCGCGCTGAGCCCAAACCGCTGAAACTAATTACATGAAACGACGGGAGGTTTCTTTTGAAATGTAGAGAGCTTGCACTAAGAACGGAATTAGAAGGTGTTAATTTAAGAGGGACGACACACTTTAGCTTTTAATATATATATTTTTTAATAACTGACATTACCTACTTTTGCAATAGCAAAAGTAGGTAATATCAGTTATTCAAATTCCCTAATTAGGCAGAGCCAGAGATTCATTAATTAGCCAAAATGTTTCTGCAGTGTACTATAGCATATTTCGCTTCATGATAAGCGTGTATTTTAAATTAATTTATTCTTTCGAGTAATATCCTGTATCGTCTTTAAATATCATCTTTCATATAAATATATATATTTCTGTTCTGAATAATTAGAAGCCGTTTAATTTTTAGTTCTCCGACAACCACCCAAAGGAAATCGAGGAGTTGTGGTCAACGCTCTGCGCATGCTGGCCCAACAACTTGAAGGTCATCATTCGATACCTCATCATCGTCTCGGGGATGGCGCCCAACGAGTTACTTCCTTATGTAAGTTCTACCAAAAACAATAGTAATCCATCTTCTTAAAGCGCGCACCATTTCCCATTCACACAAACGTGCGTTATCCGTACATCACAACAAAAATATTCATGAATTCTCATTTGGCCGCGGTATGGTCGGCCGCAGATAGTGGCTGCGTATGAATGCTATGCACTTGTGTGCGTGCGAAAGCCCCACACTGTCGGCTAAGGAATTAGTATTATTTTTTACTATGTTTTACTGTGTTCGTTATTTCCTATAAGTAACAGAGACTAGTCTCCTTAGTGTTGTAATACACGAAGAATATTACACAAAAACGTATATTTTCATACATAAACTGTCTCTTTTTAAATATTTTTGAATATCATTTCAGTCGAGACTATACGACCAAGAAGTATTTCTATTACACTCCATCGTTAATTATTTGTCACACCTTGTTCTCAATACAATAATAATAAATACTTCGGAACTATTTCACAGTGCCATCTAGTCCCAATCTAACCAAGCCTACTGGGTACTAGATAACTGGTAAACATACTTAAATACATTGGTATAGTTATAGTATAAAACATGCAGAAAAACACTCAGACCAAGACAAACGGACATGTCCATGTATACATTTTTTTACCTTGTACCGCATAGCCATGAAAATGAAACAAACCCTTATTAAAACTTAAATTGCGATTTTCACATATTACAAACACTAGATCATTTAATAATTACATTTTAAGAAACATTTTGTTTTTAGAATACACCGGAAAAGCCCTATGTAGTGTACGTATGTTACATTTTGGTTATATAATAGTTAATAATAAATAGTTAAAGTTGGCAAATTTATCGCAGTATGAAGAGCACATTATTATTATGAAATAATTACATAAAAAACAAATGAAATTCGAAAAAAAAAGGTAATTCCAAAACTTTCTTTTTTTAATAAGATTTACGTACTAATGTATGTGGCCAGTATGCAAGATAATTGTATAATACACAGGAGATATTAAACTTTTTTTTGCGTTCCTCTAAATTTGTCCATGAGTGTATTTTGCTATTGTATAACACAATAGCAAAATACACTCATGGTCAAATTACAATCCAGTTTTTGTTTTTATTTAAGTAGGTACCGATTTCATGAAAATTTTCGGGGGCGATGGTGTCGCTAAGCATACACGCGCGCTTCCATAGCTGTTCAAATTACGACTCTATCACGAAAGACTGACAGATGCGTGAGTGAGAGCAAGTGACAGCAGCATTATACACTCGGTTATAACTAAGTGGTTGCATGATTGAAGTCAGTCAATCAGACGTGAGCATGTACTTACACGCTCAGTCAAGCATCCGTCACACGACAGTCAGTCTGTCATGCATCAGTCAGATCGAATGTTTCTTGCACAAAAAGCTGGATCCATGTAGATAAATTTATATATCTACTAGCTGGGGCACCCAGCTTCGCGCTTGGCTTAATGTTCCAAAATATTCAGTGTTCCGAGATTGTCCACTACGTTCGAGAGTGATTTCGAAAACAATTTAGAACATTCCGGAATGTTCTATTTTAAACGTTTGAATTTAAAAGGGTTTTAAAGTTTCCTGATATTTGCTTTTTCAAATCTAAATCAAAAATATGATAATAGTGCACATGATCATGTCTGCTTCGCCGGTTATTATTTATGTATTATATGTATAATATTATGTATATTTACAATAAAAAAATGTTTTTAAGTATAATGTCAGCTACCAATAATACAAGCTTTGTTTAGTTTAGGGCTAGATGATAGTGTGTAATTTGTCCAGGAATATCGTTTTTATTTTAATAGATATGTCTATATTCTAAAAAAATGCAGCAATAACTGTAACGATTTTAACACTTTTAATGAATAAACGTAATTCTTTTGAAGTGTACTAAATACGTTGCTTTGTCTTCAATCAATGCCAGACATCCTCCAACACATTTTTCGTAAAATAAATATGCTGCTAATCATAAATCAAACGTAACATGTTGACTTAAGGTCTTTCCTTATTTCGTTGTTACTCGTATTTGGGTGGTTTTTGCAGAGCGTTTCGCGATGTGCGGTCGACTGAACATATACCTACACCTATCAAAAGTAGAATAGGGTGGATCGTTCGGTTTGAAAGGTCCCCCTTTCGTGTTCCCATGGTTTTTATATATGTATAAAATAATCCTACTTGCAAAGCTTTTAGTAGTTATTTGTCAGGAACGAGAGCTTAACGCGCCCTCTGACATGGACATGGAGTGCTAATCAAATTGGATTGCCCAAAAATTCGATTTTCGTCAAATTAAGCCTTTCAACTTTTATTGGAATTCTTTTTTTGTTCATGCAACTTACGACTTATGTCGAGATCCATATTTTCAAAATTGATTAATATTTTACAAGTTTATGTTTAATTTCAGCGCGTCTTTAATCCATTTAAATTTCACTAACCTCCCAGTATCTGATTCAGCAGAAATTTAGTATACTCGATGGGTTTTCGTGACAATACCCTTTCTAAATGGTCCAATGACGATGAGGAAAGGCCAACATTCAACAGTGGGTAGATAATGACTTTTTATATGGTAAAAAATACATGTCGAGCTATATATATTGATGAAAACAGTATGAAAATCAGCTTCGAAACATTCCCTTTATTCAGCATAAAGTACTTACTGACTTATGCCTGAATAAAGACTAACTCGGCAAGATGTACGGGAGACTTTACTATGCAGTAAAGTGTTTTATAATGATGCTGCGTTCTAAGTCAATTCTCATGCAATTGTGCGGGTGTATTGTCTGGCATTCTATTGAAACCTTATTATTGCTGATATTGTGTACTTCCGAACTCCATTTTACTGGAGATGTAATATAACAACCCACTTTGGTACTTAAAGTTTGTTAACAGAGACCAACTCTCTGTTAATTTTAAACAAGAATAAACAAAATAAAGTAAACAAGCTTTTATTAGTTGTTTGTTAATAAAAAAGAAATTAAAAATAGTTTACTTATCAGATTTTGCTAATCAAGCCCTTTCATTTGATACCCATATGATATTACATAGTACATTTTTACGACATAAAAACAGCGCAAAGGTCAAACGTACGTTTTGGAATGAAATATGTCAGTAGGGATGTATGAAACGAGGGAAAATGGCAAACATGACCTAGGCTCAGCTGTGCTCCCTTATAATTCCTACACGTCCGACCCTTATTCGCTATTCGCTATGTTCCGAGCTCGAGCTTAAACACCAAACTTTCGCCTCTTGTTTCATCATGTACACGGTATTCATTAGTGGTACTAACGCGTCCCGTGGTTTTCTCTCCCGCTGAGAATTAAACCGTAATACAGATTTTACTCGTTTATACTGTGAGATACATATTCCCTGTGGATAATAAAGGAGCACTCTCATTTTAATTAATTAATAATGCGTTCTCTAAATAAAGATTGATGAAGCAAACAGTTATTGGCTTGATAGGTTATGTTTACAAACTCAGTATATTCAACGTCAAAAAGTAATTATATCAATCACCGCACACTTTTTCATTATTAACTGATAGTATCTGGTCCGTTAACAATAATCTATGGAAAATATTATGTATGTACAGCGCTAGAGACAGTTTGTGTACGGAAACACATGTTTTTGTGTATAACAGCACGCAGGAGACCCGTCTTACATCCAGTACCTCATTAATACATTAAATGAGGTTCCGTTGGGTAAGGCTATTTACTTTTTAATAACTTCTTATTGCGAAGTTGTAAAAATATATGACAATTACGTTTTTGACGTGAATACGTCTTTAAAATTTTCCATAGGCAGGCAATTAAAAAAAAACCGGCCAAGTGCGAGTCGGACTCGCCCACCTAGGGTTCCGTACGTAGGATCATTATAAATTTGATGTTTATCATAATAAATAAGAAATAATGCGTCGGAAAAAATAAATAAAATATATTTTGCTATGTGCACATCAAGCCCTTTCATATGATACCCCATTTGAACTAGTAGCTTCAATTTGAAATTTCGACTTCCTATAAAAATATAGACACCATATTTTATAAGATTTAATTACAAATGTATAGTTTTGAGATTTATTCCTGTACTTGTAGTCTATAACGATGTTACATGCCAAATTTCATAGTTCTAGGTCAACGGGAAGTACCCTATAGGTTTTGATTCCCTTGAGAATGTCAAAATATGCGTTTTTTGCTGAATAATCGGCCGTAACTTTTTTTTACGTAAACTTAGCAGTTTTATTTTTTTACAACTTCATGGGACCGTAGACCTGAGTATACAGTTCAAATTTCAGCTTGATACCTCCACGCATTCTCGACATAGAAATTCTTGACAGACGGACAGACTAGACAGACAGACAGACGGACAACAAAGTGATCTTATAAGGGTTCCGTTTTTCCTTTTGAGGTACGGAACCCTAAAAACGAATAATTACAAAATCGAGGGATACAGTTTGGTGTTGCAGCTACAAATCTATCATCTCCATCCAAAATTCAATCACACCACTGGATAGATGAAGGATCAAATAATTTATTATGCTAAGTCCTTACTATGGAACTTCGCATGCGGAAGGGGAAGCGCTGCCACATTTAGATAATTTTAGTGCATATACCGTATTCATGTACAACACATGGCCGTGTCCATGACACAGTTGCACCCCATTTTTTATAATTAGTTTGAGGGGCAATTCTCGTAATTAAAATGTAGTCAAAATTCGGTTCCAATCCAGTCTCGATCTCAGAAATGTCACATTTGGTATTCTCGTGTCACAATATGAAACTTCAAACATTAATTTAAGTGGGATTAAATCGAAATATGATTGAAAATTTCAGAAATAAGAATGTTACTTTGCCAACAATAAGAATTAATAATAATTAATGAATGAAATCAAGTATATAATTTTAGTCATAGAAAAATTACTAGAATTGCCCTTTTGGTCGATAAAACCCATGCATTATTTTTAACAAACATGCTGTCTCATACTGCAGAATATATTTGAATCATGAAGTAGCGTTAAGTCTCAATTAGAACAATTATGTTTCCATACAAAACGAATATTCAACTATAAAATGCGTTGTCTAGTTTAGTACATTTAAAATTTCCAACTTGGCTCTCATTCAGGATAGGTAAAATAGGAGCAAAATAAATCACCCATGGACAAACATGCCTCGGCTTACATACAGCTTACCTATTGCATTTTCCAGTACAACGTATTCTAATTACTCATGCTTCCCTGAGTCTGGGTATTTCGTATGTACGCATTCTGCTCCATTCGCCAGTCTGCACAAAATCGATAGGTAATCGTTATTTCTCTGCCCGCTGTTATTTACCTAACAGTCTGCCTGAAATTAATAACAAGCAAGGTACTTCGATTCATTCAGTACATCAATTGGGGCAGGTTAAGCCCTAGGTTGTAAGGGGTCAGATATATTGAAAGCGGGGTTCGTGATTGGATCAAATTGTTGTTACGATTTCATTACCTAGGGACAGTCAAGTTATAGTTAATTAATTCAGGTGTTATTTTGCGGAAGTCAAATTTACAGGCAATTTTATCTATACTACTTTGCGTGCTTCCGCCACTAATTAGTTCATGCAAACTACTGCCGCCAACAACAAGATCGTTAGAAGTCATTTGTAGGTTGTTGTTCTAACGATCAACATCTACAGATCGCCTGAGGATACCTCGCGCAGAGGCGAAACACGTGTCGCAGAGACGACCACGGCAGTCGGGGTGGTGGCGGGCGGTCGCATGTTTCTTGTTTCAAATGTTGCAGATTCGCCGAGACGACCACAGCAGCTGGAGCAGAGACACCCAAAACAGCCACGACATTCGCATGTAACTACTAACGGTAGTGGGTGAGTGCCGGCCGGCAGTAGCACGCAACGTAGTGTATATCAAATTGCCAGTCAAGTAATAACCGGGTTATTAACTGTACTGTCTACCGTACTTAAAAATATATTTTAACTTGGACTATACTATTACCATTATACCAGGCTAAACGCGTGGTGCTATACCTGGCACGGTCAAGACCCGAACGCCTGCTGGATGAAATGATGACCGAGTTGCAGACGGTGGAGACTCTGAACTGTCTCATTGAGCGCACCGAGACGCCTCCATTCTACCGACTCACCTCTATGAGGAAGGCGACCTCTGGACACAGCGATGGACCGGGCACCGGCTCACAGGTATTTGCCGTCAACCCTTAGTCCCCGCACTGCTGGGATACGGGTCTACACTCAATTGACGGGGTTTAAAGCATACTCAACGAAACTGCTCAAATGCGGGTTGGCAGTGTTCATACAATCTAAAGGGATCTAACTTAGCTTAACGACTGTCACTTACGACAACAGCACGACAAGGGGACCGACAGCTTAACGTGCCCCCCGAAGCACGAGGGAGCTCGAGATAAATCGATATGGCTAGGTCTCAATTCTCGGAAAAGTCGTTATCCCTTAATAAACGCCGAACACAGCTCCGTCGTCCAGGTAAGTTTTTTTATACAACCAAGGTGAGAAAACAAGTATACGACCTGCTTGATAGTAACCAGTCATCGCAGTCTATGGACGCTCGAAACACCAAAGGTATCACTCACGCGTTATTCATCCACCATTATTCATCCCACTGCTGGGATACGGGCCTCCCCTCAATCGAACGGGTATAGAGCATGCTCCACCACGCTGCTCAACTGCGGGTTGGTGGAGGCCAGTGTTTTCAAGCCTTCTACAGGGTACTGATGTGGCTTAACGACTGTCATCTAACGACAACAGCCGGGACCAATTGCCTAACGTTGTAAGCTTCACCGACAACAGCACAGCTCGTTAATTGTCGATGATGATGTTAACTTGTTTGTATATAATGTGCGATTTACGATGATGTTACTTATCTTTGACAGGATGCGACGGGGCGCACAGGCGAACTCGCCCCCGTCGAAAAGGGCACTATACACACCAAAAGGCACAGTGGAGAAGACCCCACTAAAGCAAGGTGAGTCACTTTATGTAAGGATAGTATTTAACGTAACATTAAATGAATCAGTACTTATTCCACGTCAAATGCAGCATTTGCCGTGCGTACAGTTTTATTTGATGTGCAAATCAGGATTTTTGGATGGCAATCGTTTAGTAGTTATGGAGTAAAAGAACAAACAAATAATTTCACTTTCGCTTTTATAATGCTAATAATGAATGAAGCTCGCTGTTAAGGGGCTGTATCTTCTTCATCTTCAAGTATAAATTATAATATGTAGTAAGTTTCGTTCAAGCAGGCTGCGGGTCTGCTTGTTTTGCACCTTATGAATATAAAAAGAATAGTTTCGAGTTGTGCTATCATTGTTTGCTTCCATAAGGTTTAAAGTAAGCTAATTATAATTTATAATTAAATCGCAAGTTCGCTACACAGTAATTATGGTCTCAATTAAGGGCGATGGACCTTCTCCGCACCAGCCTTGCTAATCGCTCTGCGTATACCGCAAAGAAAACTCATTTGCATTGCTCGACAATTACACCTCTTACCATCGCCAAGGGCAGTGGAATCCTTTGTGCCCCGATCTCCAACGACATTCTCTTTGAATCTTTTAAAATTAAGTTTGGCTCCAATTTGAAATCACTCAATTCCTCAATTTTACAATTTTGATTTTTATCTTTTATTACAATACATATTCTTATATTTTCATCATCATAAGGTCCATTTTAGTCTCCACTACAGGAGCACGACCCTCTCTCTTCCGTCCTAGATGGAAAGAGGATTTGGTCTACACTCCCCACGCTGGCCAAACGGCTCTTATATTTTACAATTTAATAATGTTTATGTTTTACAATATTGAATTATATCATTCAAGTTACATTACCTATCAATTTTACGCTCTAGCCGAAAAAGTTGAGAAATAAAAAAAAAAATGTTTTTTTATAATATTGAAATTCAAACCACGTGGATTGTAAATTAGTTTTAATTGTTTGTGTAATTTATTCTGAAAATTGTTTGTCCGAAAATATTATTGACACTCGATGATTAACACGAATCAACAAAACAACGTATTTATCTCTTTACATCAAACTCTGCACCCAAATTAACCAAAACATTATGGTAGTTTAAATGAAAACAATAAATGTTTAATCAACTACGATGTAACACGGTGCGTTTTACTTATATGTATAGATGGGCAAAACGCCGCGCATTTACGATAAATACCCAAGTACTTATAAATTCTCTATTTATGCCCAAGACTAGGCATTTATGGGGCATTTACAGGTACTTACTGGGCACTTATTGTAAACGCCTGGCATTTTGCCCATCTCTACGTATATGTCCATACGGTACGAAAGGGGACTTAGATTGCCAGCCAACCCTAGTGTGCATACAGAAATGTTATTTGCTCATTACCCATTAAAAAAATGGAGACAAAATTTTTTGTCAGCCTTTTTTTGACGTAAATACACTGCTTTTTTACAACGCCGAAAGATATGCTAGAAACATAAATAGCCTAGAAATATAAAGGGCCTTTAGAGAAGAAAAATATCTCTATTTAAATGAAATAGAAAGACCTTTTGGGAGACAATGACTTTAAGAAAAATAAATTACTGTATGAGATTTTTCTGCATTGTGCGGATGAATAAAGTTTGTACAAGTACCATAAAAATATATATTCTACAATATGGTTGTCTCACAAGTCATCATCATCATCATCATCTCAGCCATTGAAAGTCCACTGCTGGACATAGGCCTCCCCTCTAGATCTCCAATAAGACCGGTTGGAAGCGGCTTGCATCCAGCGCGATCCTACGGTCTTAATGAGGTCGTCTGTCCACCTTGTGGGTGGACGTCCTACGCTGCGCTTGCCGGTACGTGGTCTCCACTCGAGAACCTTTCGACCCCATCGGTCATCCGTCCTCCGTGCTATGTGCCCTGCCCACTGCCACTTCAACTTTCTCATAAGTATTCGTTTTTTAATTTCTTCGCATATAATAAAATTTTGTAAAACAAGTACAAACATAAATTACCTAGTTCTAAGACATGAGCGAAAGCTCGTTAGTGTTCTAAAATGCAATTAACCATTGCATCTATCTGTTAGTGAAACTAAATTATGAGGTCATATGACTGTGTAAGGACTGCTCATTGTTACTATCTAAATAAGAGGCTACAATTGCTTGTTTGTGGTGAACTAATTAATTTGCTGGTACAACAATAAGATTCAAAGGACAAAATGTGACCGATATGTGGTATAGCTAATGTTATCCTCTGTCACCGAGAAATACGGTTAGGGGCCGTCCATTAATCACGTGAGGCTCGAAAGATGGGGGAGGGGGTTCGGTAAAAATCACGAAATATCACAAGGGGGGAGAGGGGTATAGTAAGATATCACGTGTATTTATTTTTTGTCAAATTTCTAAACTGAACCGAACGATGACACGACCTACGACTCCCTGCGCATACAGTATAATAATGATTTCAGAGTATTGATGGGGCTGCCACGTAGTAGCAACTCTGTTGCGCGTAAAGTCTGTAGCCCGTCTGGCATGTTCACGCTTGCCCGAACAGATGACTTTTATGCCACGATAAGGAAAAAGGCAGCATCCTTTTCTTCATGACAGACATGACAAAAATACACTCAAACCGGCCTAGTTTAGTTTCACCGACAACGTGATAATAATGTCCACAGACCAAGTACATAGTAGGTATGGAATCTATGGCCTGACGCGCGTGTCAACAGTAACGGTCGACTACTTAACTTACGAGTAGTATTGATTTCTATCAGTCGCATAAGTAATAAATCGTGGTAACTTGATTTGCATGGTTTCATCTGCTTTATACTTTTATTACACAATACTATACAACCAAATTCAACCATTACAACACGAAGTTATTAGTGGGGTACTCCTATTGCTTGTCTGTCGTTGTGTAAGTTTGGCACGCTTAGTTCTATACAAATCAAAATACATACCATTTCCATTTGATTTAATTTCCGTGTGGATTACTATTTTTTATACCACAGGGTTTACAAACTATATGTAATCTAATCTTGTTAGTTAAATTTGACTTACTTTCTAGTATCAGATTGCGCTGATCAATTCCGTAATGCTATATGTTTAATGTTATAAAAAATAAGAATATAATTTAGACTAGACCGAATTCTAGCCTATGGGGCCGAAATTGAGGTTGAGTGGAGCGAGTAGATTTGATGAGTGTATGTTTTCCATTGATATCAATGGAAAATGTATTTGATGATCATTCCTCAAGGACATGATCGATCTCAATTTTTGACACAAACCTCAAGCATTTCGAGGGCTTTAATTGTGACAAGTTTAATCAAATTGAATAGGCACCAAAACTCCGAACCGAAGTTTTAGAACTTATTAATTTCCAAGAATACCTTCTCGGCGTATTCTACAACTATTAGCTTATTGGCTACAGCTATTGGCTTTAGTTCCTCTTGCTATTTAAATTGTTAACGTTGAACAGATGTATCTCTTATGTTGAAGTCGCTTTCCAGTTTACTCAGTATGGCCCTTTCAATTTTCTTTGTTTGGCTTTTTCTTTAATATTATAAAAAGTTCAGAAATACTGTTGGCTTGTACTGTGAAGGTACCAGCCAACAATATTTCTGAACTTTTTAATATCTTCTGTTACAGAAACGGTAACTGTGGACTTTTGTTCATTTTCAAAGATTTTTTGTAAATGAGCGGATTTGAATTGACTGATTTTGATGAATATCGTCTCAACGGGTACCCCGGCACAATAGTATAACGAAATCTTGTACTTTTGAAAGTATTTTACGTCTAAAACTTAAAAGTGATGATAAAAAGCATAGTTATATCGTTCGACGTCAACCCTTACTCATCCCACTACTGGGATATTGGTTTCCCCTCAAACGAAGGGGCTTAGAGCATACCCCACCATGCTGCGCAATTGTGGTTTGGCGGAGTTATATCGTACTAAAGATCTAACGTCAACACAAAATATATTTAATATAGCCCTCCTCCATCTTCACCATGACGTCATAGACATCGGAAGTTGGCGTCAAAAATTTAGTGTCGCGCGGCTGCGATTCTAACTGGTGTTAGCATCAGATGTGCTTATTTGAACCTCTTTAGAACTTCTTTGTAGTCTATCACATAAAAAAAAATTAGTACCGCACATAAACCAAGATTTTAAATGACCTTTTAAACAATTCAACATATCGTTTATTTGTTAGTACATATGCTTGATATCACAGAAACAAATTATCTTAGTATATAATAAACATCCCTTGTACCTAAGTATACTACAAAAACTTTTGCAACGACTCGCTGAAGGGTTAATTAAATGGCAATCAAGGGGTGAACCACGGCATTATGGACGCCCACTTTAACCGGCTTCGATAGCCACGCTAGTAATGAAAAAAGTTTGATGATGAAAATTTATTAAATTTCTTATAATTATGAAAATATTAGCAACAAATCATGAAAATATAAAATGTCGATCACGTGAGAGTAAGTTGTCGCTAAAGTTGTTGGTTAAGACTCGTGTGTTGTCGACTGTGAAAAAGCCTTTGTCGCTCATTTTGAAGAACCTCATTGCCTTGTAGTTACAAACTCGACTCTCTGTAAGAAAGCCTTGAGTTCATTTTACATCGGGGGTTATATAAAAGCTTTATCTTATAACGCACAATAGACATCGACAGAGTCAATTATTTCCATAACTCTACGATTCTCAAACTCAGGTTCAAACAAATCAATAACTTGTAAGGTATACACGAGTATGCATAATTGGCCTTTTGAAATTTAGCTAATTGATTCAGGTGTTATTTTGCAGGCAATTTTATTTACACTATTTTCCGCCACCAGTTAGTTCATACAAACTACTGCCGGCACGGTTCTGGTGACGGAAGCACGCATAGTTAAGGTAAATTAAATTGCTTTTTGGAAAGTTGTTTGTCTGAATAATAGGTAATTTTTTTGGTGCGGATTTCGAAAATGGTATTAGTTTTTTATCTAAACATTTCCGTTATATAATGTATTCCGTAAATTTTTAGAAAGTTCTAGCAAAATTGTTCTTTTCATACTATTACAAACGTACGACGTGCCTGATGGTAGGTAGTCATATAAACCTATGGATGCTTGCTGATGCTGTAAACCTTCTTAGCGCCTTTTTTGGAGAACCCCATACTCGTACTGTTATCTCCGTACGTACTGTGGTACATCATCAAGATGGTATGGCTCAGATTGCTATTGGTAGTTCGTAGATGTAACTTCTAAGTTGTTGTGTGTCATACTTTAACACATTCTTTTTTACATTTTGGAATCTGCGTGACATTTGTAACAGTCACTCAGTACATTGTATGCGGTAATTATATATAATATATAATAAGTTTTATGAAATGTTCTTCTTTGAATCTTATACAGTACCAAAACTTATGTAATAACACTCCCCGGCCACTCCATACAAATGTCGGTTCGCTTACTATTACATAAACAGTGCAGAGCTTGAATGAGCGTATGTGTGTGCATCGCCATACAAACGGTTCCAGAATTGACTCTAGAGGGGAGGTCAGGTCGATACGAGACAGCGGCAGGGAGCAGCTCCACTCTACTTATTACTTACACTGTGGTAATATTTAAAGTGGCCATATTAATTTCATATTTACAGATAACATTACAACAACATCCTGTATAGTTTTCATTCATTCATCATTCTATTTCATCATGTGTGATAGATAAGGTCGCAAAAAGGGTTTTACATTACCTGACCAGGTTTTGAGAGCTTATTGAAAACACGCAGATTATTAATTATTAAAACTCCTCCTTCTTCGTGTCACATCAAAACAGTGCTCCCTACGGCGCAAACATTTTTTTAATAGCACATTTGCGTACCGCGCGACACAATTGTGGAACAAATTACCCTCACATATTCGTGAAAGCCCATCTGTCTTTTCTTTCAAGAAAAAACTAAAAGATTTAGTAAATATGTATTTGAATATATGGTGCGTTTCATAATATATACTTTTTATTGCATTACATTAACTTATAGTCATCCCACTGTTGGAAAACGTCTCCTCCTTTCAACCGAAGGGATTATAGAGCGTACTCTACTACTGTAATATTATACGATATACTAGGCCGAATTCTAGCCCACAGGGCCGAAAGCTAGTTTGAGTGGAGCGAGTAGATTCGCTGAAGTTATGTTTTCCATTGATTTCAATGGAAAATGTATTTGTTGATCATTCCCCAAGGACATGATCGATCTCAATTTTTTTTCGGCACAAACCTCAAGCACGTCGAGGTCTTTTATTGTGACAAGTTTCATCAAAATCGGTTCAGTGGTTTTGGAACCTATTCATTTCCAAGAGCGACTTTTCGGAGTATATAAGCGTGCCGCTCGCTACACTCACTCTTTTGAGGTGTAAGTGGTTCATCAACATCTTTGAATCTAAGCCAACTTCACCTGCACGTGGTGCACACTGCTGACTGACAAACGAAGCTCTGGCGAAAAGAGAGGTAGGGAGCCTAATTGTAAAGCTACCCGACTGGGTAATGTACCTCCACCTCACAGAATACCGCAGCCAAATAACAATTCCCTTGAGGGTTGTTGTGTTCCTGCGAGTGAGTGAGGTCACCAGAAAAGAAGGAGATGCTGAGTTGGCAGCGGGGGTGGCAGCGCGCGAGCGATATTTTATGTTGCGAGCGTTAATATGGCTACGGCAACCGCTTCAAATCAGGCGGGCTGTATGCTTGTCTGCCACCAAACGTAGTATAAAAAAAAAACTCAATTATCTGGTTGTGAGCTATACTCATACAATTTTCTCTTTTAGGTATTTTTTCATTTAAATATTCTCAACAGGCTTTACATTTTTGAACGATTAATGAAAATAGTAATTCATAACTGGAATTCATAAATGAAATTCAGGAAAATGTAAATAAAAAAGTAGTCGCGAGCGGCCACTCACACACGGGCAACGTTTTAATATTAAATTTCGCCAGCTTTAATCTACGCATCACTAGTTGACATGGCGAGTCGCCGTGTCCAATAAAGTCACATATTACTTTTAAAATTTATACTGTACTTTCAATGAAAAATCCATTATCGAGGAAAAATAAACGCAGCACCGCACAATTTGTATATCCATGCATACAAAGTATAGCTACAAGTGTAATATAGTGAACTGTTTTGGCTGGGGCAGGTGAAGTGAAATTAATTAATTCTGTCCATGGCACTGGTAATAAAGCTACCGTACTAAATGCCCTCAAGCCAATCGATATGCTCTCTGCCAAAAGGGGATTATTAAACAAACTTACATAAGGGCTAGCGCGTACGCCATATATTTCCTAAAAGCATGTTCTCTATGAATGCATGTTTAGAGTCGATTTAGTGCAATATCATACATAATATAAGATCTACAATAGCCCGACACACATGCTAGTTCGCGAAATACCGCTTTCGTTTAAGCATACGTCAATAAAACTTATTCTTTTTCAATTTTATGATAAATCATACATATATGCCTTTTTACAAGGTTTATCTGTCGCTATGCACACCCTACATTTCAACGCCGATGCGAACAATAACGAACACTATTAAAAAAAGTACGCTCGTGCCCCAGAAATCCCCAAGTCCGCGCCCATACACTTGGAAGCAGCAACACCAATGAACACAGCCTATCCCCGTCCACAGACCGGCCACCGCCAGCACCTCCTACAAAATGTATCCAAGTATACCATTTTTTTTACATTTTTGGTATCCTTTAACATATATTTTTAATTTGGAAAAAATACCTACCCTGAAAGAAACAGCCACAGGAACCAATCTACAAACAAAAACAAACTACACTTACCAGCATCGCCATCTACAAACACATTGCAAACATAATTAAAACTCCGATTACAAGGCTTAGTTGAAAATCAAAATGCATTTGAATGCCTGAGTCCAAAGGCTTCATGCGTCAATAGTCTTGACAGGGTTATTAATATTTCCAGTCTAATAACTTTCTTTTATGAACTACTAACGTTAAATAACATACCTACTCGTATATCATTTGTTGTTATGGATATTTTTGTTGTTCAAGGTGCGGCGATATCATCTTACTGTTTTCAAATCAATGTGTTTGTAGATACAAACAAAAACAAACTACACTCACCAGCATCGCCATCTACAAACACATTGCAAAACATATTAAAATTCCGATTACAACGCTTAGTTGAAAATCTAAATGCATTTGAATGCCTGAGTCCAAAGGCTTCATGCGTCAATAGTCTTGACAGGGTTATTAATATTTCCAGTCTAATAACTTTCTTTTATGAACTGCGAACGATAAATAACATACCGAGTCGTATATCATTTGCTGTTATGGATATTTTTGTTGTTCGAGGCGCGGCGATATCATCTTACTGTTTTCTTCTTAAATTTTCATTTTTACTCGTACTTTCCTTTCTTCCTTCATGCGTACTTACTTTTGCTGTATTGTGATTTGTTTTGTTATTGTATAACTAGACCGGATTCTAGCCCACAGGCCGAATTTGTGGTAGTGTGGATGTGCGAGTAGATTTGCTGAGTGTATGTTTTCCATTGATTTCAATGGAAAATGTCCTCAAGCACATGATCGATCTGAATTTATTTTTTCGACACAAACCTCAAACATGACGAGGTTTTGGAGCCTATTTAATACCAAAAGTGACTTTTCGGCGTATAAGCGATCCGCTCGGTCAACTCAATTAAAATATATTGTGTCCTCATATAGCCCTCATACAGTTTATTAAAACAGTAAAGAGAATATCTCACTAGCGTGCCGAAAATGAGGCAGTGAAATTCATACAATTTATCGTAATTTATATGAGTACAGTTAGGAGTCATGGCCATAAGTGTGGTATTTTACACAGTTTACCTTTAATTTTGAGTAAAACATACATTTATTATTCACTTCGTCTTCTAGAATAACGCAACGTCACAATACACAAGCTAAGTATTTTTAAATGTTTGTTCGTGCATTACAAATATCGTAAGTTTTGGATTCAGCTTATTATTTTTGCTCGTCTGTGATTATATTATCATGTTTCATAACTTTTCTGCATCTTTTTAAAGGATCTTCGCATCAATCACAAACTTTATTACAGTCGCAGTGGCGAGCTCCTTAATAATTTTAATATTTAAGTGAGATCCTCACTTACGACGCATAAATCTACATCAACGCAGAGTACTCTGTGATCCCTCCTGATAAATATTTTGCGCAGATGTCTAATTCGTTATGTTTCCAGGGAGCACTAATTTATTGTCCAGCCGAGATTAGTCCGCTAAGGCTATCTGCCTACTCTTTATTAGGGCTACTAAAATAGCCTCAGGCGACCTAAACTACATCATACTCGTAAATACACGATGGTAAATTAAAAAGGGGCAACAAGGGCAGCTTTCTTAATCCATTATATACTAGCGAACTAATTATTTTTGACACGATTTACAATATTTCGACTAGCTAAGATTTTGAATAAGCAATACAGTATTATAGGTTAGCTAGAGAAAATAATCTTTTTTTCGTTATTTTAATAAGGTTCTCTAAAAGTCTCGTATGAGAAGAATGGAGGCACGTTATAAGAAGGTAATGGTACTTCTGTACAGTATAGACATTCCCAGCCGCTTATTCGTAAATACGCGACGCGACGCTTTAGCCGCTTGAAGTTACTTCGTAAATAGCAGACTAACGCGTCAGCTATTTGCGACTGTGTAAAATCTGGAAAATTACAAGCATTCGGCGAAACAATAAAGTTGTCATAGTTGGCTTAGGTTAGGTTACGTTTCTGATCACCAAAATTCGAGCGAGTGTATATTTTAGCCACACAAATATAAATTATGCTGTAAAATTCCCAACTCGCTCAAAGGTGAATTTATTGAGTTATTTCGTTTTAGGTTCCATAACTCGACAAATAAAAAATAATGAATGTTTTGCGATATGGCGTGCAGCGGACATAAATGCTACAAAGTTTTGAGAATCAAGAAAAAACGCCAAGAACGCATAATGTTCATGATTGAATTACGATTATGTTGATAACTTCTGATCCCATGACAATCAGATCAAGAAATAAATATATAAAACGATATTTTAGACCCTATTTCAAGATTTAAACTATGCTTGTTTATTTTCATCAATTTCGTATGTAATTCTAAATAATTCGCTATAATATATATTATGATAAAAATTTGTATGACGTCACGTCTCTGTGCAGTGACCTCCTCCCATAAACTAATGTGTGACCAGTTTCAAAAATTCAATGCCAGCAGTAGATCATGGTCTGATGCTTATAAATATTATATACGTATTGTGAAAAATCAATATGGTCAAATTGTTAAAGCGTATTCGGCCCAATCAGTCGATAATTCCATTCTCGACGTAATTGAGTTGTCTAGTTAGGTAAGTCCAACATTGAGAAAGAGGTCTAATTCAACGCCTTCGAGAAATTCAGAAAGATCTGGTCTGATATTTATACATATCTCAATGTCTGAAGTCTCCAACTATAATGTTGCCTGGCAGTGATTCTTAAGCCATTAAGGCATTTTATTTTTATTTTATTTTCTTCGGAAAACAAACAGTGCTCAAAAACTTAATTAACAGCAGAGTAACAAAAATTTTAACATGGTAACAAAAGTTAAAAACTAAATACCATTAATATGTTTTCTCATTAGACCGTCTAGTATAAGGGACCGTCTTTAATAATACGTTTCATCCGAAAGCTCATGGTTGCGTGACGTGGTGGTGAGTGATATATGAGTGGTCGAAGTCTCTACATGATAAAATCAGTAATGATTATATCTATAGTAAAATTAGAGTTACCGACACATATCTTTGGATCAACAGACTGAACCTGTCCGCCGCTGCCTACCTCACCCACTCCCCCAGTGGGCGAGGTAGACGGCAGCGGACAAAATGATAGCAATTTTGGCAGACATCTTCTCAGATGGCGCCCACGGATCAAAGAACGTAGCATAGAAAGGCGCCCCGCTGTACGGACTACTGGGAATTAAGATTGCACAATACTCGTTGTACCTATTTTGTCTGTCTACTGTTAAGCTTAAAATCCATAAAGTAAATCACAGATTTCTAATCTTTTTTTATAGTGCAAAGCATTTTCAGGCTGTTAGGATTTGATCAAAAGTAAATATTTGTGTTATGTTTTTATAGATAGATTTCTTTCTTCGTTTAATTAAAGATCATTGTAAACTTGAAAATGATCCGCCGCTTGGTTACTTATGTCATTTACAGACCGTACACTAGTCCTAAATCCGTGGAAAGGCTCTATTTACTATTTAATAAGTCACGGAGCCTTCATAAACCAGGATGTGTCACACGGCACCCATTTAGCATTCCGGTCAGTTTCAACAACCAACACAGATCCGTTGACAAAGCTGTTGGGGTTATTTATTTGTAGAGCGGGCGTGTACGGGGATGAAGGCAATCACTTATGCGACACACCTACGCATGATGTATTACGTTCCCGTCATTGCCATCAAGGCGGCACAAATGCTGTTATTGGAATACTATGACATAATACACATGAATCACGTCGAATTATAATTAAAAAACGTCGTTCAAGAATAAGATTGCCATATGTATATTCAAAACAGAACGAAATGGTAGGTTTCGTTCTGGTTTGAATTTACATATGGCAATCTTATTCTGACGTTTTGAACGGATAAAATCATGTATGTATTATAATCCGGTACGTTTCCTCCTATTACAATATTTACTGAGCGGAAAATTTGAAATACCCATAAGAAATTATAACACAAGTGTCCAATATAAATCAACAAACTATATGTAGTTAACATTGATCGACAACAGATGGCGTTGTGCGTCTTTTGCATTGACATAGTCACAGTATGGTTGTGTTACATGGTAGTAGATTTTAATTTTTTGAGGACTACAGTGCAACCTCCTTGTACAACAAGTATATGTGCATAATACATGTATGTATTATACATAATATATGTAATATATATTACAAAAATATGTTTTTTTTTAATTCGAATGAATATATAAAATCCAGCAACGTTCCCCGAATTAATCCCAAAACTATAATAAATCCGGGAAAACATCAACGGCTGTTTGCCGTTGATGTTTTCCCGGATGCCGTGAAAATTTTCGCAAATATTATTTTTAAACCCTGGATTTAAAAATAATATTTGCGAAAATTTTCAGCATTCAGGATAACACACCGTTTGACTGCGTTTCTACGGTTTATATTATATCAAAGAGTAATAAAAGTATTCAAAAACATACTCGTAGGGGTATTGAATTTCAATTGATATTCCAATATTATTTGAAGATTGCAATCGTGGACAATTTACATAATCACAAAATCGTTCAACATGAACATTATTTTTGATATTCTTTTTGATGTTGTATTCGAATATTGATATTGCTTTTGTATGAAAAACATGAATAAAACTTCTTGAAGTACGCAAGATGTTATTTGTGTAAGTACTACGTGGCCGCGTCTTTAGCAAATAAGTAAAGTGATATAGTTATTGGAGACTATGAACGAGTTCGTCATATTAAGTAACTAGCTGTCCCGGCGAACTTCGTACCGCCTAACAGTCAATGAATGTCGTGATGTACATATATATATGAACAAAATTTATGATTTCTTGAAATGAATACAATGAATAATAGAAAATAATAGAGAAGCACGATGGCGTGAGGCACGTGTTAGTCTAATTGTACACGCAAGTTAAGCAACGTCAACCGTAGCCTGTTCATGGATGAGTTTATGTTATCTCGAGCTCGTCCGTGCTTCGGAAGGCACGTTAAGCCGTCGGTCCTGGTGTTTATCATTAGATGGCAGTCCTTAAGCCAAGTTAGTGGCCCAACCCGTAGTTGAGCAGCGTGTTGGAGTATGCTCTAAACATCTTCGGTTGAGGGAAGACCCGTATCCCAGCAGTGGGTAAATAATAAGTTCAGTACTTTACAAAGTCACAAAAAAAGTACCAATTGACAACAATAAATATTTAAATCCACAAAACAAATCACAGACAACATTCGCGACGTAAAAGTGAGACCAATCGATTTGACATTTACATAACAATCAATAAATATTCCAACCTTTTTAACTGGCACTATTTGTATGGGAAAACGTTTTTTCTTTTATTTAATTCTTTCGTCAATTTTTCAATGTTTTTAATACTTTCCCGACCAAGACACGACATTATTTTATATATTATATAGATTTATATAGCTTGATTTAAATTTCTGAACGCACGCATAAATATTTTAGAACCAATAAATCCAATAAATATTTAAATCCACAGAACTGTTTTCAAAACAAATCACAGCCAACTTTCAAGACGTAAAAATGAGACCAATAGAGTTAACATTTGTTTTTAATCTATGACATTTGTTCTATAATGAGCTTAATATACATTTCTGAACGCACGCATACATTTGGCGTACGCACGTACGACAACATCACATTTGACAGCTACGACAACCACGAACATTTTGTATGGGAAAATGTTTTTTCTTTTATTTTATTTTTTCGAGAATTTTCCAATGTTTTTAAGAGTTATTCTGCTATTCGGGACGGAAACAAATCCAACAAATCAAAAACCATGGCAATCGGTCCAGCCGTTCTCGAGTTATAAGTGTTGTAACAAACACGACTTTCTTTTATATATATAGATTGAGTTTGTGATTTCCACTAATATCTTACTTATACGAGTGTGTATATGTTGTGGATTTTATATGATTCTACTCCTACATATGTAGAAGACAGTCGTATGTCATGTTACCTGTGCCAAATATGCCAATCTGTGCCAACATATAATATGTAATCTACGTACCTATTTGTTAACTATGTCATTTCAGATGCTCAAAGATTCAATTTGTGTAATAATTTTATTTCTATTGTGTTCTGCAACATTTATATAAAAACACAAAATTTTATTATGTAAGAAGTATTACTTGCCGCCTTTGCTGCAAACCTAGCAAATAAACCAATTTATTCTTTGTAAGGTCCACATAGAGCGTTAACCTTTCAGTAAGAAAATAATTAATTATTATTTATTAGTATCAGGTGGTTCCGCATAGCCACATCACATAGGTATAATATATAAATAATTCTATTACGTAATAGATATATTATAAAATATAGTTACTATTTATCATCTGTCAAAACATTATAAAATGTTCTGAAGTATGAACTTAATCTGTTGTTTTACTTACTCAATGAAATATTTTTATTGTCTTTTTTATTAACTTATTAATAATAATTCGTAACAGTATAAAAATATAAAGGAATTTTTTCTTCAAAGATTTTTTTGTGTTACTTGTTTTATAATCAATGAAATCGTAATGTTAATGTTTTGTATAATACTTTAATAAACTTTTTATACAGTCATTATCCCAATTGTAATCACAATCACTTCAGTTTGATATTCCAGTTTTTATTGATAAATGTCTTGTGTACATTTGAGTCACATAAGGCGATTAGTTACTGTCCTCGGCACACATCTCCTCTCCAATAAAGATAAGGTTTTATTTCTCAGTTGTAAATCCCTTCCGTGAAACAGCCAATAATATTAAGGCTCCCACTTGGTAGAGGAAATTGTTCCGGCGTTACGATCACAAGGCTTATCGGCGGCGCGGCTCTCGCTAGGCACGCTTTATTTCGCCGAGTGTATTAAAAATGATGTGTATGCCTTCAGCACGTCCGGAGGTCAAAGGACTGTGAAACATGTTGCAATATTCTTTGCCTGCTGCAATCTTCTCTGAAGGAAAAGAAACCATGTGTGCCACATATAGTTAATAATAAATAGATGTTCCGGGACAAATTACACACTGCCATCTAGTCCCTAACTAAGCAAATCTTGTATTATAAGTACTAGGTAACTGAAATTATACTTAAATATTTTTTTTTCTAAATACATAGGTACCTATATATCATAGAAAACACACAGACGAAGACAAACAGGCATGTTCATGCACACAAATATACGTCTTATGCAGGAATTGAACCCGCGACCTCGGAGTCAAAGTGGCCATTGCTAATCATTCCACCACCAAGCTCGTCACCGGCACATTTTTGTCTGCGGACGAGTTCCTTAAGCGCTCTTACGGCGCTCCCACACTCGTGTTATATGATCATATGAAACATTTTGTAGCATTTAAAGAAAGGTACATACAGCGTATTTGTAAGCTGCCCGACTGGAAAAGTACCTCCACCTTACAGAATACCGCAGCCAAATACGAATTCCCTTGAGGGTTTTTGTGTTCCTGCGAGTGAGTGAGGGAGCGGAGCGGAGCGGGGGAGACGGTGAGCGAGCCAGAAGTGAAGTATACTCTAAACCCCTTCGATTGAGGGGAAACCCGTATCCCAGCAGTCGAATAAAGAAGGTTGACGAGACCCACAACTTAAGTAATAGTACTACGTACAGTATGACCACTCCCTGCCGCTCTCACAAGGCGACCTCACATCTCCTCGAATGTGAAACCGATCGCAAGGGCTGCCACGCGGCACCGCGTATTGTGAACCTTTGTTCGTATATCATTAAAAACTCAAAAACAACTTTTAAATGGTAAAATGATTTATTTCTAAAATATTACGTAATAATTTCAATTGACTATTTGTTTTTTCATTAGAACGTCAATTTATGTTTTCCAGTTTTAACAAAAATTTACTTATTTATTCGACAAATCGGCGTTTTTGAAATTTTTGGAAGTTGATTGTTGAAATTTATTCCACATTTTCAGTGTATTAGATTATATAATGACCAATTACCTACATACTACCCGTGTGAAAAAATTTGTGTAGCTCGGTAACGTAACTGTGTTTATCCAGTCACATAATGACAATCATTCAAAATAAAAAAAAAATAAGATATTTATTATTACAATTTTTCCTACTAAATTTAAATTATAACAGCTTACGTTGTGACGTAAGCCAGCTACCTACATTGTTATCATGTCACCATTAAGGCATCTACTTACACATTTGTACGTATACAGACGAGGTCTGTCTATGTAGTTGTTTTTTGTATGTATATGTATGTATTGGCCAGGGTGTGCGTGAACCCTAAAAATCTAAACACTGTTGTTTAGCTCTAGTGAGGGCTTTCTCCGCCAACACCCCTGTAGATTTATAATAAAGAGTTGTTGTTGGTTAATAGATTAATAGTGTAAATTTTTGTGTCGACTATCAGTAGTAGATAATTTATAGGTGACAGTATTCTTTCATTTAATATAAATAAGTAAATATATATTTCTCGACAATTTACACACCGCCATCTAGTCTCAAATTAAGCGTAAAGCTTGTGTTATGGGTACTAGACAACTGATAAATGTACTTAAATACATTTTTTTGTAAATATATACTTATAATACATAGTAAACACCCAGACCAAGACAAACAAATATGTTCATGCACACAAATGTTTGACTTGTGAGGGAATCAAACCCACGACCTCGGAGTCAAAGTGGCCATTGCTAACCATTCGACCGAGACTCGAGTTCGAGTTCGTCAAAGGTATAAATAAAGGTATAAAATTTAGGACAAACCGAGTGGGCGTGCTGGCCCACGCAGATCTTTAAATTAGCTCCCAGATATTAAATTGGTCTACGTAACATCATGATTAATATTCCAAACCAATGGTATTTTAATACACTCAGCAAAAGAGACGAGTAACCCAGACTGCGGATTATGAATTATATTCGATGAATGCATCTTAAAACTGTGAATATATTTTTTATTTTTAGTAATTTTATATATATTGTACATAAAATTTCGACCCCGGCGGTCGAATGACTAACCATGTCCACTTTGACTATAGGGTCGCGGGTTCGATCCCCGCACAAGACAAATATTTGTGTGCATGAACATGTCTTTTTGTCTTGGTCTGGGTGTTCTATGTATTAATTTATTTTTGTTTTTGTATTTTAGTATAATATCAGTAATATCTTGTACCCAAGCAAAGCAGAGCTTGTACTATACAAGCTTTGCTTAGTTTGGGACTAGATGGCAGTGTGTAATTCGCCCATGAATATCTATTTATTATTTATTTAATCAATAATTTAGGGTGTAGGAGGTTCATCAACTCATCTTTGAACCGAAGCCAACCTCACCTGCACTGTGCGTGGTGTTTAACGGTACCTGAATGGGGAAGTACCTCCACCTTACAGAATACCGCAGCCAAATAACAATTCCCTTGAGGGTTGTTGTGTTCCTGAAAGTGAGGTCACTAGAAAGAAAAGAAGGAGTATAGGTTAGCAAAGGATCGCCGACCCCTTGGTGTTGCTGATCTCCATGGGCGGTGGTGATTGCTTTCCGTTAAGCACTGATACAATGTAAAAAAATAAAACTTTAAATTTGCTTAATTATGCAATTTATTTGATAAGTTTAAATTATTGTATCTAATTAATGTATTTATCTATTTTAAATAAATATAATTCTGTATATCTGCTCTTCCCGAAGGTTGTCTGGTAGAGAATGCTATTACCATTAAGGCCGCCTATGTACCCTTAAATTGTGGTAAATAGAATTTAAATAAATATAAATGCTCTAAAAAAAAGATTAGTAATCAAAATATTCTGAAACAACCAACAAAAGAAGAAAACTTTATAAGATTTTGATTGATAAACCTGCAAAACATATCTAAGGGCCCACAAGGACCTAATGGCATAATTTCATTTCATTAAAATGTATGAATATTTCAGCTGTGGGAAGACTCCAGAAACCCCGGGCTCGAGGGCTCCATACAAACGCGCGTCGGCTCCTCCTTGCGGCACACCGCCTGCTGATGAAGAACCTTCACCACCTTCTGATGGCAATGCCACACCGGTCAGTACACTTTCGGAACATTATCACTGATTAATCTTGTGATCAAGTCGAAACCTGTAAGAAGCATTTGATTCTAAAAGCTACACATACTCATCATCCTATTTGTAGCCTTTAGAGTCAAATGCTTCTTACAGGTTTCGTATAGGTTGAATATATACTTAAATGGACTTCATTGTTCATTGCCTTTTTGATGGTCGTCGGCAAAAACAATCCTTCGAGGGTTGTTGTGTTCATGCGAGTGTCACTCACTCGCATGTCACCAGGAAAGAAGGAGATGCTGCGTTGGTAGCGAGGATGGCGGCGTAACAGCTTTCATGTTGCAAGCGTAGGCTTATTTTCCACCTGACGTACTATAAAATGGTCTAATTAGTACACAAACACAGTTTGCATTATTACATTCGAAGTATTCGAACAGTGCACAGAAATGTTTCGTATGTAAATATAAATAAAAGGTTTTTATAATACTAATATCCTATCCCAATGTGGGTATAGCATAAAGAAATAAATACTTGTCATGGGACTAGTGAAAGTGATCCTCAAATCTATACCGACCCTGCTCAAACGTATACCAAAATGATTAAGAAGAACTAGGTTACCAATAGCCGTCGTAATTTCTATGAAAATCCCGCAGCAAATAAAGGTATGCGTAATTCTGAGCGCGATAGATGTATATTATATATATATAACATTATACGTATGTATAATATAAATCTGTATTTAACTGATTTAAAAAAGAAGGCTGTTTGATCCGTTTGTAATTATATATGTTTGCAGTTGCATGCAGTTACTGGTCTAAGTTGAACGTTTTACGCTATGCGATTGCATATTTTTTTGGCAAGTGGTTCATATATAAAATGTCTTACTACATTATAAAAAGACCCAAGTAACATACTAACTTAAGTGTAAGTATAATTTTCATCGAAGTCTGACCATTTTCTTATAAAAATATTTAAATTAGATTTTATTATCACACCACATATAATATGAGTATATATTGTTTATTTTGCTTATATTGTTAATTTTTTATTAGACTGGTTTGGGTCCGGAGTCAGCTGCGACCCCGACGGGCGGCAGTGTACCCACGACCCCGCAAGAAACTAGAATGGACGTGCCGCAACCTCGACCGTTGCCCATGCCAGAGTACGGAGGGTTCTTCGCTCTCCTCACCGAATACCTGCCCGACAGCAGCCAGCCAATATCCGGATTTCACAGGTACATAAATATCATCATTTTCTTTATCTTCCCACTGCAGGATATAGGCCTTCCCCAATGCTTTCCACCATTTATTAAATAAGGTATTATTTAATAAATAAATAAAATATATCAGATAATATCAACACAGACGCAAATTAAAGTTCGCAAAAGCAAACGAGATGATATTGAAGTTTGAAATTACTTTTTACTGAGAAATATCGTATAAATTTCACGAGTGTACTTTGATCAATAATTTGTATTGTATCAAAGCTCAAACTTACGTCGCTCCCTCGCCGCCTAGATTAGGCTTGGCGAGTATTTACAAGTTTTGTTCAAACATCTATATAATTGTGTCCATAGCCTATGGGAATCCTTCAGGTTGCGCAAACAACTCGATTGCTCTAGACTAATTTAAAAATTTACGTCAATTTGGCTGGTTTTAATTATAAAGTTAACAACCATAGATGAACTGCACTTGGTGTATTGCGGAGCATTGTCGTACATATATTAGCGATTAAACAATTTATCTGCGACAAAGTATAGTAGATCATGAAAAAGTCGACACCAATTCAATTAAAGGTGTACATATGTGCTGTTGCTGGTAGACTCACTATTTGTTATTTGACTGCGACTTTCTGGGCGCTGGAGGTAATTTTCTAGCCGAGTTACTCAATATTTAATCATCCTACATCTCTCGCCAGCGCTTTGTTTGCTAGTAGGCAGAGCTAACTACGTATATATGAGATTAATTTTGACTGTAACGATAACAGTGATCGACGCCAATCGAAGTGGCGTGAAGCCAATTGAAAGCCATCAGTTGGCGTGATATTTTCACTGATACGAACAAAGTAGATGCTGTATGCTATTCATTCATTGCCTGCGATGGCGACGCGAGGCAATTCGCGCGCACGTAAAACAAAGCCACCGTGTTGCGCCGTAACGCATTAAATTTACTTGTTACTGCTTCGCATTCGCTTTGAATCGCCTAAATAGCAAGACAAAGTCTATATTGCATAGCAGCAAAGACTATATTGGCGAGAAGGGGCCCGGCGTGAAGTAAACAGACAATCGATAACTATAAGAGTGTTCGCTGTCACCTGGAGGATTGTTTCTCCGAACCTCTAGTGGGTACGGATAGTGACAATTTTGAAAAATGTCTTATAACATGTGATGTTGTTTATAGAAAAAGTATATAAAACTCATTTAATTTCCAATATCTTTCAAAGTACACCTAGACTAACCAATTGCAAAAATTAATAGAAGGTATTATTAAACGCAGCCATATAATAAGCAATCTGAATTCAAAACTCCCGTAGGGAAACTGTATACTTAGCTTTAAAACTATAAAATCATATTGCGTTGCAGCCGCCGAGATCAACGATCTAAATATAGGTACGCGTGGTAGTTTCCCTGCTCATGCTCATAAAAACAAATAAGTTGGTTAACTTATGTGTTTTATGGCCCTGACCCTTTTTATGAGAGCTCTAAAAGTATAAAACAACGGACTAATGAATTTTTGAGCTTATATAGTGAAACGTTATATTTTCTTACTTGAGATAGGAGGGCTGGCCAATAGGCTTGTGAACCATTTTTTTTCGATTTGTTATTTAAAGACGTCACAATAATATAACTATACGTGAAAGAATTACTTCAATGGCGTAAACTTCTCGAGATATGATAACTTGAAGATCACAATTTTGGACTATCTCGTAAACGCTCCTTATAAGAGGCTACAATGTTATGACGTTACACCACGCTATTTTATATGCATTAAATCAGAAATTTGTACGACAGCTATGTTAAATATTGTGTTTATGTAGCTAGTGCCGTAACAAAAGTTATTGTATTCTTTATTGTTTCTACAATGGTAATTTTTTTTTTTTATAATTGCATACTTTTAAAATGGACTTTCCCACCAAACTTTGATCGAGCATAAACCACGTCGGACATAAGTTATTAAAATTTTAAGATCGCAGTGTATATTTAAAGTTACTTATTTTGAATAATGTTCTAAAGTTTCCAAAAATATTTCATTCCCTCCGGGACAGTTTGACAATTACCCAATTTTCTGAAAACCTAGCATAGTTAATAGACATTATATTCTATTTAGTGAACTTTAAAATTTTGTAAATATCGCAGATAACCTTGGGAAAATAATGGATGTTACCAAGCTTAAAAATAATGGATGTTACCAGGTGCAACGTGGCGGTGATGTTGCTGTGCGACGTGGTGCTCGACGGCGTCGAACTCGATTGGGCCATCCACGTGCCTGTCATGCTACATATCGTGTTCCTCGGGATGGACCATACCAGGTCGGATATATTTTCATTATTTTTTACATATTACTAGCTAATGCCTGCGGTTATGCCCGCATAGAGCGGATTGTCTACGGCATATGTAGAACAACTAAATAATGGATAGTATAAACCGAACATCTAAAATTGTGAAACTGGGCTGGGCGGCTTTTATACTGACTTGGCGACTAAAGTTAATATAAAACATACCAAACCTGACCTAACATATTTCTGTGGCTCATTTAGTATTTTTGGTGGCTCATTTTATTAGTTTCCCTAAATAATTCTGAGATAAAGAATATCTAAAAAAGATATAATTGAGACCCTCATAAGAAGCCTTTACATTTGCTATAGGTTTACTTTTCTAATTTGCGCTGTTAGGTGATCACTATATTCAAAATTTGTTTAAGAGGAAGATTTGATTAAGATGAAGCAAATTATATGTACCTTTCAACTTTATTGGTGCAGTAGGTTCGGAGAAAAGTGGTTATCAAAAATCAAAATATATTTAAATCAAAAAAATCAAAATAAATATTTTATTTTTTTGATTTTGATTTTGATTTTTTTGGTTATGGCATGACCAATTTTCTCAGAACCGTAGACAGTCACACGAGATCTTATTAAGTGTTCGTCTATCGTAATTTTGTTTACGTACGTTTACGGGAAATCTTTTAATTCCGTTTTTCACTGAAAAGACAAATTGTTGCTTTTAGGCTTTAGGTTTACTTTTTTTTTATTTTTAAGACACTATAAAAGAGGGTGCAAGCTACGGCTGTGACAATTGGTGAACACGTCGTATTACTCTCTTTTTATTGCTCTCTCAGAGAATTAAATTATACTGCGGTGCACTAAACAATACTACTGTTCCGTTCAATCTCAAATTCAATTATTTTAATAGGTTTTGGCTTCGCACGTCATTCTCTTGTAAAAAAGCACAGACTTGAGCCCTTGAGCCTACCATTTGCAGGGTTTTACGTTATTTGTCAACGCCGATGATGGCACGCGTGTTCTGTGTTGCAATAATTATTTATTAGTTTTGATGTTATAAAAAGTTTTCAGAAGCCGTAAACGTTATACACTACGTTTTATAGAAATCTGTCAAGCGTGACAAAAATGAGATCGATGAGATAGAGAATATATCAGATTTTATATAGCGCTGTCATATAACTGTTTCGCCCATTATTGTGCTTTCCATATAAACAACAAACACGTGACGCGAAACAAAATTGTATCAATCTGACTCGTTTCCTTGCGTGATGATGGGGTAAGTTGCTCTTTTCCTAGTGCAACTTAGTGAAGTGAACTTAATGTGAAAGACACTATCAGTTTGTCTATAGCTTTCTCTGTCTGGGACACAAACATGTATCTGTCTCCATATGATAAAATAAGTGTTTGGAATAAGGTACGGTTTGATTATTGTATGCATACGTACCGGCTGGTAAGCAGGTAATCGCGGTCATTATGTAAACCTTAATTTTAAGATAAGGATTAAAATTCCTTTCTCTGATGCTATGCGAATGGAGTGTAGATCGAAATTCAAAGATAAATTTAGTATGAAACGGGGCAGCTATTATTGCTTCCCGTTCCGTACATTTATTTATTTAATTTTTCTTAGAAGAAAGTTCCAGTGTGTTTCATATTTCATATTTATGCAGTCTGTTTTTGATTTTGTGCAGAGCAAACGTGTCGCTCGCAAGGCTCTAGTGCTCTAGTTAAAAGTGTCGTCGGAGCGGCTACCGCCGTCACGCCGCTATCCAGTGCAGTGCGCGTCACGATGACCTACTTACGCAATACGCTGTGCGAACAATTGTTAAGGCGAAGCTATTTCGTTTAAAATAATATATGTTCGGTAAATCTAAAAAAAATACAAGTGGTTCCCCAACTACGATTACAGTTAATACTGAGAATGAGATGATTCTCTACTCTTAAGACTCTTACTACAAAACTGATAATGCAGCAAGGGAAAACATAGAATGTCAGGTTCATCAATTGCAAACTCAACTAGGGTATCTGCAGCTAGAAATACAAAAACTGCAAAAAAAAAAATAAAGAGCAGGAACAGCCTCCTATTTCTTCTAATGATAGTATCAATGCTAAATATAACTCCTTTTAGCCTGCCGAATATTGTACGGACGAAGAAGAGTTGGCTACGTGCAAAAAATTAAAAGAAAAAGAAGCTGACAAACTCACCGTCCCCCACTACTATTCCAGGCATTCGAAATAGGCCCGCTCAAAAATTTTATGTTGTTTTGGTAGAAGGCGATCCATTTACAGTAAAAATGTTAGGTGGAGATAGTGTAAAAGTGAACGCCGACAATGAAGAAACATACAGGTCAATCACGAAACGTCTCACCTCCAATAACTGTGCATAAGGACGATCTTATTATTCTATCTTGCTTATTCTCATATGAGTGCATGCATGAGAATAAGCAAGATAGAAGTTTTTTAGCGACCACTCTTATAGGACGATCCTAAAGGGTGATCGCTAAAAAACTGCACCATACGCGCATGCCAGAAAGAATAGTCGAAGAATTACAGCTCAAAGGATATAAAATAGAAAGGGCAGTTAACAAATTAAGATGGAAAAATAAAAAACCATTAAATATGTTTTTGCTCACTTTTAAGAACGATGAAGACATTAATAAAATCATTGACATAAAAAGTATATTAGAGTAGAAATCCACTCCCTTAAGACACCGAAGCTGGTCAGCCAATGTAAACGATGTTAAGCCTACGATCATACACAAAAATACTGTTCTAAAGAACCACGATGTGTTAAATGTACTGGCAAGTACCTAACCAAGGACTGTCAAAAGTTACCACAAGATAAACCAAAATGCAAACACTGTGGCGAACACACACCCTGCAAACTACAGAGGGTGTGTGGTTGCCCAAGAGGTGCAAAGCTTCAAAAACAAGAATTTAAAAAAAAAAGCTAAGTTCTCAACAGCAATCCTCTATGATAAAAATAAAAATACATGTGTAGCAACACAGACAATACCACAACCATGGCAAGAAGACAAAAGTAAGACTGAAAAAACTAGTTACGCTCAACTCACCGGCAAAAATGTCGCCAAAAAAGTAAATGATGCTCAGCCGAATACTGACATAAAAATAAAAAAATAAAAAAAAATAAAGTAAGTACTCATGTTAATGAAATTATTTGATGAGCGCCTTAAAAAGATGGAAAATAGCACTAAAAAATTATAACTAAAAGCAAATCATGAATTATTTTCTCAAAATTATGGCTTGGAACTCAAATGAGCTACTCCAACATCAAAACGAATAGCAGTTAGTCCTAGATACTGAAAAAATTGATGTGCGTTTAATTTCTGAATCACATTTCACAGTCATTCATTCAATGAAAAGGATACAAAATATACCACGCGCTACATCCTGATAACTGCGCAAGAGGAGATAGTTCCACAATCGTGAAAGAAAATATCTACCACTACAAATACTACTACAAGTGTGAAGAACGAGAAATACAAGCTGAAAAATACCCGATTATTGTTTCAGCAATATATTGCCCGCCCAGATACTCGCAAAAAAAGATCAATACATTAACTTCTTACAAAAACTTGTAACCAGGTTCATTCTTGGAGGTGACCTAAATGACAAAAATGTATTTTTTGGTTCCAGACAACCAAAGGACAAGAATTACTCAAAGCTATAAAAGAGAATCAATGTGACGTATTATCGACTGGAAAGCCAACTTATTGGCCCACTGATCCACAAAAATTCCAGACCTGATTGATTTTTTATCTGTAAAAATATATCTACTAATTATATGAGCGTTGAAGACGGCTGTGATATGAACTCAGATCATTCGTATTGTCGCGGTCCTGTCTCGAACGATCTAGAATGGAACCTTCTAGAATAGTCGCCGCATACTTCGCTGCAAGCAATAATGACCCGTATGTCTACTGCCATAAGGTTCATAACACTATGACATGAAAATGTTCGAGATGTGTCTCGAGACACTACGATGTCTTACCGAAGGCAAGTACATACATGTAAATACGAGAACATTCGCGAACCCTTGCCGGCGGATATAAATAGCGACCTCCGCGGCGCATAGGGGAGTTCAGTTTGGACTTCGGAAGAGTTAACTTCGAGCGAATCTACCTGCGAGACAAGTGATAATCTACGACCTCAGCGATACTATTGGACTTCGATTTGACCTGCGATTTGGAATCTTAGTGTGAACTTCGTGTTGTGAAGACCTGCAGACCAGACCCTGCGTGAATAAATCCTTGCAAGTTGTCATTGGCGTTTTACATCCAAATCCAGAACCCTAGCTCGTAACATTTGCTGTCAGAAGTGGGATTTGGAAATGCCACTGACTCTGAGGCGAGGACAAGCCCAGATGGTGCGAGGTCGCCCCTACTAGTGTTTCACCGAGGCATACTGGGCTCAATGGGACGGTTTAATACTGCAGAACGGAATACTTTACCGTGAATGGGAGAGGCCTAACGGCAGAGAGTTCCATCTTCAGATAGTTGTCTCAAGAGATGGGGTACAGGATGTCCTTCGTGAAGTGCATGATGGCGTGAGGGGTGGACGCTGGAGAGTGGGACGGACGTTGGCAAAGATTCGAGAAGGGTTTTACTGGCTTCATTGTCGTGAAGGATTGGTGCCGCAGGTGCGCTGCTTGCGCTGCGGTAGGGGGTCCATCATTTAGAAGTCAAGGAAACCTGCAACTTTGTAACGTTGGTGTGCCATGGGAACGCGTTGCGGTTGATGTGGCTGGGCTATTCCCTGTGGCGGAGTCGGGGGGATGGGTGCTTCATGGTGGTTGTGGATTGCTTCTCTGAGCGGCCAGAGGTATTCGCCGTGCTTGGTCAAGAAGCCGCAACTGTTACGTCAGGGTTGTTCGGGAAAGTGGTTTGCTGACTTGGTGTGCTTTCGGAGGTGCACTCCGACCAGGGTGAGAGCTTTGAGTCGCAGATATTTCAGGAGCTCTGCAAAATATTGGGTGTGCATGGGACTGGGACCGCCCCATATCATCCTCAGTCTGACGGCATGGTGGGGAGATTTAGTCAGGCACTCGAGGAACGTTTGGCAGGACTCGTTGGCGGCCACTGGAGGGGCTGGGACGGGTGCGTGCCGCCGTTTCTCCTGACCTGCCGAGCGGCGGAGCGTGGCGGCGCTGGGGCAGCCCCAGCACGTGTCAGCTTTGGGCGAGAGCTGGGAGTGCCAGTGGATCTGCTGACTGGGGGACCTCCTGACGACCCACGTGCTCTGCACGGTTGCATTTCCGAGTTACGAGAGGTTGATGCCATAGTTCGGGAAAATGGGTTGCAGTCAAGTGAAAGGATGAAAGCTGGGTGCGACCGTCGAGCGAGTGCAGACGGCTTCGAAGAGGGAGCACTGGTCTGGCTTCGCTACGTGGCTCGACGAAAAGGAAAATCTCCGAAATTGCAGACAGGCTGGGAAGGGCCGTGCAAAGTGGTAGCTCGGTTGAATGATGTGACATATCGAATTCAACGACAGCCGAGAGGTGCACAAAAAGTGCTTCACATTGACCGCTTAGCTTCTTATCACGGCAGTAATGAAGATGCTCGGGACGAGCATCACTAAGAGGGGAGCAGTGTCGCGGTCCTGTCTCGAACGATCTAGAATGGAACCTTCTAGAATAGTCGCCGCATACTTCGCTGCAAGCAATAATGACCCGTATGTCTACTGCCATAAGGTTCATAACACTATGACATGAAAATGTTCGAGATGTGTCCCGAGACACTACGATGTCTTACCGAAGGCAAGTACATACATGTAAATACGAGAACATTCGCGAACCCTTGCCGGCGGATATAAATAGCGACCTCCGCGGCGCATAGGGGAGTTCAGTTTGGACTTCGGAAGAGTTAACTTCGAGCGAATCTACCTGCGAGACAAGTGATAATCTACGACCTCAGCGATACTATTGGACTTCGATTTGACCTGCGATTTGGAATCTTAGTGTGAACTTCGTGTTGTGAAGACCTGCAGACCAGACCCTGCGTGAATAAATCCTTGCAAGTTGTCATTGGCGTTTTACATCCAAATCCAGAACCCTAGCTCGTAACAGTATTATTTTAAATTTAAGTGATACTGCTATATATAAAGAAAACAATCCAACATTAGTAAATAGAAAGACTGATTAGGAGAGTTTTCAAATAGACTTAGAAAATAAAATTGATCTTAATGTACCGCTCGGCAATGAAGTGCAACTAAATTTCGAAGTATCGGTTCATATTGACTTCTGAAACAAAAATCCGCATACAATGCGGTGTTTTTAAATAATCAGCAGATCCCGTATGTTAATACGGCCATATATCTAGGTAAGACCCTAGACGTAAATTTACATTGGTAAGCTCACGTCAAAAAGAAACGAGAGGAGTTAGAGATACGATACAAAAACATGTATTGGCTGCTCGGGAGGAATTCTAGCCTGTCGATTCACAATAAATTACTGATATACCAGTATAAGCAAGTTCTTATGCCAGTTTGTACATACGGAGTACTGTTATGTGGCTGTACGAAACAGAGTAACAAACAAGATATTCTGCGCTTTCAAAATAAAGTACTCAGGGGCATTGTAAATGCACCTAAATTACTTCAAAAATGACTATCTCCATCGGGACCTTAAAGTGGAGTTTGCGGACAAAGTGATACAAAAATATGCAGAAGCTCATGAGCTTAGACTTCATCACCATGTGAATCCAAAGGTAGTCAAACTTCTCTATAACACAGACCTAGTGAGAAAACTCAAAAGAACAAAACCTTTTGAGTTACTGTAGTAATAATTGAGACAATATTAGTCATAATGCATTAAATATAACACAACAAGAAAGTGTTTCACCTTAATAGACACTAAGAAAAGTCAATGAACATTATTCTTATACTATAATATTTAGAAGATTATGTTAAAGTTAAATTACTTATTAGCCCGTAAGCTAGATAGTAATAATTTAATGTATCATGCATTATAGAAAAAGAAAACATATTTTTCCTACAGATGGATAGTGCACCAGCACTGTCGCCAGTTGCTTCTGAACTTACTGGTGGCTGTAGCTGCACACCACGATCACCTGACTGTAGCTCGCGTGCTGCTGGCGAGTCGCTCCGCACAGCTCGGCCTAGGGATGGCACCGCCCTCGCTACCACTAGTGCCGCACAACTTCACAGGTAATACTTATTATCACTGCATACTATAATAATATTATTAACCAACTTCCACCCGCGTTTACGAAAAAGTTTTTTCATTTTCCGGGTTAATATATAGCCTGTAACATAGCTTACTATTGGTAAAAGATTTTTCAAAATCGGTTCAGTAGATCCAGAGATTACCCCCTACAAACTCACAGACTCATAAACTTTACCTCTTGATAATATTTATATAGATAATGCTCCCTTATGGGATTTGTGCACTCATCCGTGTATTTCGAACGCACTCGAGGAAAGTCAAATTTCAAGGGGAAAAATAAAATGAGATTACGACAATAAAGAAAAGGTGTTCACGTGTATCTAACTCTACTATTGTCATTTTTAGTTAGAGTTTTTAGCACAATTCGCATTCATAATCATGCATGTAAATTCATCCCTTATCATGTCATCATACTTACTACAAAGTCGCATCGAATAAAATGAAGTCCATCAATAGAATTGGCATTTATAGACATAGACATTTTTCTGTGATTTTGGCACTTGTCAACATATATTTATATATTAATAACTTTAAAACTTTTGCGTTGCATGATTAAAATTATAATAACCACGAGAATTAATGCGATCATGCATGTAAGGTAGTTTTACATGCCTTTATTATTGCCTGTCAGTTCTCGTATTTTACCGACTTATATTCACTAAGAAATTCAGTATTCTCGCTCAGAAATTCGTGTTTATTTTAATAACGGCCATGTCTTTTTACATACAGAACCAGACGCTGCGTTTGATAGTTTCCCACAGTGCGCCCACTCGCCGCGATCACACGCGCGTTCTCTCAGCTCAGACCCGCAAGTTACTCCTGAAGGTAAACTAAGCTTATACGAGTATATCTCGAAAAATTTTCTGAACTTACCTCAAAAGTATGAGTGATTATTGAAGTGAAAACTTCTTTAATGGCGGTGTGCAATTTTTGGTTAAAAAATGTGAAATTCGCTGAAAAAGGACGAAGTGGACTATAGATGGATAATAATATAATAATAATATCATTTATTTGCAGACCAAAGATCCATACAGATTGTTCATAAAAAATCCAACACAAAATTAAAATAAAAATACAACATACACAAAATCAATTAAATAATCAATGAAATACATAATCATATTAAATGTCACATAAAATAATATAATAAAACAATAGTATCAATTAATAAAATCAGAATAAAATAATAAATATTACAATATGAAATAATTTTGAAAAATAAATTGTATATAACTATGTAATTAAAATTGTCGTGCTCGCTCTCGAGGCACTGGCGCATGAAGTTGCAGCCAGTGCCTCAGGAACGGGCCGTCCGTCCGTGCTGCGATGACTTCCAGGAGGCCGTTAGAACTGTCCCGCATCCTGCGCATCATGGATGCCGCTCGTTTCCGCATTGTAGCGTAGAAGCAGTCAACTCTGGCTTCGGCGAACATCCCAGATGCGCTACAGAAGCGGGGCAGTCGAAACAAAGTCCTGAATGCATTATTATATTGAACACGGAGGGCGCTGTATGCCTTTTGCGAGTAGTGAACCCACAGGCTGCTGGTATAAAAAGAGGTGCAATAGGCTCGAAACAGTGTTAACTTTACTTCTCTGGAGCACCTAGCAAACCTGCGGGAAATCATATTCGCTCTAACCGACAACGCCCTCCGTTCACGTTCAATATCTTTGTCATCCTTCATCTCATCGGTCACAATATGTCCTAAATATTTAAATTGCTGTACCCGCTTCAAAGGCATCCCGTCCAGTCTAACAGGGGGTACAACAGATGGACATTTAGTCCCAGCTTTAAAAATCAAAAATTCACTTTTCTTTACATTGTATTTTAACCCGTGCTTATTAACGTACTGTTCACATACCGATATGAGTTCTCTAAGACCCCCGACCGATGCACTCAATAGCACCATGTCGTCAGCATAGCTGATATTATTGTAACAGACTCTGTCAATATGGCAGCCGACACGGCGACCACTAAGCTCAACTATTAGATCGTTGATGTACAGGTTGAAGAGCGTCGGAGAACTCAATCCCCCTTGCCTCACACCACACCCTAACCTATACGACTCCGACAGCGTGTCCGCCCATCTGACATTGTTGATCTGGTTTCCGTACCAATATCGCAAGACGTTGATAAGTTCCGGAGGCACGTGTATCTTTTCAAGCTTTTCCCACAAGATGTTATATGAAACCAAATCAAAAGCTTTCGACATGTCGAGAAAGCAGGCGTAGACAGGTGTGTTTCGGTCAGTATAATATTTGACAGCATGCTTCAAACACACAATCGCATTTTCGGTAGAGAGACCGGGTCTGAACCCAAACTGGTTATCGTGATAATAATAATGAAAATAGGCAATGAATGGTTTTATGAGATTATATTTGATAGTTTTCGGTAATTTTACAACAGTTGGCACGAACTTGACTTTTTTATCTACAACGTCAAAACAACAATAATAGAAAAATAGAAGTGTAACTTCAAAATCAATAAAAAGGTATAATAACACAACCAAGGAGTCTGCAACATTCGCGTCAGGACACGTGGCCCGATCAAAAATTCGTAAGACGCAGGGAGCGTATAGACCGCCGGCACGGCGTAGGAGAGGAAGTGATAACCCTCTCTCTTTTTACCGCGCGGCAAAATGAATCCTGTTCCTGCTGTTTATTTTTAATGTAATATAAATTGACATGTTTGTGTACGATAGCGCAATAAATGAATATTGTATTTTACCACGTAAATGATAGTAATTTTATACCGATAAATAAAGCAATTCGTGCGAAATTATTCCCTAACCATTCCAAAATATTCAAAAATGCACAACGTTAATGTTCAAGTTTTCACTTCTGCCGGCACTCCCGGAGTGCAACCCGTTTTTTTTTTACTTACTACTTTGTCGCAGCGACCCAAAGTGAGCCTTGGCCTCCGACATAAGAACCCTCCACTTGTCTCTGTCTTGCGCGAGCTCTTGCCAATTGTTGACGTCAACAACCGGCAAGAGTCGGGTTATTCTGGTTACACCATTTTATTTATATAGTGGACCAATTAAAAGGTTTGGTAAATATCGCAGAGATTTTACACAGAAAGTAACTCATTATTGTGGAAGTTTATGGAGGAGGTTTGTTTTTTTGTTATACCACTAAGATGGAAAACGAGCATACGGCCCGCTTGATGAAAAGCAGTTACCGCAGCCCATAGACGCCAGGTAACACCAGGGGCATCACACACGCTATGCCGATTTTATCGTGTTTATGATCATCAGTATTATCGACAAAAATCAAATATAATATAATAAATATAATAAATAATTGTCTGAAATTATCCAATATCAGGCGAAACGGACAACTACCCGTCGTTGCCAGTGATAGTGACGGGCGAAGCGGAGGCCGAAGTGCCGGCCGAATCGACGCCAGAGGCCGAGCCGACTGACTTACCCGTGGCCGACGTCATCAAGTCTCTAGTCCATTTCCTTGCCAACCGGCCGATGCATATGCCGCTGTGGCAGTATGAAGACACTACTGCTAAAGGTTCGAACTTTGTATTAATTTCTCCTGGATTCTTGACATTTATGCTGCGAAGAAATCAAATTAGAAACCTATTTAGTCCTTTTTACTCTTCTCAGATTTTCATCATAGCTCTTCATTGTATTTCTGGTTATTTATTCTACCACTAACTGGTGCCCGCGACCTCGTCTGAGTGAAATTTTGATCCTTTTGGTGACTTTTAGTGACAAATCTTACAAGTGCAATTAATTTATTCTAATTAAAAAGATTATCCAAATTCCGTTATTTTTAATACAATAATGTATCTGCTACAAAATGGCTATTTATAATTTCCACTTTAACAATAATTAAATAGATAATAATTAAATATACTCGTACATATAGGGTTTCAAAATTTAAGAGCTTGATGAGCGATAAGGTTTTAGTATTTTGTTTTTATTAACAACTAATAAAAGCTTGTTTCAGAAATATATCCAATTTTAATATTTTTTATGTAGTATGGACACTGCGCAGCTGCCAGCAGATGTCAACGTTGCTGCGACACGTCCTACGTGTGTTTCGCGAGTCCCTTCCGCACCAGCTTGTGTCGGAGCGGTGGGCACAAACCGCTCTGCAACTCGGACTCTCATGCCCTTCAAGACACTACGCAGGACGCTCTCTGCAGGTAAGACACACAAGGCTCCCACCATCATCGCCATATTTTGTACCCATCGACGGCTTCCATAAAGATAGCCACATAGTGCTAAATGAATTGTTTACAGTGTCAAACTACGAGAGAGCCTCTTACACCCAAAAGTTACTCTCCCAGCCCTACCTAACTTTCGCCAGAATGTCCTTTCTTTATTGGCATCGTGCACCAAGGGCAGATGAGGTCGGCTTTGACGAAAAAGTTACTGAAAACCCAAAAATTTAGTCTCGTGTTCGTAATATAGTAAACATTCTCAAAAGTTTAAAAAAATACATAGACAGAGATTCTCTAGCTATTCAGTTAAGTTTCATTTTTCTTTTTTTTATATACGACTAGGGTGACAAACAAGCGCACGAACTGCTTGATAGTAAGCAGTAATCGCAGGCTATGGACGCTTGCGACACCAGAGACATCACTCATACGTTTTCGACCTTATAAAAACCCTTGTAATGTAATGGTATAAGTTTTGCAAAGATTTTAATACAGCATAATGACGGTATTAACCATATTCTATACGCACTAATTGAAGTGACCATATTGGCTCGCGCTCTAGCTACCTCCATTATGAAAGACGAAGACAAGGTAAATTTGGGAGCCATCCATAAATAGCGTCACACGTTAAGGGGAAGGGAGGGGGACGACGAAGTGTGACATTGTGTGACAAGGGGGTGAGAGGGGTCCTAAATTTCGTGACGTGACATTTCAAAATCGATTATATTCTAAGTGTTAAAACACGAACGAAAATCTCGAAAACATTTGCAACTATAGATGTAAAATTGCAAAATATGTCACGTCACACTAGTAAGTGGAGGAGTCTCACAAATATGACCGTGGAACGATCGACAAGAACGGAGAGAGGGGTCAAAAAATCATGAAATTCGTGTGACGTAATTTATGGATACTTACACTTACTGTCGCGGTATGATATTAGCGCTAATCAAAAACCATTACTAAAAAGTTGTAGATATAATTCCATTCTGTGTATTCACGTTCTTTTCCTTTCTTTACATACTGCATGTATACATGTAGGTGTTGAGTAAGCGCTTTGTAGCCAATTTCTACTGTCGTGATGTTCGCCTTTAGCCCGTCTATATATGTAAACAATTTTATTTAAATATTTTCAGGTGTTCAGATTCATCGGCGTAGCGATGACGGGTCGAATGGTTTCCGATATTTTATCCCGGCTCGTGGAGACGGTAGCAGAACAAGGCGAGGACATGCAGGGCTATGTGACCGAGTTGCTGCTCACTCTTGAAGCGGCCGTCGACTCGCTCGAGTCCAACTTTAGACCACTAGATTACATGAGAGACATATTCAAGTCTACGCCGAACTTGAATAACAAAGATGGCGGCTCACAACCTAATGGCGCTGCGTTTGGTGGTTAGTTACTTAATAGATAGATAAATTATTTATTTAGGTTCTAAAATACTTATAACTTGGGATAACATACCGGATAATTTATTAGGCTTTATCATTGACGTATCACCAAATTGGACGCTGGGTTTAATACAAGTTTCACGAAAAACGTGTCCAAAATTAGCAATGAAATATGATATAAACTATACCACAATTATTTACATACAATCATTAAAATAATAATAACCACGGTAATTAAAGCGATCATGCATGTAAAGTATTTTTACAAACATTAAAATACGAAAATATGATTCACTTTCGTCATCTTTTGTCACTAGAATAGTTTTTACAAGTTTTCAAGATAACATTATAAACACGAGCATTATGAACGTGTAATCGGTTAGTCAACTGAAGACTAAATGAAGACTGGCACTGTCATTTGATTGTTTCTCTTTGTTACCATTTCTTTCTCTTTTGATTCGGACACTTTTGAACCTAAATCCGACGTCCATTGAATGGTATATCAATGACCTTCATCATTAATTCTATCGAGACTTCCTGGCCTGGGTTCTCGTGATCCATCGCGACTTCGTAACCGAACTCTTCGGTATACTCCAGTTATTCCAAGTGTATTTACGTTTAGATATATAACTATATAACTAAACAATAAAATGTCATTGCTTTTTATGACTGTACTAACTTTATTGGCAATTTTTTCAATAACTCTCCTCAATAATTATATAAATAATCGTATTAAATTTGTTAACGTGTTCACAATTGCATCGGGAAGTTTAATATGAATCATTATTATTATTTAAATAGTTGTCTTTGTTAACTTGCCAGGATATTATAAATATTTTGAAAAATGGAATATTAATATTCCTATGAATTCAATTTATAGGTTCCAGTGTATGTGTTTATTATGTGTAGGTAAGCGATCTCCGGGCGTGTGCGTGGGCTGCGTGACCAACCACACGCGCAGTACGAGCTACTCAGTTCCTTATTGCATGCGCAAGAGTAACGCTCCACCAGCCTCCGCTGCTGAGAAACACCAACATGGTAAATTAAAACCTTCAAACACTTACGTGTTCTCCTTCGTAGGCAAACTTGTCGTGAATGCGAAGTGTCGATGCCTGTTGAAGTGTCCTATTTGGCTAAATACACACGGTGTGCGCAGCGTTTTGCGAATGAAGGGAACGCGTTCTATTTGCTTGATATTTTCCACGTGAATTGGTCGCGGTCGCGGTGTTCTTTTGTTGTTTGCGGAAAATTCTCCGCTGCGTCGCACCGCTTCGCATTGAATCGACTTGTCACCGCATCGGATCGCTTCGCATTCGCGAACACGTTGAATCGCTTACGCTGTACGTTGCCTAATAGAAGAACAGACCCCTTACTAACTCTATTTCAAATGGAATAGAGTCGCTTATTCATTGGTATGAATAAGCAATCTATTCAATTATTGAATCGCAATAAGAGATGGTGGTAAGGGGGCTGATTCTTAAAGGTACGGCATTGCAGAAGTGTCACCCCTATTAGAAAACGAAATGTTTTACAGCCGAAATTTTTCGAATGAGATGTCTAGAGACCTATGAATTTTACTTGTCTATACTTTTTCTCTGTCTATGCTCTCTTTTACTCGCACATGCAGCATATAATTATCGCTAACTCTTTCTATAAATAGATTGAACGTAGGAGAATTCTATTATATATTTTAACGACTTAAAAAAAAATGATATTATCGATTCGACGAGCCCGGTGGTCGAATGGCTAACAATGGGTACTTTGATGCCGGGGTTGCGGGTTCGATCCCCGCACAAGATAAATATTTGTGGGAACATGTCAGTTTGTCTGGTCTGAGTTTTTTCTATGTATTATATGTATTTACAAAAAAAAATGTATTTCAGTATAATATCAGTCATAAAGTAGCCATAGTACAAGCTTTGCTTACTTTGGGACTAGATGGCACTGTGTAATTTGTCCTGGAATATTTATTTATTTAATTTGGCCCGTATGTATGGAATATTGTCGTAAAAGCACAGTTTTTGTGTATGTCGGTCACTTAAGATATAATATACTGTAATATGCTATTTTTTTTTTAAATTAAGGATAGCACCGACTTCAAAAATATAGTATAGCATATTTACTTTAGATTTTGTAAAGGACTAGGCTAAGGACTAAGGAGATTATTTCGGTCTTTTCAGTTATTTATTAATAAAATAAATTAAAGTTTTTATATCGGTTTATTAATTACCCGACGGGCAAAAAAAGTAGCCTTATGTTTTACTAGTGTATGTATGTATATTTCTTTAGCACGCTCTACAGCCGAAACCGCTTGACGGATTTAAACATATGAGGTGTCATTCGATTCATCTCAGCTGTTAGAGTGACATAGAGTATATTATTTAAATATGGCGTCCGCGTATAAAAAGGGATAGAAACATTTTTTGTCGTGATAACGTCATATAAATCTATGAACGCCGGCTGCACGCACGAAAAAGCATGACTCATTGTCACGTTCAGCCTGAGCCGAGCGTGCAAGCGAAAGCACGGAACAAGCGATACAGAAGCACGATCGGCCTAAGTGTTCGGCTTGTGACGCATCTCTGTTCCACTCTATCGGCAGATGTTCTCTTATGACGTTTTTGCGTAAAATTATCATCCTTAAATTGACTTTACAGACAACCAATTATCTTTCTGTTAATAATTTCTGGATGATTAAATTATTTTTTCTTTTTTTAGTGATTATAAACTTTCATATTCTTGGTATGCTGCTCGTGTTTAATAGTTTAATTCGTGTAACGTTACAGAGCGCAACAGGCCTTGCAGTGAGGCGGCGAAAGGCATCTGCTCTAATCTGTGCCGGTCTCGGTCAGCACAGTCACTCAAGTTCCTAGGCGACACAGCCACTCAGGTAATTCATACTTACAATTTTTTTATACTACGTCGAATGGCAGACATGCATACTACACGCCTAGTAGGAAGCTGTTACCGTAGCCATATTAACGCAAATCGCAAAATGAATTATTGCAAACATCGTTCGCGCTCCGCCACCCCCGCTGCCAACGGAGCAACTCCCTCTTGCCTGGTGATCTCACTCACGCGCAGGAACACAAAAACCCCTAAGGGAATTGTTGTTTGGCTGCGGTCTTCTATGAGGTGGAGATACTTCACCGGTCCGGCGACTTACAATTTACGCTCGCCCTACCTCTATTTTACCAGAGCCTCGTTAGTCAGTCAGCATCCCAAAATATAACCATAATAATTACTCCTGCAGCTTGATCTAAACCAGGCACGCGTTTAGTTATATGAAATACCATAAATCAAAGTCGTTCTCTACGTCTGTTTCTCCAGTTACTTTTTTTAACAGTGCTAAGGGTTGACGCGCATTTAAATATCATAATTACTTCCTGATAATACTTGGTAATATTCTACATGAGCAATTTCTTTTTATATTTTATATAACGGGTCGCCGATCCGTTGTCTGCCTATATTCCTTCCTTTCAATTAAATTGTATCTGGTTGAGATCAGCAATATGGAAGAAGTTCCCGAAATGGCTGCTGAAATGCTGTGGTAGCGGCGCTCAGGCAATATTTTAGTTCCAAGCGTCTGTAGATTACTGTAACCACTTCACATCGGATATTGATTAAATGGCTGGTGGACAAATGTTTGAAATTTTATCATCCAAGTTTTGACATTGTACATTAATTGTTAACAAGACTTCCTTGATATAGAATAAAGTAATTATATATATATTAATAATATTATGTATTTATTTCAGATTGACAATATTTTTACACTGTATTTACAATCCATAATGTTAGTAACACAGAAACTTACAGACTATGTTAGTAACTATAACTATACCCCATATATATATATATATATATATATATATATGGGGTATAGTTATTGATATATATATATATATATATATATATATATATATATATATGGGGTAGACTTCAATGCGAGCCCGGCCTCGGCGATTTTGAGCCTTGAGTGCGAAGATGATTTTGCACCCAATGCACAACAAATGGGTTTTCCATTTTTTCAGAAAATAGTTTCAGAATGCTGTTAGGGCTTCCACGCATCCTGGTCAGCATGGATGCAGTCCTTTTCCTGATGATGGCAAAGAAGTCATCCACAAGTGCCTCTGCAAACATTTGAGACGCGCTACAGAAACGCGGAAGCCCCATCAGCATCCTGAAACCATTATTATACTGAACATGGAGGAACAATAATGATAAACTTTTAAAAATCATTATTGACCTTTTGGATTGAATGTATTTTAAATAATTGATGAATTTGACATTATATATGTACTCACATGTATTATATAGTAAATTTAATATTTATTAGTTGTTAGACCAAAAATATAATTGAGGAAGAAAATAAATTTGCACGCCATTAAAGTTTAGCAAAATGTAATTTAAATTAAAATATAATATCAAAATACATTTTAATTAAAGTGGCTCCCATTTTGTCAACTGTACCATATATTACGCATAAATTATTATTCAATTCTAGTATTCTATTCTCGAATGGACGGAACGCTCTGCCACCGGACGTAGAATTTAAAAAAAATTGCAAAAAAAAAAAAGGCACCAAAATATCTAAGATGAGACTATGTCACTGTAATTCCAGGATGACAAGCTGACAATCCTAGCGACGTTGTTCTGGGTGGGCGGCGCGCTGCTCGAGTCTGACTACGAGCACGAGTTCCTCCTCGGCGTCAGGCTGCTGTCTCGCGTGATGGCTCGCCTGCCGCTCGACAGGCCTGACGCAAGGGACCGCCTGGACCGCACCCAAGCACATTCATCCCCATCTTTACATGCCCTGCTGCTCAAGGTAATTTCAAAAATCTCGTCGATGTAATTTCAAGAAATCGTATTCCGTATTTCTTCTACCGACAATCTTGTCCAAAAACAAAATGTACCTCTGCTTCGTATAAAATTATATTATTTTTTTATCTTGCCTATAAAATCACGTATTTTATATATTTATATATAATAATTAAATATTCCCGTGAGTATTAGATAACCGGTAATTGTACATATAAATACTTTCTATGTAAACACATACATAGAAAACACCCAGACCAAGACAAATGGACATTTCAGGCACACTAATATCTGTCTTGGGAGGGAATCGCAACGGCTACATAGCTAAATAGTCAGGCCATTCAGTCCAGCAGAATCAACCAACGAATCAAATTGTAATCATTCATCCACAGGACTCATCAATTTAAACTTTATTTTTTTTTATATATGGCCGTGTGGTTTCCGGCAGACTAGAATATAATCACTCCGTCTCTTCCCGTGGATGTCGTACAAGGCAACTAAGGGAAATACATTATCAAACATCGATCAGGCCTCCCCTAGCCGTTTGGCCAGCGTGGGGAGTGTAGGCCAAGTCCTCCTTCTGTCTGGGATGGACGAGAGAGGGTCGTGCTCCTGTAGTGGAGAATTAAATGACCTGATGATGATTATTTTATATTTACTTGTAACAGAAATGTGAAAACTTACTATTTGATTTCTTCTTGAAATAAAAATAAGTACCGCTCTATCACGCTCGATAAAAAAACAGTGTATGCTACACCACACGACAGAAGTGAAAACTTCATCTCTCGCTCCGTCTGACTCCCTCCCTGTCGACTTAACCCAAAGTAGTGTTACAGAGCCGAAAATTACGGCGCTGTCTCGTTCACTAGCCACAAAATAAAATGTACATCGCGCCTGCTGAAGTTTTCTCCTCAAAAAGAGAATCCCATTTAGTTCTTTTTTTTGCATGTGTACCAAACACATTATTTACAAGCATGCGTCCTGCTTAACTTGAAGCAATTGCTGTAGAATACAGACGCAATACAAAAAGTATCGCGTTACGACGCCATATGCTAATGCAGCATATCCCGAAGAGTTTCCTGTTATTAACTTGTAGGATACAAACCACGTGCTTACGTATTAATGACGTTAACGTAACGTTACGTAATAATGACATCCTTGAATGAGAAATGTCTACCATGTGCTTTATTTATGGATCTTACTAAAGCATTTGATTACGTTGATCATGATATTCTCAAAGACAAATTATACGCTTATGGAATTAGAGGAATTGCCCTTGATCTCATTGTATCGTATCTTAGCAATCGAAAACAAGCTACATTAATTACAAGAATCTGCGAGAAAACGAAAATAGAACTCAAGCACCTGTCTAATTATAAACAGGTACAATTTGGCGTACCACAGGGTAGTGTATTAGGTCCGTTATTGTTCCTAGTATATATTAATGATCTCCCTAGTACTGTAAATTTCCCCATGATCTTATTTGCTGATGACACTACTGTAATATATTCTAACAATAATCAGGCATCTCTTCAAAATGACATTGAAAAATCTCTTAGAGACATAATCAATTGGTTAGAAGCTAATAATTTAAAAATTAATTTTGACAAAACTAAAATAATGACATTTACAAATACAAATAAATTTTCGGCAATTAATACTGTTGACATAAACTATTTGGGACATAAAATTCAAGAAACTGAAACGACAAAATTTTTAGGATTACTACTTGATCGACATTTAAATTGGAAAGAGCAGATTACAAATGTCTGTAATAAATTAAACCGATTTTCTTACGCATTGTATATGCTATCAAAAGTTGTAAGAAATACGCCTACATTGATGACAGTCTACCATGCGTACGTGGCATCTACATTGCGATATGGAATCATTTTTTGGGGAAACTCAGTAGAGAGGGAATCAGTCTTTCGGGCTCAGAAAAAATGTGTGAGGGCTATTTGTAAAATATCTCAGATGGATAGCTGCAGGCCATATTTTAGATCTCTAAAGATATTGACATTACCGTGTCTCTATATATATGAAACGGCCTTGTTTGTCAAGAAAAATCTAGACCTGTTTATGAATTTAAAGAGTAGTCGTAATGGCCATAAACTATGTAATATACCAGGCAAGACGACACATTTTCGCAAAAATGTTATAGGTATGGCCCCTTTGATATATAACAAACTTCCTAAAAGTATTAGAGACAATTCTAGTTTGTGCATATTTAAACAGAAACTACATATGTTACTAATAGAAAGAGCATACTATAGTGTAAAAGATTTCCTAGAGGATAAATTTTGACTTGTATACATTATTATTATTACTGACCTTGACATTTCTTGACATTAATTTTGATGTAATTTTATTGAAAATTGTTTGTTGTGTCGTATCAATTGAAATTGTATGTTATTAATATTTAATCTGATTGACAATTAACTGTTTAAATTGATGACATTGTGAATTTGTTATAAACATTTTATAATTTTGCATGCCGTAAAGGTAGAATATGGTAGGACTAATTTGTTGTACTCCATCTGTATTGTTACATTACCCATGTTCGCAAATAAAATATATGAATATGAATATGAATATGTATTATCAATTGACTTCTAGTTCTCAAGTAGAACTGCTCCTAACTTAATGTCACTGTGACCGTCACCAGAGCTACGTGTGCATCACGTGGTAGATGAAGTTGGTATTGATTTTAAAGTTAATGGTGAATCGCTTCATCGCTTTTTATTAGGTCGGATGTTAGAGAGGAGGCAGTTAAGTTGACGGCCAAACATCATTTGGGCTTGGGACTTTCCAGTGGTAGAATGCGGGGTGTTTCTATATGTAAACAAGAACTCGTGAAACCGTTGTTTGAGCTCATTTTGAGCTCATTTCCAGCACCTGCAGATACCCGGTTTTTGAAAGTTCTGACAAGTCGTTCTGCCAGCCCTTTTGTTCGAGGGTGATATGGTGATGACGTTATATGTAAAATACCTTGACTATTGCAGAAATCTTTTAATTCCTGGGAAGTGAACTGGGGGCCGTTATCAGATACGATTAGACGAGGTAGTCCAAATGTACAAAAAATGTTACCTAATACTGAAGTTAGACCTTTGGAGGTAATCTGTTTCATTGGCCTTATTTCTATCCATTTGGAGAGGGCGTTGCATAGGATAAGCCATTGAAAACCTTCAAATGGTCCAGCGACGTCTATATGTATCCGGTTCCAGACTTCTTCTGGAACGGACCAAGAATTAATTGGTAGATCTGGACTGGATGGGCGATTTTGTTGACAGCTATGGTATAATTTTACAAATGTTTCAATTTCCTCCTCCATGGGCAACCATACATAAAAACGGGCGAGAGCTCTCATAGCTGATTCCAGGGTGTCCACGATGAAGGTAATTCAAAATCTTTTTTTGTAAACTTTCTTGAATCATCATTCTTCCCTGCCACATTACAATGTCATTTTCGATGGAAAGTTCATCTCGTTTGCGCGGTAATAACGTTTGATGTCGTTATTGAGATCTCGCCAACCAGTTCTCAAACACTGTATTACTTTTCTTAAAACAGGATCTTTGGCTGTGCTAGTTTTGACATGGTTTTCTGTTAAATGAAGGTCTGTTAATTTAGTACTTATCTGCTTTGAATCGATTCTGTATACCGCGCGTTCACTTCGCAAAGGTTTTTCATCGTTATCTGGTAATCTGGAAAGGCAGTCTGCTATGGTGTTATTTTCTCCTTCAGTAAAGCCCATCTCACCAGACGATTATTAGCTAATTTAGGAAGGTTTCGATTAGTTCCTAAAATATCAATGAGGGGTTTGTGATCCGTAACCAAAATAAGTTTAGTGCCTCGTAAATATTGATCGATTTTTTTTATACCGAAAAGAATAGCCAGGGCTTCGCGATCTATTACCGAATATCTACTTTCAGCGCTGCGTAGTTTTCTGGACGCAAACGCTATAGGTTGCTCAATACCTTTAAGGTCTTTGTGGTACAACACTGGGGCCCACACCTTTCTCTGATGCATCACAAGCTAAATAAAACGGACGATCCTCAACAAAAGCTATCAATGGTTTAGATGCAGTAATACTTTTTTTGTAGCTTCAAAAATGTTGTTTTCATGCTCAGTCCAACGCCATCTTTTCCTACCGCTTATCAACTCGTATAAATCAGCGCATACACCATGAAGGTGTGGAATAAAACATTCATAGAAATTAACCAACCCTAGGAACGATCTCAATTCTTTAGCGCTAGTGTGTTGTGAGGCTTTAGAAATAGCATCGACTTTCGTTTTTGTTGGTCGTATACCTTCCCGATTGATGGTGTGACCAAGGTATTCAATTTCTTCCTGTAGGAAGTTGCATTTCTTTAAATTTACTTTTAGTCCTGCCTGTTGTAAGCGATTTAAAACAGTGGCTAATGTTTTTAGGTGTTCGTTTGAGTAATTTCCCGTAACTGAAATGTCGTCAAAATAAACAGCAACATTAGGAAGATCAGATAACAATTTATCAAGATAGTGTTGAAAGATTGATGGTGCTGTCAAAATTCCAAAGTGCATGCGGTTATATTGAAAATAACCTTTGTGTGTTGACAGCGTGAGAATTTTTTTTTGATTCCGGGGATATTTCAAATTGTAAATAAGCGTCTTTAAGCTCGATCTTTGGAAACAACTTACCATCTGCTAATTTGTGTCGTAATTGATCAAATAAAGGTACAGGGTGTAGGTGTTTGATCAACGTAGAATTAACTATACTACGGTAGTCGCCGCAAATTCTGACTTCGCCGGTAAGTTTCACAACGTTGATAGTAGTCGTGGCCCATTCTACTGGTGTTACGTTAGGGTCTATTTGATAAATAATAGGGTCTAGTTCCCTTTCAATGTTTTTCCTTAGACTAAACTTGATGGGTCTTGCCTGTAGATGGACTGGTTCTCCTCCTGGTTTGATGTGTATGTTAACAAGATAATCTTTCACCCTACCCAGTTTGCCGTCAAAAAGAGTAGAGTATTTGTTTAATACCTGCTTGAGTGATATTTGGATTTCGTTGTCACGTTTAATAGAGTATACAGCACTTGGAAATGTCATATTGAAAATTTCGCTCCATTGTAAGCCAAAGAGTATCGAATTGGCGTCATTTATAATACCTGCTGGGGGAATTTTCTTCTAATCCTCGACTTCAACAGTTACGTCTGTAAGACCTTTCGTTTTTAATTTGTAGTTACCGTATGCCTTTAGTTTCGGCCCTTTTGTTAGGGCTGGTGAGCCTATTTTCTTCCATAACGTATGGCTGATAATAGAGTACGTAGAGCCTGGGTCCCAATTCATAGTGCATTTGTTGCCGTTGATTAGAAAAAAGATACGTTTACAGTCCTTCTTCTGTGTTGTGAGGTTACAAACAAAATCATCGTCACTTTCATCACTGTTGTCAGAGTCGTGGGAGGAATTAATTACATCTTCGTTGTCCTTACTAACTTTTTGAAGTCGTGTAGATTTGAGGTTCGCTTGTACTTTTGCTTCGTCGAGGAGATGTAGGCTTTTCCAGTTTTGATACAGCACTTTTCAAAGTGACCCTGGGTGTTACATTCCTTACAAATATTTGTCTTAGCTGGACAGTCAGTTAATGGGTGTCTTTCAAATTTTCCACAACGTAAGCATTGTTCTAGATTGAGCATGCAAGGTGAAAATGATTTTCTATTTGTGTGTCGATGGTTTCTTTATAATTCTTTGCACACTTGTTCCAGGCGTGTCGTGCTCTGTCTGCCGTGATTGTGCAACAGCAAAAGAATCCGCAAATGTGACTTCTGTTGTGATACTATTATGAATTTCTAGTAAATCTGGCCATTTTTGTTTCAGATCTGTTTCAAGTTCTGGGTGGTTCAGCCCTGTAGCGAAACGATCACGTAATTGTCGCTCGAGTAGGCTATTATCGTATCCACAGTCGCGACTAGTCTATTAGCGTAGTGTTCCTATACACTCCGCTGTCTCTGGTGCAACTCCAGAACTCTGTTAGAGCCCGATATCTTGTCCTTTTGATGCGATAAATATCAAGGAGTTTGTTACGGACGTCAGTATATGTGCTTGTTTCGAAATATGGTGTTAGTCCAATTTTGATCTCGTTAAAAAAAATTGTAGAAGGTCCTTTTTAACGTCTTTGTCGATGTTAAAAATATTACATTTTGTTTCGAAGAAATCTATATAGTCTTCGGCACGACACACATCGGGTTTAAATATTTCGTTATTAAAGTTTTTTAATACTTGCAGTTTGTTTTGTGTACTTGCACTCGTCACGCTTCTGGAACTGGGTCCCTCAGTATTGTCACCGCTGTCGTCATTTATTTTCGGTTTTAGTGTCGTCACCAAAATTTGCAGTATAGTAGTAATTTGTTCTTGTTGTGCCTGTTGGGCTTGTAAAAATTGTTGAAACTGTTCTGGTTCCATTTTACTTCGTCGCCAATGAAATAATATCAAATAAATGCAAATATGTATTTCAGCTTAGACATCTTTTTATTAGAATGACATTACATTCATATGATAGTTGCAGTATAAAATTAAAACTAAAATTTAAAAGAGTAAACAGGCGCACTATGTCTTTTTCTTCTATTTTTATCAGATTTGATCTCGTGACGATCATGGGTTCTTCCATAACGGCGTGAAAAGGTTTTTACAAGGTCGGGAACGAGCGTGTGACGCTCCTGGTGTTACAAGCATTCATAGGCTACGGTAACTGCTTCCATCAGGCGGGTAGTATACTTGTTTGAGATCTTAATGGTATAAAAAAATGTAGATATTTCAAACAATCCGTTCACCTTTTTCGGTCTTACTCGCTTATTATATCTACTTACATTAAATTTCATTGTTCTTTTTCTCGCATGCCTTTCACTTGTAAGCATTGCACGCGTATACTACAAGACATGATTTCCACTCATCATTTTCATCATGGCTGCCTTATACCCCAATAATTTTGTTCCTTCAAAGATTTTTTTTTGACGTGACAACGTCTTATAAATTGGTTAGCCGGGTGACACTTCAAGAAACGCGCTCACGTTATGCGCTCACAATGAGAGCGAGTGAGAGGCACGCGTCCCTTTCACTCGGGCATGGTTAGCCCGCCTAAGAGCGAGAGAGACAGACATAAAAAGTGAAAGGCATGCGTCCCTTCCACTCGAAAACATTTTACCACTCAAAGTCGTTGTCACGTAAAACTTTCGCCCGTATACCGACTTTACAGGCAACCAATTTTTTTTATATATGAGAATGGGGCAAACGAGCATGGTGGTTACGTGATGGAAAGCAATCATCACCGCCCATGAAGATCAGCAACATCAAGGGGTCGCCGTTCCATCTTCCTTTTTTTCTTGCTATCGTAAAATTTTGCTGCCATAGTTTGTACTGCATATGTTAGCATAGTTACTATATGGCTAATTTTTACATCGAGAAATTGATTTGAGAGTCAATAACGAGAACAGGTTCCCGAAGAATTTTCAGCGGCTTTTCACATAAGAAAATTTCCAATACATATTTATATACTTTCTTATAATTTTACAAATTAAAAAACTCCCTTATTTTTTGCATTTCTAGGGATGTACACACCCAAACACGTATGAACCCGTGGTGGGTGTGCTAGCGGATATGATTCCACTTCTGGAGCTGCCGGTGATCGATCCCACGCAGTCGCTGGCTTTCCCCATGACAGTGGTGGCGCTACTTCCTTACATGTTGCTGCATTATGAAGACGCAAATGAACTGTGTGTGAGGGCGGCGTGTCACATTGCACAGGTATGCATTATATTATTAACCCGGCCAGTATTATAGATATTCTACTGAGGAACAAGCAAATAAACTTTCTCTTATGTATTTGACGTAACGCTGCATGACCTGGCGTTAGCTTAGTTTATGGTTAGTATCGCTTCTCGTAAATACCATAAAGCAAATTCCTTTTTGTTTTTATTAACAAAAGCAAATGTATTTTACATATGTTGCTTCAACAAGTAAGAAAAAACTTGTTTTCGAGGTTAACCTGTCACTTAACATGTCAAGAGTTGTCAATGGTATACGAGTATGTTTATTACGATAAAATAAATAAATAATAAGTTTGTTTATTACGCCGAAACTACTCAACCGATCATCATGAAACTTAGTACACATATTCTAAAAGGTATTTAAAAAAAAATAACTTGAGCGAAGCCGCGGGTGGACGCTAGGACCTACTAATATTGCATAAATAAATGGCGTATCTGCAAAGCGTGAATACATATGTGTGCGTGAGTCGTCTAACTAACGGTTAGACAATCTTTCTCCGAGAGGAGAACGTGAGGTCGGCTCGACAGAGCAGCATCCATACTATACGGAAGTACTATTACTTGTACAGTCGTCCAATGTATCCTTATCAGTCGTCCAATGGAAACCTCTAGATCATAGATGTAGGATAGTAGAGATTGGCAATCTCCACATCAAAACGGGACCAAAAATTCAGCGCGCTAGTGTGTACATGTGAGCATACATGCTTACTTTTAGTCTTCTGTAGAGCGTAGCGTAGAATCCTAAGTCTGATCTAGACAGAGGAAATGCCCGGTGAAGGTGCATGTGCGTAGTCGCGTACCGAGTAACCTTACAGTCTGCTCTATGGTACTTGATACAAAAAGATGGCACATTTAACTGATTTATGTATTTCATTTAATGTCTTAATTTTGAATGACATTTTAATACGGCGTTAAACATAATTAAACTTGCTTGTCAAGCGTGGTGATTATGACAAATCCACTCAAAATGATGACCACAAACGGCACAATACTGATCATTGTGGAAGTCTGTGTTCAGCAGTGGACGTCGATCATTAGTTGAAATGATGATGATGACGTTTTAATGACGTATGTCTAAATGATAGTTGCATTTCGCCAAACATCAAAGGTCTAAATCGGCCTATTATTAATTTACACTTTTTAACACTGACCATAGTTCACGGCCGAGAAGAGTAAGAAACTGGAAAATCTGGGCACAGTGATGACGCTGTACTCGCGACGCACCTTCAGCAAGGAGAGCTTCCAGTGGACCAAGTGTGTGGTCAAGTACCTCTGGGACACATACTCTCATCTCTCGCTGCAAATGCTCGCTTTCCTCGTCGAGGTGCTTGAGAAGGTAAACGTTTGTTTTTTTTTATACAACGACTGGTGGCAGACAAGCATACGGCCCGCCTGATGTGAAGCTGCCGTAGCCATATTCAACATAAAGTATCGCTCGCGCGCCGCAAACCCCACTGCCAACGCAACATCTCCAACCTTTCTGGTGACCTCACTCACTCGCAGGAACACAATAACCCTCAAGGAAATTGTTATTTGGCTGCAGTATTCTGTGAGGTGGAGGTACATTCCCCAGTCGGGTAGCTTACTATTACGCTCCCTAGCTCTTTTTTTGCCAGAGCTTCGTTTGTCAGTGAGAAGGGTGCACCGCGTCCAGGTAAAGTTGGCTTTGGTTCAAAGATGTTGATGAACCACTACACTCCAAAATTTTGATTATATTCTAGTTATTAGGCTTAGACTCTAGTTATTTATTATATAACGCTTTAAAGTACAATGCCAGTGTCGCTAATATTATTTCAGCATAATTAATAACATTTGTTTATTACAATTTTCATTTATGTAGTTTCGCCGCGCTCTTTGTAAAAATCTTTCAAATTAGACCCACTTGCCAGTGTCCGATTGAGCAGAAATTTAGCACTCTCGTTTGGTTTTAGTGACAATGCACGATTACCTGAATGCTGCCATGTTAACCCTTATGATATCGATATCAAATGAAAGGGCTAATTGAGCAAGACGCAGTATATTTTAGGTTCTTTTTTGTTCTTAACAACTAACAAATGTTTGTTCTTTTGTGCTTTTTTTTAGTACATACGTTGTTTGTTTAAAAACCATAATAAGTAGGTAAAATACCTAGAAGTCTTACATTTTCTGCTGGGATAGTGGACACCCGTGTTGGGATGAATAAGGGTTGTTGACGACACAACGCGGCGCGCCCTGTATTTTATAAGTTGTATTGAATTTGCTTCCCTTTTACGTCTGAGGTTCAAAATATTTTGTACAGGGGTCTACCAGCCTCCAGCTGCCTGTACTTTCGATCCTGCACTGCATGCTGTACCACGTGGAACTGAACGCGCCCGCCGCCCAGCCAGTCAACGCAGACCTGCTGCGTGCTGTCGCCAAATTCATTGATGTCAGTATACCTATATCTACGTCAGAGCTCATGCCCTTCAATGGCCCTAATTTTAGATCAGAAATATTTTTGAACCGGTATCCCCATAGTTAAAATAAAAATGATCACATTATTTACGTTATCTAATAATTATTGAGGGCCCGTCAAGCCGATCTCAACTGTTGTCATGAGAGTACAGTCGTTAAGCCAAGTCAGTGACCTTTAGGTGGCTTGAAAACACTGGCCTTCGCCAACCCACTGTTGAGCAGGATAGTGGAGTATGCTTTAAACCCCCTACGAATTGAGAGGAAACCTGTATCCCAACTCCCAACAGTGGGATGAATATGGCTTAACGACGAGAATGTAATAAAAATAGAAATTATATTTTTGCTGGTTTCACGCCCACTACGGATATGCTGCAATGGCCGGCATTTTTCTAAATTAGTTTAGTAGTGAGTTTATGCTTCCCAGTGTCCCAGTGTCCGCTCAGAGTGTATTGAGGTTAGGCGGGAAAGAATTATTTCTGAGATTCCAAATAAAAAATTGTAACATACATTAAGAAAAGTACCACCAAGTACAGAATATCTGTTTGATCATAGTACTTTAATGCCATTAGTACAATCCCTCGGAGGGACTATCTCTTGGGTCAATATGCCTACTTATTTAAAATAAACAAAACCAATTGTGAGAAAACGACCAGCTGAGACAGTTACATCTGGTCAATATTCTCATGTAGCCCGTTCTGTGCCATCTACCTCTGTTCGTAGTATAGTAGTGTTATATAGGTGGACATAAAAAAATTCAAAGAAGAAGTAATAATCAAAGCCCAACAATAATTCCTTTCGCAACAAAGATAGAAAATGACTATCCCCAACAGGGTTTCAAGGGGGACTGCCTACAGGCCTTTTGTTGCTTCAGGAAGCTGAATACCATTTATAAGTGCGCCTCACCTGAATTACCTTACCTCAAGACTGAAAAAATATACAGCACCAAGATCACACCAGACATGACAAGGATAATATAAGATTTGAAAGATCAGGAAGTCTTAGAGAAACCAGTTTATGCAAGCCCGAGCTTCTTGTCCAAGATGTTTCTTGTATCAAAGAGCAGTGGCGTCCTTCGGCCCATTTTTGATATTCAGGGTCTGAACCGGTTTATACACGCAAAACATTTTCAACCAATTTCACATCTGACGCATGTGAAACATGTAAAACATTTTCAACCAATTTCACATGCGTCAGATGTGAAATTGGTTGAAAATGTTTTGCGTGTATGAACCGGTTTCTACACGCAAAACATTTTCAACATTACTTTTGCAGCTCTGACGAATTGGATCGCGGAGATCCTTCGTGCGAAAGAAATCGGGTTCTAGTCTATCTGGACGATTTTCTCTTAGTCCACCAGGATCATACCAAGTTGATCTCACAAGCTCCTTAGGTTGGAAAGTAAATTAATTACCCAAAATCAATATTAGATCCAGTATTTAGGGATCACCTGGAGTACAAGATTGAACAAGATGTACCTGGGAAAAGGAAAAATAAGTAAGATAGAAGAATCAAAGAATGTTGTTTCGACCACGGTCCAACTTGAAACAAGACAAAAGATTCTGAGCCAATTAAATTTCGCAAATTTTGTGATTCCAAAGGGTCGCCTTCACTGTCGTTATTTGCAGATATTGCTGAAACGTTTTCGGCGCAATCAAAATATGAAGTTGGTATTGTCTCCACAAGTCCGGAACGATCTAAATTGGTGGAGGAATACTGTTCGGAACAGATCCTCCCTGCACCAACATTCAAACACCCACTTCCTTACAACCGATGCAGCGGACGCGGGTTTCAGAGCTCAGTTAAACGAGACCCTTATGTCAGGGACTTGGACGACAGAACAGAGGAAATAGCACTGGAATTGGAAAGAGCTGTTCGTAGTATATACATCGATTCGGAATCAATTGCATTGCCTGCAGAATGCCCACATACCAGTCCAATCAGACAATCGGACACTGGTCTCTTATATACGGAAAGAAGGGGGGACACAGTCCCTGGGCTTGCTCAAGTTAACATGCAAGTTGTAGAGGTTGACGGACAGAATTAATATTGTTCTATCAGCCCACTACCTCCCGGGGAGGTACAACTGTATTGCCGATCACCTCTCAAGGGGACGGCAAATACTCGAGTGGCACCTGTTGCCCACTGCAACAAACCGATTATTTCATCGTTGGGGCACTCCAGATGTCTATCTGTTCGCGTCTGCAGAATTAAGCGTGGTCAACAAGTACGTCTCCTTAGACTGCAAAGATCACTCAGCACTTTTAGCCAAGACACAAACACCTTTAGCCAAGAGTGGAGCTTTCATCTCGCGTCGATTTTTCCACCTCCCAACCTGATCCCACGAGTTCTGGCTCATCTGAACAGTGCCAGGGATTATAGTGTTACGAGCTATGGTTCTAGATTTGGATGTAAAACGCCAATGACAACTTCCAAGGATTTATTCACGCAGGCTCTGGTCTGCAGGTCTTCACAACACGAAGTCCACACGAAGATTCCAAATCGCAGGTCAAATCGAAGTCCAATATTATCGCTGAGGTAGTAGGTTATCACTTGTCTCTCGCAGGTAGATTCGCTCAAAGTTTACTCTTCCGAAGTCAAAACTGAACTGCCTATGCGCCGCGGCGGTCGCTATTTATATCCGGCAAGGGTTCCCGAATGTTCTCGTAGGTACAAGTATGTACTTCCCATCGGTACACATCGTTAACGTGTCTCGACCATTTTCATGCCATAATGTTATGAACCTTATGACAGTAGACGGCTCATTATTGCTTGCAGCGAAGTATGCGGCGACTATTCTAGAAGGTTTCATTCTAGATGATTCGCGACAGGACCGCGACAATAGTAATAGCACCATAATGGGAAAAGACCTTTTGGTTGGCAGACCTAAAGTCAAGGACTCTAGAACAGCCTGCACCAATAGAAAGTCTCTCGGAGAGCTTAGTGGACATGGCAACTGGTATTCCTCCAGCCCAAGTAGACCGACTGAAGCTACAAGCTTGGTTAGTTGGAGGTGGGGTGAAAGTATAATGGACTGGTCGACTATGGCCACTTATTATCCTGCAATTAAGCAGTTGTTACAGTGGTGTGATATAAATGCAGTTGCTGCTAAAACCCCTTCTCTGCAGCAGATTTCCAAATTTCTAGCCTATCTACATATAGAAGAAAAGCTTGCCTATAGCACTATAATTGTACATAAGCCGGCAATATCTACCTTTTGTAATATTAAGCAGGACTCAGATGATCACCTTCTAGTGCGACTGATTCTCAAAGCAATTGCTGCAGCTCAGCCCACAAAATCTAAGGCTCCGGTTTGGGATGCACAGGTAATTTTCAATTGGTTAGCTATTCCAAGTCAAAGGAATACATTGTTTGAAGTTTCTCGAAAAATAGCAGCAATTCTTTTGTTAGCATATGAAAGGAGGGTACATGACCTCACCTTAATAAAAACCTCAAAGCCGCATATATACTCGTACATATCTGAAGACAAGTTAGTTTTGTGGCCAATTTTTGGGCCAAAAACTGTTTCAAGCGCACGTAGACAATCAGGATGGAAGTTATTGAAGCATGTATGCCCAGTGACCTGGATAAGACGGTTAATAGAAATTTCACCAGAGTGAAAAAGTGAAGCAGGACTAGATCATTTATTTATAACTATTATTGGCAAATCACGCCCAGCCTCTAGAACAGTGATTGGTCGTTGGGTCAGATCTGTGCTAAAAGAGGCTGGCATATCACCTTTTTTTTTTAATTAATTTATATTACAAAATCTACAGACCCGGGGTCCGTACCTTTTATTAACAAAGTTCTATTTTTATCTTACAATATTCTTACAATTTATAAATTGCACGTCGCTATTATGCTAATAATTATATTATTGTCTATTACTACTTAGCCTAAATGCTCCTATTGTTTACCTTGCAACCATGACAGCCAGGGCAGACCAGTCCCCTCTGGCAGCACCCGTTCACGAGTTGATGCATGGGGCAGCCATCACCGCATTCAACCATTTTATTGGGAATGCGGCGACCCGCCACACGACACCACCACCAGTTCGAACACTTTAGTGAGCATGACTACCTGGGCTGTCAGGGCTACACAGTAAAACCTCTATTTATTTCCCTATGGTCTTTCTCCTTCTCTCCCTCTCACCCACCAGATACTTACGTTCTTTGACCCAGCATATTCCGTCTGTCGCTGTCACTGACATTGCATGGGCGACCATCTCGTTTCTGTGTCATCAGTTCCGTACGGAACTGAGTAGTCGCGTTCCAATTTTTTGTTTTCTTTTGATTGCTTTGCCAATTCTTTCACGACGGGTATATCCCGACTCCAGATTGTCATTTGCAAATTGTAGTCCCGAATTGCTTCCGTGGTAGCAGTTTCCGCACGTTTTATGAATTTTGCAGTTGCGTCGAATAGCTCGCTGCAGTCTATGTAATATATACAGCTACAGGTATGTCTCGAAACTGCCACCACTGCATGGGGGACACTACTATGCAGTTGAAGGTTTTTCATCGATGTCCTGATGATTACCACTGACTCGTATGTCAGTCCCTGTGCTTCATGAATGGTCAAAGTACGAGACCCTGCGCCACTGCCGTAACCTTGACCGATCAGTAGCTCTTTCTCGTCCTAAGTATGTACCAGGTGCAAGGTGTTGGCTGCGCTTGTGGGTATTTGCGACCCTCTGTACCTCATCAGCTTCAGGGACCGTGTCCGAGTGTTGGACGAGTATATGCCACTGTATACTTGTCTGAGGGCATACGCAACGTCTAGTGGATTCCTTCTTGTGCACAGCATTTCACGGCTGATGTTCGCCGCTGGGCTTGGGCGATGGTAATTAAGTCGGAAAAGGTTGGATCTGTCGATGATTGGCAGTTGATTTATATCGCCAAAGAGCAGGACCTTCTTAGCACCGGTAATTCGCACTGCCTTCACTATGGCCCCGAAATGGTTCATCAGCGCTTCGTCGACCATAAGTCTTTCGTATGTGTCTGTCGCTGGGATCCCATTTGCAAGTACTGAGACCATTGTACGTGCTTTAGCTCTTATTTTTGTACCGATGCGTTTAGTTATTTTCTCTTTCAGGTCGCGAGTGGATTCAGTCCTGGTTGCAATGACCAAGGCTTTGCCTTATTTTTTGTCTTTGTCTTATAATTCTCGGAAATCCATTTTGATTTTCCACATCTGGGTACTCCGTTGACCCAAGTTATTTCTGGTACCTCCCAGTTTTCGAAGGCCCTGCTGGATGCCAGTCTCTGATGATAGAGCTTCCGCTCTTTCTAGGAATCTGTCATCTAGCATTACCTTCGTACACTTGGCGGTGACTACAATTGGGTCTTCCGGAGGAGTCTCAAACACCAACCTTCCAGTCCGCTCTGTCTCTACCTGGTTTTGAGCCACAAAACCATCTGTCGCGTTATATGCAGCCATGTATGTTCCTGATACCTTTCCCTTTACGGTTTCGGCTGTGTCATTATTATACACAGCTGCATCTGCTTCCACTAGTTTTACGCTGAGCTGTCCCTCATTACCTTGCAGATAATTCTGCATGATAGATGAGCAAATTTGCAGGTTGACTTTCTGCGTCGCTTTTGTAATAGCTTTAAACTCGAGGAAAGCGTTGACTATGTGGTCCTTAGGCTCCTTCACAACTCTGAGTTCAGGCGGGTCGACTTGTCCCATTTCGGCTTTTGTCCGGACTTTTTTCTGCACTTCGCTTTTACCTGTTGGAGATCGCTTAAAAAAGGTCTGCACTGCAAGTGCCCGTTTTTCTGCTGCCTTATGCGATGTTATTTTGGACTTATTTGGGCTTACAATGCTGCAGAAAGCCTTAGATAGAGTTCCAGTTATAGTGGATAACAACTTTTTTGTTGGACTATGTTACTTCTTAAGCGCTTCTCCCCTTTCCAGGATCGTCTTCTGTTGTAAGCGTTCAGATCCACTGTATCCTTCTGGATTAACTATGGGATAGCCCCAGCTATCAACGGGGTGTAAAGAGGCACCAGGTCTGACATCTCGTGGCTTCAAGAAATGGAGTTTTTGTCCTCTATCCTCGTATATATAAGGTCCTAACGTTTTAATTGACAATACTATATGGTTGGCATCTATAGCTTGTATACATCGTATTCTGAATAAAATTTTGCATAAATTAAAATGTTTTTAAAATGATATTATTTTTCTGTATACCAAGAAAAAATATCCTAACTTGCTCCCATACGCATTTACCATCACTCGTACAGAATGAAATTGTAATGACTAGTTAGGTACGACGACGGTACGTATACGACCAAGTACTCGCCACATATGACAGCTACGGTCGGCAGGATGCACCACGTGCAGGCTTAGGATCTAAAGATCGTGGTGAGCCAAACACACCCCTTTACTTTTTTATAGGGCAAGACTCATTGTTGCAAAAGATTCAACAGAAACATTCAATAACATTAAAATCAGAATAACAACTTTGTCAAAAAATTTGTTAGGCACCTAAAACTTCATCTAAACTAATTCGCGCTGTATTTAATTAAAAGAAGTCATCGCCCCTACACGAGATGACGGTATAGGTATCTAGGTAGTCTTCTAACTTCCGTACTTACCCCAACAAGTAAAGTAGAGGGCCGGCCCCGGCCGTAACGGCCGATGTCTGTTGATTTCTAGGAAGCAACAGGTCATCGCCCTCACAGCTGTCTTTTCTTAAGCGAACGGCCACTAGTATCATTATTACTAATGCACTACCAGTTACATACTAGGGTTAAAGCTGATCTTTTGTGCACGTGGTGCAGCCTGCTGATAAACAGACGCGGTTTTGGCAAGATGTAGGGCATATCGAGACCAACGGTACAGTATTTTTTTTTCTTTCGATCTACTGAGGTCTCAATTCAAGAGCGTAGATTGATTTGTCGAGAACTCGCAACAGCTGATATGTAGATACGTCAGAGGTACTTGCCATCGGATGCTGACTAAAAAAGTCCAATATTTCCTCCTCAAGCCTAGCAGGATACCGAGGCCTACCAGCGTCCACCTCAGGTTGGTCGAACCGTCCATGTTCTTGGAAGCGTAAACATCTGCGAGAATCGTGTTCCTGCTAAACACGTATTCCGACCCGAGCCTTCGTTCTAGTAGATTCTACGCTTGCAGAACAATCTCCCCACTATCACTTCACTATCACGGTACGCAATTACCATTGCCAGGTATTCCTGGTTAGTGTCACGTCGTGTGGCGGCAAATTTGTACAAATCACACTAATACTAAAACGTACGAGCAAGAGCACTACGTTGTCGAGCTAGCACTACGGACGGCGCGCCGGCCGGCAATGCACAAAACACGCGTGCGCTCACAAACTCAGTTTAGCGGCGACTGATTGTCCTTCGCCGTTCGCGCAGCGCTCAAGTATGAATGGTAGGTAGGTAGACTGCACATGCACACTTGATACTACCAACATTTGCCCTGGTATGAACTCGTGAACAAGGACGGTTTTATGTAAAGATAAAAAAGAACATTTTAAACATGTTTTAATGATAAATAAATTTTGTCATACAAACACTTTTCTTCACTAAAGCGTTCAGTATATGGTATTTATTTGATTAAAATGGTATATTTTTTTTTCTTAAAATAAAATAATAATAATTGCTAGCCGTGAAATTCCATTAGTAATGTGATGTATATAAACAATACGCATCCTCAATTCAGTATTGTCAAATAATATGTTAGGACCTTATATATATACGATATAGGCATGTCACCTTCACCTGGATCATTTAGGTTAGCTGTGGCATCAGCCAGCTGGTTGGATAATCAGCCTATTGATGAAATACTGTCTAGAGGTAACTGGAGAAGTGAAAATAAATTAAGAAAATATTATTATATAGAAGTAGAAAAAAAAACTAATAGATCTCAATTATCATTTAATTATTTTCAACCAGACTAAGTTCCTAATGTAATTGTGTTACTTTAAGATATTTTTAATTAATATCACTAAATCATTAGGTATTGATTGTTCTTAACATATATAAACTGCTTGGTGGTTGTTATTTCTGAAAGAGATTTTATTTCCTGTTTGGAGTTGAACTAATTGTTATCTTATGATACCAAGGAATAATTGTTAATACTCCATGAGACTGTTTAATTAATAAACAATATTATTCTTTTTCACATAGTACCTACATTGTAGAGTGCAAATAAAATGGTAATCTTACGTAGCATTTTGTGTTAGTCACCAGCAGATATCAAACAAGTCTTCATAATCGATGTTGTGTGTTTTTAGATAAATACAAAATATAATATTTTGAATTACAACAAAATTGTTATTATGTATTGAAAGAAAAACACACAACATCGCAGGAATATCTTCCTGGTGAAGACACTATGATTCGATAACATGCTGGCAGAGGTACCATATTTCAAGAAAAAGCTTTTCGACGTGGATGGTGTTGTCCTCACTGGTGACTGGCAGGTATTCTACCAACATAGCGGGAGAAAAGGGTAAGATCACAAAATCATTCTTCATAATCGTGATTCATATTGTGTATTTTTCTTTCAATACATAATAACAATTTTGTTGTAATTCAAAATATTATCTTGTAAAGTTTGAATAGCTTTATTTTGCATTAATATATTGAGTAGTTTTTCTGTAATTCCATTTCTCCAAAAAGCCTGTTTAAGATTTATCTGACGCCCGTTTTCGATAAGAATCATCGTGGATCTCATCTCCTTTTACAACGCCCGCGTGCGGGTAGCGGGGAGGGGGCAATGACAAATGACATCGGATGTCAGTGAATGGTAGAAAGTATGTCCTTTAGGGACAAATGTGGTCACGTGATTTGAACTCACCTACGTTATCAGATGTATTTTATTTTGCATGGAAATGACAGATTATGACAACCAAATTCGTGTCGCAGTCCTGGAAACATACGGTAAGAAAAATCCTTGTGTCTTTCTACCATGAGTCAGTGCTTCTGTTTTCCAATTTTGCTGCTTTCAGAACTATCGAGTATAGTGACGTCGCGCGTACCATGTCGTGCTTGTGTACTTGCGAATTGTGTTAGCTTTGGTTTCCTCCAAAAGCGGTGGCGTCATAAAGCGGACGCAATACGATGGCCGTAAAATGACGGCCGTAGACCTGTGGAACATCCGAGACTTCGACGGCCGTCTTATTACGGAGAAGACCACAAAGTTAATGTCAACGGTTGCAAATGGACGACATTGATATAGCGTCACTCGTATATTTGGAAGATGAGCAATCATCGGAAGACGAAAATATTGTATGGGGGAAAGTGGTTTATACAAAGCTCGTACTGCGTCTGCGTCTGTCTGTAGACTTTATGCTTTACATTATATAATATCTCATAAATCCGCACAAAATCAATTAAAAGTTCGTCGTCCTCGCTGCTCCAGTTGGAGTTGGCATTCATTTTGTACAAAAATATTTTAAAATGGCTTCACAACTATCGAAAACACGTTCATAAACCATTCGCCACCGACAAGACGGCCGTCATGCACCGCTTTTTGACGTTACGGTGTCAAACACCGCTCTTTAGGAAACCACGCCATTTTGATTACATAGACAACGTTCTAATGACGTCATTCACCGCTATATTACGGCCGCTACATATATGACGCCACCGCTTTTGGGGGAAACCAAAGTTTTACATAGGTCACACTAAAAGTTTCCGGAACTGGCTACATACAATATTTAAAAAGTAATTACAACACTTGAAAATGGAACTCTTTGGCTGTAGAATGCAGTTTGTTTCATCTGACTTGCAATTGTTTTTCATTTAAAAATTGCGTGTCTACATTAACATGGATTTAACTCGGGAAAATATTCGTAGTATGATTTTATACGATTTTAAGTGTAATTTGACAGCTCAACAGAGCATCGCTCGGCTTCAATCTGCTTTTGGCGATGAAGCACCATGCATCACGACTGGACTGGACGAAAAGCTGGTTTGCAGAATTCAAGCGCGGTCGTGTCAATCTCAGTAACGAATCTCGCGGTAGTCGCCCGTCCACCGCTGTGAACAACAAAAACATCGATGCTGTGCGCCGTATGATTGAAACAGACAGGCATGTGACCTACCATGAGATTCGCACATCCTTAGACATAGGTATGAGTTAAATACAATCAATCCTACGCAAACATTTGGGTGTGAGAAAGCTGTGCTCGCGGTGGATCCCACACAATTTAACCGATACTCTAAAGACGGACCGCGTCACTTGGTGCAGTGCCATGTTTACCAGTTCAAACGAAGGTGCGTCAAATTTGGTGTGGGACATAGTAACAGGTGATGAAACATGGTTTTATTGCTACGATCCCAAAACAAAGCAGCAATCGAGCGTATGGGTCTTTCAAGATGAGCCGAAACCATCCAAATAGGCGCGCCTGAAAAGTGCATCTAAGCGGATGTTGCTTCTTTTTTAATAAAACTGGACACGTGGCTACTGTTGCTTTAGAGAATCGTCGTACCGTGAATAGTGACGGTACGACCATTTGTTTACCGAAAATTATTGATAAGCTCCGTAAAAATAACCGTAAACGCCGTATCATCTTGCACCACAACAATGCTAGTTCCCACACGGCCAGACAAACAAACTAATTTTTGAGGGTGAAAAACGTAGAACTTATGAGCCATGTTTTAAATTGATAAGGAATGATCGTACATGCTTTAGAAGCCATGATAGTACTGCTAGGATGGTGGGTTATGGTGGCGTTGCTATATATCTGCGTGGTGACATTCCTTATCAAATTATATCCCAATCCTCTCCTCAGTTCCAATCACCTGAACACCTATTCCTTCAAGTTACCCTTCATCACACTAAAGTCCTTTTAGGCGTATATTATAGTCCATCCCTCCATATTAACTATTTTGACTCTCTGGAGGACCTTCTGACTGACTTTGGTGGTCAATTTGATCACACAATTGTTATGGGCGACTTTAACACTTGCCTCCTGAAGGACGATTCTCGCGCAAAGAAGTTTCTTGCTCTTCTGAATACCACCAACTTACATCACCTTGCTCTTAATCCTACCCACTTTCCTCACAATGGTCCTCCGTCCCTGTTAGACCTAATTATCACTTCGTCACCTGAACTAGTTTCTGCTCATGGGCAATTTAACGCCCCGGCGTTTTCCGCCCATGATCTTATATATGCTTCGTTCAGGGTTCGTCCACCTAAGCGCAAGAACAAAACATTATTTATGCGTAATTTCAATGCGATGGATAGGAACAAACTACTGAGGGACGTTTATGATGCAGACTGGGAATGCGTCCTTTCAGCATTAGAGGTTGATGCGAAGCTCACGGCTTTTAATAATATTATTTTAGGTTTGTATGATAAGCATGCGCCTCTTCACCCTGTCCGTGTTAAACATTTACCAGCGCCGTGGCTCACAATAGAAATCAAAAAACTTATGGCTCGACGGGATAGAGCGAAAATCAAACTACGCCATGATTCCTCCCTGGAAAATCGAAACAACTATGTCGAATTGCGCAATCGCTGTAATAGAACATGTAGAGAAGCTAAACGTGCGTATATGCATTCCTCAATAGAAGATTGTCCTCCAAATAAACTATGGAAGTTCCTGAAGTCTAATGGTGTTGGCAAGGATCACCCATTAATATCATCCAATGTCGATATTAACGCGTTGAATAAACATTTCTGCTCCTCTACTAGTGCTATTAACCCTAATAAGAAGCTGTCAACATTAGCACATTTAAACTCAGTAGCACCTGATTTCGCGCAGTTTGAGTTGGGTGAGATATCGGCAGCCGAGGTTGCAAAACTGTTAGGTTCCATCAAGTCTAAAGCTACAGGCAATGATGATATTGGCATTAGTATGCTACATCCTATAAAAGAACAGATCGCACCCTTTCTTGCTGACATTTTGAACTGTTCTCTCTCTTCTGGTGTTTTTCCTTCATTGTGGAAGGATGCCCATGTGATTCCTCTTCCAAAGAAATCAAACCCCTCTTCCTTCTCAGACTTCCGACCTATTTCTATATTACCCGTTCTTTCAAAGGTTCTGGAGCACTTTGTGCACGAACGCTTATCCAACCATCTTCGCAAGCATAGACTTCTAAGTGAACACCAGTCGGGGTTTCGCGCTGGGCACAGCACTGTCTCTGCACTTGTTAAGGTTACCGAAGATATTAGACTCCATATGGAAAACAAACAGCTAACGGTTTTGGTTCTTTTAGATTTTACTAATGCATTTAACACGGTAGACTTTGACATATTGCTTGGCATGCTGCGTGCAGTTAATCCGTCACCATCAGCCTTGTCATGGTTTAATTCATATCTCCACAATCGTCGCCAATTGGTGAAGATTGATGAAACCAGATCTGACTGGTGTCACCTCGACTCGGGCGTTCCTCAGGGAGGAGTACTTTCCCCAATTCTCTTCTCTATTTTTATTAATAGTATAACAACCTCACTGTCTTCTTTACATCACCTTTATGCTGACGATCTCCAAATATATGCAGCTGCTTCGCTTGAAAACCTTGAGGATGTTATTAGAGTTCTCAATAAAGATCTTTCTGTCATTGCTAAATGGTCTCATGACTTTGGATTGAAGGTCAACCCTTCAAAATCTCAATCAATTATTATTGGTAGCTCTTACCTTATATCAAAAGTCCAAAATTTTAATGTTGTTTGCCCGGATATTGTTTTTAATAATAGCATCATCCCTTTCTCCCCAACAGTTAAAAACCTGGGCATCATTATTGACCAAACCATGTCTTGGGCTCCTCAAATAAGCGAAGTAAGCCGCAAGGTTTTTGCCTCTCTCCATTCTTTGAAACGACTTCAGGCTTTTCTTCCTGTAAAAACCAAGGCGTTATTGGCACGTAGCCTCCTACTTCCGCTAATTGATTATGGGGATGTGGTTTATTTGGATCCAACAGAGGAGTTACTAAATAAACTGGAACGCATTCAGAATTTGTGCATTAGGTTTGTTTTTGGTTTGCGTAAATCAGACCATATTTCGGAATACCGTTCGCGCTTAGACATATTACCAATAAGGCAACGAAGAATTCTTCATATCCTGTCCTTTCTATTTCATGTGCTTTTTAATCCCTCAGCTCCTTATTATCTACGTGAACGGTTCCAGTTTCGTTCTATGGATGATCGTCTTCGATCTAGCAACCTTCCATTATTAAATATTCCTGTTCCCAACTCCTATTCCTACACTAAATCATTTACTGTGCGAGCAGCACGTCTTTGGAATTCGCTCCCAATTGATGTGATGATGTCACAAAGTATGGATTCATTCAAGCTGCACCTGAGAAGGCATTTGGGCGGTGTGACTGTTAATGTTCTTACACTAAATTAGTCCTATTAACTTTAACTCTCTCTCTTATTCTGATATAGGTATATGTTATACAGTCTGTTTAAACTTATGTCTAAACGTTACTTTTACTTTTGTCATAATTGATTCTTCTTGTATTTATCCTGATTTTGTTACCATGTATTCATTATTGTACCTATGTTTCTGCCAAACTATGTTTACATTCAAGTCTGTAATGGTTGACTGGAAGAGATCCCATTTGGGATAAGTCCGCCATTGTACATAACTATTTTATTGTCTTGTTATGTTTATTATCTTTTGTACAATAAAGACTTTACAACAACAACAACAACAGCCATCCTGCATACAGTCCCGACCTGGCCACATTGTGACTTTTTTCTGTTCCCAAAAATTAAGAACCAATTACGCAGTCAACGATTCTCAACGCCAGAAGAGGCTGTCGAAGAGTATGAAAAACACGTTTCTGAGGTCACCATTGAGGAGTGGCACAAAAGTTTTCAAAAACCAAATTTGAAAAGTTTTCAAATTTGGTTTAATCGAATGAAAAAGTGCGTTTACGTAAAGAGTATTTTTGCTCTTCGATATCTGAGTGCAAAAGAGTGATAAAGTAAATTTGAATTTAGAACACCGTGTGCACTAAGTTTGTGAATTCAGTCCGACCGAATGTTCGGTTTCGGTTTCGGTCGAGTTTCAGCAAAAATAACGAGTTTCGGTTTAGTTTCGGTTTCGGCGGCAAAGCTGCCGAAACTACGACCGAAACCGAAACTTCATTCGGCAGTTCCCGCACTGTGCTCGGTCATGTTCGGCGCAGTAAATTCCATCCAAGCGACGAAGACATTTTGCCGCGTCCACGGGCCTAATCATGTCGTGACTTGTTTGCAGTGCGTTTTGTTTGTTGTTTGTGAGTTTTCGTGTGATTTGTTTTGAATTCGGTAAGTTTTATCATGTGATATTGTATTAAGGGTAGGTAGTAAAGATAATAATTTAGTATAACAAACTAATGCATAGATTATAGTAGAATCAAGTCTAACATAACTACCTGAATATTTTGTGGTTAATTTAACTCATTCGGTAATGCTATACGTAAACAAACAATAGTTAGGTACTTGGTACTTATCATAGTGCATTAGTGGTGCTAATATTAAAGACTTAGAGTTTCAACGTTAAATTTAATAATTATAACCAAGTATCTAGCAATTATAACGTAACGTAACGTTATTATTTTTATTTTTATAATACGTCGGATAGCAGACAAGCATACGGCCCGCCTGATGTGAAGCGGTTACCGTAGCCACATTAACGATCCCAACATAAAATATCGCTCGCGCGCTGCCACCCCCGCTGCAAACGGAGCATCTCCTCCCTTTCTGGTGACCTCACTCACTCGCAGAAACACAACAACCCTCAAGGGAATTGTTATTTGGCTGCGGTATTCTGTGAGGTGAAAGTACATTCCCCAGTCGGGTAGCTTACAATTACGCTCCCTACCTCTCTTTTCGCCAGAGCTTCGTTTGTCAGTTAGCAGGGTGCACCGCGTGCAGGTGAAGTTGGCTTTGATTCAGAGATGTTGATGAACCACTTACACCTTCAATTATAAGAAAAGTACCTACAGTCAGATAATGTTTCGTAAAAGTTTCGGTTTTGCCTGTTTTTGCCGGTTTTGACTGTTGCCGAAATTCGGTTTCGGTTTCGGTCGTAAAAAGCAGTTTCGGTCGGACACTACCTGCATAATGCCGAATTTATCATACAATTTAATTTGTTAAAAACTCAGACTCGAAACCTCCTTGGTGTACTTTTTTTTAATTAGCTTTGCGCGCGCAATTTTCTTTTCACGTTATATTGTTAAAACCTTAGGTTAAAAACAAGAAACTTGAAAACAAGTGAGGTCGTGTGTTTTCCGGCAGATTAGAATAGAATCACTCCGTCTCTTCCCGTGGATGTCGTACAAGGCGACTAAGGGAAATACATTAAAAAACATCGATCAGGCCTCCCCAACCCGTCTGGCCAGCGTGGGGAGTGTAGGCTAAATCCTCCTTCTGTCTGGGACGGATGAGAGAGGGTCGTGCTCCTGTAGTGGAGACTAAAATGACCTGATGATGTTGATGAGCTTTCTCCCTCAATAATCTTGTGATTGTAAATGATTTTTTTGTATTTACTCATTTCCTCGCTGAGGTGGGATGAAAAGTTACGTGTTGCACTCGAGTGCAAAGATTTTTCACTTCGTGCTCTTTTGATTCCCTCGCTAACACTCGGGATTCTAATTTTCGAATCACACGCTGCGCTCGTGATTCAATTTTAAAATTCTTCGCTTGCTCGGTCATTAAAATTGAGCACGCGGTTAAAAAGCAACTTTGCACTCTTGTATAACAAATAACTATTTTGACCTTTAGCAGTATTTTTTTCTTATTCATTTCGGAAACTTTTAGTGCCCCACGTATAATAAATTATAATGACATCGTGTTCGATAATCTCATTGACTATATCTATATTTAAAATATTTTTTTATTATATAAAACAAACCGCTTAAACTATTTACAACCGCTATTATAAATCATCGAATGGTGCAATAGCGAACTAAAATATCAATATAAAAGAACACAATTGTTTGCAAATTCCTTTCTTTCATTTATTACTCCATGTTCTACTTTACAATTACTGTAACGTCCACACCGTTACTCTACGGTCGACTGGAAGAGATCCCCATGTGGGATAAGTCCGCCTTTGTACCACTTTATTTTTCTTGTATTTATTTATTATGTAACTGAACAATAAAATTAAAGATATCAACAATAAACAACTTAGGTACCTACTGTATTTCAGAAAAAGCTACTTTATTAGCACCATCCGTGGGTCATATGTAGGGGTAAACTACGGTAAATTTAGTTTAGGATAAATATAGTTTGGGGTGTAAGTGGTTCATCAACATCTTTGAACCAAAGGCAACTTCACCTGCACGCGCTGCACCCTGCTGACTGACAAACGAAGCTCTGGCGAAAAGAGAGGTAGGGAGCGTAATTGTAAGCTACCCGACTGGGGAATATACCTCCACCTCCAAATAACAATTCCTCTGGGTTGTTGTGTTCCTGCGAGTGAGTGAGGTCACCAGAAAGGAAGGAGATGCTGCGTTTGCAGCCGGGGTGGCGGCGCGCGAGCTATATTTTATGTTACGAGCGTTAATATGGCTACGGTGACCGCTTCACATCAGGCGGGCCGTATGCTTGTCTGCCACCCGAAGTAGTATAAAAAAAATGTCTGCGGATGTGAGTAACACCAATCCCCAGAAAAGTATACACAATGTTTGCGATTGTGTCGAAACAAAGCTGCATGTTTTTGTTACGTCACCGTGTGTGCAATTTCGTCGCTTTGCAATATCGCTTCCGTTCGCCATGTTTGCTTTCGGAGTAAATTCCTAACAAACTGTTGTGCTTGTCAGCAGTTGATGACCTTTGACTGTTAAATGAAATATTCAGTTGATCGCACATCACAGAGAACACGGCCAATATAAGCTGACCTCTAGCACATATTAATGCAAATTCCGCGGGGTGCATCAAAGAGTGTGACATGTGTTTACCTACATGCACTCAACTACAAACAGAAAATAAATCAATACGTTTATTACAGATCGTAGCTTAAGGCAATCATGTATTTTTGTCCATTGGTAATGTTACAAGGTACCAGAGTGGGGCGTATTGATCGCAGATATGATTCTTGACAAGGTTTTTAATGTCTTATTTCCCATATTCCTGTCTCTCACATTGCTAAGAGGGGAAGTCAAATTTGAAAAGCTTCTTACTCGTACTAATTTCTTCTGATTAATTCGCTGTGTGTACCAAGGCAAAGTCCGTAGTCATATCCCCGGGACTGCAATGGACTTCACTGTTTAATGCCTTTTTTGGTGGTCGCCGCTGGTAATTCTGGCTACACAGGAGACACAGTTGTGGGAATGTATGGCGGGACCCAGTCTTGACAATGTCATTGAATGAAAAAGCCAAAACGTCTTTGCTTCAAATTTTCTCGATAGACTTAATATTCAAAGCACAGTCTTAATTTTTGTTACTTAGGTATAGCAGTATATTTATGGGCATTTTTTTTTTTTTTTTTTTTTTTTATACTACGTCGGATGGCAGACAAGCATACGGCCCGCCTGATGTGAAGCAGTTACCGTAGCCTAATTAACGCTCGCAACATAAAATATCGCTCGCTCGCCGCCACCCCCACTGCCAACGCAGCATCTCCGTCTTTTCTGGCGACCTCACTCGCTCGCCAGAACACAACAACCCTCAAGGGAATTGCTATTTGGCTGCGGTATTCTGTGAGGTGGAGGTACATTCCCCAATCGGGTAGCTTACAATTACGCTCCCTACCTCTCTTTTCGCCAGAGGTTCGTTTGTTAGTCAGCAGGGTGTACCGCGTGCAGGTGAAGTTGGCTTTGGTTCAAGGATGTTGATGAACCACTTACACCCCAATTTATTGGGTTTGTCTAATATATTTTTTTATTAAAGCGTTTGCTATGCATCAACCCATATTTATCCCACTGCAGGGATACAGGTGTCCCCTCAATCGAAGGGGTTTAGAACATACTCCACGGTTGGCGGAGGCCAGTGTGTTCAAACCGCCCAAAGGCTGCTGACTTGGATTAACAACTGTCATCTAATGACAACAGCTAGGACCGATGACTTAAAGAGCCCTCTGAAGCACTGAGGAGCTCGAGATAAATAAATTCATCCGTGGACAGGCTACGGTCGTCATTGCTTAACTTACATGACTGATGCACATCATCGAGCTCTTCACGTCGCCATCGAGCGATTAAAGCGTTAAAATATTAATAAAGTAAAACCGCATAGTTTTCATTGTGTAGCACAAACATATTTTGCTTTATTGAACTCGTCGAACTACAGGCGACGCGCTCAGGGAGCCTACTCAGAAATTAAAATCCGAAGTTTCGGCCGAACGTTTGGCAGACGAGCATACATCCCGTCTGATGTGAAGCGATTACCGTAGCCATATTGACGGTCGCAACCTCGCAACATGAAATATCGCTGGCACGCTGCCAACCCGCTGCCAACGCAGCAACTCCTTCCTTTCTGACAACCTCACTCACAGGAACACAACAGTCCAACAAAGGAATTATTATTTGGCTACGGTATTCTGTAAGGTGGAGGAACTTCCCCAGTCGGGCAGCTTACAAATACGCTGTACCCTACCTCTCTTTCGCCAGACCATCTTTCACTAGTCGTCAAAGTACACCACGTGCAGGTAAGATTGACTTTGGCACTAAAGATCGTATTGAGTCACTTACACCCCAATACCGGCCGACTACCTATTAAATTAATTTATGTTTATGTGTGCAGCAGGACGGCAACAACTACAAAGAAGCGATGAAGATTCTCAAACTCGTAGTGACGCGCTGCTCTACGCTCGTGGTCCCACCGTACTGGGACACGCATGCCTCCTCCATCCTAGACACGGAGCTGCATGGCAAGAAGGTAAACAACTTTATATTACCATCACTTTAACTTTATATTATATGGCGAGCTCGGTGGTCGAATGGTTAGCAATGGCCACTTTGACTCCGAGGTCGCGGGTTTGATTCCCGCACAAGACAAACATTTGTATGCATGAACATGTCTGTTTGTCTTGGTGAGTTATATGTATGTATTTACAAAAAAATATATATTTAAGTATAATATCAGTTATCTAGTACCCATAGTACAAGCGTTGCTTAGTTAGGGACTAGATAGCCGTGTGTGATTTGTCCAGGAATATTTATTTATATTTACTTTTTTTTCTTTTTTTTTTTTTATTTATCCAAAATATTCATAATATTTTTTTTTTATTTATCCAAAATATTAATAATAAACATTAAAAATAATTCGACCATTCGCAAAAACCATAAATGGTTTATACTTATTTGGAACGTTCAATAAACGAACAGCATATTAACTGAGCTCAAATGAAATGCATTTATGATATTTATTATTACTAGCGCATTCGCCCGACGTCAACACGTTGTAAAAATAACCTGTATGTTAATCCAGAAATTATCATTAAACCATTAAATTTAAATAATTTAATATGATAAAAGATCACAATAATCCTGACTTACATGAGAACAGAATTATTCTAAAAGTGCTTAAAGCAGTAAATGTAGATTAAATGTACATTCATTTTCAAAATTAATTATGCAGGATTGGATACGCATTCGCCGGTAACGAGCACAAAATACGAATATATTAAGTGCACAACCAGATGGAAAGCTACATGAGTGATATTTATTAATAATTATGATATGTATCCCGTTTGTCCGACTTTAATACTATTTTTTTTTTTCATTGCAAAATGAATTTAATTTCTCCAGTTTTATGTATCCGATGAATTTTACATATTATATCGTTGAATTTGGTGATTCATTCGACATTTAATTAAACAGTTCGACGTTTTTGGAATATTTGAAAGTTGAATATTGATATTAATTTCACATTTTCCATAGACAACCACGACATTAGATTGTATAAGAACCAATTATTTATATGTAATTATGGTAACGTAATTGATTTAATGCAGTTTTAAATCACAAACATTCAAAATAAACTTTTAAATATATTTATTTTTACAATATTACCTAAAATATATCTTACGTCACAGCGCAAGGTACCTACTTTGTTATGCAGTCAATCCTAAGGCATATCTATACACACATTTGTAGGTACATATACAGACGCGGTCTATTTGTGCTGACGTTTTTTTTTTTTGTTTGGAGTGGTTAGGGTGTGCCGATACTTATGATGATATTACGATATGATGCCGTATATTTTGTCTTTTGGAATTTATTAAGTTCAAATCATAATGTGAAATTTACAAGCTAACTATAAAATGGTTGTATGTAATTGCTAATGATAAAAAAACTAGATTCAAAGAAAGATATTCCGAAATACTACACAAAAAGGAAAACTAAAATAAGATTTTTATTCATACAAATGTATGAATGCAAATCTTATTTTATGTAAACTAATAAAAATGTAAAGTAAGACTTGTCAAAGAGCCCACAAGGGTAATAGAATTTAAATAGTTAATTTTGCTATCTCGTCGCTAAGTTTAGTTTCTATAAATTATGACGACGGTTCTAACCTCTCACTGTACACATGTACAGGTTTGTGTTTCATATTACTGAATATTATTAGCAATAACTATAAATAAATGAATAATAAATAAATAAATATTCCTGGACAAATTACACACGGCCACCTACTCCCAAACTAAGCAAAGCTTGTACTGTGGGTACTAGATAACTGATATTATACTTATACATTTTTTTTTTTGTAAATGAACACATATAATACATAGTAAACACGTAGACCAAGACTAGACTACGTAGACACGTAGAACAGACATGTTCATGAACACAAATATTTGTCTTGTGCGGGGATCGAGGCCATGGCTAACCATTCGACCACCGAGCTCGTCATATGAAAACATATCTTTTTTTCGTATACTTTACGTTTCGTTGTCGGATACGTTTCGTTTTTATTTTGTTTTTTTATCGGAAAACTAGTGTAGACTTGCGTAAGCTCTGACGTCCATGCTCCGTATAAAATCAATAAATTTATCTAAATAGGGCATGACCTGTATACTCGTGTATTTAAATATTAATAAAACGGCAAACAACATGACTGCAACTATCATACTGAGCATCCTATTTGCTGTTATTGTTAGCTTAGCAGAGTTTTACAACGCAAGAGTTTATTTACTACCTAGTTGTTTTGTTGACTAAGTTATATGAACTTTGTTGGATAAGTTTTTTGTTTGACCCAGTAGTATGCTTGCGATGTTTTTTTTAAATGGATTCGCCACAAATAAACCCATACCCAAAAATTAATCAACTCAAAATCCTATATTTTATTATGTGTATCTATAAAAGTAAATAATTATTGTATATAATTTGTATTTGCATACGTTTATGCCTAAATATATATTATGCCTAAGTTAACATTTAAATTTCACATTTCATTTATATTCTCCTTGTGCACCTGCCTGCGTCTGCATTACCGTAAAGTTGACTGGTAGAGAATGTTTGTAAAGCATTAAGCCGCCGGTTTACCTACACTCACTTTGGACATGTAGTTTAAATAAATAAAAGTTAAGAAGTAAAATTTGGATATAAATATTTATAATTCGAATATGCAGTAGTTATAAATGACACTACACTCACACTAAATCGCATCAGGATAACGGCAGAAAAATAGCACTAAAGATATAGTGTGTAAACACATACGACAAAATATAATGTCGCTAACATTATATTTTGTCGTATGTGTTTAACTCATATACACTAAAGAACTATAAAATCATTATTAATTACAAAAATATCTCTGAAACTGTATGGAAATGGAAACTTAACAGTGTTTTAGCTACTAAATAGAAGTAATTAATTTTGTCACGATTCAAACTTTATCAGTAGCTTTCCATCAGTTAAAATCCATGCTGCTTTTTTTTATTGCACGAAGTCGTCACTTGTGTTTTCAGAAGTATTAAGATTACTGAGTGACGTGATGTTTTCCGGTACTAAGATTAGATGGTTATTTTTTATTTAATTACATAGAAATAATTTCTAATATAGGAGCTGCCTGGACGCACAATGGACTTCACCTTTGACCTGTCGCAGACGCCTGTGATTGGTCGAAAATATTTACCAAAAGCCGGCAGCCAGCCTGCTACTGGCCCTAACTCACTCTCGAATGCTTCGACTGGGACTCCTGATAAAGGTAACTCTGTTATTATTTACGCATGGGCTACCTAGTAGGATTACTAACTAATCATAGTGCTAAAAACAATATTATACCGTTTATTATATTTTAATACATAGTAGTTTCCGTCCGCGGCTTCGCCCACGTGAATGTCGATTACCGCTCCAAACATTTGGTCATCCTTCAAGAACAGCTAATTTTTTCGAGATAAAAGTTGTTCTGTTTTCTATTCTGGTCTTATATGATGCAAAATTTAATGGCAATAGATTAAGTACCTAGTTATGAAATTGAGGATTTTTTATACTACGTCGGGTGGCAAAAAAGCATACGGCCCGCCAGATATGAATCGGTGACGTAGACTATAGACACTTCTAGGCTTCTAGCAAATCTCTGATATATTATATACATATATATCTCTGTTTTTTAAACGGCTTGACTTGAAAATTCATGTCATAAAAAAAATATTTGGCTGGCTCTTTATTATTTTTATTTTTTGATTAAGTAAAACAGATTTTCTTCGATAATTTTGTTTATTCCTTTAGGTTCGTCGACGTCAGGTTCAGCGTCGACGGTTGTCGGTCAGGAAAGCGGTGGTCGTGAAGGAAACAACAGCGCGACGCAGCCCCAGAGCGCTGCCTCTCCTCGCCGCTCTCTCTCGCTCTCCCCCGCAGATGCTCTTGCCTCCGGTTGGAAACGACCGTGGATGTCACAGGTAAGTACCTTATTTCTTGTGCTTAGAGCAAATAATGGGTCAGACATATATTATTAAAATAAGAAGTGAATACCGAACTGTGCTATCAGCCCCGTATCTTAAAAAACTTTGATTTCACCCCGTACCCATATCACGGTATAAATAATAGTACTACGTACAGTCTGGCCACTCCCTGCCGCTCTCTCGTATTGCCTTCACCTACCCTCTGAGACGGATCTGGAACAGTCTGTATGGTTATTCACGCACTGCACAGACGTCATTGTTTATGTAGGAGGTACCGACCCGACATTTGTATGGAGTGGCCGGGGTGCGCGCACATCAAACAATTCATATGGAACATAATATTTCTTTTCAACAGAGTCGAGTACGAGAATGTTTGGTAAATCTCCTAACAACCTGTGGGCAAAGAGTCGGCTTACCTAAAAGCCCTTCTGTAAGTACAAACATTTACATACCAGTGTGTACATTTATAGAATTCATTAAAATTTAAGGGCGTATGTAGAACTTGACAACATAAAGCAGAGCCAAGGTCGTAAACTAATCAGACAATAATAACAAAACTTTCTATCCATCGCTGCGTATAGGATGATTTAATAACCACTTTATGTTCTAAGGTAACTTGCATACATGTGTATTATGTCGCAAACGCTTTAATGCACCCACCCACGCTACGCTAGGTCCTGTGTGCGGACACAGGTTATTGAATAAAGCCGCGAATTCAATTTTGTGCTAAATATAACTTCAAACTGAGCTATCGACTGAACGATAAATTCGTTGGTGTAGAATATCAGCATGTCATTTTTGTTTTATAGCAGTGAGAGTTGATATGATTACAACGTATTACAAAATACGTGATTAATTCGTAATACTGATTAATTCGTATTGACAGTCAGAAGGACCGTGGTCGTTTTGGGCCATTTTGATAAGGAAACATTGTCCAACTGTGATTGACTACGATGTCAAGAGAAAGTATATGTCTAAATCTCCAAAGGATTTCGTATCCCATGAGTCTCCTGCGTCACTATTTCGTTCATTTAAGGTCTCCTCCCAAATGAAAATCCCGGAGCATTACCCAAAAGTTCACTTTCTTACCCAAATTATAACATAATTACACAAAATAATGAAAAAATAAAGACAAAGTATCAAAGCTGATTTATCTTTATTACTTTAAGGATTAAGTTCCTGCGAGTGATTAAAGCCAGTTCAAACATCGTGATAACAGCATCGTATCGGCGTCGCAGCCGTCCATAGGCTGCGATAACTGCTTACCGTCGGCAGATCGTATGCTTCTTTGCCACCCTAGAGATATAAAAAAGTATTTGGTCGCAATTATACAATAAGTTGTCTATATTTGTAAATATATGTATAATACATAGAAAACAACCATATCAACAAAATGTATGCGTTATTCAGTATAGGTGTGGATGGTACATATTTCTTTTTAAATATATATAAAACTAGCGGCCCGACCACGCTTCGCTGTGGCTCAATCTTTTCGTTTCCATCCATTTCCTTAGAGATGGCGCTGTATGTGAAAAAAGATTTTCCCGCTTTTCTTTTCAAATTTTTCCAGAATTTTCTTTGATATAAACCTCACGGAGCCCGAGAACTTTCCAACGAATGGAAAACCGTGGAAATCGATTCGTGCGTTCTGGAGTTATAGCGTCAGGAAGGAAAACCCGACTTATTTTTATATAGTAGAATATGTAAATGATAAATCACGGTTTAAAAAAATTACGTACCTATGACGTGTCTGGGAGTCCTCATGGGTGTAAAAAGATATTATATGATTTTATTTGATTGAACTCGCAACTCTGGTATCTGGTGTCATTTCTGAATAAACTCCAGAATTTGTACAAAACTGCCCAAGGTCCTTTTGGTCTAATTATCATTGTTTAAAGTTGTTATCGTTAAATTAATCTCGTTGAAAACGTGGCTCTAACAAGTATTGTTTCACTCATTAAAGTACGGCTTCTCCTGACGGTAGACCGACAAACGAGTATTGCATTCATTCCACATACCATAGATCGCAAGTTTCCTGTAGAGTTGATAGATTATGGCTCACCAAAACTGTATGAAAAAACTTATCTTTAACGTGGTTTTATAACCGTCCTCACCCTATACCAATTACCACTAAACCATGAAAATTTAACGCATTTGCAGCAAAGTGCTAAACTTTGTATTGAGTGACATTCCACCATTTTCCTCATGTTTCGTTATTAATATAGAACCGTACGAAATGCTAATCGTTTTTAAAAATAACTTGTTTTATAAATTAATTTTATTTTTACTTTTCTCTTTATTATACTAATGCTCTAACAGAGTTATGGTGAATTTATCGTCATTCCGCTTTACGCTTCTTATGACCGCCATATATTTGGTTCACTATTATTTTGCTACACGCATAATTCCGGATAAACACAGATCATAACACAGTATTCGGTGCAAGTAACAAGGCGCATTTAACCCGAAGAAAATCCTGTTTTATTCATATTACCGCACTATTACGGAAACAGAGCTCGGCATTTAATATGTCACATCAAAAACCAAAGACGTCGGTCTGATCATCTAGCATAACATTTACTTATCTCTATCCTTATTACGGTTTAAAAAAAGGCGAAGTTACATTGTTTTTAGTTTTCGATGTTTATATATAATTGCCGGGCAAAGTATCTAAAATATTGGATTGAAAATTCTTATAATACACAGAGCACACTTCAATGAGTCTGTATAAATTGCAACATAAAAACCTAAACAGGCATAGATTTTTTAACATGTACCCTATATATTGCTAATTATCTATACATATAACCAAATCGTAAGTCTGAAATGTTGTACGCGTACCGCACAAAAACTGCGGATTGAGTGCAAAATATATGTAACTTACATTATGAAACTTTAGTCATGAATAGATAACTAATTAAATTTAGCATCTATTTTACTAAAATCGACCAACGAATGAAAAGTTATAATTTTTATAAGTATATTTGAATATATAATTTCACGCCAGAGAAGTTGCAGCCCGGCCAACGTTATTTTGCCATAAAAAAATAGTTAACAACCTATTCTCAGACCTACCCGATAGGCACACGTAATTTCATAAAAATCGGTGAAGCCGTTTCGGAGGAGGATCACTAACATTGTGACATGAGAATTCTATATATTAGATTAATAGGAAGAGTACAAAATATGCAAAACACACTGACAGTCAAACGCTGACTTATAATATGTACCCAAACAATCGAACGCAATATGTTAACCTGAGGATGATTCACACTACCTCTACTAAATCCTTATTATTTATATATTAACGCAAAATGTAAATGACTCAAAAGATGGTGAGATCCTAACCTCCACTGCTGTAAACTAATTATAAATGTTCACCGATTTGGCCGAGAATGGTAGACTGTATGCATGAGTGGGGTGACGGAATTTCGAGATTGAGCAATCTCAATCTCGAAATTCCGACACCCCACTCATGCATACATGAGAGGTGGACTAGATAGCACTCTTGTGTCAATACACAAGAGCGCTATCTAGTCCACGTCTCATATATTATGTATGACATAAGATGTACAGGAGCATACTCTCTTTAAGAGTATATTCTTTAAGGTATAATAGAAGCAAATGGATGCAACAACACTTTAGATAGCATGCTAAGAACGAGTACATGAATGAATACTGAAGTTACGCACGAAAATGTGTGCCTTATTTCGGTACTGTCTAGGTCTCAGATCTTGATTTTAACTAGACAAAAAATTAGTCGTTAATTTGTCGAAATTTGTCGCTTAAAGCAAAAAATTCGTCGGTCTCCCGTTAAAGAGTTATAAGGTTTTTTTTTGTGACACTCGGGATCTATTAAACTACAAAACATAGCGAAGATATGATTTTCCTATCTTGAAGAAAATCTTCCTATATTGAAGAAATGATTATTCTACTCTGCCTACGTTAGGCTCTCTGACTGCAACGTGAATTATTAAAATGCGTGTAACTTTTTAATTACGCATCGACCTGTTGTGTTTTATATCCGAAAATTTCGACAAATTCAAGGCAACATCTGGGTGAAATCAGATTTTCGCTAGGTAGTTTAGTTTTTTTGGGCAGTGCCGAAATAAGGCTTATTTCGGCGCTGCCACAAAAAAATACTTATGACTTTTTAATGGGAGGTCGACTAATTCTGATACTTGGTGTCTGAATTCGACAAATTGACGACTAATTCTGAGGAAAATCATATAAAATCAAGATCTGAGACCTGGGCAGTGCCGAAATAAGGCACACGATAAATATTTTTTTACTGGTGAAAGAGTGGATAAATAGACAGTAAGGAGCACAATGGCAGCATATTATATTAATATTGTGCCCGATGCAGGTTCAGAGTATCGTCGCGTGTATGCGGTAAAATTTTATTTAAAGTTTATGATAATCTTGTGTGTATGTTGCAGGTTATCTTTAGCCAAAGTTCGGAACTGCTGGAGCGCGAGTCTTCCATGGCATCCTCGTTAGAAGAGGTGTCCGGTACGCCCGGTAATGAGCCCTCAGGTGGAGCACCCCCCACGGACCACTTTGGGGTCTTCAAAGACTTCGATTTCTTAGAGTACGAAAGTGAAAGCATTGAGGTTAGTGAACTATCATTTTGTTTGCACGAGTTTTTAAACCTATTATTGATATTGATAATTTTTTTGTATCATATTTTGCTGTGGTCAATAAAGAGTTTAAATAAATAAATGGTAAAAATAATTACAAAAAAACTTTTTACTGAGCATTATTGGCATTGTCAAGCTTTATATTTCAAACTCATTGTAATTCCAATTTACTTTATGTAGATTTTCAGTATTTGAAATAAATTACTGCTTATTTATTTTATTTATTTAAACTTTATTGTCCATAGAATAAGGGTACAAAAGGCGGACTTAATGCTAAGAGCATTCTCTACCAATAATAATATAGCAATAAAGTATTATTAATTTAAGTATTATTATTAATAAACGATGTTTTCTTTAAGTTTATAATTTATGATTTATAGCGTTAATGTTAAGTATTTAGTGTTATGTAAATATTGTAGGGCGAGAGTTCTGACAACTTCAACTGGGGCGTACGTCGGCGGCCCTTGAGCGAGGAGCGCGATGAGGGCGCAGGCCCTGAGCGTAGTCCGCCGCCGCTGCTGGCGCGCGCGCCCGACGCTGCACACGCTCACAAACCGGTACGTAGCATCACCATCACTATCGCCATATTAACCAGCCTTTTCTTCTTGCAGCCATCTACAGACGTTTTTGTCGGCAGAACTCTTCACGAAATCTATACGACACGAGATTCACGTTTAGCTTGGTTTAAACTCGTCTAATATGTAACTAAAGAATATTTTACGAGTATCACATAAATGTTTTCAATGGGAATCTCATTGAAAAATTTGTTTGGAACATACCTGTTACGCTAGGTATAGATAGCATGTACAGTTCGCCTAAAGGAGTGTAAACGGCTCACTATATATCACTATATAATCTTTAAATCCAAAGACACCTGCAACTAAGATTAATATTAACCCTGTCGATTAAAAAACTTGGTGATTGCGACGGAAAAATTGTGAACAAACTACATTAAATCAACAACCAGTCTGGGAAGTACCTTAGCAATGTATGCATTATTATTATTTTTTTAAAAAAAGGAAATTTTGCCAGCCTTTTGTGTCAGGTGGTGTCAGCCTTTCACATATTTTTTCCATTGTACTCAATAACATATTATTACTGTAATATAATATATTAATATATATGACATTTCGATGTGATAGTACCGCGTATCGTGGCAGACACATGACGATTCTTCAGACGAGGAAGGCGGATGGGAAGAGGGCGCTAGCGCCGGGAGGGGCGAGGGCGACACCTCGGTAGTCAACGAGCTCGCATTGCATCCTCGCACACACTCCTTCTCCAGCGCTTCTAGTGGAGAACCTGATGGTAAGCAAGTTATACATACACTCACAAGTATCACACACACTAGCCTAGTCAACGAATAATTTGTGGATGGAAAAGTCGAAAGCAGAAACTTTGACTTAGGAACTTTGTTTGGACTAGTTAGGAGATAAACATACTAAAAGTCCTTACCCCTCCGAGGTGAGCCCGAGGGGGGGGGGAGCACAAAGAAGGTCCCGTTTTTTGCTTACTTCTCGAAAACGGTGCTTCGTACGAAATTTTGTTGTACTACATAATAAAAGCTAATTAAATTCTCTACAACTTTGTCTTTTGCACTTTGAATCTATCTTCTATAATTGCCAAGCTATGTGCTTCTAAAAGTGGTCGATTTTCAAAAATGTGTTCTACACTCTTTTAGTTATTAAGAGAGGTCTCCTTCTGTTTCGCTCCATACCAACTTAAAAAGTATAAGTTTCCATTTCCTCTTATGTCAGCATGCGATGAAGTGGGGTTCGAAAACACCTCTGCGGCTTGACGGAGCTCAGGTTTTTTTAAGTACAGTTTACAAAAACCAACTTTGCTTCTCCGAACTGCAGTAGAAGTAGTATCGCATCCCGTGAAGGCGTGTAGAAATAATATGTCTTTCAGGCCTAGCTGTTGCAATTCCTAACTTGAATAATAGGTGGTAGGTACTTTACCTCTGCTAGGCTTGACAAACATAATATCATGGTCAGGTGGAGTCCTTGCTATAAGCAGAACTACCAAGTAAAAATAAGAAATGATTTCGGTAAATTTGTACTGCACTGTTACAATGTGCTCCAGAAAAAAAAATACGCTTTTGAAAATCGACCACTTTTAGAAGCTCATAGCTTGGCAATGATAGAAGATAGATTCAAAGTGCAAAAGACAAAGTTGTAGAGAATTTAATTAGCTTTTATTATGTAGTACAACAAAATTTCGTACGAAGCACCATTTTCGAGAAGTAAGCAAAAAACCAAAAAACGGGACCTTCTTTGTGCTCCCCCCCCCCCCCCCCCCTCGTGCTCACCTCGGAGGGGTAAGGACTTTTAGTATGTTTATCTCCTAACTAGTCCAAACAAAGTTACTAAGTCAAAATTTCTGCTTTCGACTTTTCCATCCACACTCCACTTTTGAGCATTCATTGACCAAACTACACGCACAAACCGCCATTTTAAATATAATTGAAACACATGAAATATGTGCTGTAACTTGTGTCGCATACCATAATTTTTTTATTTACTTCAAGTTAAACTAAACTGAACATCGAACTTTCAGATGTTTCATGTTAGTGCATTTTGTCAATATAAACTGACATGAAATGTCATAAGGAATATGATAATAAAATATTTTTAGCATTTCGTTATGAAAATATTAAAAAATGACATTAACGGCAGCTTCCAAGCCACTGATTTAATCCAAATTACAACGAAATTTAAACAAACGGCAAGAGTTTCTACAAAAGTACTCAAAATGAAAATATGTCCTGATGTTGACGCTTCGACGACTCGCAACGGAATGAGAATCGGCACGTGTTCGCGCCGGTTTTTATACTTTTCTGGCTGTCACTTCCAACACGGCCTTTCCTGACAGGAGGCCGTCCTCGGGCTCCCTTGCTTTCAGGTTCTAGTTCTTCACCGCCTCGAGATGTGTTAGGGACTGCTTCATCTTGAGGAACCGGTAGACTTTGCAGCTCGAGGTTCAGCTTCAGTTCGCCGACATCCACCTCGTCTGACTCTGGAGGAACATCATCATAAGCTGCGGAACAAATGTTCATCTTATTATGTGTCACCGCAATGGCAACTAAGTGAGGTCTGCTCACTAACGACATATGCAACGGGGTCTGCCCACTATGTGAGGTCTGCTCACACTACTAGCATGTACGGTACTAACGACGTATGCAATGGGGTCTGCCCACTAGAGTGACTATGTGAGGTCTGCTCACACTACTAGCATGTAAGGTCTGCTCACACTACTAGCATGTAAGGTCTGCTCACACTACTAGCATGTAAGGTCTGCTCACATGATTAGCATGTGAGGTCTGCTCACACAACTAACAGAATACGACCGATCTGTTTTAACCACGGTAGGACAAATATTTCGCACCCAGCACCGTCTGTAGTGCTTGGCAGCGATCCCAGCATCGGCTGAACCTCCCGGCAGCGCTCCCAGTATCAGCTGGAGCATCAACTACAGCGCACAGCATAGGCGCGTAGCGGCACATTTAGCGTCAGTGAGTGCGTCGGCCACATGACGCAGCGCGCTCAACATCTGCCGGAGCACTAGTCACCAGCGCACCCAGCATCTGCTGGAGCGTTCGTCACAGCGCGCCACAGAGGCGTGCAGCAGCACACCCAGCATCAGCTGCAGACGCTGCATATATCAACGAGTCGCAAAGACCGTTCAGCTCAAGCCTGCAATCAATTCAAACAAAACAATCGAATTTGTACTATTGTAGGCTTCTTCGTTAATAAATTTTAAGGTTCTGCATCTAAACTTTACTGGCCTTTGGACGGCGCATACATTAGCAGGGCTTCGACCCAGATAGTATATGTCACAGAAATGCCCATCTTTGTAGTCTAAACAAAATCTAAATTTTGAAGGTACGTCTATCAACAGGCTAACCTTGGCAGTAAATCTCTCTTGCGTTGAATAAATTTCAAGGCATTGCATTGCAGTCAGTAACTGCGGAAGTGATAGGTAACCACTCGCTTGCAAGTAACCTCATGAGTTTGTAACAATACAGCTCCATAACCGATGGAACTCGCTTCCATTGGCAAGGAGGGGTCGTAAATCGCAAGAACCGGCTCATTCGTTTACAAGTTACAAGCATTCGATTACATATTTGGAGTAGGTACTTGATTAACATTTTTGCTCAACAGAATCGACAATGGTTTGATCTTACTATCGTTCGGCTGTACCTGACCACGATTTATAGCGCGACCTAAGTATTCTATCTAAGGTGACAAAAACAAGCAGTTCCTCAGATTGATGGGCGATACCATATGGCTCAATTTTAGAAGAATTATGGACAAAACCCTTTTGACCATTATCGCCACCATTGCGAATCTGTTTTAAGTCCCTTAGCACAGTTACAGTCGTTAAATCTTCGCTTCAGAATGATATCATGATCTACTTGTGACTTTTCGACATAACTATTATAGGATGCGAACTATTACTAAACTTTTTATTGGATGTATTTGATTTAACGTAAATAGAAAAGAATGCCACTAATTCATTTGGCTTTCGTTTTGCATTCATGGCAGAGGCACGGATTTGTGGATCCGTAATACCCCTTATATCACCACTAGCTTTCGCCTGAATTCATTTTAGGATTGCAAAAATCTAGCGTCATCTAAACGTTGTTTACGTAATAGGATTACTAGGCGTATGCTTATTTTTAGCAACATACATGTTGAAGGTTTTACATATGTAGTTAGAAATTCCACCAAGTTATTGGGCAATCAATTCGTCACTGAGCCCCTGTACTATACGCAGTAGAAGTAACGATCGACAGGGGGTAATTAGCGTATGTAGAATAACTATCCGAATTGATACTCATCACCTCAAATAAAATATTGGCGATATCGGGTGTTTTCTGACACAAAGGTTTGCACTCATAATCGCCCCAACTGTTTAGGCATTTAGTTCTACGGTTAGACGGTCAACTTCATTGTGCAAACTAGGATAATAATATTGGTTGGATCTCACCGAGGTGTTGATGAAACGAATAGCATCCACGACATGATTCGTGACCCCAAGCGGCATGCTCGCATCGCTGACGGCCTGCTCAGAGATGGACACCGCAGCACGAGTAGGCTCCGCGGACGCCTCGCTCGGCGGCACAGACGCCAGGGACCCTGGTGGCGGGCCGCCACCGTGTCCGTCATCTCGACGGGGACGACGCTCGGCATCGTGTACGGGCAGCTGGCCGGCACGATGACTCGCACCGCGTGCCAGATGCACGCTGAGAAAGCGACTCGCGCCGTGAGCTCGCTGCACGCGGTGGCAGCGACGTGCTGACCGCTGGCCGGCACGATAACTCGCGCCGCGTGCCAGATACACGCTGGGATGGCGACTCGCGCCGCAAGCTCGCTGCACGCGGTGGCAGCGACGTGCGGACCGCTGGCCGGCACGATAACTCGCGCCGCGTGCCAGATACACGCTGGGATGGCGACTCGCGCCGCAAGCTCGCTGCACGCGGTGGCAGCGACGTGCGGACCGCTGGCCGGCACGATAACTCGCGCCATGTGCTAGATGCGCGCTGAGACGGCGACTCACGCCGTGAGCTCGCTGCACGCGGTGGCAACGACAACAACTGCGCACTGAACTCACGCCGGGATGGCGGTGGCGCGTTCGACACGCTCGGCAAGCGCCGGGCTGGTGGCGTGCGCGGCGAGGACGCCGGACGGCCTGCCGACCGCCTAGGCCGGCTCCCTGCACGCACTTCCAACGCTCGCAGTCGGGATCGCATTGCTGCCATCTCCTGCAGCAGTTCGTTGTCTGGAATGCGATCCCGGCGTCTGGAATCGCGACGCCGACTCTCGTCCTCATGACGAGATCGGTTACTGTTCGACTTCTATGAAAAACCTGTAGCTGTCAAAAATAGGGCGGTTAAATGGCGATGAATTCTATCCAACTTCTGATTTTAGCATTTCGTTATGAAAATATTAAAAAATGACATTAACGGCAGCTTCCAAGCCACTGATTTAATCCAAATTACAACGAAATTTAAACAAACGGCAAGAGTTTCTACAAAAGTACTCAAAATGAAAATATGTCCTGATGTTGACGCTTCGACGACTCGCAACGGAATGAGAATCGGCACGTGTTCGCGCCGGTTTTTATACTTTTCTGGCTGTCACTTCCAACAATATTATTTTTAATAAATGAAGAGAATATAAGAAAATTTTACGGTTTAAAATTTTTAGCTATAGTTAAAATGTTAAATTAAATTGAAAACTCCCAGTATCGACGCGGGAACGTTGTTATCACATTGTGCGGCCAATTAATCCGTGTACCGATAGTGCTGAAAAAATCGCAATTTCGAACCGTAACTTTATTATAATTGCATTAGTTCCGGTTCTATTTGCGGAGGGATAAAAATATATGCAACAACCTTGTGCACATGAGTGTATTATTTAAAAATTATATAAAAATAATCAGCGCATATTTTATTTGAACTATTATTGTGTTTGAACTATTTAAGTAAATGTTTAGGTAGGTACTAACGGAAAAAAGACACTGGTTATATTAACAAAGTAAGGACCCAAACAGTCATGCTACTTTTAGCACTGGTGACCTACGATTTAGCTGCTTCTCGGAAGCTAGATGCAGCGATTGAATGCACTGCACACTTGGAAATACAGATCGCGGTAATCGAGTACCTCAATGAACTCTACACCCCGCACACCCTTGAATGCTGGTCTCAGCTACTTTTGGACGATACTGTGAGCGAACGCAGCAAGTCGCCAAAACTCAATGCATTGGCTTAATCGCGCGTCTCCGCTACTGCAATTGATGGCAGGAAATCGACAAAACGCGTTGCACCAGCAATTATTAGTAGAAAGTTATTAGAATTAGCAAAAACGCTAATCGTCTATGTTAAACGTAGCCTGTCAGCTTGGGCCCGAACTCGACATTGCCTAAAAGAGCTATACCTATACCAGAAACTGTATAGATCTGGACTTCAAAAACGGAAGAGGTTCTATGTTCAACTGAAAGTATCTTTTTTTTCTCTGCCAATTGTGAACTGATTTTTAAAATTCTTTTTTTATTCAAAAGAGTATACTGCTGAGGTGGTCCCATTGGCGCCAAGGCACTTGCAGTGTCTTTCATTTCATTTCTTTATTATCATGATATTGCCAGACTGGTAGTGAGAATATCATATTCCTGATCTGATGATGAAAGGTATAACTCCTTAACAGTTAAGCGTTCTCTAACTCTCTAAGAATTATCCTCTGATAATTCGTTAAATATTTATAGACAGGTACTATACTGCTACTTGTATTACTTAAAGCTGTTTTCAGATGAGCTGATGAGCGAAGGTACAACTCCTTTATCAGTTACCTTATCTTATATGATATATATATTCTCCGACAACGTGAATTGATTTTTCAGCAAACAGTAAAGTGGAAATTAGAAAGCAGCCTTAATCATTTTGGCTTGACCATCTATAATAATTATCAGACTTCAAAAAAGAAGAGATTCTATATTCAACTGTATCATTTTTTTATATATAAGATATAAGTATGTTCATCTATTTCTTCGCCAAATGCTAACCGATTTTTTTTTGTATTCTTAAGAGGACAATCTACCCCTACGGTAGATTGATTACAACGATTTATTCCGTTCTAATACCAAAAACTAATACCACTGGTATTTCTTTGAACTCATATTTATTTTCTATTCCAAACGGATACCACTCTTTAAATAATTAAATTTTATGTGCGAAGAAATACCAACTTCTTGAATTTGGTACAGTCAGTCAGTTCAGTAAATCCTAATAATTTTTTTGTTTTCTAATATTTTTATGTGATCGTAATATAATGTTTAAACTTTCCAAAGTTAGATTTTAAGTCAATTATTCATATACATAATATGTTTTTGAGAATAAAAGATGTATGTATGTCCTATGTATGCCGGTGATGACTGGATTATACAAAAAGTTGATTTTCGGTAATATTTTGCAATTGTTAGATTGTAAGTGAATTATTATTACACACATAAAGTATTTAAAAAAAAACACTAATTCATTGCTATGTAGGTGATAAATGACTGAATTGATTATACAAAAAGTTGATTCTCTGTGATATTTTACAATCGTTAGATTAAAAGTGAGTTTTTGTGAAAAATTTACCTGACATAGTTACATAGATAGACGTAAATAATTACGTACATATCTAGTAATAACTATGTCAGGTAAATTTTATTATAAATTAAGGGCTGATTTTCTGAGATATTTAGTCATTTTTAGATTATAAGCAAACATTTCATTTATTATGAATGAACAAATGAAATGTTTGTTATCTAAATTTAATTTTTTCGGATTTGACTGGTTTTTCTGTTCAATTAAAGGTCTTAAAATAACATAAAAAATATTTTACTGACTGTACCTTATATCATTGAACTTGTTTTGGTATTAGTTTGAACAATGGTATCCGTTAGGAATAAAAAATAAATATGAGTTGCAACAAATACCAGTGGTATTAGTTGTTGGTATTAGAATGGAATAAATCCTTACGAATACAAAAAAAAATCGGTTAGACACATATAAATTTCATTTGAATTTATTTCTCCGCAATGTAGAGATATTTTGATTAGAAACTTAAAATAATTTAAATTTTTAGACATTTTAAGAGATCAGCTCTCATGGCAGTTGTATGTAAATTTCATTGGGACCTGATTATGGAATATAAAATATTTAATTAATTTTTGAAATAGAAGCTTTCGACTGACACGAATAAAACTAGGGAAGGGGTAGCTTAGCGATGTGGGGGGGGGACTAGTGTCATTCGTAAATCAATCCGCCCATCCGTCCATCCATCCATCCATGTACAAAAAAAATTTTTTTTTTTTACTTTTCATGTATTTATACATGCATTCACTGCACAAGTACCAACTCTCATCTTTTACATACTCCCATATTTTAAACTGAATGGAGAATAAAATACAAGCGACGTCAATTCGCACGTTGTGGCATTCCTTGCGAACGGTTCCAAATCGGTCTCATAGGGGAGGTGAGGTCGACTAGTGAGAGCGGCAGAGAGTGTCCATACTGTACGTCAGTACTATTACTTATACTGTGATAATACATAGTTATGCAAAACTAAGTGCCCGTAAAAAAAAAATATTTTTAATTTTGACGTGACAACGTCTTCTAAATTGGTTAGCCGGGTGACACTTCAAGAAACGCGCTCACGTTATGCGCTTACAATGAGAGCGAGTGAGAGGCACGCGTCCCGCCTAAGAGCGAGAGAGACAGACATAAAAAGTGAAAGGCATGCGTCCCTTCCACTCGAAAACATTTTACCACTCAAAGTCGTTGTCACGTAAAACTTTCGCCCGTATACCGACTTTACAGGCAACCAATTTTTTTTTAATATATTACTTTGGGTGACAGACAAGCATACGGCTCGCCTGGTGTGATCGAAATATCCACCACCGCGCACCACCACCCCCGCTGCCAACGCAGCAACGCCTTCCTTTCTGGTGACCTCATTCACTCGCAGGAACAGAAAAACCCACAAGGGATTTGATATTTGGCTATGGTATTGATGATATCATGCTGGCTATGATATGGTGATGATGATGATGTAGCTAGCTAGCTAAGCCTAGCTTAGTAACAAAATGTGACATACATTTGTACCTGATCAAATTTCGATGCTCGGTACATTTTTTAACCAGATTATTGGTGACCTGATTTTAGAGCGTAGGTAATTCAATTTTCTTGCGATCGGAGTCACATTTAGTATGCAAGCTATGGGCAGCAGAATCTAACCTATTTTTAGGGTTCGGTAATAAACAAGGAACCATTATAGTTTCGGCATGTCCGTCTGTCTCTCCATCCGCGGCTTAGCTCGGGGTCTATTAATACTAGAAAGCTGAAATTTGGCATAGGTATCACGCTGACAAAATGGTAAAATAAAATCGTTTTTTTTTCTTGTTTATCCTATTGTTAGGTCTTTCAAAAACATTGCGAGTGTGGGAAGACCGTTTATCGATACGAAGACCGTTTATATATTTATCGACCGATTTGCATACGACCCGCCGCATTAGCGGTTATCATAGCCTATGAACGCCAGGGGCAACACCAACCCGTCGCACCTGCAAAAACGTCTCTAGAATCCCACTGAAAATGAATGCCTTGCCTGTTCTGAATCTAAAACAACTGAACACAATCCATTGTACAATCGGTAAATCACAAAGAGAAGGAAGGTTTCTCCTCAAACTTAATGACATTCTTCGCAAACAATTTTCGCACGGTCGTAGTTGTGCTTTGAAAAGCAAGCTAATTAGTTTGCTTTTCAAATCCCAAGTGTGATACCGTGTGTGGTAGAATAGTGTGAGCTAATTTGTTAACACTATTTAAGTATTTTAGCTGTTATTTAATATTTTGGACGTGATAACGTCTTATAAATCGATGAACGTCGGCTGCACGCACGAAAAAGCATGACTTATTGTCACGTTCCGCCGGAGCCCAGCGTGCAAGTGAGAGCGCGTAACAAGCGATAGAGAGGCACGATCAGCCTAAGCGTTCGGCTTGTGACGCATCTATCTCTCTTCCGCTCCCTCGGCCGATGTTTTCATAAGACATTCATCCGTAAACCGACTTTACAGACATCCAATTTTTTTCACAGTATTTTAAAACGCTATAATTCTGTTTTACGCTGTCGAGCACTACGTCAACTGTTGAGTCTGGCACCCCGTGTGAAATGAAACGAAAACTTTATTATAACACTTAATCACTATATTACAAATGGCCGGAGACTCCTTTAATCTAACAATTGCTTGTGTTTGAGTCTCCCAGTAAGAGTAGGAGCAAACCCCGGCCACTCCATACAAAAATGGCGCTTTTAAGATAAGATAAGATAAAGATATATTTATTTGCTTTAAACATGTGATATAGAGAAAATACATGCAGGTGGTGTTACAAAAACTTTTGTCTCAACATGTTTGGCCAGAGTATGGCGTGCAAAATTCATTGATACAATAAAATTGTTGTGAATATATTATATGTCAGTATTTAAAACAATATTAATAATACAATAATAATATTCAAAAGTAATTTAAAATTATAAAAGGAAAATGATGTCATGTTCATGTCAATATAAAATAATTAGAAGTCAATATTTATCATCCATAAAGTCAGAAATCGCATAATAACATTTATCTAATAACAATTTGGTTAAGTTTTGTTTAAATATATTGATTGGCAATTGTCTCATTAATTTTGACAGTTTGTTATATATTTTTGGTGCCATACAATTTTTTTGCATGTAGTAACCAAATGACGTCTGTACACGTGCCTAAGTTTGAGTGACTTTCTCTAGGGCTGACATTCTACAATTATTAGTCGGACATGTACGGGGGTGTAAGTAGTTCATCAACATCTTTGAACCAAAGTCAATCTCACCTGCACGGGGTACGCCTGCTGACTGACAGACGAGGCTCTGACGAAAAGAAAGGTAGGACATAGCGTATTTTTTAAGCAGCCCGACTGGCGAAGTACCACCACCTCACAGAATACCGCAGTCAAATAACAATTTCCTTGAGGGTTGTTGTGTTCCTGCGAGTGAGTCAGGTCACCAGAGAGGATGGAGTTGCTGCGTTGGCAGCGGGGATGGCAGCGCGCGAGCGATATTTAATGTTGCGAGCGTTAATATGGTTATGGTAACCGCTTCACATCAGGTGGGCGTAGAGAAGAAAAAAAAAACCGGACAAGTGCGAGTCGGACTCGCCCACCGAGGGTTCCGTAGGTACGTAGTATCATTATTAAATTTGGTATTTTTCATTATAAATAAGAAATAATGCGTCGAAAAAAATAAATAAAATATATTTTGCAATGTGTACATCAAGTCCTTTCATATGATACCCCATTTGAACTAGTAGTTTCAATATGAAATTTCGACACCCTATAAAAAATATAGACCCCCTATTTTTTAAGATCTATTTACAAATGTATAGTTTTGAGATTTATTCCTGTGCTTGTAGTCTATAACGATGTTACTTGCCAAATTTCATAGTTCTAGGTCAACGGGAAGTACCCTATAGGTTTTGATTCCCTTGAGTGTGTCGAAATATGCGTTTTTTGCTGAATAAACGGCCGTAACTTTTTTCTACGTAAACTTAGCAGTTTAATTTTTTTTTAACTTCATGGGACCGTAGACCTGAGTATACAGTTCAAATTTCAGCTTGATACCTCCACGCATTCTCGACATAGAAATTCTTGACAGACAGACAGACGGACAACAAAGTGATCTTATAAGGGTTCCGTTTTTCCTTTTGAGGTTCGGAACCCTAAAAAACGTGTGGCACTCGGGGACTGCCGCGGTAAAGCTATTGCATAGCATTTTTTATCAACTAATGCTCGTTTGCTCGTTCATCCATCCATATCCATTCATCTATCCACCCATCCATCCATACCCATTCATCTATCCATCCATCCATCCATCAATCCATCCATCCATCCATCCATCCATCCATCAATCCATCCATCCATCCATCCATCCATCCATCCATTTCCATCCATCTATTCATCCATCCATCAATCCATCCATATCCATTCATCTATCCATCCATCAATCCATCCATCCATATCCATTCATCTATCCATCTATCCATCAATCCATCCATCCGTCCGTCCGTCCGTCCGTCCGTCCGTCCAATTTTTTTTTTACTTTCCAATTTTTTTTTTACACCCATCCACTGCACTAGTAACTCTCATCTTTTACATACTCCCATATTTTAAACTGAATGGAGAATAAAATACAAGCGACGTCAATTCGCACGTTGTGGCATTCCTTGCGAACGGTTCCAAATCGGTCTCATAGGGGAGGTGAGGTCGACTACTGAGAGCGGCAGAGAGTGTCCATACTGTACGTTAGTACTATTACTTATACTGTGGTAGGAGTATGCGGGCAACTTTGAAAGAAGAGTGCGTATTAGACCTGATCATACGCTTAAAGGATTTAGCGACTCCTAGGCTAACCATTGGCGGTTAGCCTAGGAGTCGCTTAACGTTTCACGTAGACACTTAACGGCCAGAGTCAAATGGTGTTCAAGATACAGTAGAAGGCCACAAGTCGAGTGACCATAGCTAAAATATTGTTTGTAGTTGATTAAATCATGCCCTTATTAAGATGTTCAACTAACCATGTGTTATTCCCCATTTTTTTTCCTACACAAGTGGCAATTAATATGGCTACAGCTTTTATGAAAGATAAAAAGTACTGAATAATTTAATGCGCTCGTCAATAATTTGTAAAAACCAGGATTAACAACATCCAACAAACTGTTAGCTTATTTTTTTCTTAGACTACTTCCTCCAATTGACGAAAATTAAGTAAGTACATATGTATTTTAATATATATACTTAGGAAGGTGCTAAATCAATTTCTTTACTTTACTTTATTCTTCGTAGGTAACGAACAAAATGGTTATGATAAATATTCATTAAGTTCACATTTATTGATCGAAAGTAGTTCACACAATTTTCGCAACGTAAGAATTTATTCGATGCGTTTCAGAGGAAAACAATTATAATGTAATGTAAGTTAATTTGAAAAAGTTTAAAACCTCATTAGAATTCTTTCAATATTTTATAGTAAGTTATATACTTTCTTATAGTAAGGAGTGACTTGATTTTCTTGACCGCCACTAGAAGAAATCAATATAGAAATAATAAATAATCCAATAATAAAATATAGAACAGAACTTTTAATAAATGTATAAAAAAAAACCTATCGTTATAATTGTGTTTTACTAAAAGCCATACCTCAGCCCACTAGCCGGAGACCGCGGCACAGACACTTTCCGTCTGTTACGGCAATCGCTCCTCGACCGCGAGTGGTCTCGTTTGCGCTCCTGCATTCAAAACGTGCAACTAAAATGATCATTTTACATATCGCGTTTGCTATAATGATGTTTCTGGTCTTGTTTCTTTGTTTCGCCGTGTGTATCATAGACTTGTGTACCAACAATGCCGATTCGTAATCCGATTTTTTGTAAAGAAATGTGAAATGTTTTTTTTGTAAATGTTGTGAAAATATTCGTATTTAAATTTTTTGCCGTGTGGTGAGTAAAAACTTCTATTAATAACTGGTTCATAAAATCAATTATGTTTTTCCTGTTAAATAAGTTCACACCAATTTGGATTATTCGAACTGTCATTAAATTAAAAAATATTTTAAAATCAAAATAAAAAATAAATGCAACAACAATTTCAACATAAAATCAATCTGAAAAATAAATCGGTGAATGAAAAATATGAAGTTGAAGTCTTATGGAATCAAGTGGTAAAAAATGTGTAAGTATATATTATAATACATGTATATTATCAACATAGTGATTTTTTTTTTCAAGTCAGTATCACAGTGTGTAATGACACGGTAAAATGTAAAAAATCATGAACAGTGTTTTTGCAACGGCGCACAATATGTTCTTACCCAGGGTCTACTATTTACTGTTATAATTATTTTGTATATATAATAAAATGTAGAATAATTTGGTAATAATGAAGAACTCTGAGGTAGGTACATTGGTAATGTAATAACACACACCATTGTTATTACATTACCAATTACATTTACCTTTTTCTTGCACGTATGAATTCAAACTACAAAGGAAACTGCTGGACAGACATTTTTACTGAATTTCTCCTTTTCTGATAAACATCCCTTGGACACATTGAACAATTTGGCACATCGAGATAAGTTTCCATCAGTATTATTTTTATGTATTCCGAGCGTAATACAATTAAAATTCTCCGCCACAGATGAGGTGATTTGTTGTAATTTATATCAAAATGCTTGAGGTACTTTGAATCTTGTAAATAAAATCGCGAGGCACATTTAAGAAATAATGCATTGCTAGTCGTATTTTCGATCCCGGGACGTTTGATGACATCACTCACTCGCAGGAACACAATAAGTAGTCAAAATGGTATTTTTATTTGGTTACTCCCTTTTGTGAGTTGGAAATACTATAATCTATCTGTCTTAAACCCTAGCTACGCCCGCTATTAGACAAGGTACCACGTATTGGTGAGTTTGGCACTCGTTATTTTTTTTTCAATTTTGATAAATTTCCTAACAAAGTGTGTTGGGAATACCATAATGTGCATCTTTCAACCCTTATTTTCATTTCCTGACTCGATTTTCATTTCCTGTCTCGTTGTGACGTCCTATGACTGCAGACAGCGTTATTATAAAAGTTGCTAAAGTACTTTGTTGTCTTCAACTCAATTTTGAAGCTTCGAATGCGCGTAGGTACTAGGTTTCAGACCTATATTATAAGTTGTATTTAACTTCTGACTGTTGTTTTTGATAGAGCAATGAGAATAAAATTCAAAAGATATTAATAAAATACTACATACTTAAACGATGCACATCGATCGATAGATCGTAATTGCTTTTAACTTTTTTCAAATGCCTAACATGACATATCGCTTGCGCACCGGCACCCCCGCTGCCAACGCAGAAACTGCTTTCTTTCTGTTGACCTCACTGACCTGCAGGAATACAACAAATCCCTTGAGGGTTCAAGAGATTTGTTATTTAGCTGCTGTATTCTGTGAAGTGGAGGTACTTCCCCAGTTGGTCAGCTTACAAATACTCTACCTCTCTTTTGCCAGAGCCTCTGTTGCTAGTCGGCAGGGTACACCACGTGCAGGTGAGATTGGCTTTGGCTCTAAAGATCGTGGTGAACCACTTACACCCCTAATATGTTGTCTCTCCGTAGCACTATTACGTATACTGTGGTATCGGTATACGAAGTTTTAATTTATTTCTAAAATTATTTTCAATCGTACAATCCGCGATTTTAGAAATACGTTTACATTTAATAATATTTTCATAAATTGAAAAGCAAAGCGAAGATTATTTCTTTGAAAACGTCCCGCACAGAATTGCTGGAACCTATGCATTAAATTGAACGCATCGCTCGTTTTTTTTTAAATAAAAATTGTTTCAATTTCAGTTGCCCTTTATCCATAACAGCCCGCTTAGAGAAAAAACCGGTTTAATTTATTTTGCTGCGGTATAAAGTAAATTGTAAAAGATAAATTGCCCTACATAACGAAGCCGTGGATTGAACTCGTTTTCAAAGATTTTTTTATTCTATAGGTAATAACCTAGTTTTGCTTTGATCCGTTTAGTATATATATATTTTTTTGATACGACCAACAACCAGGGTAGCAAACGAGCATACGACCTGCCTGATGATAAACAGTCATCGCAGCTTATGGACGCTCGCCTATGGAATACCAGAAGTATCACTCACGCGTTGCCGACCCTGTTAAATCCTCTTCATATCTTTATTGAAGAACCCCATACTGTAGTCTCTTGGGAAAACCTCGGCAGGTGAGTGTGCCTTATTTCGGCACTGCCCAGGTCTCAGATCTTGATTTTAACTAAACAAAAAATTAGTCGTTAATTTGTCGAAATTTGTCGCCCAAAGCAAAAAATTTGTCGGTCTCCCGTTAAAGAGTTATAAGGTTTTATTTGTGGCAGTGCCGAAATAAGCTTATTTCGGCACTGCCCACTCGGGATCTATTAAACTACAAAACATAGCGAAGATATGATTTTCTCCAGAATTAGTCGTCAATTTGTCGAATTCAGACACCAAGTATCAGAATTTGTCGACGTCCCGTTAAAAAGTTATAAGTACTTCTTTGTGGCAGTGCCGAAATAAGCCTTATTTCGGCACTGCCCAAAAAAACTACACCACCTAGCGAAAATCTGATTTCACCCAGATGTTGCCTTGAATTTGTCGAAATTTGTCGGATATAAAACACAACTGGTCGATGCGTAATTAAAAAGTTACACGCATTTATAGATATTTATTTATGGTAGATAAGTATATCTGTCAGCTTACTATCTGAAGCTTTATCAGCAAGTGGTGAAAGAGGCCCTAAATGATGTATTTTGAAGTGCTCTTTTCATCTACAATGCAACTAGCCATCTTATCCCCCCTGGGCTCTATGACAATGAGAACCCATGCTTTTGTCATTATGTAAGTTTCAGCTCATTTTAAAATTATTCGTAACTTTAAAAATGTAATGTCATGAAAATTTCTGTTTAAACAAAAGTAAATTCATATACTAGTAATGTAATAGCAATTTACTACTACTAGCTGACTGACGCGTTGACGCGCAACTTCGTCCTTTCACGAACTTTGTTTAGAACTTTTTAACCTGTCGTTACCCATAGAGGAACAATGCTGTCATTCATGATTGAAACTTTAACCGTTCACGCTCTCAAAAGAATATTTTTACCTCGTTTTTACAATTTTTTTTATTCGTTCTCGTGTCGTAAACGCGTACTATTATTAACAAAGTAAAAATCATTGGAATGGTTATATTTTGAAAAATGAAAAAATAACCCCCCCCCCCCCCCATGGTGGGATGGTGATTGGATTTGATTGGAATGGTGTTCAGGAAACCATAAAAAACAAGAACTGCTCCTTTAGAGAGTAGTTATAGAAATATAACTCATTAGTTCCACTTTTTCCTTCACTTCTTTTAAATAACTGTATCTGGGTTTTGCTCTTCCCCGTCTTCTGGCGGCCTGCCTTTTACCTGGCCTCAAATGGTATCAAATGTCCTAGCATTTCCTTCTGTCTTAAATTATTTACAGAATGTTCCTCTATCCGCCTACCCAGTTTTAACGCGTGCCTTATTTCGGCACTGCCACAGAAAAAACCTTATAGCTCTTTAACCGGAGAGCGACAAATTTACTCCTTTGGCGACAAATTAACGTCAAATTTTCTGTCTAGTTAAAATCAAGATCTGATACCTGGGCTGTGCCGAAATAAAGCATGCAGTTCTAACACCTTTTCTTTAACTTAAGAGTTATGGAAGATAGTGAAAAATATTACATAATAATATTTTTTACTATCTTCCATAATTGCTACGGCTTTATAGTAGGTATGAACAAAACAGGTCAAGTGCGAGTCGGACTCGTACATGATGGGTTCCGTACCTCCGTACAATGTTCTAAAAATAGTTCAATAAAAAACAAGATACATCAATATGTGGTTGTCCGTAAAGTAATTGCGTTTATACATCTAATTCATGTATGACGACCTCTTTAATTACTAACTTTATTTTATTCCTAATATTTGTTGTTTTATCGGCCACAGTAATACATAATCGGTGAAAATTTGAAGTATTTATTTAATACTATTATAAAGACGGAGTTAAAACGTTTAAAAATTACACATTGTTTCATTCATTCAAGAGATAGAGCCCTATGAGAGAAGGACGAAAAGACAGCGGTGTCTCAGTAATAGGTTCCCGTTGGTACCCTTTGTGTACTAAACCCTAATGTGTTGTGAATATAATATGACTGTTTTTATATTGCGCCAGGTGGCGAACTAGCATAATATGACCCAACCATTGTGAAGCGGTTACTTTAGTCTATAGACGCTTGCAATATAAAGTTGTGTTTACAGGCGACCGCGGCGATGTGACGCCTGTGCCGGGAGCGGCGCCGACGCTGCGCGACGCCTGGCGGGTGTCGGTGACGGCGCTGCTGCGGCACGCCGCTCACATGCAGCCCATTGCGCTGGTGCATCGGCTGCACACTGTACTCAAGGTTAGTTCAAACAGGCTTGTTGCCTCACTTTCTTCTTTACGTAACGTCACGGGAGCGTAATATCACTTGTACTCGCTTTCGCTTTTACGGCATTATCATAGTATATTAACTAAATTACGCGCTACTTTGAATACAAACTATAACAAAAAATATGAACAATACAAGAATCAAAGAATGCCGAACACGAGAACGTGTAGAACAAATATCGACATAGGAGATAGCGGGAGAGCTCAGGTAGCGCGACACTAGTGCGCGGGTGTCACATGTAGCGAAACGATGAAATGCGGGGCTGACCGCCCCTCATAGTTTATATCCAGGTCCTGTGGGATGGTTACTCTGATATATAAAAATATTGATTACAACCATTTACCAATACATTATGTTATATGTAACAACGCGCCCTCTGCGATCAGCTGGTTGCTGTCGCCTAGATCGCGGGACAAGGGTCACACAATTTCATTTCAATTCATTACGGACTCGTCTCATTTATTCTGAGACAATAATCTGAAATTGAAGAGGTTTGAGAAAATAACTTTGACAGAATCACTTAACACACAAATCAGCGAATCTTTGATATTTTTATTCTTTTTTTTTTTATATGTGTATTAATTTGGTCTTATCTAAAACTACTCTCACTAAAACTACTGGAATTCGGATAAAATTGTATTATAGTATACAAAATAGTAACGTATTATGTATACAAAGTAGTAGTTTTGACAGCGGACAAAAAGAAAGTAATTTGACTATGGTGTATACCAATAGGAAGTGATATGCAAGACTGTATCGCTGTGCGCGGAAGGTGCGGGCTCATCGATGGGCGTGGGCGTGGGTGTGGGCGGCGCGGCGGAGCTGGCGGCCGTGCTGGAGCGGCTCGGCGGCGAGGAGCCGCCGCTGCTGTGGGTGGGCGCGGCGGCGGCCGATTGCGCCCGCGTGCGGGACGCCGTGCGCTACGCCGCGCTCGAGATCAACGAACACCTCGAGACTTACTTCGATCGGAGGGAACACGCGTTAGAGGTACCTACTGATGACGCAGTTTTTAAACAGCCGAAAATATTTAAAGTGATTACACTAAAATCATGTCCGAGCTCTAGAGATAGCTGTGCAATAGGCGACCGTGAACGTACTATAGGCGCAGCGACCAACAATTTACATTACTTGGCGCATTAAAATGATTGGTTGCTAATCAGGTTTACTGAATGAATATGGACCTGAAAAGTCGCATAAGTACTTAGTTCAATTATGACACTATATACCTATTTAAAATTTACTAAATCTTACAATTCATACACATTCTCTGTCAAAATTATAATGTTGTAATAAACTTGACTGAAAAAAATGTACGTGTATAGCATGTTCCGTAAACTGTATACCTGACGAATTGATAAACTAAATTATATTTCAAACTGTGAGGGTTATATTATTTCCTACGAAATAGCGCTGCAAATGAGTTCTATTTTAAAAAATACAACTGTCATTTTAAAGTATATGCTTAAAGAAAATCTAAAGAAATTTCTCGGTCCCGTATGCCTACAAAACACAATCTATGTTTAAAAAGGGTTTTGTTGTATAAGTAAACCATTGCAATATATGCAGCATCAGGAGTAAAAAAAAAGTTTTCTAATTGCTGAGAAAAGCCACATACCTGACGATAAAATTCACAATTTGTCAAAAGGTTTAATTTTGAATAGTATCTGTATTGGAATGTGTGTGAGTGCAGTAGTTGAAGGTTTATGAATAACTTAGACGTTGGAGTGGCGGCCGGGTGTGGAGCAGCGCAGCTCGGGCGAAGAGACGGCTCGCTGCCTCTATAAGCTCATCTTCCAGTTATTGCTGCTGCTCGAGACCAACAACAAGATGGTCGTCGCAGTCTACCACGCTGCACTCGACAACAGGGTATACCATCGCAATTTGTCTCTGCAATTTTTCTCAATATATTGAACGTAAATTTATAGTATTAATCGTGTATACTTAACATAGATGAGCAATAGAGATCGCTTCACGATTCCGACACTAGTTTGAATGTTTGAAATGAAATATTTTTTAGGGAAAAGAAATGAGCTCGGCAGTATGTAGCGTACGCAACGCTTTACTTGCGAGCAGCAGTGACTCCTGGGGCGAAATGTCGCCGACACCGCACGACGACGCGCGCCTTCTTCAACTCATGCAACGACAACGGTAAGTCCAGTGCTCAACGGAATTTATACTCAAGATCAAAGAAATTTTGACAAACAAACGATATTTGAAAATTTACTTTCATTTGAAATATCGGTTTAGTCGACAAATGTCAGATTTTGGAAAACGCAGACGAGTTTAAAACACCACATCCTATGAATGCCAGATTCTATAAATGTCAGATTTTTGTTAAAATTGCATTATCTATCTGCCAAAATTCAACACTATATATTCGGTTTTTGTGTGAATGAGTAATAAACTTTCAAACATCCAAACTTACGCGTACATAATATCAGTAAGATGTACTCCATACTATGTACAGATGGGGTGCAGCACTATCATTGGTGCGAGAACGTAATGCGGAGCGGATTTTAGAACGCGGAGAAGTGCCAGAAGATGACGTCACAAGCCTCCTGCATGTCTACTGTAAGGGCCTGGCGCAAGCGAACCCGGGTGAGCATGACATTCTTGTCTCTTTACAAAGAGATATGGCAAATAAAAGCTTTCAAAATACAGCAATAAAATACCATTCTGCCATGGATGTTAGCTGAACGCGGTAAAAATTAATTTTGGTTCCTAGGTTCAAATAAGGTGAAAATTATGGCATAATTGGCTACTTGACAATTTTCTTTTTCGATTTGTTAGGGAAGGGCTTACAATACTACAACTATTATAGGTAAAAGAATTACTTAAATATCATGAAAACTTCTCGAGATATGATAACTTAGAAATCATCACAATTTTGGACTTGCCCGAAAAAGCTTCATACAAAAGGTTTGTAAATCAGAAACTTGTACGACAGCTATGTTAAATATTGTGTTGTAAGAAAAGTTATATTTTTAAGCTATTGCATAGCTTCTATCGCGGGCCTTGAGCGCGGGGACCGAATCCAGAAATTCCGTAACGAAAAAACCTCACGCTCCCCACTCGTGCGATTAGACGTATTGTACGACTCTACGAAATTTTTACTTTCCATGTGTTGGATGGATGGATGGATGGGTGGATGGATGGGTGGATGGTTGGATGGGTGGATGGGTGGATGGATGGATGGGTGGATGGATGGATGGATGGGTGGATGGATGGATGGGTGGATGGATGGATGGATGAGTGGATGAATGGGTGGGTGGATGGATGGGTGGATGGATGGATGGATGGATAGGTGGATGGGTGGATGGATGGGTGGGTGGATGGGTGGATGGATGGATGGGTGGATGGATGGGATGGATGGATGGGTGGGTGGATGGATGGATGGATGGATGGATGGGTGGGTGGGTGGATGGATGGGTGGGTGGATGGATGGGTGGATGGATGGATGGGTGGATGGATGGGTGGATGGATGGGTGGATGGATGGATGGGTGGATGGATGAATGGATGGGTGGATGGATGGATGGTTGGATGGGTGGATGGATGGATGGGTGGATGGATGGATGGGTGGATGGATGGATGGGTGGATGGATGGATGGGTGGGTGGATGGATGGGTGGATGGATGGGTGGATGGATGGGTGGATGGATGGGTGGGTGGATGGATGGATGGGTGGATGGATGAATGGATGGGTGGATGGATGAATGGATGGGTGGATGGATGGGTGGATGGATGGATGGATGGATGGGTGGATGGATGGATGGGTGGATGGATGGATGGGTGGATGGATGGATGGGTGGATGGATGGATGGGTGGATGGGTGGATGGATGGATGGATGGGTGGATGGATGGATGGGTGGATGGATGGGTGGATGGATGGATGGGTGGATGGATGGATGGATGGGTGGATGGATGGGTGGGTGGATGGATGGGTGGATGGATGGGTGGATGGATGGATGGGTGGATGGATGGATGGGTGGATGGATGGGTGGATGGGTGGATGGATGGGTGGATGGATGGATGGGTGGATGGATGGATGGGTGGATGGATGGGTGGATGGATGGGTGGATGGATGGATGGATGGGTGGATGGATGGATGGATGGGTGGGTGGATGGATGGATGGGTGGGTGGATGGATGGGTGGATGGATGGATGGGTGGATGGATGGATGGGTGGGTGGATGGAATGATGGGTGGGTGGATGGAATGATGGGTGAATGGATGGATGGATGGGTGGATGGATGGGTGGTTGGGTGGATGGATGGGTGGTTGGGTGGATGGATGGGTGGGTGGATGGATGGGTGGATGGATGGATGGGTGGGTGGATGGAATGATGGGTGGGTGGATGGAATGATGGGTGGATGGATGGATGGATGAGTGGATGGATGGACGGACGGATGGATGGATGGATGAACGAGCAAACGAGCATTAGTTGATAAAAAATGCTATGCAATAGCTTTACCGCGGCAGTCCCCGAGTGCCACACGTTTTTTTTATTGTTATTTCAATGGTAATATTTTTAATAATTACATTATTTTATACTGAACTTTCAAATCGTTCTAGTTTTGTATATTTTACGATACTCATACATATTTTTTATTACATTGTCATGTAGTCTATTGTACGAACCTACCCATGGTTAGATGTCTGTGAACCTACCACTCACGGGCGTAGATCATTACAGTAATTTATGTACTTTCATATTGTTTTTAATGTTTAACTTACTAATTAGGGATTGCAATCCAGCGGCATTTTCAATCCAGCTGGACTTATGCTGGATTAGAGCAAATCCAGCTGGATCCGAGCTGGATTGAACTGGATTAAAAATTGTAGAAACTTGTCTGAACGGATTGTTTATTAATGTATATCCAAAATATGGTAAATTACGGAAACAGTTTGTCAGGTAGATTTACTCAGATTCTATCAAAAGTCATCTGAAGTAGAATCAAACTAAAAGATATTGGTACAGTCTACAGAGGGAGAGTTACACGTGTCACAAGGGCGACTGAATAGCAACAATCTTTGCTTCGGTTCAGTTCTGAGTAACTATAAATGCCTGCGGAATAAAGCGGCGACGTAAAATTTTGTGACGTTTTCGTATGAAAAGAAAGTAAGTTTCTCGTTTTCAGCAAACTGCGGAGCCACACCGCTGGATCCAACACCGGCAGCTGGATCCACCAAGTCCAAAAATGTGGCGGATCCAGCTGGATTGCTGAATTACGGATCCAGCATTGCAATCTCTATTACTAATACACATTATATTGGTTTAATAAACATTGAATATTTTCAATTTTAATATTCTCTTTTTATGCTGAAGCTCTAAATCAATACATGTATCCTAATAAACTATTATATTTCCCACTGGAAATCCCATTAAAATCGGATTAGCCGTTTCGAAGAATACCTCGAACAAACAAGGGTTTTTAATTGTATGTAAAGAAATTAGTTCTTTGTTAATTTAAGTATTATTTGTACAGATGTGGTGGCAATCACGCGGCCGGTCAACGAGTTGTCGCAGAACCTTTCGTTTATGATGGAGAGTTTATACAAGGTTTCAGTGGCACTCCAACGCCAGGAATACGGCTGATCCGCGAGCGACAACCCCAGCGGACCGCGCGCCTCCCTCGCTCGCACCAAAGTTCACCTATAAAATAATAATATATCAATAACAGCCTCTATCCTCTGTGTCTATTGTTGAATAGGTACAAGCCAAAAACTGAATATATTAGTGTAACGGTCAAACACCAGAGCGACATAGAAATGGCCCTTTACGGAAAATCTGAGCTTATTGTCTTTACTATAACAATGAGTTTTATTTATTATAAATTACGTTGCAATTCAAACAACACATTACTATTTATGTTTTGTAAGGAACTAACAGCAATATCTTTGTAAGCAATATATTCCAGATATATAAATAATATGAATAACAAACAGTATTACGCTACTATATTAAGTTTATGGCAGAAACGTTAACAATGGACAAGCACCGCAGCTGGCCGACTTCATCGTCTTGTATCGATACAACTAGGTATCGTGTATTTACCGATTTATTTACTTTTCTCTGTTATATATTTTATACATAAAGGCGATTCAAATACGTAATATAGACCATGTGCCGAAAGGATATATTTGAATGCGGTCGAATAACAATGTCGTAGAAAATAATTAGGTTCTCATGTGTATGATAGTAGGGCGCTAAACTCTTAATTGGTACGTAACGTAATATTCCTTGGACGATAGGGTTTTCGATTTATCAGTTAAGAGCACAGATAACCTCTCAATAGATACCGTATTAGTATTGCTTAGATATTGGATATTTTATATTGTTTCGAGGTGGCTTTTAGGCGGTTTGAAAATACTGACCTTCGGCAACCCGCATTTGACCATCGTGGTGGAGTATGCTCTAAACACCTTCGATTGAGGGGAGATCAGTATGCCAGCAGTGACGACGATACATTAGGCTTAACGGATAGCTTATAAATATCATTAAAATTAGTATTTTTTCTCTATAACTTCCCTCGAGATATAATAAAGTAGTTAGCCTACACTTAAATTGTTGTTGTTCAGTTAACATTGTTAAGCCAATTTCAGCAATAACACGCGATTTTTTTCAACATTTTGAGCATGGACTAAGTGACTAATAAAATTATTGTATTCTAAAGGGAATTTATAGAGAAAAATTTAAAATCTTAACTCTGTTTACGACTTCCATTTTTTCAACGTATCTAAAATATTCTAGGATCTATTCAGGGGGTATCTGTGGCATATGCGCAAAGAACTTGGTAATTGACATATTGTCATAAGTGATAATGTTTGCATCATGAAAACAAATATCAATGACATGTAATGAATTTTAAATAAACTTGTAAAAACAGTTCTTCGCTGGAGTGGGTTAACATATAGCGACGAAAATTTAGTATTTTTCATACAACATTGTTATTTGAATAGCTAATAAAAAGATACAAATTTATCTAAATTGACAACTACCCCATTGTGTGCCTATTCTTTGTATTGGTTAAAATCCAAACACTTGTATACTCACCAAATTAGTTAAGTGGAATATTAATTGTAATGAAATTTAAATGAGTTGTAGGGACTGGTGTAAATCAGAACACATCACAACACATTTATATTTCATTTGTTCCACAAATTATTATATTTTAATTATGTTTAGGAATCCATTTGATTCGAAACCCAGCCTCGTGTTCATTCTCACTCCTCATGATCATGAGCTAATCTATTTTTTTTTTCTTTTTTATAAAACCGGCGGCGGGAGTATTATTTTAATAATTAATTATAGTTTAGTTAAATCCAGTGAACTAAAAATAAATTAACGTACTGACTTTAGTTTTCAAATAACTGATCTCAGATAGGATATCGATTACGCTTCACGCGGTGTCTGACAGGTTGCACCGGACAATGTAAACAAAACCGAGTAATTTTATATGCACTTGTGTATGTATCGACAACTTTTGAAATAGACAGTCGTGTAAAACACAATCTGCAGGGAAAATATACTTTAGGTTTGGACCACACTTAATCGTATTTTTTCATGCAAGTATGGTGCAGTCTGCCGCTCTTAAACTTCTTATGTTAGAGCTAGAAAAATAGCGCGCTATCTTTCTCTCTTTAGCAAATGACGTATCTGAGCGACTGAAAAAGAAAGCATGAAAATAATACGATTCTGTGCTGACAGATGTGGTTCAACAATCACTAAATGTAGTACCTAAAGAATGATCGGTAGGTACTAATTTGGGATGTGCTTGACATACCATCGTATTAATCTGTTTCATTAATAATCAATACATGACTTTATTATCATTGACAAACCTAATTTTAGTTTATTTACTTTTACTCACTACCATAGATACGATGTGAACAATTTACTGTGTTACGGCACATTTAATTACGATTTTTTTTCTATCGTTTGTGATATTAAGCCTTTTGGTAGTTACGTTATAAATATCAGTTATATTTATTTTATTTACCTAATTTAACCTGTTAACTCATAATGATGGCCTCAGAGGCAGTTATTAATACAGAGGTTAAGTCTCATGCCTAAATTGCACGCTTATTATTACTATTATTTCATATACCTCAGTATAAACATATGCTTTAGAGCGTATATAGGCAAAAATATTGATGTCTCCCGACATTCATTGATGTTAGCAACTCTATCGCTACCTTCTATCATAATCGGACCTTAGTAAATTACTAAATGTTATAATCAGTTGTACAATTTGTTCAATTATACAAGTAAATATATAAAACTTCATTACAAGTGTTTTCTTTATACTAAATTAAAGCTCTTATCGTTTCCGGTCGCATCTGACTTTAGGACAGTTCAGTCAAAAAAAGGTAATAAAATACTGAATTGTGTCAGTTTAAGAATGTATTAATAAGAATAATAATTTATTCTTATTAATATATTCTCAAATGAACAATAATAATATCGCCTGATTACTTTCCATAGATTAACTGGTTAGCTGAAATTGAGCATGGGGAAGGGAATAAAACTAAGAAAAGGTCGGTAGAATTTAGTGTTCCATATATTCACATTTCTTTTTACATTTCTAATCTTAAATTTTGTATTGGTTTTGAGTAATACTTTTGAGATTCTCTGTTTGATTAGATTGTCTGACCGTACATTTATTGAGGTTGACAATTTTATGATGTAATGTTAAGTTAAGAAACAAAAATCAACGCTATATTAAAAAAAAACAGCAATGTTTAAATAAAACGTTATTGCTCTTGAAATTTCGTCAGGAACTTGATGCGTAATATTTTTTTTCTGTTTCTCGCGATAACTTCAAACTGTCGTACATTACGTGTGAAGGCAACAAACGGGCAGCAATGATTAGTCTATGAAGATTTTCTCAATTCCACGTAACAAAGAAACTATAGCTAGGTGACCGGCCATTCTGACGTCAGAACCGCCGGTCACGCAAAAATGTTTTATTTCTTCGAATTTACGATGGAAGCAATTCTTTATTAATGGGAAGCAATAACAATAAGGCAGCAATGTTTAGGCATACGTTCAATGATATACACGTTTAGTGACCGGCCATTCTGACGAACTCAATAGTAGGCATGGAATGTTTGCGTGTCGAGCGTGTCAACAATAAGCGTCCAAACGCTTAACTTAGATTTCTATCAGTCTCATATGTAATAAGTAGCGGTAAATTGATTTTATATGCTTTAATCTGCTTCACACATTTATGACACAAGACTATACAACCAATTACAACACTAAGTTTTTGTAGTATACTGATATTGCTTGCCTGTCGTTGTGTAAGTTTGGTACGCTTGGTGCTATACAAACCTAATTTCATACCATTTCCATTTGATTTTACTTCCGTGGTACAAACACTACTGCGTACAGATAAATATTTCCTGTTTAGCTTTCTAAAACAATTGGCAGCTTTAAATAATACACTTACGCATCACGTAGCGATTAGATCGTCTTCGCCATGTCTGAGCATAGAGCGACACTCGCGCGCGTACTAGTCAGACTTAGGCCGGTATTTCGTGTCTTTATTACGTTCTTGAAGAGCGTTTTGTACGTACCTTTACTTCTGTACTCTCTGTATATTGTGGCCGTGCCCTATACGCCAAGCCCTCAAAATTGCTCAAAAATAAATAGGGAATAATAAATAATATCGATATCCATTATGTACTATATACAGGGTGTTCGGAAGAAGGATGAACACAGAAAAATGACAGGTAGGTGGGGTCTTCTCCTATGTGCTCAGCCCATCTCTTGTAGTTTTTTTTTCATTGCAATGCAAAGTTTGTCTTCAAATAGTTTTCTTACCTTTTTTTGTACTTTAGAAGCTCCTATTTTTGTTAACTGGCATTTTTATAAAAAAATATTGATTACGACCTACTATGTATCAAGATCAGAAAAAAAATTAATGTTGCCAGACTTGTCAATAAAAAGGAAACTTATGGAAATTTAAAGGTGGGAAAGCAGCGAAAGACGGCTTTTTTTTTTTTTAAATCGGGTAAAACCCAATGTAGGGCCTAGGTCAAATTTTATGGGCTGAGCACATAGGAGAAGACCCCACCTACATGTCATTTTCCTGTGTTCATCCTTCTTCCGAACACCCTGTATAATAAACAAATATTCATAACGTTGGAAGTTTTAATAAATATCACACCACTCACTATAACAATAAAGTAGTAAATCTTATTAAAAAAAAGTTTAGGAATTTCTTTGTTTTCCGAATTTCATTTGTTTTTATGTAATTATTGCGTAATAATAGGCCGTGTGGTTTCCGGCAGACTAGAATAGAATCACTCCGTGTCTTCCCGTGGATGTCGTACAAGGCGACTAAGGGAAATACATTATAAAACACCGATCAGGCCTCCCCAACCCGTCTGGCCAGCGTGGGGAGTGTAGAACAAGTCCTCCAGTCTGAGACGGACGAGAGGGTCGTGCTCCTGTAGTGGAGACTAAAATGACCTGATGATGATGATTGTAATAATGTGCTCTTCATACTGCGAAAAATTTTGCCAACATCTGAATTTAAGTTTAAATTAAGGTTTTGTATAAATTTTTGCCCCGAGTTCCTAATGCCTCGTGATAAGGGTGATGCCAGATATAAACACCACTCTAGTTGCTAGGGCTGTTACTTTAATTGAAACGCGGAACACATACAAACATGTGGCCCAAACATTACGAGTATCAAATCTGTGGTACAACGGGTTGTCAAGATGTATCGGCAGACCGGTCAGTATACGAGACTCGCAGGAGACATAGACGTAAACGGGAAACTGTGGCCGGAGACCGGTTCGTCGTTACCAGCGTGCTCAGAAACCGGATCTTGACTTCTTCTGAGGTAAGAACGAAGCTCCAAGTAGTTCGAGGGGTTACAGTAAGTCGATATTAATCAATCTGTGCAGTCCGGGACTATACATTTTTGAAGATGATAAATTGATACATAGAAACAGATGTTAGAATAATAAGAAAAAATCGGTTTAGAGCATACAGTAACTCCACCACGTTGCTCAACTGCAGGTTATGCTTATTAATCACTCCTAAAATATTAGATTAATAATAAACAATTATACATCGTGGTTTCGCATTACCTTAAGTGACATTTTGAGCTTATCACGTCACGAACCTGTTGTCTACTCGGGACCGTGGCGTACGAGGGACTGCTCACTGAAACAATCATGAATAGGTAGAGTTCGACAGAAATAAGCTTTAGAAATAGTTTAATATGATTTTACTTACAAATGCTCTAGTCAACAATAGTTGATACAAAAAAAAATCCGGATGAAGGTTTCACTTAAATCGCTATAGATTTTGAATAATAATCACCGATAAAACGTCACATAATAAGCAGTCAGCATCTGTGGCCTGTGGAAATAATCATTATAAAGACAATTGTCTTATATTTTTATCGTCTTATTTCTCACTCATTAGTTAAAAATCTTACATATTTTTTCATACGTAATAACTAAGGAAAGTTTGAATTTTAATATATATTAACAAAGCGTCAATACTAAATTTATTTAAAGAGTTTATTTACAGTTTTTGTAGCACATATTTTTTGTCACGTATGGACGTCATTGGCGTACAGTGCCTTGACCGCTTGTACCATGTACATAAACGACTGAGGCCGTCAAAAGGTTAATCAGAAATGTGTACAACAGCTTTGTTAAATACTGCGAATTTGTAGCTAGTCCCGTCACAAAAGTTAAATATTTGTTATTGTTTTACGAACGGTTTTTTTTTTAATTAAAATGGACTTTCCCACCAAACTTTGAACATACCATACCATACAACCTTAAAACAAGTTGGACAAAGTTATTACAATTTTAGAATCGAGATCTTTCTAGTTTAGTGAATTTTACTATATTGAAATTTATTTATTTTATAATATTCTTATAAGTAAAATGTGCCTAAATGGTCGTATTCGGCAAATTTAGTTTCTACAACTACTGGGATGTTTAAAGAATTTACATAAATAAATAATCACAAAAATAAAAAGCTACGACATAATAAATAGTGTCACAGCTTTTTGTTTCTTTGTGTATTTAGCGAATAATTCTTTTTTTACAGAGTAGCGCTAGTTTTACAACACGGGCCCACTTAAAAAGGATTTCATAATAAATTTTAAAACATGTAACTGAAGAATATTCATCATTTATACATTTATTATGTAATGTATACACGATATTTAAAACCACAACATGTAGAATATGTTTGTGAAATACATAATGAAGACACTATGAAGTAGTATTTGCTATATTGTACGACGTTATAGCATCATAAAGTTATTGCTGCTCCGGGAGTGCCGGAACAAAGCGCTTTTTTCTGTATAATAAAACTCAAAAGTTTCCTCCAGATCGCTGGATCGGGTCGGAAGTTTCACGATCGTTTTGATCTATCTATAAATTTACTCTATCATCCATTAAATACAATCGGTCACGCCTAACGTAGCCAATCTAGGTCTCAGGGCACCACGATAACACTGAAACGTAAATCTTAAAGTGCCTACAACATGGATTATTGAGTTAAGACTCTGCGATCGTATTACTTACTTAGCGATCCAATTAAAACAGTGCTAAGAATAAAGTTGATAACAGAAACAATCGAAGGTATTAAATTAATAATAAATAATAATAAGCAAATGAATGATTGTTGAATAAAAATTAATGAATGAATGTTATTCATCCGATTGTGACTACAGTTTGGTGAACTATTCTGTGCGAGCCGGAGAAAGTTCCTAACTTTTTAGCTTTGACAAAGCTTTCCAGAAATTTGCAAATTCCGGAATAAGTGTACGTATCTTTTTCTGTGAAAAATTTGTCTGAACCAAAATAAGTCGGAATTAAAACACTGTCTAACATATATTAAATTCGTTCCTTTTTATGTTAGTTCGAGCATGGCGTATATGGAAAGATTAAATTGTTTTAAAACATCGAGAAAAGCAAGTACTTTTTTTGCATGTTAGCCTGAGTAAAATTTACATAAATAAAAGTTGGGAATGTTGCCCAGAAAATGGAAATATCCGGAAAAACTGGCAATGTCAGAGCAAAGTTACTTTCTGCGTTTTAAGACCCGGTTGACCAGAAGCCATGTTGGGTCAAGTCATGCTTAATAAAGTAGAACTACGCCGAGTCAAGTTACAGCAAGTTCAGGTGAACCAATAAGGTCATAGATCAATGTGAGAAAAAAGAAGTTGGGCCAAATTGAGAAAGAATGTAGTATTTTTAAAAATTTATAACTATCATATAATTTTAATAATGAAAACTATTAATAGGTAGATAGCGAACTCTTTGTCACTATAACAAAACTTCCTGGCCGCTCAGTTCGAAGAATACTCTACCAGTTATCGAGAGATCGTGGATTAAAGTTCCAGCTAGGCTCATTTGAAATATTTAGATAAATATATAGATGTCGCTTTGTAGTTTATATAAAATGGAATTGCTTACGCTTTTCACTAATATAACAAGAAGCTTCAAAGATGGGGAGTGTTAAACGGCTCACGCCAAATAATTTCAAAGTAGCAAAACTCTCACCACCCTTGGCGACACGATGTAAACTAATATTTTTTTTTTATATTTCGGGGAACTATACAGTTAAGTTACGGCTTTCTTCTGTAATAAACAACCACGCAGTATTTAGTCAGCCCAAATCGCATGTTTATGGGTATAAACATGCGATTTGGGCTGAGCTTTAGAACAAAATGATTCTAATGCCTGCGAAGACCCGTTCATGGATATATTGTTAGATTGATATGGCCTGTTTCAAGATCACGGTGGGCGAAACACATTACATTAAAAGGACTCTCTATAAATAACTAAGCCGGTAAAGCACGAGACTCCCCTTGAGTGTGAACGACTTGAAGGCAGTGAACCTGGATCATTGACCATTGGGGTCAATCTCCTACTTACGTATCATTCGGGTGGTTAGGGTTCGCGTTCTAAAATGTCTATACGAAGAGATCTTAATGAACAGATAGACATCGGCCTATTAAATGAGATTTGTGATCATCGCTCGGATGAAATAAAAAGTTCAGTTAGCTAAAACTCTGTGTTAGCAGAATGCTTCATGGCAATTGTGTGAGTGAGTTCATCAGGGGGAGTGGCAATGCTCGAGCTATATTGCGACCATACAAATATAAAAAATATTAATTTATTTTGCACAATGCCTTTCTCTAACACGTCCACAAGCCGAATACATGACTAACACACTCCAATGGAAGATTACATCTCTTGAAAGGTTAAAAAAACCTTTAACTAAAAAGGTTATTTTCTTTTTCTCTCTCTTAATGTCTTTAGGCACAAATCATGCTCTATTGATAATTGATACTATGCGAAATTGGCGATATTTACGTTAAGTTAAACAGAACCGGTACAAAAATACTTCGGAAAGGTGTTTCAAAGAATGTATTTCAAGAAATTAGTTAAAACTTATTCAACAAACATCCCACATGGTTCCTATCACGGGGACGCGTAGGCCATAACGCGTACATCCGCACCGGAACAGCGATACCTCTAACCTGATAACTGCTTCAACCCTTATAACGTGCATGAATGAATACCAATGCTATGCTATAACGTCGTCTTTATAATATTCTGAATGAATAAGAATTCCAGACAGAATAATGTAAATCGTATTATAAAACGTGGCGCGCTAGCAACCGCGACTCACGATGTATAGACAGAACTGTAAATCTATTTACAAATACTTAATTGTAACAATTTTAAATTCTCAGTCCATTTTTATAAAAATACATTGTAGGTATAATAGTAAAACATTCTTTCACAATAATAATCATAAACACCAATGGACATTGCATCGACCCACGCATTTACAGCTGCCGGGAAAACTGCCAGTATTGAACTAGGACTATACTCTGGATTCCTAGCAGTATACAAAAATGCTACGCCTCCGCCAGAGTTATTATAGAAAGTTGTTAGTGTAAACAGTAAATTAGCCCTTGAAATACATGATAGTGGCTGTCGTTTTGCAACAATATTTGACAATATTAACTATAGCCAATTTTCATCACTTTATTATTATTTTTGCCTTAAATTATAAAAAATAAAATACAACATACAAAACAGAAACGTTCTAATGCTTGTATTCAAACTTAGACTTCGAAGTACATAGACATGAGTCATTGGTCGACGACACCATTGGGGTTACGATTACATTCTTTTTTTCGAAGTGGTGTCGTTTACAAAGTGACTTGAATTTCCTGGACGCAGTGTGTTTAGTAGCAGTAGACGGAAATAGCAAAGTTTAGGTACAAGGTAAATGTTACAAATATTCAATTCATCTTAGTAACAGTTCTTTCCCACAGAAGTTAAAGTATGATCTATTATATGTGATGTAATTACGTTATTACTTTAATTACCTACGTGTTGCACTATAGTGTGTGAAGTGAACGTTATTCCAACATTACAAACTGTGATGTAAGTAAATAAAACGCATACATAGTACATTACGTAAAAAATAAATGACATCAATACGATTTTATTATGGCAATCAAAAGACGTTTAAAAATACCACAGATTTTAGACAATCACAAATGTTGATATTTTTTAGAAATTACATCAGCACGTTGAATTCTCCATGTGCATCGAAGGCGCTGAAATCTCCCGACTACTAACGTAGGAACATTTAATAAATAATAATATTTTTTTAATCTTGACATTTAAGGAACGCAGGCTACATCTGGATAAATCATGACTAATATTCACGCGATAATTATTTGGTAAATTTATTATCATTTGTCAACTTTGCGCCCTGTCATGTCAAGGAGCAGAGAGACAGTGATTCGTATTGAATTCGCCGTTCTCTGATGTTGACCCGTGATCATGGGTCAATTGACGAAGCAAAACAAATGTCAAGATAGTAAAAAAAATATATAATCAGAAGTATAATCATAAAATCACGATTCTCTCTGTAAAACGTATTTTGGTATAATTTCTGAAATAAATTATTATGCAGCTATATACTCGTATCAGTATCATTATTTACAATATATACATATTTATTACCCGATATACACTATAATCAAAACGACACGCTTAGAATATATTTTATTATGTAATGCTAAGAAAAACGGCAAACCAATTTCACTATTAACTCGTCCACTATAATAACTCCTGATCTAATAACAAATACTGCGGCTGCAACCGATAATATGCACGAGCTCACATATGTCGCGACAGTATGAGAATGAGAACGTGCATGTAATACCATGGTCATGTACACGAATACTACAAGTTACATCGTACAAATAAACACAAAATTACAACTAATACACACGTATAATGTATTCAGAATTAATTATATTTATCATAATATTCATGTCAAATTTGATGTAAATATTAGCTTGTTATTTTAAAAAATAAAAGAGACTAAAATCTACATAAAATGAGATATTAATGTTTAAACAAATATTCACATATCTTATAGGGTCTGCTCTTATATACATTTTCATGATGACGAATCGAACGTTAATAGTAATGCCTTAAAATTAACTAAAATCTCGATTACATAACCCCTGATTCCTACACATGTAACAATATTGTAAATACATTGACATTTAATTACAAATTTGTTCATAATTTATAAAGAAATATATAACATCTTTCACTTACTTGAATACTTCAATACTTTAAATGTGATAATGAGCACAATGTACAATTCTACACGATGTGTATATATAATAGTCAAAGCTACACTCCGCCATTGACTAGGTACTGGGTTTGATTAGCTCATTTTGTCAATCCTTGAATTCTTTTCGCCCGTCGACTCTTCATACTTTGTACTTAAAGTGGGCCAAATAAGTGCCACCTCCTTTAGACTGACAATCGTTCGTGCTACTCAAATTAAGAAAGCCTATTTTTCTATTCAAATATAATAGAAAATAAACTCTAGCAACATACAAGTTTGTTAGGAAGTTTCGTCAAAACTAAACCGGTTTGTTAACTGAACGTAAGCAGCTGTGTATGCGACGCGGCAGAAAGCGCTGAAAGCCACTGTTGGTACGAGAGTGGACACGCCCTGAATGATATCACGACAGTCGTAACACGTCGGCCGGGTGGTGTTTGTGGGTAACGCAGGAGTATATGTCTTTAAGTATGACGCGAGGTGGTCTTCCAACTTAAACATATTTTTAGAAGGATGGCGATCCAAGCAGCTCTGAGTGTTTCCGAAATAGATTTTGACATCAAACCTGAGGATTGACTACTTAATCTAGGCATCGAGCTTTGAATACAACAGATACACAAAACAGCTAGCAGTATAAAATGTAAATCATGTAACAATAAATAGTTAATAAAAAAGAATGACACAAAAATATAATTTTAGTTTAGATCATTCGTAAAGCATTATTATGTAAGCGCAGATGCGTTTGTACAGTCAGTGTGTATGTCCACAAGAGCGTCGCGGCGAAAGACTGCTATAATACACGCCGTAACTTACAAGGATGCAATAAATAATAACATGTACATAATTACCCTAATAATGCGGCACAGAATAGTTCTTAAACAGCGGTCATTCCGCCATTAAAAATCCGCTCTAGTTCAGCCACATAAATTTCATTAATATTTACTCCTATAATTACAGCCAAAGTTGAGCAGACTGCGATATCCACTTTAGCATTATTACATTTTGCTATATAATACCATATAAATAATATCCCTGCGGGTAAACATTTAACTAATGGGTCGTAAATGGCGGACCATCATCCACGGGGGTACAGACAACTGTACTCGTAGTACAACGTTAGTTGAACAGCACAGAGCTGGGATCCTCGTTGTCCATCTGTTTCACGTGTCGCAGAACATCTTTTTTGGTAATCACGCCAAGCAGCCGCCTGCACAACAACACACGTTGATACTATTATTAAAGTTCCAGAATACTCAACAGGCATGCAGAATTCAGACCAAAGATGTCTGTCTCTTTTTTTAATTTCTATTTATTATTGTGTGTAATTATTGTGGTTTTTTTTTTTTTTTTTTTTTTTTATACTACGTCGGGTGGCAGACAAGCATACGGCCCGCCTGATCTGAAGCGGTTACCGTAGCCATATTAACGCTCGCAACATAAAATATCGCTCGCGCGCCGCCACCCCCGCTGCCATCGCAGCATCTCCTTCCTTTCTGGTGACCTCACTCACTCGCAGGAACACAACAGCCCTCAAGGGAACCGTTATTTGGCTGCGGTATTCTGTGAGGTGGAGGTACATTCCCCAGTCGGGTAGCTTACAATTACGCTCCCTACCTCTCTTTTCGCCAGAGCTTCGTTTGTCAGTCAGCAGGGTGCACCGCGTGCAGGTGAAGTTGGCTTTGGTTCAAAGATGTTGATGAACCTCTTACACCCCATTATTATATTATTATTATTATAACTACAAACAATTTATATATATAACTATAAATGTACTCGTATATGTACATTAGGCTACTGTTTTAAGATTGTACACAATAAAGTAATAAAAAGTACAAGTCTTTGTATCAATAAAAACACACTATATAATATACGAACACGATACTTACCCGTTATGAGTGACCAGCGTTTGCCTTAGGCCGAGTTTGCGGAACATGTCGACGACAGTCTCCATTGGCGTCTGATCCGTGACTGTAATGGGCGCCATGTCCAGAATGCGGTTCAGGGGCAGGTAGGGCGGGGGGCCGGGCGGTGGGTTACCCGTTCCCGCGAATATTACCACTGACTGCCCAGTGATGCCCTCCATCGTGCGGCGGCCGTTAGCTGAAATTAAAACTCATCTATCAATTCGCACACTTACTACGTCCAAACCATATACAACAATAAGTAACAAATGATATAAAATTGATAATTATCTTCATAAAAGCTTTTATAATATTTAAATCACCTAGTCTTACCTATAGCCAAGTTGAGATCCCTTCGTAAGACGAACCCGACCAAATACTGCGACTCTTTTGAAACCACTACGGGGTATCCGTTGTGCTCTGTCTCCTTGAGCAGCGTCTCCACGTCGTCCACCGTCATCGAATCCTGAGTGATGACAGCCAGCGTCTCGTTGCGTCTGTCACAAAACAATGCAAGATGATGAGCAACTAGAGACTAGGTCAGGTGTAAATTATATTTAATACATAGTATCTGTATGATCGCGCTTCGCTCGACGTTTAATGACCGAAATGAATTTTCCATCCGATTCCTTCCATTGAGATCTAGCTAACTGCCACGTAAACCAGGTGGTAATTGTAATAATTAAAAAAATACTGCACCATTCTGTTATCAATTAATAAACATAGGAATATGATACCTTATTCACCAAATTTCGTCGTAATCTGAGCAATGCCAAACTAATATCTCAAATACTATATATACTTAGGTGCCTACGTGAGGCCCGGATACAACAGTTATCACATACAAAAAGATTTGCATCGATTGCAAAACTTGTTTGAACAATTGTATTAATATTATAAATTGATGTTTGTGAGGATGGATGTATGGTTATTTGTTAACCTCCAGTAAGCAGATTCGACATATGTAGAGCGAGACAATGATATATGCGTATAAGAGACGGTGTTATAGCCTCTCTTGTGTCACCTATTGGAGTGTCGCTAATACATCATATCTGCATAGTGTGTACTGCGCTTTACTCTTTTATGGATAATCGATTAAACGGATTTGAACAAAATTTTGAATAAAACAATATGTTAATACAATATGTTCTGGTTTGACATTACTATTTCAGAATACATTTCATTCCAGCCCCCTTACATAATTTTCAATTCAGATTCAATAATTGAATAGATTGCTTATTCATACCAATGAATAAGCGACTCTATACCGTTTGAAATAGAGTCGCTTATTCATTGGTATGGGGTTCTATTGGTAAGGGGGCAGTACTATATTCACTCGGAGCAGCAGAAATTAGCCGCGGGCAGAAAATTGTTGTCAATTAAAGCATGCATATAGCCGTTACATTGTATTATCTAAGTAATGAATAAAGCAGCCGGCTGCGATTGAGGTGGCGCCGAACGCTGGTCATATTTATTCTTGTCGCACAAAGTATGTTTCACGTAGGCGTTATTATAAGGCGAATAATCCTTGAGGTGTAAGTGGTTTATCAACATCTTTGAACCAAAGCCAACTTCACCTGCACGTGGTGCACCCTGCTGACTGACAAACGAAGCTCTGACGAAAAGAGAGGTAGGGAGCGTAATTGTAAGCTACCCGACTGGGGCATGTACCTCCACCTCACAGAATACCGCAGCCAAATAACAATTCCCTTGAGTGTTGTCGTGTTCCTGCGAGTGAGTGAGGTCACCAGAAAGAAAGGAAGGATATGCTGCGTTGGCAGCGGGGGTGGCGGCGCGCGTTTTATGTTGCTAGCGTTAATATGGCTACGGTAACCGCTTCACATCAGGCGGGCCGTATGCTTGTCTGCCTCCGACGTAGTAAAAAAAAAAAAACAAGAATGGTTAGTGTGTCAATCTACTGGACTCTCTTCAACTTAACGATTTATGAACGTTAAACCTAATAACTGTCACTAATAACTGTAATAAGTCACGCAAGAGCCTGACTTAAACTGACTGTTCTAGTATGGTGTAAATGAGACATCATCTTTAACAGCCAAAGGTGCTCTGGCAAAACACGAGGTAAGGCAGACCAAGCACTACTTATGGAGTACCTCCCTCCACCTTACAGAAGACCTTAACCAAATAACTACCTCGAAGATGTTGTGTTCCTGAGCGTTAGTGATGGCAATAGATATCACGAGCGTCAAAAGATAATAATGAAAATAAAAAAGGAAAAGAAAATCACATTATTATTCATCGAATAAACGCTTCATTATTTGAAACTAAAAATTGGCATATTATATCTAGAAGTAAGTGTAGTATGATCGTGATTGGTAAGAGCAACCGTTCGGCTTCCTGTGTGAACCATGTAACAAGGTAAAGCACGATCCCTGGAAAAGCTAATGTATGTGCGCACTACATTAAAATTAATGATGATGTTCATGTGTGAAAATATGATTTATTTTTAAAATTAATACCGTTTTAACTACTCAACTGCTTCACTAAGCATTTATGACATGACCCTTTTACTATCTTGAACAGGACCCACTAGAGTGCTAATGTAGTAAATTCAACTCTAGCATTGATAAGTGATTTAACTATTATGAATTAGTGAGAAATTGTCGAAAATCCATACTTATTACACTACACCCCAATCATCAATCAATAATCTCCAGAGCCAAAGCCAACCTCACGCCAGCACCGTACCACCTACCTAACACACGAAAATTCATACTTATCCGTACAACACTACACCCCAATCATCCAATCAACCATGTCCAGAGCCAAAGTCAACCTAACCTGGACGCCTGCACCCTACCGTCTCGCACAAGACTTTGGCGAAGAGAAGGCGTGTGGAATCCGACTGGAGAGTATTACTACGTTACATATTATCAGTCAAGCTTAAAAACCAGTACGGATTCATTAATGTACGTGCCCGTACCAATTGGCTATTTGACTAACATTTTTTTCTGTTTGATATGTAGGGACGTCTCCATAATATAACCATAGGTGAAAGAATTACTTCGATAGCACAAAAATCTCTCGAGATATATTAATTTGAAAATCACAATTTTTAGACTGCCCCAAAACGCTCCATACAAAAGACTACCGAATTATGACGTCACAGTTTTGTATTTTATATGCATGAAATCAGAAATTTGTACGACAGCTATGTTAAATATTACGTTTATGTAATTATTATCATAATAAAAGTTATAGCATTTTTTATTGCTACTCCAATGGAAATATTATTTTTTAATAATTTCATACTTTTAAAATGGACTTTCCCGCCAAACTTTGATCGACGCTAAAAAAAGTCTGACTGAAGATATTAGAATGAAAGTTTGCTGATCTTTATAGTTTTGTGTATTTTACGATATTGTTAATTTATTTGTACAATTTTTAAACATTGGAAACAACCCAATTGAACCACGGCGTTAGATTCATTCATTTTACAGATACAAGTTTATAAACAATCTTCGCATATCATTTTAATAAATCCTCACAGCTACTCTTTGCCTTATGTTCAATATTCATAAAATATCTTCATATAGTACACATTCCCCCTGTAGAGTGGGAATGTGGCGTTATACTACATATATGAGTAGTTTATTGATATTATCTCCAGATACATTAAATCCAAGCTGACATTACTAAGGACATACATTCGCTGTTTGCATTAATGTATTATCAAGATTAGTCAATAAATCAATATTATATCGTCGCTGTAAAATATATAGTTTTATAGTTTGTCCACGCTCCATTTACGAGGTCAGTATTTATTCTACTAGGCTACGATAATCTTGGCGATTTAGTCGCTGAAGGCCTTTGTATACAATCACACGACCACTCGATTCGAATTTCTCACGTATACTATTATCCCGTGTAGTCGACACTCATTCACACTTTTTTTATTCATATGTAGAGATGGCCATTTGATTTGATTTGATTTGAAATGTCTAGGTTTGGACATCAATAGGAAACTTATAAGTACTTAAATGGACGGCATTTTGCCCATCTCTACTCATATGACGTGCTACATGTAGAAATCGACGTAATCGGCTGATTACAGAATCTCAACAAAATCTATATTTCGGCAAAAACTTTTTATTTTCAATTCAGAGTAGGAAGCCCGTTTACCTGTAGAACCAAAGAGAATTTAGTTTCCACGCGGCGCGAAACATTTATTGAAATAAATGTTACGCACCGCGTGTAGGTGAGATTAAAACCTAAGCCATCGTCACCTGCACGTCACCGACGTAAAACCGTAGGGCATAGCAAGCCCGGAAGTACCCCAAACCTCACAGAAGACACAGCCAAAGAACAATAAATTGTTGTGTTCCTGCGAGTGAGGTCACCAGACGTGAGGTCGCCAATGCTCAAGCAATACTAAGATATGTTGCTCTTAACGGTAACCCCGCTTTACATTAGGTGGACCGTACGCTTATTTGTACCTCTATGTTACAAAGACCACAGCCAAATAACAATTCCATGAATAGGCGCAGCGTTCCACTGGGGAGTAGTCTCATTGCTCAGTTTTGGTTTTAAGAAAAGACAAATGCACTCATATTTTCTATTATAAATAAATATTCCTGGACAAATTTCACAGCCCCAAACTAAGCAAAGCTTGTATTATCGATACTAGATAACTGATAAATATACTTAAATACATTCTATTTTGCAAATGCATACCAACAATACATAGAAAACGCCCAGAATAAGACAAACAGACATATTCATTCACACAAATATTTGTCTTCTGCGGGCATCGAACCCGCAACCTCGGAGTCAAAGTAGACATTACGAGCTCGTCGCATTGGTCGTCCACCGGGTTCGTCTAAATTGTAATATTCATCATCATCATCAGGTCATTTTAGTCTCCACTACAGGAGCACGACCCTCTCTCGTCCGTCCGTCCAGACGGAAGGAGGATTTGGCCTACACTCCCCATACTGGCCAGACGGGTTGGGGAGGCCTGATCGATGTTTGATATTGTATTTCCCTTAGTCGCCTTGTACGACATCCGCGGGAAGAGACGGAGTGATTCTATTCTAGTCTGCCGGAAACTACACGGCCAAATCTAATATTAATAAAGATATATACATTCGCTCCCGCCAACCACCACGGTGTTCAACTGCGAACAGCGCGGTGGAGTATGCTCTAGAACTCCTTCGATTGAGAGCAGACCCATATCCCAGCAGTGGGATGAATAAGGATAGACGACACGTGAAATTCGCTCATAGCAACTTAGGTAAAATAAAATAAACAGATTTGTTGTAGCAGTAGCAAGGTTACAAAAAAGACGACTTTGTTTTATAAACACTCCACGTCATTCGCAACGCAATTTAATTTACTTTACACCCGCTGCTCGCGACCGTTCTACTTAAATGAAGCGCAAACTAACGTAGCATTCTATTTAAGGTTACTAATCGAACATTTTGTGTTTAGTTATGCGACCTTTAAGAACCATAGTCTCATGTCACTCACAATATGGGCTGACAGGCCAAGTAGGTACGTTCCATCTCACAGAAGAACGCAGCCAATACTCTTGAGCATTATTGTGTTTCTGAGAGTGAGGTCGGTCAGAGGACGTGAGGAGATGCAACCTTAACAGCAGGGATGCCAGCGCGCGATCAACACTACTTGTATTGCAAGCGTCTATAGGCTACGGCAACCGGCCTACTTCAGTCGGGCCGTATGCTATTTGGCACCCACCGTAGACTAGTTTCCGTCCACGGATTCGCTCGCAAAGATTTTGGGATAGTGACTGATGTTCAGTTAATAAAATGATAATTATCTTAATATAAAAAACCGACAGTGTGTGACGGTTTTATTTAAATGTGTGAATATTCCATATATTTCTGTAGACAGAGTAACGCAAAAATAATGGTAAATTCGCTCACATAAATGGCAACATTAATAAAACAATTCGCAACACAAAGAGAAACGCTTCGCAAGGTCAAGTGACGGGAAAATGTGCACTTTTCCTAACTCGCCTAGAGAACACGAAATCGAAACTATCTGACTCAGTTACATCATTTATTTCTTATCGAGGTCCATTTCAATAATCGAAGTCAGTAATTCTCATGGTTCTTAAAGATGGGTGTACAAACAACAGAGACAAAAATTGTAATATTTAGTAACGTATAAAAATTATACCGACTTATACACGCTTAAAACTGTAATTTATATTATAACTACTGAACCGATTTTGATGAAATTTGCACCGTACTGATTGATGGAGTATCCAACTAAAAATACTTTCTGAACTCCCACTTATATTAGTTTTTGAGTTATGCGCGGGCGAACATACATACACTTATGAAATGTACACATGTTTAGAAGCTGGTAGACTAACATTTACAAAATACGGTTCAATTCTAAAAATATCACATACATCCGGGTCGAATGAATAACTCCCTTTTTTTAAAGTCAATTAAAAATCAATATTATTCGATTCGATTATGCAGCACAAATGCAAATTCATCAACACTTTAATGTGAATCGCGTTAAAGAAACATTCAAAATGACTAGGGATAATTTATGGCTTTCCAACTTAGTATACTTTCATTGTAAGCTGTATCAGATGACAAACTTTATTGGAGCTCCTGATCTTCAAACATTCCCTTAATCATACGTGCCACTCTTACACGGTCAACAAATTTGGTCATACCTCTCACGCCGGAATTGGAAGAACACAATTATTACATCAATAATATATATTTTTTTATTCTACGGCGGGTGGCAGACAAGCGTACAGCCCGCCTGCCATATTAACGCTCGCAACATAAAATATCGCTCGCGCGCCGCCACCCCCGCTGTCATTGCAGCATCTCCTTCCTTTCTGGTGATCTTACTCACTCCCAGGAACACAACAACCCTCAAGGGAATTGTTATTTGGCTGCGGTATTCTGTGAGGTGGAGGTACATTCCCCAGTTGGGTAGCTTACAATTACGCTCCCTACCTTTTCGCCAGAGCTTCGTTTGTTAGTCAGCAGGGTGCACCGCTTGCAGGTGAAGTTAGCTTTGGTTCAAAAATGTTAAACCCCTTACACGCCTTAAATATATAATATATCTTTACTTTTTTGTATTATCTACAGTTGTTAAGTTTTCTGCCCAACATATAATATACATATAATAATCCAGCTTTAAATGTAATAAAAATAGTAAAGTTAAATATTTAACTCACTTGGGTTGCATAACATCAGCTGCGAGCGACGTATGCTGGAACTCGTCCTTGCTGTCTAAGAAGGGGTACCCGTTGAGAGCTATGTGCGCGTCGTAGATGCCCTGCCGGCCGAGCGCGTCGCCTACCCACTTGGAGGCCATGGCCGCCGCCATCAGCGGCACGATGTACCGAACCCCGCCCGTCAACTCGAACATTATCACCACCAGAGACACTAAAAGCAATAAGTACGTATATTTCACATGATGCCTAGCGATGTGACGACTTGACTTTTCAAACCGATTCGAACCGATTTGAGCATAAACCGAGTTGCGTCGATTAGTGCGTCTACTAAATCGGTTTGGCTGCATCGTCTCGCGTCCCTCTACGCGCATGCGCACCTGTCACATCGAGTTTATACCGTCGCGCCGTCTAACCAATCAGAATAGACGGTGTATATTCTTGTTGGTTGGGAATGTTTATTACATTCATACTCAGTTCAGTATTATAAATGAATCAACGGTCTGCGTCTCGCGTCCCTCTTCGCGCATGCGCACCTGTCACATCGAGTTTATACCGTCGCGCCATCTAACCAATCAGAATAGACGGTGCATATTCTTGTTGGTTGGGAATGTTTATTACATTCATACTCAGTTCAGTATTATAAATGAATCAACGGTCTGATCAGACATTTTTAAGTTAGATGTCTTATTTTTTACTGTAATTTTAACGTCGAAAATGTACAATGGTAACAAAATAATGTGAAATATGACTCCAGACACAGGTTTTTTTTTTATTTAAAAATAAATAATTGTGAATTTTTTGATTATTCTTTTTATATCAACAAAAATAAGATAAGAAAGTATGGTAAAAATTAATAGGTAATTCTGGTGTGCGTACTGTACGTAGATCGGGAGGTACCTAACCTAACAATAATTTCATATTACAGTTCAATTTCCCGCTTGTATACTCTCTGCGAAACTGCGAATCGTTGACAACCCGTAAACTGTTGTAATAACTCCGTCCAGAATCCCATCGATTCATATTACACATCGATTTCGTAAGTTTTACTCGTTCATCGTCAAACGATTCAAACCGGTTCAAATCGGTTTACTGCGATTTTTTTCGATTCGTGAATTGTCTAACCGATTCAACTCGGTTTGACAAAATTCCAGATCGTTACATCTCTAGATGGCGACCCTGCCGATGGCGAGCGGTTTAGTACCAACGTGGTCACGTACATTGCGATTCCAGAGGAGCTTCCACCCACAGACTGTCAAGCTACAGAATTAACTACGTGTCGAGGATTTTTTCCCTGCAGGCTATAATCATGGGGTTTAGAGGCTCAGCAACGCACATGTGATGCCCCTGGTGTTACAGGTGTCTATAGGATATCTACTAACCATCTGGCAAGCCGTACGCTTGTTCGTAATATTAGTGGTATATAAAAGTATATTCATATAACATTATCAAAGTACATAATTTGTTTCCAACACAAAACTCTTTCCCAAAATCAACAAATTACAATGTTGTACCATTTAGAATAATCAATTATGTGCGCGTTAATGTTAGTTTCAGTTATATAAATCGCAAGATGACAGTGCTATTTCGTCAAGCTTACCTGTCATCCTGGTGACTCCGCCGAGAACGGCGGCGGCCCCCACCATGGCGTAGAGGCCAGGCGTGATGCAGTCGTCGCCGGTTGAACACTCACCGGAGAACAACCATATTTTAGGGTAGTTGTACGCCAGCTGTTCCACACCTGTATATAATGTACATAAAATTATGTCGTACAATAATACATTATGTGGAGTAAAGAAGTATCCTGTGTGCAGCCCTATAAACTCTCAGAGAAAAGCCCGTTAAAATCGGATAGACCCTTAAGTTTTATTTATAAATGTACATTTTTATATTGGGGTGTAAGTAGCCACTACTGTCTTTAGAGCCAAAGCCAACCTCACCTGCACGTGGTGCACCCGACCAACTAGCGAAAGAGCCTGGCGTAAGAGAGGTAGCGTACAACGTATATGTAAGCTGCCCGACTGGCGAAGCACCTCTCTTACGGAATACCGCAGCAAAATAATATTTCCCTTGACGTTTGTTGTATTCCTGCGCGTAAGTGAGGTCACCAGAATGGAAGTAGTTATTACATTGGTAGCGGGCGTGGCGACGCGCGAGTGTAATTTCATATCGCGGGGGTTACTATGGCTACGGTATCGCTTAACATCAGATAATAACAGTCCTTACTCATTATTGTTATTCAGCATTATCTATACCCACATATAAATAAAACTGGGCTATCTGTCTACCTGTGATATTGAGATAGCTGCCATCTAACGTTTTAAATTAAAATTGAAGTTTTAATCTCAGTCTAAATTCATCTTTTAAACTGCTAAATGGATGTAATTTTGGAAGGACATAACATGAAACCAGCATGATTCATTTTCAAATGCATAATGTAGCAGCGTTATGTATCCGAATTCCATACAAACATCAGACAATATGTACCTACTACCATTTCAGTCACAGCGATTTCGTCGCTACTAAGGCAGCGTAAGATAAGTAATAAACATTGATAAAGAATACAATAAAAACGTATTCGCTTATATCAAACACACTAGAACTACACAGTTTCAATCGTTAAGCCTCTTATCTATAATATGTATATTGTTTACAATAAAATTAAAACAGCTTTGTCTGCATTTGACTCATAAAATGCGAAAAGACTGAATGATATTTCAGTTTGTTGGAAAATATATTTCAGACTGTTGGAAAAAGTGAATAAATTAAAAGTTTAATTGCCTAGCTGTTGTCTGCCATCCTTTCGGGGAAAAAATGCATTTTAATTAACGTATGTTACTGTGATTCTCAAACTATTTAATGCGCAAAAGTAGAAGTCCGCTTTTTATATAAAATTCAAACAAACTTTAAACATTTATAATATTCTTTTATTATGGACTAGCGGATGCGCCAATTCTTTCTGCATTTCAAATGATAAAAGAATTTACTGGATGCAGTGGTTCTGAAAATACATACGTATTCATAAAATTCAATCTTTAAGTATAGTATAGTATGGATTACTCACCAATGCCAACAATCCTGCCTGCAATGGCTCCGAGAGCCAGACTCGGAATGAACAGTCCACATGGCACCTTGATTCCGAACGTGAACACAGTCATGACTAGTTTGAGAATCAGTGCCAACACCAGCTCCCAAATGGCCGTGTACACGCCCTGGCCAGCCGCCGCTTTCTCAATGGCAGAGTTGACGTCCGTGAAATTGCGATTGTAGTCGCTGTTCAAAATAACAATTATTGGAAACCAGCAACTACATTACTAAAGAACAGAAAGGTGACCGGTATCTACACCAAGGCCCCCTGGTGTAGATACCGGATACTCCAAAATTAAAATCTCAAGTTACGGCTCAAAAGTTCAAATATTTTTGAGTGCCTCAGTATTGTGTTGCGTTGCGGAGCGTCGTTTTTATATTTTTAAGCACATGCCACATGTTTGAGGTGTGCGTTAAAATCATGATACTTTTTTGTTTTTACATACGATTTATGAAAAATGATGCTGCATGTATCTATATGTATTGATTTGAATGCTATATGTATTGATTGGCCGTGTGGTTTCCGGCAGACTAGAATAGAATCATTCCCTCTCTTGCCGTGGATGTCGTACAAGGCGACTAAGGGAAATACATTATAAAACATCGATCAGGCCTCCCCAACCCGTCTGGCCAGCGTGAGGAGTGTAGGCCAAATCCTCCTTCTGTCTGGGACGGACGAGAGAGGGTCGTGCTCCTGTAGTGGAGACTAAAATGACCTGATGATGATAATGTATTGATTTGAAAAATTTCAAAAACGGCGTAAATGTCTTTCATTACAGGATTGTACATGTCGTCGTCAACCCTTTCATGCCACTGCTAGGATACGGGTCTCCCTTCGTGTCTCCCAATCGTGGGATTTATAGTATACTACCACCACTACTGCTGGTTGGCGGAGGCCAGTGTTTTTAAGCCCCGCAAAAGCCACTGACTTGGCTTAACGACTGTCATTGAATGACAATAGCCGAGACCGACGGCTTAACCTGCCCTCCGAAGCACGAAGTAGCCCGATATAAATAAACCCATCCATGGATAGGCTACGGTTGACATTGCTTAACTTGCGTTTTTGATTAGACTGGCACACGCAACGACGCCATCGAGCTCCTTATTTGTACATATGCATCACAAAAAGTAATATGTGGCTCCTTAAATTATCATTTAGCGCTTAATTTTCAAAATAATAATGTAAATATAGCGTATAACTATTTCTACTTGATTGCTATACGAAAAAAAATACTCACCATAGGTTATCAGAGTTGGATATTCCGCACTGGTTGAATAGCAAGTATATCAGTTGGCTAGTGTTCATCCTGGTGTAGGGGTTGGGATACGCGAGGATGGCGGTTATCAGCGTGACCACCAACACCTCAGTCACGGGGTACTGGCCCAATTTCGAGTACTTGCGGTACCGGCACCAGTAAATATTGGCCTTTATGAATATCGTTGCTATGCATCCCTGTACAATATTATATCGTCATTATCTATACTAATATTATAAAGCTGAAGAGTTTGTTTGGTTGAACGCGCTAATCTCAGGAACTACTCATTCGAATTGAAAAATTCGTTTAGTGTTAGATAGCCTATTTTTCGAGGAAGGCTATATAACATCACGCTACCACCAATAGGTGCGGAGCACCAATGGAAAAATGTTGCATAAATGGGAAAAAAATATTCCTTTTGAGAGCTTCCGTTACTTGCGCTCCGTAAACGGTTCAAGTTACGCAACAATTACATATATACGACGGAATTATTCACCTTAAAAAGTTCTAAAAAAAAAGTCCGTGACAACATATGTCTATCTTTTAAGATTGGTTCACTATAACCTTTCAAATGGTAACCTTACGCTTCACTCTCAACGCTCTGTCACACGCAGACGAAGCTGCGCAAGTCAGCTAGTAATATTCATTTTGAAAAATGTGTTGATAGGAGCAGCAACACTCACCGAGTGTTTCTCCTTGTGCAGGCTCCTTGATAGAAATGTGAAAAACAATGCACATTTCCTGGACAAATTACACTACGCCATCTAGTTTATATCTAAGCAATGCTACGGATGTTAGATAACTGATTTGTCAATATTTTATTGTGTAAATATAATATGCATATAGTAATACCTAAATCAAGACATAGCCAGATCGCTTCAACATGATCTCGATACAGACCGAATACCGTTAACAACGTCAATTGAATACTACACAAAATAAGAACATAATTTCAATATACTGGTTCACTACAAACTAAACCGAAACACTAAATTCTTTAGGTATTCATGGATAAGCAGGTTTGGAAACATGACCTGTTTGAGCGTCGACCCTTTGCTTGGTTGGAAGCGTCTGCGAAAAGGGTACGAAAACTATTTTACATCAAACTGGTATTCCACCACCCGTATAAAGAGTACTCTAAAGGTCGCTCTACATTAGCGAGATAGCGCGGCACGACGTGAGTCGGCTGGAATTACTTCAAATTCGTAATATGCTGCCAGGCGACAGACAGGAGGCAACGCGGGGCATTATCGCTCGGCCTGTGTTATTTCAATGATAATTTAAATGCGCGCCTCCCCGCTACGCGTTGTTTCGCCAATTTGAAGCAACCCTTCGTATGAGCGCTCGCTCCGTCTCTAGATGCGATCTCTGGGATACACTCATTTCTACAATCACTCAAATGGGTAGATCAGCTTATCTGTTGTGTGTAGACAGTTAAAATTAAATCTAAGAGCAACATAAGTGCCCACAAGAGCCAATTACATAGCAGAATAATAATTTCATTTCTTTTCAATCAGTGTGCTCACAAGGAGCTTCTTACAATTGTAATAATTAAGATTCACGAGCCGATCCACCCAATTTGCGACGTGCGTCAGAGGATACTTTAATGTCTATATCGGGATTCCGAAATGAGGCAAACACGTTATTCAATCAAATGTCTATTAATAGAACTGCGCCATTTTTTTTTTATTGATACGAGTATTATAATGAAAAGTACGCGCACCGTTTCTCTATTTAAGCCCAGTTTGCACATATGTATATATGTAATTTATTGTAAATTTGACCATTTTGAAATGATTGTGTGGCGTGACTTTAATGGATAAGATAAGAAATGACTAGATGAGGAAGTTTGAAAGTAGCACCAGTGATGGAAATGGTAAGGGGTAATCATCATTCGTGATATGAGCACGTAATGCAGAGGGATGAAATAGCGTGGAATAGAGATAATTTAAATATTGTGTTGGATGGAGAGAAAATAGCACTGGTAAATGAAGTAAAGTTTTTAGTGAAACTTTTATACGTTGTTGTCGTAATTGAAGGGCATGTGACAAAAAGGACGAGGAATTTTAATATAAAAGCATATATGTAATGAGAGGAAGGATGTAAGAAATATGAGAGAAAAAAAAAAGGATTGTCTGAAAGGTGAAATCAATAAGAAAGTCAATTGTACAGCAAAAAAAATGTAACGTATTTTTGCTGTACAATGGACGTATGCTATTATACTCAATATATGCGCCACTAATTATTCGGTAAAATTCATCCTTAAAAAAACTTGCGTACAATGCTTGTGTGTGTGAATCTACTCTTAGTTTCAAATAACCATTCTAGCAACTCAACCACCGGTCAATCAACCAATTAATCGTCAATTATAGATGGCCTGTTGTGCGAACCGTCAAGTTCAGTTAGTGATCAAGTGTGAATTGTGTAATTAGCGTTCAACTCAGTATATTGTATTCTTATAATGTTAGCAATGTAATTTACTGTACTTCACTATAAAAAAATACGAGACGTTACCTCTTAACAATGCTATACAAATAAACTTACCCCAATAATACCAAGACCGACGAATGGTATCAGTTCGAAGAATATCCAAGGTTTGTTGTACTCCACGAAGAATAACACCGAATGTTCGTTGCCGAACGGGTTAATGGAACGCAGGATGAATGCTGCTATTAGCGCGCAAAAGAAAGACCGCCATAGCGTCTTCAGGGGAAAGTAATATGACACCTGATGGACAAGACAACTTGTATTTATACGTACATACATGCACCACGTGAACTTATATCTTTTATAATATTTTACCATAGGACGAGCACGGTGATGTTTACGTAAATTCACAGACATTCAATTTCAATAGTAAGCAGACGTAACATAAATATATTAGTGTGAGTTGATCTTTCCGTCTCGCACGCTCTTGGGGGTTAGTGAATGTTGCTATTCCGTTTTTACACGTATACCAACACTGTACATGACAAGTTAAAAAAAAATGACGCACGCTATGTTTTGAAAGGTCGCCATTTTGCAAAGCTGCCGTTTTGTACTGGTTATTGTTATAGGGACGTATTTAGGAACTTGTACATTATTTATATTCATTGTGCAAGATTAAATTAAATGCTAACAATAAAATGTGTGTGGAAAACATTGATTCAACAGTTAAATAAGTACTAAGTATTTTTTTTTAATCCTGGCTGAATAATTAAAAAATTACATTAATAGTCATATAAAATAAGATAATGGCTATAAAATAAGGCTATTAACAGTTAATGATGATAACTGTAGACAGATTCAATATTAATCGCGCTACGACCTTATAAATTAGCTTAATAAACCTTATAGTGAAAGAGTTACAATGAAATAGTTCTATGTATTATTTGTTATATATTACAAGTTGTGATAATAGGAATACTACACTATTGCATTAGGATATTCCTATAATGATCGATGTGCGATTTGATACAATGCAATATTTGTTTTAGATTTCGTTTTTTTGTGAATATGTTTATCGTGATTAGTAACTGCATGCGTGCATTCAAAGTTCTAATGTTTAGTTTGCTTACTATATTGAATGTATGTCCGTAATTATATTTTGATCCAATAAAAAGAAACACATCAAATAAACTGTAACTTAAAACCAAACAATACAAATGCGTAAACTATTAGTGTCTTTCAATTGTATGTATTTACCAATAATATAAATAAATTTACAGTTCAGTACACTTTACCTCTTCTAAACTGAAGAGTACGCCGCCAATAGGCGCCCCGAAGGCAACAGAAACGCCGGCGGCGGCTGCAGCTGACAGGATCTCACGTTTTTTGGCTTCGTTTCGTCCGTACTTGGGGAACAAGTACGATAGGATATTTCCTAGCAAACAATCAATCTCTTAAAACAACTACAGCCTCATAAAATAAGTAAATAAATATCCTTGAACAAATTACACAGCGCCGTCTGGTCCCAAACTGTGCAAAGCTTGTGCTGCGGGTACTGGATAACTGATAAATATAATTAAATATATTTTTTTACAAGATTTTGCCGCTAATATCAAAATATTGTTACTTACCTAGACAACTTGCAATATGGACCATGGGACCTTCTTTGCCCAGTGACAAGCCCGAAGATACAGACAGTATCAGGCCTACAACCTTGATGATCAAGGTCCACTTGCCAAGGTATCCTCTAATTATGAACCCACTGAGGATTGTCTTGATCTCGGGTATACCTGGAGGAAGAGTACACGCTTACTATCTGATTTATCTTTGTTTTTTACTTACATTTAATAAGGCACGCATATGGGTGAATACCATAACCACCCATGTTCAATTGACAATAATAGTGTAGCTGAAGGAAACAATCAATTGGAAGTAATTACCACAGGATTGGATTTCTTAATATTAATATACTAAAGTACTAAAGTATAATCTAACATGCCGCTACATCTACAATTGAATAAAAAGCAGAAAACATAACAGCTATAGATAATACAAAAAGGTAAACATATCTACACAAACATAACATACAAGGTGAAATAATTAATGGAGCGTAATAACTTTGAAAGATAGCAAATTTCAGTCAAAAGTAATAAATAATAGTAAATAAATATTCCTGGACAAATTACACACTGCCATCTAGTCCAAAACTAAACAAAACTTGTACTATGGGTACTACATAACGGATATAATACTTAAGTACATTTTTTATGCATACATATAAAATACAAAGAAAACACCCAGAACAACCCCAGACAAACGGAGATGTATATATATGTCATGCACACAAATATTTGTCTTGTGCGGGGATCGAACCCGCGACCCGGAGTCAAAGTGGACATTGATACCCATTCGACCAGCAGGCTCGTCAAAGGAAACATTCATTTATGAAAAGAAATAAAAGTACATTCTAAACAATATGTTTCCCACACCCAAGGATCAAAGCAACTAAAATTTAAAAAGCACCACTAACTATTAATGTCGTCAATCGATAGGGTTATAAGGATTAAATCTATCTAAAAAAAATTGTGTATTAAATGAAAGGAAAACCATGAATAATAAACTTATTTTTATTGAATGGGAAAAATGTTATCATTAGATAATAGTCGTTAAGCAAAATCAGCAGCTTTTGAGGACTTGAAAGCACTGGCCTCTGCCAGGAACGCTCTAAAACACAATAGATGTTGTTGATAGCTCCAATTTCAATTTCACTATATACAATGAATTGCATGTAGATTGTTACATCAATAGCAATATAAAGCTCAGGATCCCCATCTAATGAAATTAAATTAACCTTCAAGCGGTCGCGCGACATTTTCGCTGATATTAAAAATAATTCTCTTTGAATGCATATCATGCTCTAAGTAGCTTGTCATAGTTTCAATACCTATCAATAAACAGTTTACACTTTCTCCCCGTGCCCCCTTTACCGCACGGAGCGTAATTGTTTTAGTCCCGGCGCCTGTTGTCGAAAAGGTTACGTGCGACGCTCAATGCAATTTTATTTTTTCGGAATATCATAAAATATTGTCAACTAAACGTTTTGAATGTCACGAAAATAAAAAGAGTGAATCGTAAATCAGACACAATGCATATGTCACAGAAATATTTGTAGAAGCCACACTACCTTTTATTTGCAATGAATGTTATCTTGATGAAAACACCGAAAGTGAAAACTAGACCTAAGATGATCGTTATTTTAATTATTTTGTCTCATGATGCCAACTGATTTTATAATTTTATTTTTTGTTATTAATTACTAGATATTTATTGCTACATACAGCCACCTAAGATGTTTTTCTTTTTCCTAAACCGGGTTTTGAATTTCAATGAAGAGTATTCCATATCAGTACTTAAGGTTTTTTCTTCGACAAACTGAGTAATGTTTCTAATTAGAAATAATAAATGATATTGATTAATAAGTGTTTTATTTCTCTGATATATCCCATAGGTTTTTTAGATTCCGCACGCCCGCTTGAAGGTTAAATTCTTTGATTTCGAATGGGCTCTTGTTTACACTAGACACGTCGTACACTTTATTACTACTAGCTACTACTAGCATTTCAGATTGATGTATTAAAATTCAATAGATAAGTGTGAATGTGTATCAATCTAATTGCAATTGCAACTGGTCAAAACACCAACCATTAAGACACACATTTTTTTTAGATCAGAGTTATGATTATAATTATCTTTATTTATTGTTAGCTGCAGTATACCATTACATCCCACTTCAACTATCTATAGGTTACTTCAAGTGGAAGGAGTAGACGATAATAAAAAAGTGCAAGCATACCGGATCCACAGGCGTAAGGCGCGAACATTCGCACGAGTGAAGCAGAGAGCGCAGCAAATATCAATGCCCACACTATATAGAATAGGTAGCTGATGATATACGCTCCAGGACCATCGCGGGATTCCCCGAACACTTGTGGCCATGTTAACCACTGTCACATAATAAAACATCAGTCAATGTGTTAAAAAAAGGTATAGAAGACATAATTTTGGAAATTGTTTTTCAACACTATGTTTTTTTAGGAATTAAGTACTAGTAGTTAGGAACTAAGTAAGTAATATACAAGTAAAATGTGTAAATCTATTTGTACTAAGCGTCAATTGTTTTTGCACTTATCTGGAATCTATCTGATACCTTTTTACTACAAACTGTAATTCAATGTTGTGGGATATTTTAGTTTTCTTTTTAATATTTATTTTACATCTATAATCTATCCGATATAGCTATTAAAATTTTCTCAGACCAGCATTTGGTCTGAGAAAATGTTTTTATATGATGAAGAAGAAACCTTACATGATTAATCCTAATAGGTATTATAAATGGTAAGTGTGTATATCAGTTACACAATCAAACACAGCTCAATGGATTTGATTGAAATTTGGCATATGAATACTTTTTAACCTGGAGGTGTGTCCCGTTCGGAATTTAACATGTAAACAATAAAGCGATCTTATTTATTTCCACACATAATTTCTTACCTGTGAACAATTTCCATGATCAAAAGTAGTTTCATTACTAGACCAGCAACACTGCTCTCTATTAAACCAGAAAGCTTGAGGGCATATCCCAAACTTGAGATCTGTCATCCATGATGCTCCAATGTCAATAACACCGGCGACGACACCTGTGCACACTCCAACTAACAATACGCACACCCAACCAGACCAGGCATCATGAGCACCCTAAAAAATATACATGGCATCACATTTGGACAACAACAAATTTGCTTATAAGAAATGTATATGTAAAACTTACACACTTATTTCATGGAACATTATAAAAAATATTCATTTGTTATTATCTGTTAATTCATAAACATTTTCACTATTGAAAATGAAAATTATAGAAAAATGTGGCTGTTTATAATAAGATTAGATGACATGCTCGAAAATACTGGCCTCTACCAAGCCACAGTTGAGTTGCATGGTGGAAGATCTCTAAACTCCCTTTGGGCATAAAGAGCATTAAAATGATTAACAATTTGTTAGTGTCACTATTGTTTTAAGTGTGTGAATTAACTATAATATATGGCTTAGACATTTGCGGGGGAGAAAACTTATTGTTTAATACTCTGATGCACATATATAAGTGCTATGTTGGACACAAAAAAAATAAAGAGAACAGAAAGTATGACTGTAGTACCTTAAAAAGATCCCATATGGAGTCTTGTCTCTTTTTAACAATATATCTGTGACGCATGCGGTCTCGGGCAATATCCCGTTGCCAATCAATGGTGTGAAAGTCATCATATTGACCAATTCCTGGGATATCATCATCACCTGCACGAAAAAAGAATTTCAGTTAATGCATACCCCTATGAAATAAAAAAATAATTGATAAAAAGTTAACACTGTGATAACTACCAATTTCTATACAATCACGCTATGAAAATTATTGAGTAACTTTAATCTTTACGCACAAGTATATTGGTCTGGCCAAAATGAGACATATTCAGCTACCTAAAGACCATCATTGTAGTCAACAAATTGTCAATTATGCCATTGAACCTTTGCAGGCACTTCTACAAATTATACAACCATAAAATTGATACTGTTGATTGTTGGCACTTGGTGGAACTTTATTATCATAATGTTATAATAAAGAACTTGTACTGTTCCACCTGATTATATTTATTTTTACCAACCCGTTTTGCCAAAACCCGTTTTGTTTTCTAAACACTGGTGTTTTTACGTGGGACAGTACAAATGCTTTATTATAACATTGTCTGTACAAACATTATGTTAAAATGACAACATGCATGCATGTGAACAGCTCATGTTTAATGAATTCTATAAAAACTATATTTTAATCTTTTGATGCTTCAGATTTTATTATACATAGTTATCATCACAAACTGATAGATTATTTTATTACACAGTATTATATGTTACATTTATTTATTTAGTGTTTATATCAGAATGGTTGGTAAATCTTTGTCAGTTCATCAGACATTCGTTCCTAAAATCTAATTTTCTGTTTCAACATTTTCCTGTTCAAACATTCATAAATCGTGCATTTACTAGTACTGAACTGATCAATAAATAAAAAACACGAATACTAATTAACATATTTATGTCTACTGACAAGGAATTGATATAGGGAAAGGAGAGGATTTACATGGGATTATGAACTCACCTTGCATTCCGGAGAACACAATTGCGTCCCCTGTAACAATATTTTTTGGTTTCAAGTTTCAACACTCTCAAATTCTCAATATGAAAACAACAGCACCGCAACGTCACTTCACAAGAGCATGAAGCCACAACTTTATTGCACTATATGGTCACAAATTTACGTTAAAACATTTCTAAATGTTTTCTAAATCGTATATAGCAGGAAATTATACAAATGTTAGATGAAAATAGCTAGTAAAGAAAATAGTCAAGTCAAACAGATGATATGAATCAGAGATGAAAGTGAAGTGAGAGAAATGACGCAAAGTAGCAATAGAATGGAATAAATGATACGTCAAACTAAAGTAGGGTTGCCATACTCAAAAAATAATATTTAATTGTGGGGAAAATATGAAACTTGGAAGAAGTTTAGTTTATGTGCTATACATAGGCAGTACTATGTATTTCAATATTGATTAATATTGTCACACCAGTGGTCCAATTCGCGTAATATTCAACCATTACAATATCGTAGCGACTCTCGTTTAAGCCTTTTGATCTCGTTCAGACGACGACTATACGATTCGAATTTTTCTCATTCACTTGAGTGCCATTTCATTTAAATTGTACGTTACATTTGAATGGAATAGTCCTCGGTGAAAGGATGTCGAGTATACGGAAAAGAGGCCACGTGAAAAATTCGAATCAAATTCGTCTCGTGAATGTAGCCAAACCAAAAGGCGTCAACGACAAACGCTACGATATCCGAATGGTTGAACATTACGATATTGGAACGACTTGAACCGACTACAGTACGTCACACCTGTGTGACGAGTAATTTTTTTGCTCGTAGTCACACCACCGGTTTTGCTACCTGTTGTATCGTAACAATACTTATTGTTGTTTAACAGCTGAGGGTTTTCGGTTTAGGATTTTGTAAATGATTTTATACAAGTAGCGGTCTACATGATTTTGGAATGAGTCGTTTTGGTATATTTTAAGGATAGTTTTAAGATGTGTTAGGTACTATTTTATGATCAGTTAGAGATCCTTTTTGCATGTATTCAACTGTGATATTATAAATTATATTAGAATGTAATGTGACGGTATGTGTTATTTTAAGGATAGTTTTAAGATGTGTTAGGGATGATTTTGGTGAGGTGTGTTAGGGTTTTGATGTGTGCTAAAGGGATGGTTCTGGGAAGCTTAAAAGATTTCAGTTAGTGCTAGGTATAGGTTTGGGATATATTGAGGGCGATTTTAAGATGTGATCAGGGTGACTATAAAATTTGTTAGGGGTAGTTTAAAAATAGAGTAAAATGTATTGTATTTATAAAATGTAATAAACGGTTATATTACAATTTATAAATTTATATTATTACTAATTCTTTTTTTCTGAATATACAATATCATATTATTAATAATTTTGATTATGCACGTAGACTATAAGTAATAACCTGAAGGAGTATGCAGCAATATGCTGGCTTATTTATATTTAATATTTTGTTGTTCATTGCTACATGAAGGACGTGTTCCATGTGATAAGACGTTATAAAATTGTTTAAATTGCAAGCTAATATCAATATTGAGGATAGGTTGCGTATTATCGCATTGCTTAACATAAAGTACAATATATCTCAAATATGTAACAAATCTAGTTTCAATATGAGTATTGTTTAGTTATGTTCACGAAAGTACATACTTAGTTCTCCGTATTTTTTTTTTTGTTATTAAATTTACCTAACTAAAAGTATATTATTAGTTCTTAATATTATTTTTTAGTGCAAAGATATACTTGGTATTTTGTTTCAGTGGATATTTTTAAATCGTTGGATCTTCGAATTCCGACTCGGTTTTCGGTCTGCCGCGGCATATTAATGAGGCACAGCGGACACTTATGGTGAACCGATACGCAACCGACGGGTTCGTACCGACTGCTGTATTCGCGCACTTGTTTGATACCTCCGCGCATTCCATTCGTCAATCTCTGCATAGTGAACGATTTTACCACAGATAACCACCACACACACACAGCCACATTATTTCCAATCTCGGTTAGAGCTTCATAAACAAAATAGTTTATTATTTGCAAGGCAGTATTTGGATTTCGACTGGGACAAAACTATAGTCACTGACGAGAAGTCATACATGTCGTCACATAACACTAGGCTTCACCTATGACGCAGAACCGCCTCGTTATGCAGAACAAAAATAGTCCAATAGATAGAAGCAGGACGCATTTCAGTGAAGTAAGTGAGGTGCCCGCTAGCCCCGATGATCTAGCGTCGATAGAAGGGCTCATTACAGCTGAGCGTTAGGTGAAAGTGATAGACGAAACCATACTTAACTATACTTCTTGCGATATTATAAGAAAGTTATTATAATGTGATTATTACTCAATTCCTACTATCTTTTTTTTCTATTACGAGTAATATATCATACAATATCAAAATAATTATAAATGTAGTAACTCACTATTGTTATACAAAAGGTGTGATAAAAAAGTGGTGTATACACAAGGAAAAAAAATCCTCTTCATACTGGTTCATAATATAAGTTCATTTATCTTATGAATGAATTTTCGATAACCCCGTGTCCAATGAGTAATACTCGTACGTTCGGAAGTTACAGAGAAGTAATGTGTACAAACAAAAACTGTGTCAAGATGACTGATGATTATAATAAAGTTGTTTTAAAAAAAATAGATAAACCGATTTCAGTTGGCGAGCGCAGTTTATTGGTGGATTACCCCTGGAGACATTGCTGCCCGTCTTCCGGAAGAAAAGTTATTGCGTCACACAAGATTCCTTAGTCGCCTTGTACGACATCCAGCGCAGAGCTGTGGAGTGGCGCAATTTTATTTTGCCGGCAATCTTACGGCAAATTTAAGGGTTTCCCTCGATCCTAGATCTCGATGGGATTCCATCATCAGACCCTGACTTGGTGGGACCACCTCGCAATCATACCGTTTCAAATAAAAAAACAGAATTTGATCATACTTGCTTATAAAAATTAAGGGTTTCCCTTGATTTCCCTGGGATCCCATCATCAGATCCTGACTTGGTGAATATGGGACCACCTTGCAATCATACCCTTTCAAATAAAAAAAGAATTTTGAAAATCGGTTCACAATTCGCGAAGTTATTGAAGAACATACAAAAAAAAATTCAGTAGAACTGAGAACCTCCTCCTTTTTTGAATTCGGTTAAAAAATAGAATTTTTCTCGCAGGAACAGCGTTAAGAGTATTTTTCACTACTCTAGAAGATCGGCGACACAAAAGAGAATTTACGTATAACAAATATAGGTAGGTAAGGTATGTAAGAACGAGATAGGAAATATAACCACGTCATTAGAGCGCATAAGCGCCCATGATATTTTTAAAACACTGCTTAAATAGTCATTTTCGTTATTGTTATAATAATATTGGCAACATAACTGAATAAACAATAAGAGTATTTTTGATATTAATAAAATTATTTGCACTGATTTACGGCATTATCAAGGTTGCATTGCATTTAGTGCATTTAGTTACCGCTCGAGCAATTACTTCCTTATTTTGACTTTTTATAAGTTTTCGTAGTGTGATCTACAAAAATTACATATTTATATGCAATGGCCTTGGGAAGGTCATCGAAATAAAGCAGAAAAAGGCCCTAGAATACTTGCCTGAGGGACACCTGTAGTTTTTGGCAGATATTTAGATGGTTAATTTGTTTTATAGCATTTTTACCCATTTTCGAAACATTTTCGTTTGTACATTGCCTTCTATCCTTCAAGAATCGAACTATTCAAACATATGCCTTGCCTCTGATGCCATAAACTTCTCTAATTAATTTATATAACAATAATAATCAAATGCGGTACTAATATCTAACAATAATGATACAACTGGTGGACTGTTATTGATACTTTCCGAGATAGTTTTCACAAAATAAAACAAGCAAGCGCCGCCGTCGAACCTCTTTGCGAAAACCAAATTGTTGTGGAAGAAGGGTCGTAAATTTAGAGAAGCAATACCTATTTAATCTTTTGAGCAAACCTTTCTCTACACTTTGAACAGGTATGATAGTTATTTGCCTATAATTATTGAGATGGACCTATCACCTTAAATAAAGGTGTCACAATGGTTGCTACAAGTTTGTTTATGATCGCATTCCTTCGAAAGGGGTCCGATTTTTATGGTTTTTTTTAAATATTAATATTCAATATTAAAAAAACGTAGGACGTCCACCCACAAGGTGGACAGACGACCTCATTAAGACCGTGGGATCGCGCTGGATGGAAATAGAGTTTAATACTTGTTCATAATGTTATTTTGTTCCTATAAATACATATTTGGATTTTGCATAGAACTTGGCACTCATTTAGATCTTCATTCTTTTTGCGGCGAAGCCCACAGCCAAGCATAATTTTTGTATTGAACTTGGCTTTCCTTTTTTACATTTATGTTTTTGGTGGGATACTTGTTATTTCAATTCTGATAAAGGGGTCTTGTTTAGAGACTACGCGAACCCGTCCTTAAAATAGATATGAATTTTAAGGACGGAAGACGGAGGGGATATTTTAACCTGGAACCTTCACTAAAAAGGAATATTGTTATCTCAGTCCCTATGCTTTTAATTTAACGCAATAAAAATATGGTATTGTTTGCCTTATATTTTTGAGACTCGCAAGTATTTCCATTGGATACATCCTATTGACCTAGAATCGTGGAATTTAGCAAGAAGCACGGTCTTATAGTACAAACAAAAGGAAAAGATATCATATTTTTCAATGAGTACTCAAGTAATCACACATTTCTTATTTGATAAAGATTTACTGATATAAAATTTTATACCTATTTTGTAATCAATATTTTTCGGTCTACGCGTGACCAGTGGTCAGTGACACGAATAAAAAATAGGTCCATATTCCACTAGATTTCAAAACTGCTAGATAATTTTATAACGTGCATATTACGAAAGGATTACTTTTTAACTTTTTCAATCAATCGATATAAAAAGGCTGTTTCAGGAGGAGTAGGTAAACATGAAATCCAAAGGTGTATTACGTCATCGAATGTCAGGTGTTATTATAATTTCATATAAAAATATAAAACATAATAAAAAAATCTATTTTACCTACATCACCGATAAGGGGTTCTGTATCGCTGGGGGTACTTGTGACAGGATCCATTTCACTTTATTATTTTCACAAAAACCACTGCTTTTATTGAAGTCCATAACGATACTAGTGTTTTGTATTGAAAAATATCTAATCTAAGATTGGATAAGTGTACAGGTCTGTACGTAGTATTGTTGATAACGTAGCGTAGAAATATAATCAGAATGTTTAATTTTAATAATAATTTTATTCATTAAGCCATATTGATGATGTTTTAAATTATTTATCACTATAGTTACAAATTACTACAATGTCAAACAATGCGTGAGGAACAATATGCTTACAAGTTTTGTAATCACGAGGCCTACCCAAAACTGAAATTATGAACGAAACTAATAAAGTAGTCATAAAGTACTTTATAATACGTTACATCGATAACAGAGTTTCGCTCGAGATTTTTTTAAGGGTAAATTAATTTTCTCAGAATTGAGACATAGTTGGATCGATTTCTCGTCCACGTAAACCCCTCTCTATTTAATTTAACCGAAATCGTTGGAGCCGTTTGACAAAATAAGTAGAAAAATAGAGAAGATGACAATGGCGCCCCTAGATAGCGTAGCTTATGTTTTATGATTTTTAAAAACTATTTCAGTCGTCTAGTCGTAATATGAAACAGGGTTTATATTTCAGAATAAATCAAACCCAATGCAGAGCTTCGGTTGCGGTGACAAAGAGCACGCCTTTTTGTTTGAATGTTTTTAGAAAAATTAGATAAAAACACTTGCATAATACTCCAACTTAATAAATTCATGTATTTAATTTGTGCATTTGATACCTTGTCTTTGATTACGCTGAGTGAAACTTAAATATGTAGCTTAGTTTTTGATAAGAGGATTTTTGTTAGATTTCCAGGTAAATTTATAATAGACTGATTTTCAAAAAATATTTGTCATGAACCATAAATAACAGACATCTGGAAGTCTTTCATGAGCATTTTAAATAAATAGTTAAATCTATAAGCTTCTAGACTAAAAAGGACGTGTGTGATTTTAGAGACTTTTACCACACTATGACCTGGGGTAAATCTTCCCGATTTGGAAAATAAAGGGCTAACTGGGGTATGGTATCGTTTATAGTCAACAGGTAGACAATTATGGAAACTATTTCATAATGAATACAATCTAAACATAAACCCAGAAAGATGATAAGGTGGCTCATAGGAGATAACAAATATCAAGGGACAATTAATCAGTCCATAATTATGATCAAATAATTACCACCTATGGTTGGACCAAATGTTACGCGATATGTACGAGAGCGGGTAGCTATAGTAAGAATAGGCGAATGAAAGCCAATGCCCAAACCAAAGATATTATAAAACTTCTTTGGTCCAAACAGCACTATTTGTTAGGTGTTAGTACCATACAGCACAACTATAATGTGGGTTACTAAAATTGATGGAGGAATAGCTACATAGCTCACTTAGTATCACCTGCATATTGCTGGACATGGAACTACATACGCAGAATGAACTAACGAATGCTAGACTTGCTTACCAACTGATGAACTGAAGTACTGTGCGATGTAAGCTTGAAAACAAAAAGTAGACCATCAATTTACCTATATATCTACGAAGAAAGTTCCTATTCAATGTGATTCAGTGAGTATTGAAACACATTTGTAACTAGTTGTTTTTTAATTAAATATTTTAAGATTTTACAAAATTGTAGTTAAAAGAAATATGGGAGAAATATAAAAAAATAAAGAAATTATTGGCAAGAATTGCACTGAGCAGCCAAGATGTAATACTAGTCGATAAAGAAGACCGAAAGATGTGGCAATACGGTTCACCTCACACGCTTTATATTTTGTTTTTCTATTGACGGCGTTGACAGGGTTTATCGCATATTCTAAAGTCCTATTTTGTAAGCACTAAGACTGATTCAACAAAACTGTATATGGAAGCAAAAATAAATTTTATTGTTTCGTACAAATTAATCTTTCAGAACTGAACCTTACAGAAGATAGAAGCTAAGAAACAATAATAACATCCCAAAGTCTTGTTGTAATCCTGCAAGTAAGTTCAGCTCAAGACAAAGTGCTGTGTCGTGACTCGTGTGTAAAATAGTACTTACAGTTGGCACTGGCTGCTGAATTCCGCCCGCTGTGCTCGTACAGTTGGAACGTGCCGTGGCTGGTGGGAGTAGTTTCGGCGGCCTGTTGGAGCCCAGGGGTGATATCTACCATATCATCTTCGCTCGGCGAGTGAGTGCCACGCCCGTTTGATGCGTTTGTTCCCTGCAAAATTACAATACACTTTTGATACAAGTATGATTCAGTTGGAAAATAAACCCGCACTTTTAAGCTATTGCATAGCTTTTATCGCCGGCTTTGAGCGCGGCGACCGAATCAAGAAATTCCGTAACGAAAATAAAACCTAACACCCCCCAATACATACTCGTATTTCGCCAGTGAGTATTATCGAGTCAATGGCGCAGTTGTAAATGTGTGACCAATTTGAACTATCGTTTTTACGTTCGCGCCTCGATGTGGTCATTACTCTTTTTATAACTTTATTCGATGTTGGTGAATGACTAAAGACTTTTTTTGAACTTTTTCGCTATTATTATTTTTGACATTCTATTTTTAAAATCATTATTTTTGACATTAATACTGTTTTGGGATAAAATTTTAATTTAATAAAAAATACATACGATGGCATAAAATTTTAATTTAATAAAATAGCTATGCAATAGCTTTACCGCGGCAGTCCCCGAGTGTCACACGTATTTTTGTTTTAATTGTTCTCACCTACCAATGTGCGATGGGAAATACATGTCATCAACATTCCGTAAGAAATTTTCACCCCCTATTTTAACCCTCTGCAATGTGATTTTTTTTATAAAATTCTTAATATAGGTAGGCAATTTTTCATCGATGTGACTTCAAAGATCTTATATACTTTCATACAAACTCAATACCCCTTTTAGAGATTTTATTTATATTTAACATATTATATCGTCTTTTAACACATACACATATGAGTTCATCCCCCAAAATCACAGTATAAGGAATATTACTACGTACAGTATGACCACTCCCTGCCGCTCTCTCGTGTCGACCTCACGTCCCCTCCGAGACGAATCAGGAACAGTTTGTATGGCGCCGCATGCACACCACACCAGGCCTCCGTCACTCCATGTATGTACTTGCGCGCTATAGTCACCTACCGCCCGGCCGAAGCGGTCTCGGGCCGTTTGCGGACCAAATTCAGGCCCTGCGATTGCTGTGGGATCGCGCGGTGCGAACCAATCACAACTGTACGCTTGAGCATTTAGGCACATTTTAGCATGCAGCGGTTGCTGACGCGACGGAGTAGGCTATTATAGCAGTAGGTTTTGGAAATTTTCTACCAAGTGAAGTATCTGTTACATAGTAACTATTATGTAATCTGTGACCACACGCTTATTCACGCTCTGCACAGACGCCATTGTTTACGTTCGCGTCATTTGTATGCAGTGGCCAGAGTGTGCAAAAAAATTGATGAATCTCGAAATCTTAAAACTATAAAACCTTAACTTGTATTTTGATACAAGTTAAGATTTTATTATTTTAAGATTTCGAGATTCATCAATTTTTTTGCCTACAATACAATACTCTTTTGGTGCAACCAAAACAGTAAAGTTGTAATAAAAATCAGTTAAATTGTATAGTACAAAAGGCGGCCTTAACGCTTAGCGATCTCTTCCAAGCAACCTTTGGGTAGAGGAGACCTGAAATAAAGGTAGATGGCGCAGAATATACTGTATACCTAACCAAGCTTACCCACCTCAGTCTGTGTATGTGAAAAAAATATATTATCGCGTTCATTTATTTTACATTTTAAATCAGAACAATAATTTTTTAGGGTACAATATAGTTATATAACAACAATTATTTTTTAGGGTACAATATAGTTATTTAATCGAAGTATTTACCGTTATTATATTACATTTCTACCATCTCATGAGAAGGTCATTTATGCTTTGGGGTAAAACTCTGGGGACCTGAACCACAGAATCTGAACTCAACAAACTGTATGAAGGTATTTTGTATTGCTTCCGTTTTACGTTCCCTTTGACGAGCCCTGTGGTCGAATGGCTAGAAATGACCAGTTTGACTCCAAGGTCACGGGTTCCATCCCCGCACAAGACCAGTAAAAGAAATATTTATGGACATATATCAGTGAACTACTAGTACCCATAGTACAAGCTTTGCTTTAAATTGAGAAACTAGATGGCGCAGTGTAATTTGTAAAGGAATGTAGTTTCGTTTTATTAACAACTAGTAATAAAATGTTTCTTTTTTGTTCATGTCATCTATGAATGCCTCATACATAACATATATTAATTATTTAGGAAAATATTATATTTAATTTAAAAAGCAATAAATACTAAGTCAAGGTTGTAAACTACTTTGCAAATGTTGCAGCGATATAAAACGCTGCTGTGCAGAAACTTGGACTCTGACCTGGCTGGTCCATAAATTGAAAGTCGCGCTGATCTCATTCGGAACGAGGAAATCAGAAGTAGAACCAAAGTTGTCGACATAGCAGTCAAAATCAGCGACGGGACGAAGAAATTCGACTGAGAACCAAATTTGTCGACGTACAGGCTGAGGAGATGACTATAAATATGTAATAGTTTACGAGATAGTCGCTGTCGTCTAGGTCGTGACCCAACAACATAGATCGATTGATATAATAACTAACTAGTACTAAACAACATTTATCTTTAGCATAGCTTCTGATAGCAGTCGGTTGTTTAGTATCTGTGGCTGCTTCTAATCATTACCTTTGTTGCATTTGCTTAACAATCAATTTAATATATTTACTACTAGATGGCCCGGCGAACTTCGTATCGCCTTTAATTATGTTTACGTAATTTTTTCGATGAGTTATAAACTATGCCGTTTCAAGTTGGATCAAACTGCACACACTGTGCAAAATTTTATTAAAATCGATTCAGTAGTTTAGGATTCCATCGCGGACAAACAACGTAACACGTAATTTTTATATATTAAGATCTTCAAACATAATTTAACTCACATGTTACTTTTTTCATCTATTGATAAAAGGCAGACGGATTACGACAACATATAAGTATTAGAGACTGATACCTTATCTAAGATTTTCACCTTGACAAGTCGCTCCTTCTTATGCAGTATAGTGACCGATAAAGATATGGCCAATATTTTGGTGGATTTCTTGCGTTTTCGCTCTTACGCGTGTAAGCAACCTCATCACGTGATAGGTACCCGTAACTCTTAAATACCGTTAAATAAAATTGATGCCTGAAAGTTTACCTCAACTAGGGATCTGGAAATATTTATCATCTGTAATCTATGTACATATATTATTTAATATATATGTTACAGTTAAAACCCGTTTGTCGTTAGAACGCGTTTCCCCTAGTTAAAACTAGTTTTTACTAAACGCCGTTATTAAAACTAGAAATAGAACAAAACTTGAGGTGTTTGATTATTTTAGCCGCTGTGTTTATATCAACCTAACACGCTCGTCGCTTCGCTCCTCGCTAACCTAAGAAAGTTTATAAGCGACACTGTTCAATTATTGGAGTAGAAAATTTAGGAGAACTTTGGCGCACCCTGTTTTCCGTCCTAATTTAGTTCTCTAGTTCTAGTTTTAACTAAAGCTCGGAGTGACAACTAGTTTTATCTGAAAATCAAGTACACCACTGTTAAATTGTAGTTTTTATTGTTATTTCTAGTTTTAACAACGGCTTTAGTAAAAATTAATTTTAACTACTGAAAACACGTTCTAACATGTAACATGTATATATATAACAGTATTAAACAAGCAGGTAGTTAGTAGACGTCAGCTATGCCCTCAAGTGAGGATTTTGAGCCAGGGTCGAATTAAGAGGGTCTTAATGTCATCGTAAGTTTACAGGTAGAGATATTAAATATTACATAAAGATAATTTATTCTAGTTTAAAGAAATAAATGCAGTAATATTTTTTCCCCACGCACAGAGACTAGGGTTTGTATGAAAGTATCTTTGAAGCCACATCAATAAATTGTGTTTCTATAGGTTCATAATAGTCTGTAAGCATAAAATTCGCACGGGACAACGGGATATACCCAGGTGAAGCCAGGGCGGAGCCGCTGGTGAATAATAAATTAATGATGTATATTTTCAGATTTGAAGAGATTTTACTGGCTGATATTTTGAGGCGACGCCATACAATACAATTTTGTATGGGGAAAGCTAAGTGAGTCGCCCGAGAGAATAACAAGAAATGTGTCACAATAAATTTTAGCGAACTTAAAAAAAATACAAGATGATTATCATTATATAAGATTATTATTAAATACATCTATTGCGCAACATCCATTATTAAAAAGTACAGTAATTTACAAATCGCGTGGTTACATACCTATCACTGATTTCATTTAGTTTTAAAAAAAAGGACCATGTTATCTTGACCGTTTTTTTAAATATTAAGCTATTATTCTGTAGATTAGTATAAAAATAAAGAAAATTCATATATGTATTATGTTACGAAAAAAATGGTTACGACTAAACACTTCATTTCGACATTGGCGTCTGACTTCCCTTAAGCCCTTGAAGGCACCAGGTATTTTTAATAAAATATGTGCCCCCCGCACTAAAGTTAAATTAGTTAAAAACAAGAAACAAAAATATTTTTAATCTGTTTTATTTAGCTCGCTATTTTCTAGCAGTTATGTTGCATTCAAGAATCTACTTCTAGCTTAATTTGGAGGATTTTTTTATAAGAATAGGATGACAAACAAGCGTACGACTTGCGTGATGATGAGCAGTCATCGCAGCCTATTTGACACTATGGATATTCTCTAGGAGTGTGATCTTTGGCGACGGGAGCGGGACGACATGTTAAATTCCTTACATGTTGCATCCGGGGTAGCATACTATTCTGGTTTGGTAGCAACAAGGGAGAAGTACCAAGCGTTCAGACGATTTTGCAATTCATATTATTGGAATCGATGTGTACAGTCACGAGCAATAACATAGAAACATCCTGACATTTCAAATTCATGTACCAACAATAAATCGCAAAAATAAGTATGCTAAGCAGTGCCCAATAATTATGTAAACGTTAAATTGTGTCAAAATAAACTACACATTTTTAACAAATTATTGTCAACAATAGATTACCAAAGAATAATATTCACTTTTAGTTACATATTTATGTACTCACCAAGTAAATTTCGAAAACATGTACACAGTATAGTTTTAAAATTACCTATGTAAACAAAATAGCTGTTTGAAACAGCTGGAGCTCGAAAGTACCCAGTGACTAATTCTCAAAAACATGTACACTGTACAATTTCGAAATTATGTAAACAATTATAATCTAACAGCTTTGAGCATGGAAGTATCACTTATCTAGTACTTACAGCATTATTTGTTTAAGTAGCCATTATTTAGTTCTAGATGTTTTATCATTGATTCATTAATTTGCATCATTACCCATAATGTTTAAAAAAAAATAAAGGTCAATGTGTAAAGTAAAGAAGGTAGTGCCATCAGCAAGTGTTAACGGCTCGCCCGTCGACTGTTGTTTTTTCGTATACCGCTCTAAAATTATATTGTGATAATTTTACAAAAAAAAAACCGACTGTAAACTTTACTCTACATTTATGTATGTAGATACAGGCTGATGATGATGATGATAATGAAAAAAATATGGGACCAATCTGGAAGTGTACTCTTTCAAATATAAAAATATTTTTTCAAATCGGTTTATAAATCACGGAGTAATTAAGTAACAAATATTTTAAAAAAATACAGCCGAATTGAGAACCTCCTCCTTTTTTGGAATCGGTTAAAAACGTTGCAAAATATACGGAAGAAATAAGCGAGCATTACGGTTGTTTTTTTTTTTTGTTGTCGTGCAGTGCAGGTAGATAAATATTTCGTTTCTTGGCAGTCGTGTAAAAAGCAGGTATACACTTCCAATGTCATTTTCATGTATCCGTGACAATTTCTATTACACGTGTACAATTCGTATACATGTAATAGAAATTGTCACGGATACTTTAAAATTACATTGGAAGTGAGTAGTTATTATTGATTTTGTTTCGTTTATATCAATGCGAAACCAATGTATACCTAGTTTTGACACGGTTTGATGGTTAGGTAATTTGGAAAAAAATGTCGTACACTTATTTCTGCAATGGTAGAAGTAATATATTTTAGAAAATGTGACAATGTATATATATTATTGCTCGTGACTGTACGTAATAAAACTCACTGTTTTAGCTCCCCAATAGTGTTAGATATTTAAAATTCATAATGCACGGCAGTTGAGCTTCACTTGACCAGCGATCTCTCTATGCTTGCAATACCTTATTTGCCAAATCACTGTCTCTCACATTGCCAAGAGAGGAAGTCAAATTGCTTTTGGAAGCACTACTTCTACTAATTTCTTATGATTAAATTCGTTGTGAGTTCCAAGGCAGCCGTAGTTTTACCCGCGGGACTGCAGTGGACTTCAATGTTCATTGCAATTTTTGGCGGTCGCCGCTGTTAATCCTGGCTACACAGGACACACAGTTATGGGAATGTGAGATTGGCGCTCGTTTCTTTTAAAAAATAAATACATAATTACTACATCTGGACATCGTGAGTATTCATATTTCATACGCCAACCATATACTAAATATGAATACAGTATAAGTACAGTACACCAATAAAAATGAAATCGTGGGTCGTTGCGTAACATAAGTAAAGTATGTAATTAAAATCAATATGTTGATTAGATGTCAAATTAACGGGAAACCAGCCAGACATTTTTTATACTACGTCCGGTGACAAACAAGCAGCTATAATTTTCGCTCACAATATGAAATATCACTCGCGCGCCGTCACTTCGCCTGCTGCCAATGCTGCCAATGCAACAACTCGCTTTTTTCCCGGTGGGGAGCCGGGATCACACTGTAGCGCAAGCTTCTTAAGGTGCTACATAAAGTTTAAAATAGTTTGAGATTTGGTGTTAATCCTTAACGATTTTATATTGCATCAAGTGGCAGACAAATAAAACGGTCCACCTGATGTGAAGAGCCACTGACACACCGAATTCTCTATTTTTTTTTGTGATTGATAACTGAATAATTGCAGCATGCTTTTGTTTCCCTAAACCACGTAGCAAAGGGCATGTTCCAGCATACTAACGCTGTGGGCAAAGCCCCAGGTATACTGAACTGCGGCGGTACAAATAATTAATAGGTAGGGGAAAAAGTCTTTTCGCATTTTAGTATGTATGAACTTGTAATAAAATCTCTTTGGTTATACCATTTGTATCTGACAGGTTTTGATATATTTAAAAAGTTTAAATTTTAAAAAAGATAATTCCAAATTCAAATTAGGTAAATGTGTGATTTTCATTTGTTTTTTTTTACTGTCAAGATGAGTGAATCTAATGAAGAAATTCGATACATTTTAAAATTTTACTACAAAAAAGGCAAAAATTCAACGCAAGCTGCGAAAAAAATTTGTGACGTTTATGGACCTAGTGCAGTGTCTGTGAGAGTAGCACAAATTTGGTTTAAGAGTTTTCAATCCGGAAATTTTGATGTCAAAGATGCACGTCGCTCTGGTCGCCCTGTTACGGATAAAATGGATGCCATTTCTAAAAAAGTGGAGCAAGATCGGCATATCAGTAGTTACGACGTAGCTGAAGAACTAGGAATTGACCACAAAACAGTTTTGGCGCATAAAAAGGTCGTGGTCAAAGGCCGGCCAGGCTTCACAGAAACTCGGCGAAACCCGGGTTAACCCGCAACAAGGTGATGCTGTGTGTATGGTGGGATTGGAAGGGAAGATATTCATTATGAGCTGTTACCGCCAGGCAGGACTATCGATTCTGAACTCTACTGTGAACAACTGATGAGATTAAAGCAAAAAGTTGAGAGAAAGCGGCCGGAATTAATTAACAGAAGGGGTGTGATTTTTCATCATGATAACGCTAGACCTCACACATCTTTAGCCACTCAGCAAAAATTAAGAGAGTTTGACTGGGAGGTGTTAATGCATCCGCCGTATAGTCCTGACCTTGCACCTTCTGATTTCCACCTGTTTCGGTCTCTTAAGAATTCTTTAGGCAATGTCAGGTTAACATCACGAGTAGACTGCCAAAACCACTTGTCGCGGTTTTTTGAACAGAAGTCCCAAAAATTCTATAGTAATGGGATCATGTCTCTACCTACAAGATGGCAAAAAGTTATCGAACAAAATGGCACCTACATACTTTAGTTAAATGTAAATAAACTTTATTAAAAAATGTTTTGAATTTTCATATAAAATACGAAAAGACTTTTTCCCCAACCTAATATAATGTTATTTTTAAATTAAAGTATCTGAAGCAAATGAAGGCAATAAAATGCTTGTGTCCCTCATTATTTTATTTTCCGGCTCTAGTACCTACAATCGCTATACAGTTATGGTCCGTGAGCCAGCAACAGATTTTCATGACCAATTTCCTCTCACGCGATAACTCGGCAAATACTTCAGAGAGTTTTAATACGCCGTATGGTATACGTCAGCTGGTTCGTGTGACCAGATAAAAAAAGTCAGCTGGCCGTACTGTGGTGGATTATACGTCAGCTGGTCACACGAAGATGCAAAAAAATTTTTTCGTTCAGTGATTTCCTCTTACTTGAAAATTGGTCAGATGATAGCTTACGCTATGCGATCGGCGGTGTTATGCTCTGCAGCAACGCCCCCTATTTGTATCGCGATCCAACCTATTGCAGTTTAGTGTACGACAGACGAAGACCGTGTACGAGTTATACTGGAGGATGTACGTGCAGTCATTTTGAAGAAAATGTGCATTTTCTAGGGCGCTGCTGGAGAGCATACTCTGCAGCAACGCCACTAAGAATCCTTATTTGCAGATACAATGTAATGCTGATTTTGGGCTTTGTTGACGTACGAACGCTAATTAGTATGTACGTAATAAAATAATAAGAAAAATGTGATCAATCATCGTTTTATCTACCTTAAAACGAAACACGTATAAAAACTTTTCAAAAAATTTGCTAATAAATTATTGTAAGGCACTCCATCTGTAGTGAACTTGATTCGATTGAAATATTTCTTTTATTCAGACGAAATCGAATGTACATAATGTAATCGTAACTGAGACAACTGAGACAAATTCAATATTCTTATCAATGATAAATGTTTGCATCTATTTTGTGGAGCTCACGCTGGTGATACAGTTGTCTGCGTAAAAAGACTTCTTAAGCTTTTTTGATGTTTCTTTCAGATGTACCGGAGCATGATCTAGATCAGTGATTTTCAATCTTTTTGATTTCGCGACCCTTTTAAAAGTTGAAAAGTTCTGTCGACCCCCTTGTGTCATAGACAGACAAATAAATACGTTATAAGACTACGTAAATGGTATTTTTTTAATAAGCCGCGATAGTTTGGAAAATAAGCACGATGTAAGTTGACAAAGTTGCGGCGAGACTTTCAGCATTCTACCGCATCAGTTTCAGTTTGAAACTGATGCGGTAAAATGCCGAGGTTTCGATGTTCCACCAAACAGGCAATGGCTTATAAGCTCCTTTTTTGTTTATTGTAAACCCATGTTTATGGCGAGATCTTTTTTAGTATATAACCTTTATGATCTTGTTTGAATCAAAATTCGAATAGGTACTCTGTTCGTTGTCACCATTGACAAGTTTTATATGTTTGAAACATTTTTAGAGTTGTGTAATTACCGAGTATTAGTAGCTTTTTTTTGACAGAGAAAGGATTTTTCAAAATTCACCCCCTAAGGTGTATGGGGTCCAAAGTTTGTATGGGGAAACAAGATTAGTTGGAGACTATTTTATCCGAACTTTACAAGAGTACTTCTATAGATAAATAAGTAAACACGTGTTTCAGGGTTTTCCAAAGTTCAACCCCTAAAGGGGTAAAATGGAGTCAGAAAGTCTGAAAATCGTCATGAGTTAACTTTTATGGTTTATCGGGTCGCTGATTACGAAAACAACAACGATTATAAATTCAACGTGCTTAACGTGACCATCATCCCCGTATTGGGGTGGGATGGGGTTGAAATGTCTATATATCAATATGTGTCGTTTTTACGGTTTTTCGGAACGCAAATCCATACTAATATTATAAATGCGACAGAGTGTTTGTCTGTTACCTCTTCACGCTTAAATCGCTTGACGAATTTAGATGAAATTTGGTTCAGAAATACCTTGTGTCTTGGGACAGGAACCCTTTTGTCTGATCTGACAAAGTATGTTTATTTCTGTATTATATATATCGTCATGTATGTATTTTTTTAATATAGTTTCAACGATTTCTCCGTCAATTGTACAGGAACATTAATCAATAAATAATAATAAATAATAGAAATAAACTTAGGTATAGTTTAATAAGTATTAGGTTATTAAATAATATAGTTAATAGGTTTTTAAATTTGTATTTGGCGTCTGTCAGTGCTTATGCGATCGCGGCGGGCGTGGCGGGAGCGAAACGGGTGTAGTAGTTATCGGGAAATTCTTGCATCCGTATTTAGTACAATTGAAGGATGCTACATGAAGGTGGTTGCGTTGTTTGTTAGACTTGGCTTGGATAATCTAAAATGCCCGAATTGCGCGAATGCGCGGGTAAAAGCTAGTAAAAATGTATGTGTTAGAAAATCCTGCCTTTCCATAAAATAGTTTAGATCCAGAGTGATACTTAGTAGGATACTTATAAGACTAATTTTTATGTGTGTGCGTGTGAGTGCGTGCGTGCGATTAAAGTTCATCACTTTTATGAGTGCTCATTACATGTTAAGTTAAATAAAACTATGATCACATTTTGCTTTTTATTTTATTACGTACACACCAATTTTTGGGTCTTTTTGATGTACATCAGAGGTTCCCAAACGGTGGTTCGTGAGTGGTAAATCAAGGTTAAAGGCAAAGGCTTTACTAAACTAAATATTGTATCTCCAGATACAGTGTAGTAGATTTATAGGACAATTGGGTCTCTACATTGAACAGGGATCTGGAAGTGGTCTCCGAACAAAAAAAGGTTGGGAACCACTGACATCAACAAAACCCGAAATCTGACAAATTGTTTATATTAGGAGCCGTAGTCGAATTTGTTCACAATGGACTTGGTGCACTAGGTCACTATAAAACTCACTGCCGACGGCGCCATACTTCTGGATGGAAATGTTATGATGATAATTATGTACTTATAATCTTTAACCCTAGCGTGCCGTGACCTGACAATAGCCTATAATTTTTCGAAGTTGCAAATTTAAATTCACATTACCCTTACAACATACCAAAAATGCAGAACTACATCGCACTTTAGATCACACATCGACAATAGTTGCGAGCATGATATACATTAAGTCTTTATCCGACGGCCTAATTAGAACATGCTCGCAATTATTTTCGTTAATACCCTTTTCAATACCTACTTTTAAAAATTAAACAGGCTAGTAATCTTCATAATTACGCCATTTAATATTTGACTCATTATGTCTTAATGGAATGCCTTACAATAATTTATTAGCAATTTTTTTTAAAAGTCTTGATAGGTGTTTCGTTTTAAGTTAGATAAAACGATGATTGATCACATTTTTCTTAATATTTTATTACGTACATACTAATTAGCGTTCGTACGTCAACAAAGCCCAAAATCAGCATTACATTGTACTGATGATTGTACGACCCGATAAACCATAAAAGTTAACTCATGACGATTTTCAGACTTTCTGACTCCATTTTACCCCTTTAGGGGTTGAACTTTGGAAAACCCTGAAACACGTGTTTACTTATTTATCTATAGAAGTACTCTTGTAAAGTTCGGATAAAATAGTCTCCAACTAATCTTGTTTCCCCATACAAACTTTGGACCCCATACACCTTAGGGGGTGAATTTTGAAAAATCCTTTCTCTGTCAAAAAAAAGCTACTAATACTCGGTAATTACACAACTCTAAAAATGTTTCAAACATATAAAACTTGTCAATGGTGACAACGAACAGAGTACCTATTCGAATTTTGATTCAAACAAGATCATAAAGGTTATATACTAAAAAAGATCTCGCCATAAACATGGGTTTACAATAAACAAAAAAACCGGACAAGTGCGAGTCGGACTCGCCCACCGAGGGTTCCGTAGGTACGTAGTATCTTTATTAAATTTGATATTTTTCATTATAAATAAGAAATAATGCATCGAAAAAAATAAATAAAATATATTTTGCAATGTGTACATCAAGCCCTTTCATATGATACCCCATTTGAACTAGTAGTTTCAATTTGAAATTTCGACACCCTATAAAAAATATAGACCCCCTATTTTTTTAGATCTATTTACAAATGTACAGTTTTGAGATTTATTCCTGTACTTGTAGTCTATAACGATGTTACTTGCCAAATTTCATAGTTCTAGGTCAACGGGAAGTACCCTATAGGTTTTGATTCCTTTGAGTGTGTCGAAATATGCGTTTTTTGCTGAATAAACGGCCGTAACTTTTTTCTACGTAAACTTAGCAGTTTGATTTTTTTTTAACTTCATGGGACCGTAGACCTGTGTATACAGTTCAAATTTCATCTTGATACCTCCACGCATTCTCGACATAGAAATGTTTGACAGACAGACAGACAGACAGACAGACAGACAGACAGACAGACAGACAGACAGACAGACAGACAGACAGACAGACAGACAGACAGACGGACAACAAAGTGATCTTATAAGGGTTCCGTTTTTCCTTTTGAGGTTCGGAACCCTAAAAAAGGAGCTTATAAGCCATTGCCTGTTTGGTGGAACATCGAAACCTCGGCATTTTACCGCATCAGTTTCAAACTGAAACTGATGCGGTAGAATGCTGAAAGTCTCGCCGCAACTTTGTCAACTTACATCGTGCTTATTTTCCAAACTATCGCGGCTTATTAAAAAAATACCATTTACGTAGTCTTATAACGTATTTATTTGTCTGTCTATGACACAAGGGGGTCGACAGAACTTTTCAACTTTTAAAAGGGTCGCGAAATCAAAAAGATTGAAAATCACTGATCTAGATCATGCTCCGGTACATCTGAAAGAAACATCAAAAAAGCTTAAGAAGTCTTTTTACGCAGACAACTGTATCACCAGCGTGAGCTCCACAAAATAGATGCAAACATTTATCATTGATAAGAATATTGAATTTGTCTCAGTTGTCTCAGTTACGATTACATTATGTACATTCGATTTCGTCTGAATAAAAGAAATATTTCAATCGAATCAAGTTCACTACAGATGGAGTGCCTTACAATAATTTATTAGCAAATTTTTTGAAAAGTTTTTATACGTGTTTCGTTTTAAGTTAGATAAAACGATGATTGATCACATTTTTCTTATTATTTTATTACGTACATACTAATTAGCGTTCGTACGTCAACAAAGCCCAAAATCAGCATTACATTGTATCTGCAAATAAGGATTCTTAGTGGCGTTGCTGCAGAGTATGCTCTCCAGCAGCGCCCTAGAAAATGCACATTTTCTTCAAAATGACTGCACGTACATCCTCCAGTATAACTCGTACACGGTCTTCGTCTGTCGTACATTAAACTGCAATAGGTTGGATCGCGATACAAATAGGGGGCGTTGCTGCAGAGCATAACACGATCGGCGCTCACGCCTGGGCCATGCGCCACCTTTCACTGCATCAGCTGACGACCTTTCCACCAACATAGAGGCAGCTGACGTTTTTATTTATTCAAAGCTGCATGTAAGCTATCATCTGACAAATTTTCAAGTGAGAGGAAATCACTGAACGAAAAATTTTTTTTCGCATGTTCGTGTGACCAGCTGACGTATAATCCACCACAGTACGGCCAGCTGACATTTTTGTATCTTCAAATAATTGCGTTAACTATCATTTAACAAATTTTCAGTCGGGAGGAAATGACTGAAAACAATTTTTTTTTTTACGTGATTAAGAGGCTGCCGCTGCCCAACCCACCCACGGAGCGGCAGCTGACGTTTACAATACGGCATAATACAACTCTCTGAAGTAATTCACGAGTTATCGCTTGAGAGGAAATGACTGACAAAATATACTAGCTGGCTCACGGACTATTAGGGGTCTACTGTGCAATACCACCCACCTTACTTTTAATTTTAAATATACCACGCATTTAGTTGGATAATTAAGATTCCATATACTAATTTCAATGATTGTCATCTCCCCGAAGCTAATCACCGCTGCACTAGAAGACGTATGTAAGACACTCTGGAAGTGGACTGGAAGACACGGGGTATCAACGTAAATGGCGAGTACATACATCTCACATGTGCAGTTTGCCGATGACAAAGTCATAATGGCTGAATCGCAGGAGGGTCTCAGTCGAATGCTAAACGATCTGAATCCTGCATCTCGATCCTGGCTGGGGATGAATTTTGACAAAAATAAAGTTATATACAACGACTTTGTCATCCCTAGCCCGGTTATCGTAGAGAATGTAGCTATTGAAGTGGTTAACGACTACGTCTACCTCGGGCAGGCTATATAGCCAGGCCGGGGGTAATTTGCTGCTGCGAGTTGCTTCACAAACTAAAGGTCGCACAACGAGCAATGGAGAAGGCCATACTTGGAGTTTCTAAGGGATCTAATTCGAAACGAAGAAATTCGATGGAGAACTAAGGTTGCTGACATATCTCTCAGAGTCAGCACGCAACGTGGCAGTGGACCGCCCACATTTGCCGTGTCAGTGATGGGTGAAGATCCTAAAATCCGCGAATGTGGCGACGAAAAGGGGGACGCCCCCTCTCTAGATAGACCGACGACCTCAAGAAAGCGGCTGGTCGCGGAAAAGAGGAGGATGGCTTATAGTGGGAAGATGAAGGCTGATAATGATGATGATGAATTTGAATGATTACACAACTACTACAACACAAATTAAAGATTTTTTTAAAATATCGTAATAAATGCGTTATTTATTCAAAATTTAAGGCGTAGGAGGTACTGTTGGCGCTACTCTTCGACAACATATGAGGGTCCATCCAGCGCATCAAACACTGTGAAAGTAAATATTCAGACCGAGAAACTGCTATACGAGAGGCGAGGAGAGATAAGAGAGGCAATATTACCGTCCCTTGCTCGGATTTAACAGTGTCTCGCTCTAAATATATATTATCTTCGCAATGTACGATTCGCTATATAGGAGCTAAATAGAAGCAAAAAGATTATTTCAAAAATTCTTTGTCTGTCTGTCTATATGTTTGTACACGCATCATGTAATGTTTTTACAGTTGTATTGTAATACGGAAGGTCTAACTCAAAATGAGGTTATGTTTCCGAATAAGAGTTATTAACAATAATTGTTTTATTTTCTGCATGTCACGCGGACGATGCGAAGTCGCGGCAGCCAAATTATACTATTTACAGTAACGGCTTTAAATCAAATGGTTGTATTATTATTTGTGATGATTATTACCGTATGACGACATGGTAAAAATAAAATATAATCTTAGTCTTGTTTGGTCACAAGAGCAGAAAACTGATAATACAAAAAAGCTAGGTTTTTTCAGATATACCCAAATATTTTGTATAAGAAGTTTGTGTATAAGATCTACCGCAGGTACCTACAATATTTCGTGCTCTTGATATTTCGATTCCAAAATCACCCCTTGTAAGTGAATACAAAATAAAAACATACGTACGAAGTTACAAATACTGTCCATATCTTTTTCCACTTACTCGCAAGGTTTCATAATTGGATAATTTTGTCCACCACTATTTGAAACAATTATTAGTGTTTTTAACAAGTCGAAATATAACACGTACTCGACGACACACAGTTTCCGCGACCGACTAACGCGTACTAAAATCGATATTACCTCGTCGCTCTCACTGCATCGCACCTACTGCACTATATAACACAAGGATGCATTCAACAACTACTCAGGTAATAAATGCATAAGCAAAAAAGCACACGACTAAATAGCGAAGGTACTGGACTATTATAAATTGGCTTCCAGCTGAGAAGCCTATTTCATTTCGGTTGTATAATGCGCGGACTACTCGTATGAATGGATGGATGGATGGAAGGACAATGGCTATGTTACAATGCGATTTGCGGACATTGAGGAGCCGAGGCGCGACGCGCGACCCATCTTCACATATTGTGTAGTACAATGTATATCCATATATATGAGTAAAAGTGAGGCTGTCTGTCGGTTTGCTACTTTATGTATATATATATTTATCAAAGAGGAGCAAACGAGCATGTAGGTCACCTGGTGGAAAACAATCTTTTGTTCATCATCATCATAATCGGTTATAAATTTTTTTCAAGAAAGGTTTTGAAAAAATCTGCATTATCTTTCGTCGCTTCATACTCAGATATATAAATAATTACATAATTTATGTTTACTTGTAGTACCCTTCAGGTACTCGGCAATATTCGCACAATTTTAAAGAGTATGAAAACGATTTTCTTTATAAAATCTCACCACTGTTCACTTCCCACCACGTGACCTCCCCACCCTACCTTACTTGGTCAGCCCTGCTTGCGAATTCACCTCATTCCTTCTTCGTGCGCGGCAGTGTTCGCACCTCTCACCACTCAACGGCAAATTAATCGAATAGTTTTAAAATGCCACGTACGAAACGGTCAGCAGAAGAAAAACTGGAATATTATCGCAAAAAGTTTCGAAAATATGAAAATACTTTAAACAGTAAGTACGTTTTCCCTCTTTTGCTTCTAACACGCCTGATTTAAACTATCACCGGTCTGTCTAAATATCATTAAACTGGCCTAAGGATTAGCCGTGGGCTAATATGATGGCAAAGTAACGCCTAGGGGTTAGCCGTGAGCTAATACAATGGCAAAATAACGCCTAGGGTTGACTGCGGGTCAACACATGGTGTTCAATACTGATCTGTTCTATTTTTCTTTGTTTTAAGATCCGGAATGCTGTCCTGGGTCTTCCCCTAACCTTACTGAACAGACCTCAATTATCGATTCCTCCGATTGTGACGAAATATCGTTCATAGATCGTGAGATGATCGAAGTTGATCCTAATCAGGACGTAGATGCCGTTAGTGGGGAAGACATCTTACCGGTCGACCCTGTTCTTCAGGGTACATCCGAGGCAGTCGAACAAGGAATGTCGACTGAAGCTACAAAAACGGATCCAACACCCCCTACCGATTTATCTATAGATCCCGAACTATTAAAAGCGTTGGGCGAGGCTACAGATGAGAAGCCTGAATTTGGAGAACAAATTCAAGCAAATCTGGCCAAGCTATGGTTGCCCTTATTAAAAAAGGGATTAGCTAAGGAAGCAAAAGAGAAAATATGCAATGAGTATCTGGTGCCCGAAAATTGCAAGCTTTTGCAGGCGCCAAAATTAAATGCCGAAATTACGGTAGCAGTCTCGGAACTAGCTCGAAATAGAGATAAAAAGATGACTGTTAACCAACAACAACTAGGTGTAGCTGTAACAGCCATTAGTAAGGCCATGACAACCTTATTGCAAAGCGACGACAAGGTGAAAGCGGTTAAACACCTTAGTGATGGATGTCGTTTGCTGTGTGATCTCCATTATTCAAAAACGAACGAACGTATAAAACTTATCACGTCCAACTTGGACAAATCGTTTTGTCAGATTATTCAAGATGTAGATAGAGACGACACTTTATTTGGAAACCAGTTATCCGACAAAATAAAGGCCTCAAAAGCTATTGAAAGACAAGGCCTGCAGATAAAGAGATCCATTCCGACACCGTCAACATCTCAACTCGCTACCGGTCGTGCCACAAGCTCCAACCAGGGAAACTTGGCAAGCCGTTCTCGCTCATCGAACAGGGGGGGGCGAGGAATAGGCCGGAGACCCTACGGGAGCCGTTACAACAGAGCCTCACAAGCAGTACAGCAGCAGCCTCGGTCCCAGCATCAGGAGAGGCCGCACAAAACACGTGCTCCGCAAACGCAGGGACGTTAAATCAACAAAAACAGGTACATGCCGGTAGAATTCAACGTTACTATAATAGGTGGCTCGATATCACTAACAATATCGAAGTCTTAAAGTGGATACGCTATGGTATAGACATACCATTCACTAATAATAATATTAAACAGCATACGGTCACAAAAAATAAATGGTCTTCAAAAGAAAGACTAGATATGATTGTGGCCATAAATGAACTATTAGACTTAGGTGCTATTAAGAATTGTGAACCTTCTAACGACCAGTTTATATCACGAGTTTTCTTGGCACCTAAACCCAATGGTACCAAGAGATTTATTCTCAATTTAAAACCGCTAAATAATTTTATTCCAAAATGTCATTTTAAAATGGAGGATTTCAGAACAGCCTGTAAATTAATACCAGAAAATGGATTTCTTGCTACTATTGACCTAAAGGAAGCCTATTTACTTGTGCCAGTTTCGGAAAATTATCGTAAATACTTAAGGTTTGCATTTCCATATGAAAATTTAAGCACTTTATCTTACTTTGAGTTTACAGCAATGCCCTATGGACTCTGTATCGCTCCCAGAGTATTTAGTAAAATCATGAAGGAAGCAATAGCAACATTAAGAAGTCGAGGTTTTAAGTCTGTAGTATACCTAGACGATATATTGTGCATTGGAAACGATTACTCTTCATGTATGTCAAATGTAACAGAAACTGTAAAGCTACTCGAGAGCTTAGGTTTTGTTATTAACTATTCGAAGAGTTCTTTAGAACCGAAACAAAATTGCAAGTTCTTAGGGTTCAATTTCAATACCAACGATTTATTACTTACTCTACCAAAGGACAAAAGACAAAGCATTAATACACTTTTGAAAAAATTTAGTTCACAGTGTAGTATTAGAGAATTTGCTCAATTAATTGGCACACTGGTAGCTGCTTGTCCAGCTGCTAAGTATGGATGGTTATATACCAAAATGTTAGAGAGACAGAAATACCTGTCCCTTACTAATGATCAAGATTACGATACCGTAATAAATCTCCCCAAAACAGTATTACATGACATAAACTGGTGGTTACAGAATATTTTTACAACTTCAAATCCGATGAGACCATTGCCTTTCAAGTTAACTATCTTCACAGACGCGTCTCTTATTGGTTGGGGAGCGTACTGTGATGGTAAAAGAGCACACGGGGGATGGAAGCATGAAGAGTCTCAGTTTCACATTAATTACTTGGAGCTCTTGTCAGTCTTTCTGTCAATTAAAACATTTGCTAAAACTAAATCAAATTTATCAATATTATTGCGTATAGATAACACAACGGCCATATCATACGTTAACCGTATGGGTGGCATACAGTTCCCACATTTGAGTGATCTGTCGAGGGCAATTTGGCAGTGGTGTGAGCAACGTAACATTTGGCTGCATGCATCATATATAAACACTAAGGAAAACCGCGAAGCCGATGAAGAATCCCGCAGAGTAAACCCTGATATTGAGTGGGAATTATCCGAGTCCGCTTTTATTCAAATAACTCAAACACTCGGTCAGCCAGATATAGACCTTTTCGCTTCTCGCACTACTGCCAAATGTATAAATTATGTATCATGGAAACATGATCCAGATGCAATAGCTATTGATGCCTTTACGGTAACATGGAATGAATATTTCTATGCTTTCCCCCCTTTTGCCATGTTATTAAAATCAATTAGAAAAGTCATACAAGATCAAGCTTGTGGAATTTTAGTATTTCCAATGTGGTTTTCTCAGCCATGGTATCCACTCCTTAAAGAAATACTAGCATCAGATATGATTATTTTTAAACCTAATAAGAACCTATTGTACTCCAAATACAGAGCTTGCCACCCGCTCCACGCTCAGCTTACCCTGGCTGCCGCGATAGTCTGCGCGCGGCATTCATGCAGAAGGGGACACCAGCGACGGCTGTGAACCTGATGATGGCATCGCTCTCAGACAACACTGTTAAGCAGTATAATGTGAGTTATAAATTATGGTGGCAGTTTTGTCAGACTCAAAATATAGAACCCTTCCAAAGTTCAGTTCATGCCGTTATTAGGTTTTTAACTGACCAATTTGATAAGGGCGCATCCTACAGTTCATTAAACACTCACCGGTCAGCATTATCACTGTTATTAGGAAACTTGATTGGCGCAGATGAAAACATCAAACGTTTGTTAAAAGGAGCATTTAAGTTAAGAGCACCCAAAGCAAAGTACAATTGTATTTGGGATCCACAAATTGTTTTAAATTTTGTTGCAAAATGGTATCCTAATTCAACTTTAAATTTAGAAAAAATAACAAAGAAACTTGTTATTTTACTGGCCCTTTGCACAGCTCACAGAGTTCAAACGCTATCACTTATAAAAATTGATAACATAAAAACTTGTCAAAACGGAATAAATATCATCATTACTGATATCATTAAAACATCAGCTCCAGGCCGTGCACAGCCCTTGCTGTCGCTGCCATATTTCAATGAAAATAAAAATATTTGTCCTGCTAGAACACTACAGGAATATTTAAATATAACCAGCACTATCAGACCGGCGAGTGTTGATAACCTCTTGCTAACACACAAGAAACCTCATAAACCTGCTACATCACAAACAATTAGTAGATGGATCAAACAAGTGTTGTCTGAAAGTGGAATTGACACATCAATTTTTAGTGCCCACAGTACACGACATGCCTCTACATCCGCAGCTGCGTCCGCTGGTGTCTCCATAGACACTATCCGACGGGCGGCAAGCTGGACAGAAAACTCTAACACCTTCGCTAAATTTTATAATCGCCAAATTGTACCTAGTAGGGATTTTGCTAGTTATTTATTAAATTAGCCTGTTCTGTTATTAAGCATAATAATAAATGTTTAATACATTATAATGAATTTTCATTTGGCAAAACTTCCTGCTCTAAACATCTACAAGTAAACATAAATTATGTAATTATTTATATATCTGAGTATGAAGCGACGAAAGATAATATAAGATCAAACGAACTTCTAGAAGTGAAGTTCGATCGATATTATCTGAGTCGCTTCATACGAAAGATATAAATACCCGCCCACCCTATTTACCCGAAGGTCAGTTTTGCCTAATTTTTCTCTAAAGGAATGAGGTGAATTCGCAAGCAGGGCTGACCAAGTAAGGTAGGGTGGGGAGGTCACGTGGTGGGAAGTGAACAGTGGTGAGATTTTATAAAGAAAATCGTTTTCATACTCTTTAAAATTGTGCGAATATTGCCGAGTACCTGAAGGGTACTACAAGTAAACATAAATTATGTAATTATTTATATATCTTTCGTATGAAGCGACTCAGATAATATCGATCGAACTTCACTTCTAGAAGTTCGTTTGATCTTATATTATGCCATAATTAGACAAGGAGAAATGGAAGGAAAGTATGAAATACGAAATTTATACAGCATAGTAATGCCTAAACTTGAAGAAAAAATTGAAGAGGAGAGGGGAAAAGCAAAAACATAAAATTTGTGTTATGTAACACGATGAGATGATGAGAGATGGATGTGTTTTCTGTAATTTGTTGATAAATTGTTTATAAACATACAGACAGGTTTAATACTTTAATATTATCAGAAAAAATACAATATTGCCCTGAATTAATCATCAATGAATGTTTAAAAAACGAATAACATTTTAAATGCTAATTGCTCAAGCATTATATTTTAAATTATAGCTGCTTAACATCATAATATGTAATCGGACCTAACCGACCGAAAGGTGTAAGACATGCAACCTACCTTTTTATATACAGATTGATATGTGGTGCCCATTTTAGGCACTGATGACTTGAGAGGAAAGCGTTCCATGACAGTCTATCTGAAACAATAAATTTGATTGAAAATAAAGTTATTGTGATGCAAGGGCGGATCCAGCTATGTCACCCTTGGGGGGCTCACATAGTTGTGGTCAAGTCACTTTAAGTTCTAATTTAATTTTCATAACAATAGATACTAGTAAAAAGCAGGTGTTTTATTAGTGTATGTACTGTACTGTATTTAATCTATATTGAGACAAAAAATTATATAAAAACTTTAAGTTTAACAATTTTAACTAGTGGTCCATATAGGCCGTGGACCCAGCCCAGGGGGGGGTCATGACCCCCATGACCCTCCCCCTGGATCTGCCCTTGTTGTGATGTAGCTCCTATTGTGGCAAAATAAGTGGTCTACCAACTTTAGATTGACATTTGTTTATACTTTTGGAATTGGGAATAGGCTATTTTCATTTTTAATAATAATTCTCTTTTATGTTTCTTAAGAAGATTAGTCAAAACTGGTACACTACTTTTTCACTGTTCTTAGCCCACGATATAATGGACACTATTTACAGATTTATTATAAAAATAAATCAATTCAAATATGACTAGTTACTAATTACATTATTAACATTGATTTAGGTAGCAAACAAGCATAAAAGACATTATGCATAATGTCTTATATGCTTGTTTGCTACCTAAATCAATGTATGTATAGTATGTCAGCCTGATGTAGAGTTGTTATATACACCTATAGATGATGCAAAATGCCCTACATCTCTGATTCACCTATTTTGTTTATTAGCAGCAGGGTGCACTATATGCAAGCGATGTTGGCTTTGGCTCTAAGGAGGGTGATGAGCCACTTACTGTCCCAGAATGGTGTTCCTTCATATTATAAAATAATTCTACAAGTTGGTCTTCAGAATATATGCCGAGTGACTGTAACAATGAGTATCATTCATATTCCAAACCAGACAATGTTTTATGGAAACCTCCATATGTTGCATACTTATATCGCACATCTCATGTCCAATACAATAATACTTCTAATATGCATAGGTGAATTTTGTAAGTTTGGATGAATTTCAATGTGGAAGTAATAACTAGTCAACCAATTTCATATTCTTTCACTTTTATAGAATGGATCTTTAGGGTGAACATTAGACTATATGATTTAAAAGGGCGAAGTCAGAGGCAGATTTAAATAGTTTATGTGTATCATAGTTGTCGCGGAGCGGAGCGCAGTGTTTCTTCCTATTTTGACTAGTTGCAAAGTAAACAAGTCGCCATCAGTGGCTAATTGCGACGCCCCCTTCTTAACAGTTTTTATTATATAAAAATTGGCAACAAATTTAGTTTCTCGTATGTCTATTAAAAAATAGACATACGAGAGCGAACATGTCTTTTTTAAACATAGCTCAATATGATGATACGTGGTAAATAAAAGAAAATTAACTATAGTACTTACAAAACAATACGTTGTATTTACTAACCTAACATTAATTCTTAAAAATCATTTTTATTAGAAAATGATAGTACGGAATCTCATTATCCAGCACCAAGCAATATCTCTAAAAAGAAAAAAATATTTAGAAAATAGGACACAGAAAATAAAACAGCTAAGTAGCTACTCGTTCACTTCCACTTCAATTGTAGAATGGAAAATGTCGAAAGCAAATCAAACAAGTTTTATTCTACTTCTTCTTCGATGTTGTCTATACCATTTATTATTTTACCTAATTTTTATATAGAATAAAAGTTTATAATCTAGTTTTAGGTAAAAGTAAAAATATTTAATATGGTACCCAACAGAAAAGAGTAGAAAATATTTAAGGACATCGAGTAACGAAAAATCCTAAATCTTTGAGGGTATTCGCGCTTTTGTTTCACTGTTCACTATAGGACGTCTCACAGCAAAAAGCTGTCAATTACTTGTCCACTATCTAAAACTGCATGATGAAGTTATAAATTTCACAGATATTGCACAAATGCACAAAATCATTTTACAAAATTAATGTCGGTATTTAAAAATGATATCTCCAAAAAAAATAAAGTATTTAATGAAAACGAACGAATGATAATGAAATTTAGAAACAAAAACCAACATTATAGCTGAATCTCCTGAAAGTGTTTTTTTTTCCACAGACATTATTGAAATTGAATGTCTGTGTTTTTTTTCAAAACATTAAACATTACGCAAGTGTTGTTTATAGATATTTTGCACTTAGCATATAAACAAAGAGGTGTGGCTGTATCTTAAGAGGTGTGGTTTAGAAAACACCCTTGTAGGAGACTCGCTCAGCGTATGGAATGAAAAGTTGAGGGGTTTAGAATCAAAAGCGCCTCTGTCCAGTTTTTTACCCGACATGGTTTATGATTACTGGCAACACACTGCAACTTTATCTATGACCACACAAAGTTAAATACATGCAAAACCTTCTTTATCCCGTACGAAATTCAATTTGAAATTCTAGGTGAGATGCAAAACCGCCTCTATTATTTAGTTAGGTAACAAAAGCGCTTCTATCCCGCCTCGACCAATCACAGAGCCGGGTTATGTAGACAACTGTAATGGCGTCCGCGTGTGATTTCTTGCGTTTGGCGTCCTGTTATTTTGTTAATTTTTAATAG